>OY978225.1:23857633-24544541 GCA_963854785.1 Vaccinium vitis-idaea
CCTACAATAGGCCACTAATTGGACCCACTGCACGACCCAAACCTCGGAGGGAGCTGGCGCAAACCCACACTAGTCACGGCCCCCCGCTTAGCACCAGGTACTCACCCTGTGGGGAATCCGAACACCTGACCAAAGGGACCTACCCCTAAAGTCAGGCACTCGCCCTAAACCACTGGGGCACACCCCTGGGTGTGTCAAAATTCTTATATTGTCGTCAACATCTGTTCACGTCGATAAGAAAATATGTTTGTGTAAAATGAAGCTTGTCAAGTTGGAAGTATTGTGTAGCATCCTTGACTTTAGTCGCATGGTAGCCCTTGACCCTTGTTGATCACCAAAAATGTACAAAAATGTTAAAAGCGAGATCGTAAATTCATAATAAGACCATATAAACTATGCCATCAAAAATAAGTATAAATCATATCACTATTTTATTTTATGTTGTTAAAAGTCTAGATTGATACCAATGACTCGCATTAGTAGCAGTTCTTGATCCCGTAAAAACCTGCAAAAAGAAAAAAGAAAAGATTGTAAGAGATCGCATGCCTAACAATGCAATTATATAAATCGACAGTTTTTGTTCTACGCAGAATCCATCCACATACCCACCCCTTTATAGGTAAAAACTTCAAATTGGTAGTTTGGAAACTGGGAGGGAGAAAGTACGGGGAAGGAAAGAAATTCAAAAACTTTCATTCGTGACATAACTAATGTATTCATTTTCCTTTTACAACCATTAATACGGAAATTATAGAAGGTAAATAGTTCTAATTGCCAGGCTAGCTGTGATTAGTATTTTATCTTTTCCTTTTACTGTCCATTGATAAGGAAATACAAATAATTCATCCCTTTATACTTATTGTTTATATATTTTTTTGTTAGATATAATTTTATTAGGCAAAAGTTTTTTATTCCATTGTTCTTTTGAAAGGGAAAATGCCATAGGAGAGGGAGGTCTAATTATCAAATATTCACCATACCAAATCAATTGGTGTTGACATATTCAAATTGACTAAATGTTTGATCGATTAATATCTTCAGTAATCTTAAATTTGATCAGTCGAATCCTATATATTAATTTGTCAATATTTCTTTTTTTGAGTATGAAAAAGTGTGTTATTTGTCTGAAGTATATATTGCTTATTTCCATTTTAAATTTATTTCCATTTTAAATTTTACAATTCTATATCTGTACCCAATTATAATACTTTCTTCATCTATGGTAAGTTCATCTTAGAAATTCTATACTTGATTTTGCTGATGCCATGTGTAGCATCCACGTTCTGACACTTGTTGCAACCGTGACTCTCCTCACGAAAAGTCATTCTGCAATAATATATAAGATAAGTGATGCTTCATATCAATATGTTGTATTCCCTCTTAATTTTTTAGCTAGGAACATGTACTGATGTCTTTCTGGTGGTCTCTCTCCCTATAGTTAAATAGTCCCAAGTCCTAACTTTCTTTGGTAATCCGATTCTCATCCATAACCAACTGACTCCGTCCAATCAATCAAAAAACAGGGGCTATGATAGAGTTTCTTGAGGATTCCAAATGAGTGTATGACTCCTTCCAATTTTCTCTACAAAAGTGGAGGAATGGCGTTAAGAGCATTCTCCAACGGGGAACCAAAGCCCATGCCATACCATTTTTGGCTGGGGAAATGGCTCATGCTATTTGTGCCACGTCAGCCTTTTCCTCCTCCATTTTCAACTACCAAACCCAACAAAACAAACAAAAATCACAAAATTAAAAGAAGAAATACAAAAATTTGCAAATACAGTCTCAGTTAACAAAAGAAAAACCTAGAAATTTGTATTTTTTTCCTTCGTAGAAATCAACAATAAATTGAAAACAATAACTATGGTCAAATGGTTGCTCTGTCGTTAGACATCCAATCCCTGGACTGCCCAAGCATCGGCTGTCACTTCCCTTTTCGAAAGTCGCTGGATAACGCAGGTGATAAAAAGATAAATCGGTGGTGTGTATGTGTGTGTGTGTGTGTGTGTGTGTGTGTGAGAGAGAGAGAGAGAGAGAGAGAGAGAGAGAGAGAGAGAGAGAGAGAGAGAGAGAAGATCGGTTTGAGAGAAAGAGGAGGGGAGTTTTTTTTTTTTTTTTTTGTGATCTAATGAAATGAGAATGGAAGTATCCAGATTCCAGAGGGAGAGATAGAAGTCGATAGTGTGGTTGCATTTCTATTGAAGGGATGACATAAGGACTACAAACATTGTGATTCTCCCATGGTTAAAAACATAGTGGGGCGTTTGCGCCCTCCCCCCCCCCCCCCCCCCCCACCCCCCCCCCCCCCTCTCTCTGTGTGTAACAGTTATAATTGAGTCCCCCTATAAATTGGATTACTAGTTTGGGTTTTCTCACTCCAACAAATGTATGGTAGTATTTATTAGAGTTTTCAATAATTAGGTGGAACCAATAAAGTTAGGCAGGGAAAGATAGATGAGAGGAAGTAGATAAAAAAAAATATGTGGCACCAAAATAATTTGGTGGAATCCGTAGTAACTTAGTTGTGCTAGAAAGTTAGTTGGTTCGTAAAACCTTAGTTAATAAAATCGTGATTAAGAGGTGGTTAAATAATAGTTAAAGAGTATAAAATAATACTTGGAAATTTAAAAAGTTGGTTAAGAAAAGGGTAGTTCAAAGGTAGTTGAGGAAGGGAGCCAAATTTGGCATAGACACCACTGGAGCAGTATGGCCAATTTACGGCAAAAAAACGCTGCAGAGAGCCAAAAATGGCATTTGGCACCCAAAAAAACGCTCCCCACTACCGAAGTTGCTCTAAGAGCATGTCCAACGGAGAAGCCAAAGCCCCCTACCATACCCATTTTTGGCTCCCCTGCCATTCTCTACGGCCAAATTTGGTCGAGGAAATTGCTCATGCCATTTGTGCCATGTCAGCTTTCCCCTCCCCATTTTCAACTATCAAACCAACAAAAATAAATAAAAATCACAAGATTAACAAAAAAAATACCCACTTTTTGGCAAATACAATTTCGGATTAACAAAAAAAAATTCTCGAAAATTTGTATTTTTTATTTTACCTGCATAGAAATCAATAGTGAATTTGAAACAAGAACCATGGTCAAATCATTGCTTTGTCCGTCAGACCTCCGATCATCGCACTTCCAAGCATCGGCTGTCGCTTCCCTTCCCTAAAGTTGCCGGAGGACAAAGGCGATAAGAGATAGATCGGGGTGAGAGGTCCTTGTAAAAGAGAGAGAGAGAGAGAGAGAGAGAAGATCGGTTTGAGAGAAAGAGGTGGGGAGATTTTTTCGTGGTCTGATGAAATGAGAATGTAAGTATCTAGATTGCAGAGGGAGAGGTAGAAGCCGTTATAACCAAGAGAAAAATTATCCAGTATGGTTGTATTTCTATTGAAAGGAGGGCATAAGATTACAACCATTGTGATTCCTCAAATGGCTAAAAAATAGCTGTTTGGTCCTTCTCTCTCTCTAGGTTAAATTGAGTCCGCTATAAATTGGATTACTAGTTTGGGTTTTTCTCAACCAACTCACACCAATTAGTTTGGGCTTTTAAATTGCTTATTATTTTGTGTGTTGTTATTCAACAAATGAATGGTAGTATTTATAGAGTTTTAAAAAATTAGGTGGAACCAATAAAGTTAAGTAGAGAAAGATAGATGGGACATGTAGATAAGAAAATATGTGGCACCAAAATAATTTGTTGGGATGCATAGAAAATTAGTTGCGATAGAAAGTTAGTTGATTCATAAAATTTAGTTTGTAAATCGTGATTAGGAGGTGGTTAAATAATAGTTAAAGTATATAAAATTAATTGAAAATTTAAAAGTTAGTTGGAAGGTAGTTGAGGAAGGGAGCCAAATTTGGCATGGACACCATTGGAGAAGTTTGGCTAAATTATGTTGAAAAGATATTTTAACAAACCAAAAATGGCTCCCAACCCTGAAGGTGCTCTAAAAGCTTCGCCAACAAGGAGCCAAACCCCCTGCCATACCCATTTTTGGCTCCCATGCAATTTTCCGCCTCCCCCAACTGAAATCCATTCATCCCGGCCAAAATGGCCCTGCCATATTTTCGGTCAAATTTTGCTGGGGAAATGGCTCATGTCATTTGTGCTACGTCAGCTTTCCCTACCCATCTTAAACTACCAAACCCAACAAAATAACTAAAACTCACAAGATTAACAAAAGAAATACCCCCAATTTTTGGCAAATACATTTTCGGATTGTCAAAATGAAAACCTAGAATTTTTTTTTACCCTTCATAGAAATCCACTGTAAATTGGAAACAAGAACGATGGCAAGATCGTTGCTCTATTCGTGAGACCTCCAATCGCCGGACTTCCAAGCATTAGTTGTTGCTTCCCTTCCTGAAAGTCACTGGAGAACGCATGTGATAAGAGAGAGAGAGAGAGAGAGAGAGAGATAGAGAGAGAGAGAAGATCGGTTTGAGAGAGAGGAGGGGAGAGTTTTTGGTGTTCTGATAAAATGAGAACGAAAGTGTCCAGACTCTTAGAAGTCGATATTACCAAGAAAAAAATTGTCAAGCGTGGTTGCATTTATATTGAAGGGAGGGCATAAAATTATACCATTGTGTTTCCTCCAACAATAAAAAAAAAAAAAAAAAAAAGCCGTTTGGGCCTCTTTTTTTTGTAAGTTAAATTGAGTTCCCTGTTAATAGTTTGGGTTTTTCTCAGACCAACTCATACCAATTAGTTTGGGTTTTTAAATTGCACATTATTTTTTGTGTTTTTTATTCAACAAATGTGTGCTAGTAGTTATAGAGTTTTAAAAGGTGGAGCCGATAAAGTTAAGTAGGGAAAGGTAGATGGGAGAGGTTGATAAAAAAAAAATTGAGATAATTAAATAATCATCATTTTTTTGGACACCACTTACGTTTTCATTCCTGTTAGTTTGAATGATTATGTTTTCATCCTTTTTATTTGTGAAATACCTTGTTTACACTTTTTAGTGATACATATTAATATATGTAAATATCGTTCCCTAATTAAGAGGGATTGGATTAACAGTTATATAGATATTGTTTCCTAATAAAGGGGGATTGGTTTGACTATTTCAAATGAAGTTTTGAAATGGTGGATGATTAATTTTGATGCCTAAAATCATGGAATTTTTAAAATGGCGGAGATTCAAAATTGAGTGGGATTATTTTATTCTAATTGGAGATGATTTCTATCGGAAAATCAGGAGAAATGAGTGGGGGAATTCAAAGTGACCTATCTCAGAATTTTCGATAGGGAAGATAAGTGGGACTGATCACTTGCACATTATGGTAAAATAGGTCAATAGCAATACTTATGGTAAAATTACGAATACTCATGGTAAAAACATGTCCACAAGATATTCTGGTCATTATGGTAAAAAATCGAACTAGGAACAATAAACATGGTAATATTTATTGACTTGAGAACTTTAATCGTAGAATAAGATATGGCTACAATACCTTCCAATAATCATGGTAAAACTCAGACCCATAACATTATGGTATAAATAAAAATCACATGTATTATTTTTACCATGATTTATATTAGTCTTCCTTATGTCAATATAACTTGTTTTTTCTGATTTTTCTACCTTCTACAAGAGAGCCGCTACGCGGGCCTACATAGATAAGAGGTATGTGCAAGGACATCGTACATACTCCTTATCCATATAGGCCAAAGCAGCAGCTATACTATTCTGTAATATTTACCATGAATTAACCATGTTACAAAAATGATGAGGGTGGATTTTCTTGCTTTGATGAAATGTGAATGGAAGTATCAAACTCCAGAGGGAGAGGTAGAGGTTGATATAACCCAAAGAAAAATTATCTTGTGTTGTTGCATTTCTATTGAAGGGAGGGGAAGAGATTACAACCATTGGGATTCCTCTTACGGTAAAAAAAAAAAAATTTGCCGTTTGGACCTTCTTTTTTTTTTTTTTTTCTTCTTTTTTTGTAATGGTTAAATGGAGTCCCCTATAAATTGGATTACTAGTTTGGGTTTTTCTCACACCAACTATTGGTTTTTAAATTGCTCATTATTTTGTGTGTTGTTTATTTATTACACAAATGTATGGTAGTATTTATTGAGTTTGAAAAAATAGGTGGAACCAATAAGGTTAAGGAGGGAAAATTACTTGTGGTAGAGAGTTCGATGGTTCATAATATTTAGTTAATAAAAGGAAAAATTAGTGAGAAATGCAACATTTTTTTTACCATTTTTAAGGACAGGACAAGTGATATTTCCAACTGGTTATAAGGATAGGGTTAACTCAAAATGACGAAAATGCCCTTCTGTGCTTATCTACCCTTGTACGCGTGTATACGGAAACTGAAGAAGACGATGGTTTCACAGAAACGATTTAGGGTTTTCTGATCTTGATTCTTGGAGACTTCGAGTAGGATTTCAAAGGGATTCAGTATTGGATTGTTCATTTGTTTCGAAGGAATCGCTCAAAAACCCGGTATGAAGTTTAATTAGTGAGTTGTCACTAGATTCGAAACTTTGTTGAACCATTTGTTTGTTAATTTATTTGATCAAAACTTTGCTTAATTTGTCCATTATATGAACCCATGTTGATTGTGACCAATACTTCCGATCGTTATTGACGTGAATTTATGGTGTAAGCCGAGGGATTAAATCACCATCACCATCACTAAATTAGTGAGTTGTCACTAGATTTCAACTCTCATTGATTCCAATTATTCATTATTTATTTGATTTGGTGTCATAACTATCACACTTCACACTATAAGCATTCCCCAAATGTCTAAATTTGTTTGCATTGCATTTCCTAAATGTCTAACTTTAACAATGCTGAGTGTTTTAGAAGTACTTAAAGGTGTTTGATGAATTGATTCTCTCCTTGGGGGTAAATTGGTTTGCATTGCATTCCCACAAATGTCTAACTATAACAATGCTGGGGTAAAGGTGTTTGGTGTTTGATGAATTGATTCTCTCCTTTTGAGCTACTTACACCTCAGTACGATTGGGAGATAGTTTCTGCTGAGAAAAGCCCTCAACAAGTGAACTCGTAAAGAAAGAAACCATTGCTCCTTTTTTTCGTTATCTGATCCAATTATATGAAATCATATATTACTTACACTAATACTTTTTTTTGTAGAGTTGACTGCAGCATCTTGACTTGCCTTGTGATGGACTGCATCATCAACAATGAGGACATCCCGGCCATCAAAGGTTAGCAAAGAAGAAGTCCTTTCATTTCGGGCGTATATCCTTGAAAGGCTACTCAATGATGGACCAAATTCGTACCAATTGAAGACTGAAGAGTGATTTCCGCCTCCCCAAATGGGGAGCCACTCAACCCGGCCGAAAATGGCCCGGCCTTTTTCCTGACAAAATTTGGCTGGGCGTCTTGCCATTTGTGCCACATCAACTTTCCCTCCCTATTTTAAACTACCAATCCCAACGAAGCAAATAAAAATCACAAGATTAACAAACGAAATACCCATTTTGTTTGAAAATACGGTTTTGAATAGTCAAAAGAAACTTTTTTTTTTACTTTCATAGAAATCAACAATAAATTAGAAACCAGATTGTTGCTTTGCGCGTAAGACCTCCGATCGCCGAACTTCCAAGCATCGGCTGTCGCTTCCCTTCCCAAAAGTCGTTGGAGAATGCAAATGATAAGAGATAGATATGTGTGAGAGAGATTGGGAGAGATGGAGGCTGGGAGATAGGGAGAGAGAGAAGATCTGTTTGAGAGAACGATGAGGGGAGTTTTTTGTGGTCTGATGAAATAAGAATGAAAGTATTTAGACTCCAGGGGGAGAGGTAGAAGTTGATATAACCAAAAGAAAAATTATCCAGTGTGGTTGCATTTCTATTGAAGGGAGAGAATAAGATTAAAACTAATGGGATTCCTCCGATGGTAAAAAAAAAAAAGCCGTTTGGATCTTCCCTTTATTTAACGGTTAAATTGAGTCTCCCATAAATTGGATTACTAGTTTCAGTTTTTCTCACACCAACTAGTTGGGTTTTTAAATTGCTCATTATTTTGTGTTGTTTACTTGTTTATTTATTAAACAAATGTATGGTAGTATTTATTGAGTTTGAAAAAATTAGGTGGAACCAATAAGGTTAAGTAGGGAAAATTACTTGTGGTAGAGAGTTAGATGGTTCGTAATATTTAGTTAATAAAATCATGATTAGGGGTGGTTAAATAATAGTTAAAGTATATAAAATAATAGTTGAAATTGTAAAGTTAGTAGAGAAAATGGTAGTTGGAAGGTAGTTGAGGAAGAGAGCCTAATTTGGCATGGACACCACTGAAGCAGTTTGGCCAAATTATGGAAAAAAAACATTGGCATTTGGCACCGAAAAAATGGCCCCCACCACTAATATGTATCTCTAACAACATCTCCAACTGGAATCCAAAACCCTGCCATACCCAATTTTGGCTCCCCGACCATTTTCAGCCTCGTCCAACGGGGTTCCATTCGTCCGGGCCGAAAATGGCCCAGCCATTTCGCCAGCCAAATTTCGCTGGGCAAATGGCTCGTGCCATTTCTGCCACGTTAGCTTTCTCTCCCTATCTCCAACTGGGATCCAAAACCCTGCCATACCCAATTTTGGCTCCCCTACCATTTTCAGCCTCGTCCAACGGGGTTCCATTCGTCCGGGCCGAAAATGGCCCACCCATTTCGCCAGCCAAATTTCGCTGGGCAAATGGCTCGTGCCATTTCTGCCACGTTAGCTTTCTCTCCCCATCTTAAAGTACCGAACCATACACAACAAATAAAAATCACAAGATTAATAAATTAAAAAATACCCTTTTTTTATTTTATCAAATTTGACTGGGAAATGGCTAATACAATTTGTGCACGTCTCCTTTCCCTCCCTATTTTCTACTACCAAACCCGACAAAACAAATAAAAATCACAAGTTTAACAAAAGAAATACCCAACTTTGGGCAAATACAGTTTCGAATTCACAAAAGAAAAATCTAAAAACATTGTGCATTTTTTTACCTTCGTAGAAATCAACATTAAATTGAAAACAAGAACCATGGCCAGATCGTTGCTCTGTCCGTCAGACCTCTGATCGCAAGACTTTCAAGCATTTGTTGTGCAAGAGGGAGAGAGAGAAGATGGGTTTGAGAGAAAGATGAGGGAACATTTTTTCGTGGTCTGATGAAATGAGAATGGAAGTATCCAGACTGCAGAGGGAGAGGTAGAAGTCGATATAACCAAGAGAAAAATTATTCAGGGTGGTTGTATTTTTATTGAAGGGAGGGAATAAGATTACAACCGTGGTGATTCCTCCAACAATAAAAAAAATAGCCATTTGGACCTTATCCTTTTTTTTTTTTTTTTTTGGAAAGGTTAAATTGAGTCCCCTATGAATTGGATTACTAGTTTGGGTTTTTCTCAGACGAATTCACACTAACTAGTTTGGGTTTTAAATTTCTCATTATTTTGTATGGTTTATTCAACATATGAATGGTAATATTTATAGAGCTGTAAAAAATTAGGTAGATCTAATAAAGTTAGATAGGGAAAGGTATATGGAAAAGGTAGATAAAAAAACTTGTGGCGCCAAAATAATTTGTTGGGATGCATAGAAAATTAGTTGTGGTAGAAAGTTAGTTGGTTCATAATACTTAGTTACTAAAATCGTTATTAGAAGGTGGTTAAATAATAGCTAAAGTATATAAAATAATAGTTGGAAATTTAAAAGTTAGTTGCGAAAAGGAAAGTTGGAAGGTAGTTTGGGAAGGAGCCAAATTTGGCATGGACAACACTGGAGCTGTTTGGCCAAATTATGGCATAATAACCACTGTAGCAAGCCTAAAATGGTATTTGGCACCCCAAAAATGGCTCCCACCACTGAATTTTTTCTAAGAGCATCTCCACCGGGGAGCCAAAGCCTTTGCCATACCCATTTTTGGCTCCCTTGCCATTGTCTGCCTCCCAAATGGGGAGCCACTCAGCCCGGCCGAAAATGGCCCGGCCTTTTTCCTGACAAAATTTGGCTGGGGAAATGGTCTTGCCATTTGTGCCACATCAGCTTTCCCTCCCCATTTTAAACTACCAAACCCAACGAAGCAAATAAAAATCACAAAATTAACAAATGAAATACCCATTTTTTTGAAAATAAAGTTTGAAAAGTCAAAAGAAAAACCCAAAAAAATGATTTTTATTTTTTATTTTTACCTTCATAGAAATCAACAGTAAATTGGAAACAAGAACCATGGCCAGATTGTTGCTTTGTGCGTAAGACCTCCGATCACCGAACTTCCAAGCATCGGCTATCGCTTCCCTTCCCGAAAGTCGCCAGAGAAGTCTGTTTGAGAGAACGATGAGGGGAGTTTTTTGTGGTCTGATGAAATAAGAATGAAAGTATTTAGACTCCAGGGGGAGGGGTAGAAGTTGATATAAAAGAAAAATTATCCAGTGAGGTTGCATTTCTATTGAAGGGAGAGAATAAGATTAAAACTATTGGAATTCCTCCAATGGTAATAAAAAAATTAAAAAAAATCCGTTTGGACCTTCCCTTTATTTAACGGTTAAATTGAGTCCCCCATAAATTGGATTACTAGTTTCAGTTTTTCTCACACCAACTAGTTGGGTTTTTAAATTGCTCATTATTTTGTGTGTTGTTTGTTCAACAAATGTATGGTAGTATTTATAGAGTTTTAAAAAATTAGGTGGAAAAAAGGTGAGTAGGGTAGGGAAAGGTAGATGAGAGAGGTAGTTAAAAAAATATGTGTCACCAAATTAATTGGTTGGGATGCATAGAAAAATAGTTATGGTAGAAAGTTAGTTGCTTCATAAAACTTAGTTAATAAAATTGAGATTAAGGGCTGGAAAAATATTAGTTAAAATATATAAATAAATAGTTGGAAATTTAAGAGTTTGTCGACAAAAGGGTAGTTGGAAGGTAATCAAGAAAGGGAGCCAAATTTGGCATGGCCAATACTGGAGCAGTTTGGTCAAATTGTGGGTGAAAAAACATTGTATCAAGCCAAAAATGGCATTTGGCACACCAAAAATGGCAACCAACACTGAAGTTGCTATAAGAGCATCTCCAACGGATTGCCAAATACCCTGTCATACCCTTTTTTGGCTCCTCTACCATTTTTCCACCTCCCCCAGCGGGAATCCATTCATCTCGGCCAAAAATGGCCAAGCCATTTTTCGGCCAAATTTGGCTGGGGAAATGGTTCATGCCATTTGTGCCACCTTAGCTTTCCCTCCCCATCTTAAACTGCCAAACCAAACACAAGAAATAAAAATCACAAGATTAACAAAGGAAATATCCAATTTTTGGCAAATACAGTTTTGGATTATCAAAAGAAAAAACTAGAAAAATTGTATTTTTTTAAAACTTTCATAGAAATCAACAGTAAATTGGAAACAAGAACCATGGCCAGATCGTTGCTCTGTCCATCAGATCTCCGATTGCCAGACTTCCAAGAATCAGCTGTCGCTTCCCTTCCCGAAAGTCGCCGGAGAATGCAGGTGATATGAGACAGATCAGGGTGAGATATATCTGTGAGAGAGAGGGAGAGGTTAGGAGAAAAGGAGCCTGGGAAATATGTAGAGAGAAAGAAGATCGTTTGAGAGAAAGAGGCGAGGACATTTTTTCGTAGTCTGATGAAAGTTAGTTGGTTCATAAAACCTAGTTAATAAAATCATGATTAGGAGGTGGTTAAATAATAGTTAAAGTATATAAAATAATAATTGAAATTTCAAAGTTGGTTGAGAAAAGGGTAGCTGGAAGGTAGTTGAGAAAGGGAGCCCAATTTGGCATCGACACTACTGGAGCAGTTGGGCCAAATTAAAGCCAAAAAAAAAAAAAATTGAAGCAAAGCCAAAAATAGCTCCCACCACTGAAGTTGCTCTAAAAGCATCTCCAACGGGGAGCCAAAGCCCCTGCCATACCCATTTTGGCTCCCCTACCATTTTTCCGCCTACCCCAACGGGGAGCCATTCTTCCCTGCCAAAAATGGTCCAGCCATATTTTCGACCAAATTTGGCTGGGGAAATGGCTCATGCCGTTTGTGCCCCGTCAACTTTCCCTCCCAATTTTCAACTACCAAACCCAACAAAACAAATAAAAATCACAAGATTAACAAAAGAAATTTCCAATTTTTGGCAAATACAGTTTCAGATTACCAAAAGAAAAACCTAGAAAAATAGTTTTTTTTTTTTACCTTCGTAGGAATCAACAGTAAATTTGAAACAAGAACCATGGCCAGAGATCATCGATCGCCAGACTTCCAAGCATCAACTATCGCCTCCCTTCCCAAAAATCACCGCAGAACACAGGTGATAAGAGATAGATTGAGGAGAGAGATCCTTGTGAGATAAAGAGGCCGAGAGTGGGAGGCTACGAAAGACGAAGAAAGAGAATATCGGCTTGCGGGAAAGAGGAGGGGAGATTTTTTCGTGGTCAGATAAAATGAGAATGGAATATCCAGACTCCAAAGGGAGAGGTAGAAGTCAATATAACCAAGAGAAAACTTATCCAGCGTTGTTGCATTTCTATTAAAGGGAGGGCATAAGATTACAACCGTTGTGATTCCTCCAATGGTAAAAGAAAAATAGCCATTTGGAACTTCTTCTTTTCGCAATGATTAAATTGAGTCCCATATAAATTGGATTACTTTTTGGGACACCTTCTAGTTTGGGTTTTTAAATTGCTCATTATTTTGTGTGTTGTTTATCCTACAAATGTATGGTAACATTTATAGTGTTTTAAATAATTTGGTAGAACCAATAAAGTTAGGTGGGGAGAGGTAGATAAAATAAGAGTATGTGGCACCAAAAGAATTTGTTGGGATCTGTAGAAAATTAGTTGGTTCATAAATTAGCTAACGTATAAAAAATAATAGCTGGAAATTTAAAAGTTAGTTGAGAAAAGGGTAGGTGGAAGGTAGTTGAGGCAGGGAGCCAAATTTGGCATGAACACCATCGGAGCAGTTTGGCTAATTTTTGGCCAAAAAAAAACATTGGAGCAAAACAAAAATGGCGTTTTGCACCCTAGAAATCGCTCCCACCATTGCAGTCACTGTAAGAGCATCTCCAATGGGGAGCCAAAGCCCCTGCCTCCCACCATCTGCCTCCCCCAATAGGGAGCCATTCATCCAGGCCAAAAATGGTCCAGCCATTTCTCTGGCCAAATTTGACTGGGAAAATAGTTCATGCCAATTGTGCCACTTCATCTTTCCCTCTCCATTTGAAACTACCAAACCCAACAAAATAATTAAAAATTACAAGATTATCAAAAGAAATCCAGACCTTGGTTTTTGTTTTGGTTTTGGCTTTTGGGTAATGAATGGAGGGAGAAATGAGGGTAATAATTGAAAATAGAGGGTAATGATTGGAGAGAGATAGAGAGAAAAATGAGAATAATATTTAAAAATAAGGGTAATAATTGGAGTGAAATGTGAGTAAAAATTGAGAAAACTGGTCCCAAAACCCAAAACGAACAAGGTCCCAATTTTTGCCAAATATTGTTTCGGATGAGCAAAAGAAAAACATAGGAAAATTGTATTTTTTTTCCTTCACAGAAATCAACAATAAATTGGAAACAAGATTCACGGCAAGATAGTTGCTCTGTCCTTCAGACCTTCCGATCGCCGGACTTCCAAGCATCGGCTGTCGCTTCCTTCCCAAAAGTGGTCAGAGAGTGTAGGTGAAAAGAGATATATCGGGGTGAGAGATCTGTGTGAGAGAGATCGGTTTGAGAGAAAGAGAAGGGAATATTTTTTCGTGGTGTGATGAAATGATAAGAAGTATCTAGAAAAGAGAGGCAGAGGTAGAAGTTCATATAACCAAGAGAAAAATTATGCAGTGTGGTTGTATTTTTATTTAAGGGAGGGCATAAGATTACAACCGTTGTGATTCCGCCAACGGCAAAAAACAAAAAAAAAGCCATTTGGACCCTCACTTTTTTTTTTTGTAACGGTTAAATTGAGTCCCCTATAAATAGGATTCTTAGTTTGGGTTTTTAAATTGCTCATTATTTTGTATTTTTTTTATTCAAGAAATTTATGGTAGTATTTATAAAGTTTTAATAAATTAGGTAGAACCAATGAACTTAGGTAAAAAAAGGTAGACGGGAGAGGTAGACAAAATAATGTGTGGCGCCAAAATAATATGTTGAGATGCATAGAAAACTTGTGATAGATAATTAATTAGTTCATAAACTTCGTTAATAAAATAATGATTCAGAGGTGGTTAAATAATGAGAATTTTAATTAGGCATCCTGTACAAAAAAGATCCTTATAATTCCATCCTATGAGATTTGAAAACTTATGATTTCATCCTGTAAATAGATAATTGGACCATTGTGCCCTTATTAAGTATTTTACATATATGGACGGTTACAGTTCCTCCCAAATTTCACGGATTACGTTAATCACCTCTCTATTTTGGTAGGATGTGATTCCTTAAGTAGGTATTCCAATTTACATGTCCTCATTTCTGATAACATTAAACACTTAGCACATCGATCAAACGCAGAACCATACGCTTTCGTAGTAAATACACAAATACGCTCATTAACATTGACACCTGCTCTACCGCATTTACCTCTTTACACACCTTCATCCACCCACTCGTGGTAATAGAGTGACATCAGAGGTTTGTTTTGAAGTGTGCTGGCCAGTCACTCTTCAAATCAATCGTCCAGGTCATTCTTAAACCAGCACGACAAAATGAGAAAATATTCACCCACTTTTACTGCAAGAGACATAATTTCGACAAACAACATAGTCACTTTCTTACGAGGTTCAACCTTCTTCCCCCAACACAAGTCAAAACAATAGCATGATGAGGTCAAAGCCTCCAGTTTTCCAACGTTATCCCAACACAGGTGTTCAACTCAACGTTATGCTCGTTTCTTGCTAACACGACACTATTTGATGCTTCCATGTTCCATGAATGTCACAGAAGCACACACAATGAATGAGAAAACATGTTTTCATGAAAATATTATGCAATAGCTTAAGCCCCAAGACCTAAAGTCTCCCCATGGTCCCTAAGTTTTCAAAACCTAGGCTCTGATACCAAGTTGTCACACCCTCAAAATTTAAAGGTAAATATAACATGAATCCACGTGGAATGTCAACAAGTCTAAGGTCCGGGTCAAAGTCCAAGCTTGACCCATAGTCAAAATGATATACAACATAATTCACGGGATCTTCATGCCCAAAAATAAGTACATGAGTTATAAATGTTATTACAAACCCAAGTCAAAGATGAAAATTTAAATTAAATTACAAAATCATCTTTCAAAGTATAAGTTTCAAAATTTTATAGTAACTCCTCCGTTAAGCTTTCAAAAGAGATGCAAGCATACACTCCACGCAATCCGTATCATGCTCCATGTTGGGTACCTGAAATTATTAGGGTGAGCTCACTAGCCCAGTAGAGAAAAGTCTACCAATTCTAAATACAATGAAATGCAAGTGAGTGATAGACACAGAAGGCACAAGCCACGCAACAAGGTTCAACAAATTTTAATGGTTAAAGGATTGAGAACCAACTCATAAACTACTAAATTCCCTTTATTATCACCCCTCGTACCCGACACATACCCAACAAATCGTGTGTCCAACTCATTGATATCGTAATGTGTCTCGTTCATTTTAGTTTCCAATTAAGTAAATTCCTCACGACACGTCCATAGGACGGGCCGAGTATCATTCCTAGTGACACGTCCAAAGGACGGCCCTAGTATCATTCCGGACTGCCTTTCGGCCCCGTATCATCTTCCCCTTGGCCAAGGCATAATTCCTCGCGACATGTCCATAGGACGGACCGAGTATCATAAATTCCTCGCGACACATCCATTGGACGGCCTGAGTATCATTCCGGGCTACCTTTTGGCCCCGTATCACATGTTATAAGTTCACATTATCAATTATCAAGTTTCAACGTCAACATCGTGTCAAACATGACCCATGTATCATAACGTCCTTTCACAAGTGTCTCAGACTCTCACTCAACCCAAATGTAACACAATGTGTCAATTCACGGACGGGTGCTCACTAAATCCACTAATAACCAAACACGAGTGTCATTAATCATTCCCCTTTATCATTTGACATCTTGGTGTTACCGAGGTAGAGAGTCACCTAATACAAGTGAAAAAAGCGTTTCGGGACCAAACAAGTGCATGAGATTGGACCAGAACAACAAGTAAAATTTTGTCCAACAATCTGTCAAAACTGCCAGGGCGGCCGTGATTCCCGCCCGGGCAGAAAATCCAGAGAGTAACCCGAAAAGTGCACAAACAAGGGGATTTGGGGGATTTTGCACTAGAACACCAATTTTGATGATTCCAAAGCCAAATATCAATGCAATGGGCTAGAGGGAGATGATTAGACACCAAATTTGACTAGGGGAACATTAATCTTCTGAATCATGGTATTTCTCAAGTTATCATGACTAGAAATTTGATACAAAGTGGGTTTCATACAAATTACAAGTGTTACCATGAAATCAAGATACAATGTGATGAGATAACTACCAAATCAAGAGGGGAATAACATAGGAGCTAGAAGATGGTATAATTTCAACGCAAACTTGATTAGAAAAGGTTTACTCACAAGGTTTCAATTAAACAAGAAGAAGATTAACTATAGGAGAGGATACACACACACACATGCACAACAAATACACTTAGAAATGGTAGAAATTTCCCTACCAAAAGAGAGATTGAGCCCCAAGTGGATGATCTAGCAAACCCTAGCATTTCTCCAATGAGCTCCAACCAAAAATGGCACTTCCCGGAGTGAAAACAATGTACCCCAAGCTCTAGAACATGCAAAGTTGACGGGTCTTGGTGTGGATCTTGGAGGAATTGAGTGAGAGTGGAGATTTTGGAGAGAAAATTGATGAAACAATGGAGGTATAGAGAGAGAGAGAGGGAGCCGGTCTGGCGAGGGTAGGGGGAATTTGTTCTCTCCTCCTCTCACACACCATATACACACACACACACACACATTTCAAATAATTACACCCCCGGCCCTTGTATTGGCTTGTGTAATGCAATTTGGTCCAATCCTACTTACAACACTTAATAATTCATCGCTTTAACATTTTAATCAATTCCTCACATTTCCCCAACTTTATTTCCAGAAAATAATATAAAAATACGAGTCCTTACACCGCCTATCGTCAACTCCATTTCTGTCCACCACCTTCTCCTCTCCCTCTCTGGAACGTTGTTGATTTACTCCCCCACCATCATCATCGATTTGCATCACCAACTAACAAAAGGAAATAGATCACTGCTATCAGTGACTCGTACTGTCTTCTCTCAAAACAATTCGCCCAACCAAAGAAATTGATTTTCTCAAAGAGATCCTCTATTGCGGCGGAGGCGGAGGAGAAGACATGTAGATCTGTGATCCAAATGAGACTGATTGGTCATCCTTCCATTTCGTAATCGATTATGGCTTTTTTTCATTGAAGGAGCATTTTGGATAAATTGGTTAGTTTATACTAAATTGTCAATTGGAAGTCTCTGAGAATAACTTCATGTCATTTCATATTTGATACTCTGCATGTGATTTTTTTAATGTTGTTTACGTTTTCGAGGTGATTTATTGATAGTTATTTCATATGGTGAACACGGTTTATTGATTCACCATATTAATGGATTCGATGCAGTAAAAATGGAAAATCAATAAACCATGTTCTCATGTCCTTTAAAAATGGTGAGAGAATATGGTTTATTGATAGTTATTGAATGCTGTGAACACGGTTTATTAGTTCACCATATTAGTGGATTCAATACAGTAAAAATGAAAAATCAATAAAAACATGTCCTCATGTCCTTTAAAAATGGTTTATTAATACGGTGAGCTATTGGTTTGTTCCCATGAAATTGGTAAAATGGAAGTAATTGAGGGTTAGTGTTAATTCATACACAGGAAACATGGGATATTGCTTTATCATGTTTAATGCAATCTAATGTTCAAACATGCTACATGGATGATTTATTAACCATGTTCCCTTATAATCATGGTTAATCAATAATCCATGTTCCTTGTGTGATTTCCCTGTATAATCACGATTCAGCATTTTAATTGATTTTTTCACCGTCGAAATAGTAGTACGTTTCTTCAATTTTGTTTTGAGATTTTAGTCGTGAGTAGATTAGGAGAGAGAGAGAGATTTTTCAAGATAGGGGAGAGAGAGAGAGATTAAGAGAGAGAAATATTAGGAAAATTGGGAGAGAGAAATGTTATTTTGGGGTTTATTTGAATTTCAGGATAGAATCATAAGTATTCAAACCAACAAGGATGAAATCATAAGGATATTATTGATACAAGATGCCTAATTAACTCTCCCTTAAATAATAGTTAAAGTATATGAAATAATAGTTGGAAATTTAAAAATCAGTTAAGAAAAGGGTAGTTGGAAGGTAGATGAGGAAGGGAACCAAATTTGGCATGGACACCACTTAAGCAATTTGGCCAAATTATAGCAAAAAAACACCATAGCAAGCCAAAAATAGCTCCCACCACTAAAACAAAAGTAAATAGGAAACAAGAAACATGGCCAGATAGTTGCTCTATCTGGTAGACCTCCAATCACCGGACTTCCAAGCATCGGTTGTCGTTTCACTTTCCAAAAGTTGCCTAATAACGCAGGTGATAAGAGATAGATCGAGGTTAGAGATCACTGAGAGAGAGAGAGAGAGAGAGAGAGAGAGAGAGAGAGAGAGAGAGAGAGAGAAGATCAGTTTGAGAGAAAGTGGAAGAGAGACTTTTTCGTGGTCAGATCAAATGAGAATGGAAGTATCCAGACTCCAGAGGGGGAGGTAGAAGTCGAAATAACCAAGAGAATTATCCAGTGTGGTTGCATTTCTATTGAAGGGGGGCCATAAGATTACAACCATTGTGATTCCTTGTTGTTTGCTATTACAACCATTTGAAGTTTGCAAGTTGTTGCCACTCTTATACCATGAACGATTTGTTGGTCTGGGTACTCTTGGAGCTGTTCACTTTTTGCTGTTGGAGAGTGTCCTGCTGCTGGCAAAAGTTAATCTTAAAGCTGTCTGCTGTTGCTGTTTGGCTAGAAAATGTCCTCCTGCTGCTGGAGCTATCTGCTGGTGCTGTTGCATATGGAATTCAACTTGGTAGGAGAATGTTGTCTATGTATGTGTGTATTCCTTATTGTTTCAAGTTACACATGTATTGGGCTGTATCACTGTACCGGTTGACTTCTTGTTAACCTTGTTATTTCCCGTTGGGTCCGTAATGGCAAATGATTGCCGCTTGGTTAGGTTCCAACCTTGTTGGGATATGTCCTTGCGTTGTGATGCCGGTTTTTTTCCGGATCCCTTTAATCTTTGTAATATGTTTTCAAAGATTAATAAAATCTTTTTTGCCGTTCAAAAAAAAAAAAAACAACCATTGTGATTCCTCCAATGGTGAAAAAAAATAAAAATTACGCAGTCGCACCTTCTATCTTTCTTTCTTCTTCTTTTTTGTAATGGTTAAATTGAGTCCCCTACAAATTGGATTACTAGTTTCGGTTTTTCTCACACCAGCTAGTTTTGGTTTTTAAATTTCTCATTATTTTGTCGAATGTTTATTGAACAAATGTGGTAATATTTATAGAGTTTTAAAAAATTAGGTTGAACAAACAAAGTTAGGTAGGGAAAGGTAGATGGAGAGGCAGATAAACAAATATCTGGCATGAAAATAATTTGTTGGGATGCATATAAAATTAGTTATGGTAGAAAGTTAGTTGGTTCATAAAACTTAGTTAATATAATCATGATTAGGAGGTGGTTAAATAATAGTTAAAGTATATAAATAATAATTGAAATTTAAAAGTTAGTTGAGAAAAGGGTAGTTGGAAAGTAGTTGAGAAAGGGAACCAAATTTGGCATGGACACTACTGGAGCATTTTGGCCAAATTAATGCCAAAAAACATTGTAGCAAAACCAAAAAATGGCATTTGGAACCCCAAAATGGCTCCCACCACTGAAGTTGGTCCAAGAGCATCTCCAACGGGGAGCCAAAGCCCCTGCCATACCCATTTTTTTTGGGCTCCCCTTCCATTTTTCCGCCTCCCCCAACGGGAAGTGATAAGTGATTTGTGTACATTTGGACCGCCTAATTTACATTTGTTATGTCCTTCATTATTATGATTTAATGCCTTTGTTGTATTTTTGTAACTGTAGGTTCCGAGGGCAGGATACCACATTTGGCCTTAAATCAAGAGAATTGCATATTACGTGAACATGTTGCACTGGATCATTTTTCCAGCCCACCATCCGGATCACCATTCCTGACCAAAACTTTGCCAATATGGGAATAAACAATTCATTTGTTTATGTCGGTGGACAATGAATTGATTATTCAAATCAGTGCAAGTGGAAGGAAGGCTGGGGAGTTGGAAAATGGGAACAATTCTTGTGGACTCCTGTTGACATCAGATTTTGACCTACGATTCACATGCCAAGTGCATTAATTACATGCACGATACCATAATATTCCGGGCATTAAAATAAGAAGATTGATCGTTCTTGCGCCCCGATCGGACTCCGTTTTGAATAACAGTCGAGAGCATCGCAGACCAGTGCAAGAGTTGATATTGATAATTTAATCATTCCCAGAGGAAGCAACTGGCGTGGCCTTATCCCTCTCAAAAAGTAATCTCTGGTGGGTGGAGCAATATGACCATGTGGGAGTATTTAATACCCACCGAATTTGTTATTGGGGTGAGGAGTCAGCACTCACTCTCTCCTTTGCCTATATAAGGCCATTCAAATGCATTGAATAAAGGGAGGAGACGACAGAGAGAATTGAAATAGAAAGCAAAACTCTTCTGCCATTTTCATGGCTCTGATCAGTTGCTCCATGGCCAGCTCAATTCTTTCTTAGGGTATTGGTAAGCTCTAACTTCGTAACTATGGTTTATTTTCTTTTGTAATTGTATTTAGTGGCTAGACCAATAAGATGTGGTGATTGTATAATCCAGACTTTGTTTCAAATAAATTTCATTGTAAAATCCAGTGTGTGTATCTATTTTCTGTGATTATGAATACAACGGTTATGCAATTGTTTTCAAGCTACCAAATATTAAGTCAGTTAAAATTATGTCTTACTTGAGATGAGACGGGCTATGCCTGTGACCCTAGTTTAGCGTAGACAGTTTTTTTTGGCTCACTTATATTTGAATTTCTGACGACAGTACTTCGGCTTGTAGCTAGGAGTACATCACTACCACATTAATGGGTGTAGTCGCGAGATTGTTACAAAATATTTAGACCATTGAATGCAAAGTTAGTGGTGAAACCGATACCCTAACCTTCCTCTCATTTGTTAAAATACAAAAAAAAATCTAAATTCTCTTTTCAAATTAATTAGCTCAAAATTAAAATCACAAAATCATCAACTTTAAGTTACTTTGGAAATCAATTTTTAAGTTGAAAGTAACACTTAGTCCCTGTGGTTCGACACCCGTACACCCACTTCACTACTAAATCCATTTTACGCATTTTATGGGTTATAATTATTTTGATTTTGACACGATCAAGAAGCCATTCATCCCGACCAAAAATGGTCCATCCATTTTTTCGACCAAATTTGGCTGGGGAAATAGCTCATGCCATTTGTGCACGTCAGCTTTCCCTCCCCATTTTCAGCTATCAAACCCAATAAAACTAATAAAAATCAAAAGATTGACAAAAGAAATAGCCAACTTTTGGCAAATAAAGATTCGGATTAACAAAAGAAAAGCCTAGAATAATTGTATTTTTTTTTTACCTTTGTAGAAATCAACAGTAAATTGTAAACAAGAACCATGGCCAGATAGTTGCTCTTTCTGTCAGACCTCCGATCGCCGGACTTCCAAGCATCGGTTGTCGCTTCCCTTCCCAAAAGTCGCCGAAGAACGCGGGTGATAAGAGATAGATTGGGGTGATAGATCTCTCTCAGAGAGAGAGAGAGAGAGAGAGAGAGAGAGAGAGAGAGGATCGGTTTGAGAAAAAGGAGGGGAGACTTTTTCGTGGTCTGAAGAAATGAGAATAGAAGTATCCAGACCCTAGAGGGAGAGGTAGAAGTCGAAATAACCAAGAGAAAAATTATCCAGTGTGGTTGCATTTCTATTGAAGGGAAGGCATATAAGGTTACAACCTTTGTGATTCCTCCAACGGTAAAAAAAAATAGCCATTTGGACCTCCTTTTTTAACAGTGAAATTGAGTCCCCTATAAATTGGATTACTAGTTTTGATTTTTCTCACTCCAAGTAGTTTGGGTTTTTGAATTGCTCATTATTTTGTGTGTTGTTTATTTAACAAATGTATGATAGTATTTATTGAGTTTTTAAAAATTAGGTAGAACCAATAAAGCGTAGGGGAACGTAGATGGGAGAGGTAGTTAAAAAGTATGCGGCACCAAAATAATTTGTTGGGATGCATAGAAATTTGTGTGGTAGAAAGTTAGTTGGTTCATAAAACTTAGTTAATAAAATGGTGATAAGGAGGTGGCTAAATAATACTCCCTCCGTCCCAATTTGTTTGTCAATTATTCCATTTTCTACTACGCCTAAAATTGCTTATATCCTTCAATCTATAATTTTTTTCACGGTTTTAAAAACTTCGTGTAATAGAATTAATCGTGAACTATCAAACAAGATCCATATTGCATATATTTGGACGTCAACATTAAAAGATATAAACGATTGAAAACTGACACAATTATAAAAAAATTGACAAACAAAATGGGACGGAGGGAGTAGTTAAAGTATAAAACATAATAGCTGGAAACTTAAAAGTTAATTGAGAAAAGGGTAGTTTGAAGGGATCCGGGGTGGGTGTTGTGCAGTAGGTGATGTGCGCCGTGTTGTGCGGCAAAACGACGTAGTTTTGGGCACACCTTTGAAGCTTCCAAGGGCCTTGTTTGGAGGAAGAAAAAAATCATTACAAAGTGTCAAACCCAAAGTGTCTAAACCTTAAACTCAAAGTGCCTAAACCCGAAGTGCCTAAATCTAAGTGCCTAAAACACTATGCTCTACCCCAAATAGCCTAAATTTGAACCCCAAATTGAACCCAAAATTAACTCTCCAAACAAGGCCTTGGAATTGTACCAAGAAAATAAGCAAAACTACGTCGTTTTGCCGCACAACACGGCGCACATCACGTACTGCACAACACCTCCCCCAGATCCAGTTTGAAGGTAGTTGAGCAAGGGAGCAAAATTTGGCATGGACACCACTTGAGCAGATTGACCAAATTATAGCAAAACAAACATTGTAGCAAGCCAAAAATAGCATTTGACACTCCAAAAATGGCTCCCACAAGCTCTAATAGCATCTCAACGGGGATCCAAAGCCCCTGCCATACCCATTTTTTTTTTGGCTCCCCTGCCATTTTTCCGCCTCCCCCAATGGGAAGCCATTCATCCAGGCCAAAAATGGTCCAACCATTTTTCTGGCCAAATTTGGCCGGGGAAATGGCTCATGCCATTTGTGTCACATCAGCTTTCCCTTCCCATTTTCTGATTTTCAACTACCAAACCCAACAAACCAAATATAAATCAAAAGATTAAGAGAAGAAATACCCAATTTTTGGTAAATACAGATTTTCTGATTAAAAACTGAAAAAACTAGCAAAATTGTGTTTGTGTGTGTGTGTGTTTTTTATATACCTTCGTAGAAAGCAACTCTAAATTGGAAACAAGAACCATGGCCAGAGACCTCCGATCGCCGGACTTCCAATCATCGGCAGTCACTTCCCTTCCAGAAAGTCGTTGGAGAATGCAGGTGATAAGAGATAGATGGGAAGAGATCTCAGAGAGAGAGAGAGAGAGAGAGATGCCGGGAAAGAGGGAGAGCGAGAAGATCGGCTTGAGAGAAAGAGGGGAGATTTTTTCGCTGTATGATGTGATGAAATGAGAATGGAAGTATCGAGACTCCAAAGGATGTAGAACTCTATATAACCAAGGGAAAATTATCCAGTGTGGTTGTATTTCTATTGAGGAGAGGGCATAAGATTACAACCATTGTGATTCCTCCAACTGTAAAACAAGTAGCCGTTTGGACCTTTTCTTTTTCTGGTTTTTTTTTGGTAAGGGTTAAATTGAGTCCCCAATAAATTGAATTACTAGTTTTGGAAGCTAAGCTTTGGGAGCTCTATAGGGGACTAGAGTTGATTCAAAGCCAAGAAATTGAACCATGGTCAATTGTATTGGGAGCAAACTCACCAATAAATCATATTTCTCAGTCACTACTATATTATATTGATTTTAGAGCAGTATATACACCAGTACTCAGTGACCTGGCCCAGTCCAGTTTTTTAATAATAAGAACTCTTCTAACAGTTTTCCTTCTCTTCCTAAGTACCTGATGTCAAAAATACCTTCAACTCCAAACAAATGCATGTATTTCCAGTTGCTTATTCTAATGTTGGCTTTCTCTGGAAATGCAGTCACCTCTTACTGAATTGTCAAGTCTCTGCCAGAAATTTTCGGAGAATTTTTCGGTGAGTAGTACTCATATGGTAACTTATTTTTTTCATGTCGATTTTCTTTAATGTGACAATTTCTTTTTCTTTAATGTGACATTGATTAAAGATTAATTCAAGTTTTCATGGTTGTATTTTTGTTTGGACCATATTTGGGCCGTCCCAAATAGTAACATGTGGTAATCGATTTATGGCCTAATTAATTAATTTATTTTGGATAAATAAGGCCGAAATAATTATTTTGTGGGAAGCAGTTTTATTTCCTGCAAAGGAGTTAGAAACCGTATAATTTGTGGGAGTTGGTTAAGATAACCTTAAGCTATTTCTTAAATTTTATCTTTATCATTTTAGCCATGTAAAAGAGAAGTGGTCCCACCACTTTACCTATGTTTTCAACTATTACAAGAAGTTGCAAGAGGTTGAGAGAAAAGTGGGACACTTGGTGGCTCTGTATTTGCTTTTATTTGCTTAAATTTTATCTTTATCATTTTAGCCATGTAAAAGAGAAGTGGTCCCACCACTTTACCTATGTTTTCAACTATTACAAGAAGTTGCAAGAGGTTGAGAGAAAAGTGGGACACTTGGTGGCTCTGTATTTGCTTTTATTTGCTTGAAGCAAATAAAAAAGATGAAGACGTGGTCAAAAGGACACATGGCAGCTTGTGAAGACTTCTGAAGAAAGTGGGCTAAAGATGCGTGTGGACGGCCCACCGAGATTGTTCGAAAAGATTGTGATTGTTAGAGTCGCCACCCGGATTTGAGGTCCGAACCCGAGAAACCGATAAAAATATGACTCATTGCCCATAGAAAAAGATTTTACTGATCATGGCGGAACCACAAATTTCTCGGATTCGGGGGTTTGGTTACGAGAGGGGAAGGGTTTTACGGCACCCCTCTCGCCCGGTCCGTGAACCGGTCTCTACTTGATATTCTGTGGGATTTTGGAAATGTTTAAAATTTGATTTATTCACATAAATGGGGAATCGGGGACGGGAATCACATAATAACAAAATATGCAAGAAATGCGATTTTACTGTGGATGCTTGTGCGCACAATCTACATGGATGATGAACGTGAAACTACAAATGTTCACAAAAATAAATTACAACAGAAATCGTACAATAACTCAAGAAATTATGAACATAAGACTTATTAAATTGTTTGCAATCTGGATTCCAGAATGGGGATTGAGCGCTCAAAGGTAGTGACTTGAGCGCTCAACCCTCATTCCACCCGAGCATTTTTCTTGCTGGTTTTCAATATTTGATGCTGCTTTAAGACTTAAAATCATCACAGAAAGATCACACAAGCATCACCTCTCTTTAGAAATTACCAGAAAATGCTTAAAACCAACTTGCTTTAGAACCAGTTTGAGCGCTCAAGGCTCATGGGTTGAGCGCTCAAACCAATTCTGCAAGAGAGAGGGATCCAGATCACAAACACTATATTGACAACTTATATACACTTAACAAAGAATTAAACCATAAATCATCACTCAAATTGCTGGAAAACTGCAAATAGGCCAAGAACAGCTTGAGCGCTCAGAGATCTGACCTTGAGCGCTCAAACCATAACATGGCTTTCCACTGTTTAACCTTTAAACTGATTTTACTACTTCCTCAGGACCACCAAAGGCATAAAATAAAGTTTCAAAATGACAGACAGCCACTTTTTTGCAATCAAACATGAGAAATTTGAAGTTTTTTTGATGTTTAATCACTATGAAATGGTTAATTTACATTTATGCATGTAATTTTGTTGTGGAAATTAACTGTTTTGAAAGCTACATGAACACAATTAACTTCTAGACAATGATCAAACCAAAAGAAAGCTCAGATGTTAGCAAAACAGTGGCCTGTTCAAAACTGGGCTTGAGCGCTCAAGGCCAGAGGCTTGAGCGCTCAAACCTGCTGTAACTGCAAATTTGAAAAAGGTTTTTAAGCAACTTTCAGGTCTTTGTGAGTTCAATGCAAGTATAGAGAACTTGCTTAAACTCACTAGCCTTCCTCAGAAAGATCAAAACAGTGAGTTCATCACATGTTTTTACTACCTTTTGGAAAATGTTTGAGACTTGAGCTTGATTCTGGACTTTGAGAGGTTGATTATGGATGTTCTTGGCTTGTATTCTGTACGAATTGGACAATATAGGTGATTGACAGATGATCAAGGGTCGAATTTCTGGGTTTTGTGGATGGTATTGTAGGTGGTTTTAATGGTAGAAGGATGGTTTTGAAGAGAGAGAGAGAGAGGAGTGGTTTTTTGGTTAGAAACTGAAGGTAAGGAGTGGTGAAATCCGTCCCTCAAACCAGGGGGCAATGGGTGGTTTTATAGAGTGAGTGGGAGGGAAGAAAAGAGAGAGAGAGAGAAGTGGGTTTTTGTATTTGGGAGCACTTCAAGCGTATTTTAAGACTTAGTGGGGCGTATTATACGTATAGGGATCGTATAAGATCAACCACAGACGCTCCCATGCAGGAAATCTCATGATGAGATACTCTGCAAGTTGCTGACTGGACGGGGGTTGAGCGCTCAAGGCTGTGGACTTGAGCGCTCAAGGTGCTCCTCAGGGGTTTGAGCGCTCAAAGCCATAGGCTTGAGCGCTCAAGGCTATGGATGGCAGATTGATGGTTTGGCTTGGTTCAACAATGCTTGGGTTGGTTTGGCACATTTTGATTGCTTGAGTAGTGTTTGGTTGGTTTTGGTCAAACTCAAATCATTTTCACCAGTTCCAGGTAATTGTGATTGATCCGTTTCATCATCGGAGATGCATGAGCGTATTTCGGGTTCAAAATTGGGGTGTCTACAGTTGCCCCTCTTGGATGAGACTCGATACCATTGATTTGGTATGAGTAACATCCAAGATATAGACACCCAACTCTTTATCCGTAATACATCTCAAACTGCCAAAAAGAAACATTAAAAATCAATCGGTCGTGCCATTCAGGCTGCCTACGTACCCCACTGTAGGGATCAGACCGGCGTAGTTCCTGGGGGCATCAAACAAATGCAATGGGTTCTCCTGTCCCTCAGGACGATTGATCAAAAAAATTGGTCCCTCAGGACAAATGATACAACGCGAATCGACGAGCCTTCCCGGGTCGTGAGACGCCTTAGCGAAAGAAGCAAATAATTGTGATTGTGATTGTGATTGTGATTGTGATTGTGATTGTGATTGCGATTGTGATTGTGATTGTGATTGTGTAGCTACCCTCTGAACAACGGGGAGGCTAAATTTAATGGGGCTATCCCTTGAGCAACAAGATAACCAATGATAAGATGATTGTCTACTGAGCAACGAGACAATCGAGAAAATGTGATTGCTTACTGAGCAAAAGGGCAATCAGTACGCTATTGAACCAAACATATAAATGTGATGGTTTAGCGGCACGACAATTAAGTAATCAGCAAAACTCGGATGATTAAGGAGATTGACTTGGAACATGATTGCTAAACACGATTTTAGACAAGCACGTGGCCCTCAGAAAATGATTTAAACGAGCATAAAGCTCTCAGACCGCAGTCAAAACACTTCGCGCATACGCTAACGCGAAAACATGATTGGTGAACTATGATTTAAACGAGCACATGGCCCTCAGAAAATGATTCAAACAAGCATAAAGCTCTCAGACCACAGTCAAAACACTTCGCGCATACGCTAACGCGAAAACATGATACACAACACCTCTTGATTGATTAACACGGTCTAGCGCGACCAATTACCGAGATTTTAGATCCTTGGATCATTACGCGTTCAGTTGATTGGGACCAACAAGTCCAAAGTACACCTACAAATCATAAGGGATGCCCAAAATGCCCCTGCAAAGCTTGCAAAAGAAACCAGGAGTCACGCCAGCATTGGGTTTGAGCGCTCAGGGTCCCCCCTCTTGAGCGCTCAACCCTACCTTGAGCGCTCAACTCCAAAGCATTGAGCGCTCAATTCCAAACATTGACCCTCCAGCGCTCAAAAAGGCCAGCTTGAGCGCTTAGACCCCTGATCGGGGACGACGGTTCAGAACCTTCAACGTCCGTTTTAACTCCGATTTACACCGATTAAACTCCACAACGTTCCAGAATTTCTAGAGAGCAAATCCGTTCACCCCTCTAGCGATTCCGATCAAAACCCTCTCGTTCCTCACTCGAATTTGTTGCGAAATCAAAAACCCCCAATTCCTAGGGTTTATCCGCACGGTTACGGTCCAATTTCTGTTTGATTAAGGTTCGATCCACATTTAGATCGGTTTTCATGGAGAATCCCGATGAGTCACGGCTTCCGGTGGACTCGCCGACGTCGAGGGAGGGCGACGGTGGTAGTGCGGTGGTTTTGCCACCACCGAGCTTGAGCGCTCAAGGCCCTGGCCCGGCGGTTGAGGGGCCATCAGAGACTGTGCCGCCATCTACGGCCATGGAGGCGGTTGGAAATGAAGAAGGAGAGAGGGAGAGAGAGGGCGGCAGTGGGGGGAGTGGTTTAAGTGGCGGTGACGGTGAGGGTGGTAATGGTGGTGATGGTGGTGGTGATGGTGGTGGTGATGTTGGTGGTTATAATGGTGGTGGCTGTGGTGAGGGTAGTGGTGCCGGTGGTGAAGGTAGTGGTGACGGTGGTGATGATGGTGGTGACGGTGATGGTGCCGGTGGTGACGGTGGTGGTGACGGTGGTGATGGTGGTGGTGATGGTGCCCCGGCACCGGAGAGGGTAGAGGAGAGGGGAGAGGGGATGGAGATGGTGGAGGTCCATGACGTGGACAGCGACGGTAGTGAGGATACAGTTGAGGAGAGGGGGACGAGCGGTGGCGATGGCGGAGATAGGGCGGAGGGTACTAGCGGGGTCACCAGGACTAGGGTTGACCGCTGGAGGATAGAGCCGAGACCTCGCCAGCAGCCTAGCGGAGTGGATAGGGGGAAGGCGGTGGTGATTGGTGGGGAGTCATTGACTCAGGGTCAGAGTAGTAGACCGGCGGATCAGGGGCCGGTTGGGATTTCTCGGGAGGACTATCTTGAGCACGCGCCGCCGGAGGTGGTGATGGCGGCCGCAGCAGATGCCCCGGGGATTTTAGATGCAGCGAGGGAGGCTGTAGTTGAGAGCAGAGAGAGAGAGGTGGCGATGCTACGGGAGGCCGCCGCTGAGGATGAAGCGGCGAGGGCTTTTTGCGAGGAGTTTGAGACAGAGGAGGCGGCGGAGGAGGCGAGGACACAGGCTGAGGAGGAGGAGAGGGCAGCTGGACGGAGAGTGACGGTGGTCCAGGCTGCTAGACTGTGGTTGAGGAGGGGGAGACCAGCTTTCGATGCGGCGACTTACGCTCCACCGGTGCACCTCTTCGTGCCTTCCGCTTCAGACGCTTACACTCCCCAACGGGAGTTGTACTTTGGAGAGGAGGTGCTACTGGACCCCGAGGTCCATCTTTCGACAGACTGCCTGACGGTACACTTGCTTTTACTTCCTTGCTTCATTGTTTTCACGCACTTTAGTAATTAATAATCCTGATTTGCATTGAATTACTGCTTGTTGATGACTGGATTTGGATAAGAGATTGGACTGACATTTGATTGCTTGACTGTCTGTTGATTGTGTGCAGAGTGACTTGCGCTTGAAGGCTCATGGAGGCATGGGCTCAAGTTGGGAGATATACCAGCAGCTGCACGCCTCTGTGAGGGCTTTGGTGGACCTGGCCGGGTTTGGGAGGTTCATCCCGACTCTCACGGGCACACAGCACGACCATGCTGTGGTGACAGCGCTGGCCGAGAGGTGGAGGGACTCTACGAGTTCTTTTCACCTCACCTTCGGAGAGGCGACGATGACGCCGCTGGACTTCTCGGCGATCACGGGGCTGCAGGTAGGAGGAGACCCGATCCCGTTTGACTCTGGGATTGGCAGGGATGATGCAGCGCTGAGGTGGTTCTTGGGCTTCGTGCCCAACAAGGAGGGAGAGACGGCCACATATGGCCAATTCAAGACGAAGGGATTGGGCGAGCCGACCGATGAGGAGGATGCAGCACGGAAGGCGAGGTGCTACTTGTTATACTTGTTTGGGGCATCATTGTACCCAAACAGGCGTAACAGGGTGCACCTCTCCTATCTCGGAGGTTTGAGAGATTTCGCCAGGGCGGCGAGATATGACTGGGGTGGGGCAGTGCTGGGAAGCTGCTACGCGTTCATGAATGCTGTCTCAAGGCGGAAAGGGACAGGCATTTCAGGACTATGGAGCGTCTGGGAGGTAAAAACTCAAAACTCTTAGTTTCAAATTTAATTGCATGCATTTCAATACTCGCACTTGATTACCAAAATTCACACTGACTGACTGATTCGTTGTTTTCATTGCAGCTCTGGGCTTACGAGGTGTTGGGGTTACACCCCCCTGAGACACGGCACCAGGACCCAAACGTCATCCCCCGGGCGTTGTGCTGGGGTGAAGGCTTCCGCTACGGCGGCACAGCACGGGGGAACATCCACGTTCTCCGTGCTTCACTTGACAGACTCGCCGCCTCTCTGGTAAATATCAAACTCTTTCTCATGTATTCAATTTGCTTTTGTTCTATTTCACATTTGATTACTGATGCTCTTAACAACTCTTGCAGGTTCGCTGGGAAGTATGGGATGCCGTTGACGAGCCTTACCTGGCTCGGAGCAGGGAGCTTACGAGAGGGAGGGTCCTACTTGAGTGCCAGTACGGCTGGTTCTGGTACCTTGGTGACAGGGTGCTGCGCCAGTCGATACGGGCCGATAAACCACAGGTGCCAGGACGCCTTCCTCCCCGGGTGCTGATGACGTCTCGATATACGCTGGCGGAGATTGAGCGCTACACGGCGCCTGACCTGGACTTGCGCCAGTATCTGCGCCCTGCTTTGAGCTATATCGACTACCGGAGCAGGTATCTGGCCGGTCCCCTGAGAGCGGCAGAGTGGATGGAGAAGATGGAGAGGGAGAAGGCCGCGAAGGCGCGTGCCTCAGCTGGCGGGGTGGCAGGAGGTGAGGGTACTGGTACCTCATCTCAGGAGATAGCGGGAGCTAGGTGGTGGGTGCGCGTCACCTCTGCCGGGGGTGAGATAGGGGACATAGACATCCCAAGGCCTCCAGCAGACTTCCCGCGGCTTGCAGCACCGGTAAGAAACACTTCATTCTTTCAATTTGTGAATTATGAATGCCCAAACGTACCGATGACTCAAATTTTGATGTGCTTACAGGTTTCTCATGAGGCGGTACAGACTTTGTATGAGCAGAACCGAGGACTGCGCGTCCTGATTCGCCGCCTCATAGCCGGAGAGGAGGTTACTATCCGCCGGGAGGGCGAGCCAGTACCTCCTGCTGCTCCTGGTCCGTCCCGACTGAGGGTCGCTCCGGTATGCAATTTACCTTCCCTGTGCTTTCAATTCCTTAACTATACCATGTACTAATTCTTTCCTTGTTTGCTTGATGATGCAGCCGCCCGTGATCAGAAAGAGGACGCATGACGGGGCTGGTGGCCCTGGAGACACGACTGTGCGGCTTGGGCGTTCAAAGCCCGCGGAGGTGAGGCCACGGAGATCGACCCGTCAGAGGGTGGAGGTAGCACCTGGAGGGATAGTTGAGACCACGAGCTCGAGCGATGACAGCGTTGATGACGCTAACTATCCCTCTTCCCGGCAGGAGCGACTGGAGCAGCGGCAGGGGGACGAGACTGAGAGCTCGGACGAGACGATGGATGAGGCGGAGTAGTACACAGTAGATATAGAGTAGCTTAGAGTCTTGTTTTTGCTTTTATATCTTTTCTTTTTGATTGGGCCTGCGTGCCCCAGTAGATAGATGGATTGGGCCTGCGTGCCCCAGCTGCGGATTTTCTTCATTGGGCGTCGTGTGCCCTGTACAGACTTGATGTTTTTGCCTTGCATGGATTTAGTTCAGTTTATGCACATGATTTGCACTTTCATTGTTCGTTGTATTACTTGCTGTTTTGATTGTACAAACAAACAACCTGTTGCAGAATGTACACGATTTATCCACCAAACTCTTGAATTCAAACATCCGAGTATAAAGTTTTAAAATTCAACCTTTAAGAAAAGCTAACATGTTCGAGAATTTGGACGAAACATGATTATTTGAATTTATGTACAACCGGAAGATGTATTTACATGACGCATAACTTGACATACTTCCCGCATATAAGCAATCAATAACAATCTATACAGAGTGACCTTTGAACGGAATTTGATGTTCATAAGGCAAATTTGAAAGTAAAATGCTTTCATGAGCCTCTTTGCATGTACTGAATTACCATGTTATCACTTTGACCAAGCCAACAATGACATAAATGCCCCTGGGATCATGACCGTTCATCAAGAAAACTTCTAAAACCATTTTTTGACATGGTGATGGCCGCCGTCTCAGTGCTTAAATAAGCCGTCGGGACCTCAAAACCTTGAATCTTTGAAGAATTGCCCCGGGAGATGTTCCGACAAGTCATATATTCCTTCCAACACGTGTTTCAATGATTGGATATGGCTAGCAAGGCTTGGAAATGGATTTGAACATTTTGAGTGGCCATTTTAAGCTTGTATCTCGTATCCGTACACGTATCGGCTTGATAACTCGGGGCACGGGACGTTCCGTGAAGTCACAAATGCTTATTGAGACTTGTCTTAGGTGTTAAATGAGGTTTAAGAAGCTTGGAAAAGGTTTCGGGCATCAAACGGGCAAGAATACAGCTGCTGCTGTCTGTTGCATTTTCTGCAGGCCTTGAGCGCTCAATGGGGCTTGAGCGCTCAATCTCACCACCTTGAGCGCTCAAGGTGGTCTGGGGGAAGTTGAGCGCTCAACTTTCTGGCCTTGAGCGCTCAATGCCTATGCTGGGCTGGTTTGTGGTATTGCTTCCCAATGCATTTTTGGATTCTTTTGCATGGTTTCCTCTGCCCCAAATGTCTTGTTGCTCTGCTATAACACCTTTCAAGCTTTGAACATCACCTTCCCAAGGTCTTTTCACACTTTCCCCACAAATGCCATGCATTTCCAATGCATTTTCAAATTTTCAAACACAAATATTTTGAAAACATGCAATTGACCATCTTGAAAATGTAATCTTTGATTTCCAATGTTGCATGGAAAATTTGTAAGGTTCCTCACAAGCCCCCTATAAATACCATTCATGATCAAGTTTTTCCCACACACCATTTCTACACCAATTTTCATTTCTCATTCCATTTACATTCTTCAATAGTTCTTCATTGCCCCAAACATGGCTTCCCTTGATCCTTCCATTATCAACACTTGGATTGCTAGCCTTGAAAACATCGATTGGTTCAACTTTCGGGGTCTTGGCCTTAATGCCCTTCGCCACCTCCACACTTTTCCTATTTGCCCGGACATCTTACGTGCCGCCGTCCGCTGTTGGGATTCAGAGCTCCATGTGTTCCGCTTCGGCATGAAAGAACTTTGCCCGACCGTCGAAGAATTTCAGGCATATCTTGGCGGTAATGCTTTCGCCGATCCCGTCATACTGCCCATCCGTCAAAATTATGCCGACATTCTCAGCAGGAAGCTTGGCCTTGGGAATAGTACTGCGCGCTTTTTGATTCGCAACGAGACTCTCAACATCCTTCGTCTTTTTGCGGATTACGGTCCAACAGGCGACCTTTTAGATTTTACCGTTCAGAGCAGACGCATGTTTGCACTTTGCATGTGCCTCTTGGCATTATACTTGTTGGTCCCCGGTGATGGCCATCCTAGTTCTGCCATTGTCGGTGTTGCTGCTCAGATCGAACAGCGGCGGGATGTGGTTCCTTTGGTTTTGGCTGAAACAATCATGGGCTTGGATGCGGTTAAGACTGGGAGAACAGATACATTTGCTGGGAGTCCGCTTTTGCTTCAGGTTTGGTTTATTTGGTTTGGATGCTTTGGGTTTTTGGGAATTTTGGGGGATTTTTGGTTGTTTGGCTTTGGTTTTGACTTTGACTTGGGTGTTTTTGGTTTTGTAGATATGGCTGTGTGACAAGGTTAGGCTTTTGAGGGAGCCAGCAGGTAATTGGGTTTACGAGCCTCGAACTTGGGTGAGTAGGCCATTTGTGCATGACGAGCCTGATGAAGATGAATGGGTTGACTTCTTCAGATCGTTGGAAGAGGATCACATCACTTGGAGGTGCCATTGGTTGCCCTTGCCAGATATGACGGCCAATCACATGGGAGACACATGGGTGATTTTAGCGGGACTGCAAGGTTATGCATATTATTTTCCACAGCGTATTCTCCGTCAATACTGCATTCGCCAAGAAGTGGAGTATATAGTTCCTGCTACTTTCTGTCTTCCCGTATTCAAACATTCCGTTCTTGAGCGCTATCGTACTTCTTGGAGGCACAGGGTTGTTTGGGCTCCTGATCCCTACCCAACTATTCATTTGAATGGACACTACAGAGATTGGATGAGGATGCAGATGAGAGCCATACGCTGAAGAAATTGGCGCAACTTCTTTTCTGACTCACTAGGCTGTTTCCCAAAATAATTTTTTTTTTTTTTTTTAGGTTTTCATGCTCAGCTTATGTAATCGAAGAAGTGATTTGAATAAAATTGAACAATGAAGGGTTTCCCCCTCTTGGTTCATCTTGTTCCATATGCTATCTCCTTCAAATATCGCAAAACTGTGGGCCAACTCATCAAATTTAGACCGAACCCCAAGATAGGGTTGCCTACGTATCCCTTTTCAAGGAATCAGGTCATGGCGTAGTTCAGGGAAAGGTTCACTTGGGTATTAACACTCTCCTTTTGTGCTCTAAGTTTTGCCTGGTACCGCCTTTTCAGGTTTTCGGTCCAGCGAGCTTCTTTTAAATTTTTGCCTTAGATTTTGCCTAGACTGCCCAGTGTGGGTTTTCAGACTAGCAGGCTTGCTCTAATTTTTGCTTGGGTCGGTTCGCCCTTGCGATTTTCCGCCCAACGAGCATCTCTCAGGGGTAATATCGTTTGAGTTGGTCCAAGTTGACAAGATTGCTGAACTCGTTACCATCCAAATCAAGGATCACTGCTGCTCCACCGTCGAGGATGGTCTTGATGATGTATGGTCCTGCCCATTTTGGCCTGAATTTTCCCCGCGGATCGAATATCGGTGCCCGAATTTCCTTCACCACCATATCCCCTTCAATCAGATCTCTGGACTTCACCTTTTTGTTGAATGCGCGGGCAATTCTTCTCTGATATCCCTGAATGTGATACAATGCCCGCAACCTCCTTTCATCAAACAACATTAGCTCTGCGAACCTGTCGCTCAACCAATCGGCTTCGTTAATCTCACTTTCTATCATCACCCTCAGGGATGGTACTTCAAGCTCAATAGGAAGTACTGCTTCCATTCCATAAACCAGTGAATAAGGCGTTGCCCCTGTTGGAGTTCGGATCGAAGTGCGGTACCCCCATAATGCTAATGGTAGCTTCTCATGCCAATCCCTGGATGACTCGATGGTTTTCTCCAAGATGTTCTTGATTGACTTGTTTGCTGCTTCTACTGCCCCATTGGTTTGTGGTCTGTATACTGTTGACTTGTGAACCTGAACATTGAATTCCTCAAGCACCTCTGCTGCTCTTCCTTTGAAATGTACACCATTGTCTGACACGAAGGCATTAGGAACCCCATATCGGTAGATGATGTTTTGCTTAATAAAATGAGCCACTTGTACTGCGGTCAATGTAGCGTAAGAGGCCGACTCTACCCACTTTGTGAAATAATCAATTGCCACCAATATAAACTTGTGTCCGTTCGATGCTGGTGGCGTGATTTTCCCAATCACATCTATCCCCCATACTGAGAAAGGCCAAGGCGTTGCCATTGTATGAAGTTCCGATGGCGGCACGTGCATGAGGTTAGCGTGGACCTGACACTTATGGCATCTCCGCACATACTGCACGCAGTCTGTTTCCAAAGTCGACCAATAATACCCCTGCCTCAGAATCTTCTTTGCCATCATTAATCCACTCATGTGAGGACCGCAGATTCCTTCGTGAATTTCCTCCATCACCCTTTTCGTGTCATCACCGTAGATGCATAACTTATGCATGCCACAGTATGACCTTTTGTATAACCTTCCACCGCAGAGGATGTATTGCGAAGCTAACCTTTGTAATGCTATCCGGTCTTTCTTGTTTGCTCCTTCTGGATATTCTCCTTTCTCAACCAAATTCCAGATATCATGGTACCAAGGCAGGCCATCGTCAATTTCGCCAACGTTCATCACATACTCGTATGCTGGCCTATTCCTTTGCTCAATCATGATTGGTCTCATTCTCACTCCCACGGGCAATTCTACCATGGATGCTAAGGTAGCAAGAGCGTCGGCAAACTGGTTCTTCATTCTCGGGATATGTGTAAAGGTAACTTGCTCGAATCGACGGATCAGGTCATCGAGGTCTTTGTGGTATGGTTTCAGCTTTTCCTCTCGCACTTTCCAATCACCATTGGCTTGAGAAACTACCAGATTCGAATCTCCAACCACTTCTAACTTCTTAACCCCAATTTCAAAAGCAGCCTCCATTCCAACAATGCACGCTTCATATTCTGCTTGATTATTGGTAACTTCGAAATTTAATTTGAAAGATAGGGGAATGTGCGGCCCTTCTGGTGAGACCAATAGTATGCCGATCCCGAATCCTCTCTGATTTGCAGCTCCATCGAAGTACAATTTCCAAACATCCTCTGTTACTGTCATAACGTGTTCATCGGGAAATTGGAATTCTGTATCTTCTGGTCCTTCAATCGGATGATCTACCAAGAATTCTGCCACAGCCCTGCCTTTCACTGATTTTCGCGTTACATACTTGAGTTCAAACTCGGCCAGTAAGAGCAACCACCGTGCCAACTTTCCAGTGAGTGCCGGTTTCTCGAACAGATATTTGAGGGGGTCCATCCGAGAAATCAACACTACCGAATAAGCTAACATGTAATGCCTAAGCTTCTTAGAGGCCCATACAAGAGCCCAACAAGTCTTCTCCAAAGGGGTGTATCTTTCTTCGGCTCCGACCATTTTCTTACTTAGATAATACACTGCCTTCTCGATACCTGCTTCTCCTTCCTGTGCCAACATGCAACCCATTGTGGACTGCGTTACTGATAAATACAGAATTAGCGGCTTTCCAGGTGTCGGCGGCATCAATACTGGGGGACTTTGAAGATACTGCCGAATTGATTCGAAGGCTTTTTGGCACCTGTCATCCCATTTGAACAGCACTCCTTTCTTGAGCAAACGAAACATCGGCTCGCAAGTTGAAGTCAACTTGGCGATGAATCTGCTGATGAACTGAATTTTCCCAAGAAAACTCCGAACCTCTTTTTCCGTTTTTGGTGGCTCCATTTCCAATATCGCCTTGATTTTCGTTGGATCAACTTCAATCCCTCGGGTAGTGATCATAAACCCCAACATTTTCCCTGCGGTGACTCCAAATGTGCACTTCTGTGGATTGAGACGCATCCGATATTTCCGTATCCTTTCAAAGAACTTGCGTAACGCCGGGAGATGTCCCTCCCTTTCCTTGGCTTTTACAATCATGTCATCCACATATACCTCAACTTCTCTATGCATCATATCATGCAACAAAGTTGTTGCAGCCCGTTGGTAAGTCGACCCCGCGTTCTTTAATCCAAACGGCATGACCCGATAACAGAATGTCCCCCATTCAGTGGTGAAGGTCGTTTTCTCTCGATCTTCTGGTGCCATCAAAATCTGATTGTATCCCGAAAAACCATCCATAAATGATAGCAGCGCGTGCCCTGCCGTGTTGTCTACCAATACATCAATGTGTGGTAAGGGAAAATCGTCCTTCGGACTGGCCTTGTTTAAATCCCTGAAATCTACACATACCCTGACTTTTCCATCTTTCTTGGGCACCGGCACTATATTTGCAACCCATTGTGGATATTCAGTTACCATCAAAAAGCCGGCATTGAATTGCTTGGTGACTTCCTCTTTGACTTTTTCAACCCAATCTGGCCTGATTTTTCTCAATTTCTGTTTTACCGGTTTTGCATCAGGATACAGGGGAATTCGATGTTGCACAATTTCAGGATCGATTCCGGGCATATCTGCGTGGGACCAAGCAAAGACATCTTCAAATTCTTTGAGTAAATTGACGAGAAATTCTTGTTCCTCAGTAGATAGCCCGGAACCGATTTGAACCATGCGAGGATTCTCCTCATCCCTCAATTTAACTGAAATAACTTCTTCTTTTATTGGCTGAGCATGCCTTTCATTTTCCCTTTCGATTAGAGACTTGAGTTCTTTGGGTATTTCTCCCTCGAACTCAGTCTCATCATTGTCAGGGTCAACACAATTTATTTCGGGAATAGCAAAGTAAGCGAAATCACCGTTTATTTCATTAGCAAAGCCCTCTGGGGCACAGTACATGGCATCAGACTCAAACTCGAAATAGAAATGACGACGTGGAGGGCCAAGAGGCACAAACTCCGACTCACAGCCAAATTCAAACCCTGACTCAGACTCGAACTCTAACTTAGTGAATGCATTGGTAAATTTTACAACAGGAGTGAAAGTGCAATTCTTGTATTCACCGACTGCATCCACTATCAGCACACTGGGATCATCGAGGGCCTCCTGCCCGAGCATCATCACAGTTGGCTCTTCTTCATCCTTACCTGTCAGACTGACCTCGTCGAACATTGACATCAAGACCCCACCATCCAAAGCCTCCATCCAATCTGCTTTAAGGTCTTTTACCAATTTCTCGACCTTTTCATGTTCATCTTCGCTGTCCCAAGCATCGTTAGCAAAGATTTCGAACCCAGGGTGTACCTTTCCACTTATTTCATTTACAAACGGCTCAGGCTGGCCGCGATAAGGTGCATTCAACCCTTCTCCAACAAAGCGAATCCGACGGTTTGCACTGCTACTTGCTCCGTTGGTCTTCCCCCTTTGCATCTCTTTCAATGTAGGTTCGTATCCCAACCCGAAACGGCCTCGCTGAGAAGGGAATTCTGGAAACTGAGCCACCCCCTGGTGAGTTCGTCCCAAGCCCGTGCCTGGCAGATAAGACATTCTTCTCATCATCTCGAGGGCCGTGGTGCTGATTGAAAAATCGTCATCAATACGAAGCGTAAACACACCACCGGACGTATCGAAAGCAAAGCCCCCAAGCTGAACATCATTCTCATCATGCATAATTTCTAACAAAGGAGCATTGTCTTCAGCATGAGGGCGGATGCCTGTATCTCCGTAGAGGGCAACTGTCCCACTTTCCAAACCGAGCAAAACCTTTTGATGCAAGGTGGATGGAACTGCCATGATATCAGATCGATGCATCCAGGGACGTCCCAACAACAAATTGAACGAAGCTGGGATCTCAAGCACATGGAACTCAACTGTTGACTTAAACCCCTCTGCAGCAATCTCCATTTCAACAGTCCCAAGCACATTGCGACGGGTGTTATCGTAAGCCCGAACAGTGAGACTAGATGGTGTGAAATCCTTTGGTTTGAGTCCCAAACATAAAGCTGTTCGAAGAGGGCATACATTGAGTGCTGACCCATTGTCTATCAATACCACCGGGATCCATTTCCCCATGCACTTCATGGTGACATGCAAAGGCTTATTGTGGTCAGTTCCTTCAAGCGGCAGGTCAGCTTCGGTAAAGGTTACAACATGTTTAGTTGGTTTAGTGGCAATGGTAGGCTTGGTGACAATAGCGGCCATCATGGCTTCAGGGGTGATATCAGGCGCAATTTCCATGCAGGATAATGTTTGAGCGAGTTTCTGAGGATGCTCACTGGAGCTCATAAGCAATCCCCAAATGGTAAGAGCGGCTGGGGTTTTCTCAAGTTGTTTCTGAATGGGTTTTCTTCGTTGGTTGGCGGAGGCTTCGGACGAGGAACACGACTGTTGGCAGTAGAGGTAGCTTGGGATTGGTTGGTTGTTGGGTTAAAGAGATTTTGGAAATCAGCTGGGTTAGCGATTGGGTCACTAAGGTTGTTTGGTGTGGCTAGGTTATTTTGTGGAGTCGGGTTATGTTGTGGAGCTGGGTTGTCTTGTGGAGTCGGGTTAAACGGTAGCTGGTTTGTAGTATTTGGTGGTGGGTTGGAGGTGTTTCCAGTGAACCTCTGAGGTGGTTGATAAAACCGACCACTCCGAAGAAGATGAAGAACCGAGTCGATGTCATCTCCCCATAAATCAGTGTAGTCCGTGTAAAAATCGACAAGATCCCCTTCCGCCTTTCTCTTTCCCTTTGCAATACTGGCTCCTTCCAAACCCTTGGTAATCCCTTCCACAGTCGCTTCACTCCAAACATCTCCATTTTCCATGGCAGCCTCGTTAACAGCCCAAACCTCATTGTTTCCGACCCACAATGGTGCTATGCCCTCATTCTGATTGGCCCACATATTTGCTACAACATTTTCTTCCATTTGCTGTCCCCAAACATCGGGTAGGCCTCCATTTAAAACCATGATGTTGCGGTCCTCCGGGACTTGCACTCGGGGTATCGGAAGGTTTTCATCAACTATGTAGTCATAAGGTGTGAACTCTATTCCTTCCGTCATTCGATTTATTGCGTACTCACTCATCATGGAGAAATCAGGGCGACCCTCCCATAATGGTTGCATTGGAAAATATGCTTCTTCGAAGAACATGGGAAGTGTGGATCCATCCAGAGGGTCGTTAGGGTCCATGAGCTGCCATTCATTAGGTGTGGGGTCCCATTCATCTTCTTGTGCACCATCAGGTGCCCCATTCTCTTCTTGCCAGTTTTGTCCTTGTCCTTCTTCCACAGGTTGTTGATCTTGTAGCATAGGCAATGGTTCAAATAGATTGGGAAGCGCAAATCCATCCAGTGGATCCTCAAACATCGGGTCCCAAAGTAAGTTAATCATTGCACCAAATGGAAGTCCTTCATTAAGCTGTTCATTATGCGGCCAAACTTCTTCATTTGCCACATTGTTGGCCACCATCTGCTCATACTCCCGAGCTTCCATTACCATTATCAAATCACCCCATTCTTGCCACACAGTGGGATCCAAGTGAATGTCTAGAAAACATACCTCGTGCTCAACAGGTATTGGCACAATGGGCTTGGGGTCTGTTTCGGGTAGGATGAACTGGCTTGGGTCAAACGGAGTGGATTTTGGAGTGGAGCTAAAGGTAATTTGACCTATGTCAGTATTCCTTTTGTGGGTTGGCAGAGGGTTTGTGAGGATATTGGGCTTTTCAGTGGGATCTCGGATTTGTTTGTTGTCAATGAGATCTTGAATCTCATGACGCAAGCGCTGGCATCTTTCAGTGGGATGACCGGGTGTCTGGTGAAATATACAGAAGGTATTAGGGTTATATGTTGGCGGGGGATTTTGTGGAGGTGGAGTTGGCTGAAGAGGTTTGATTTTTCCCTGTTGTACGAGTCGTTCGAAAACAACAGGTAAAGGTAAGGGAAGAGGGGTGAAGATACGCCGTCCTCTTTGATTTTGCGGCGGTTGAATTGATTGGATTGGTTGAGATAAGATGGCGTTTATGGGTTCGGCTTTATGGGATTGGTGATTCATGGTGTTGGATGAGGTACCGGCTGTGTAACTGGGGTTTGCATACAGGGAAGATGTGTTACCAATGTAGTTTCGCTTTGGTTTGGGGAATGAGTCTCCTTTCTTTAGCATCCCGCTTTGTAGAGCTTCTTCAATCGACAGACCCATCTCAAAGTAAGTTTCAAAGTTATGTGCTTGGGCCATGACCATGTACTGAGCCAAATCAGGTTGAAGGTTCTTGGTTATGATGCGCATTTGGTCCTTATCACTGGGACGATCGGTCATCTGCGCAGCCTTCGCTCTCCATCTTTTCACAAAATCTGCGAAAGATTCCCTTTCCTTCATCTTGATGCTCTCAAGTTCTCGAGTGGTGACTTTAAGCTGAACATTATACTCATACTGCTTAATGAAAGCAGCCACCATTTCTTCCCAAGTTTGTCTCTTTGAAATGTCAAGGGATAAGAGCCACTGAAGTGCAGGTCCTGTGAGAGTTTCATGAAACATCTGTGCCATGGCAGGCTCATCAACTTCTTGTAACGAGAGGGAGCTTACATATGCCTGAATGTGTCCTCTCGGGTCTCCAGTCCCGTCAAACTTCTCGAAGTCTACATGCTTGAACCTCTTGGGAAGCTTTGCGCCTGGGAAGATGCAGAGTTTGTTCATGTCAAAGCCGGTAATGGCTCGTTTTTCGCTTTTAGCCACAGATTCTTCCAACTTAAGTATTTTAGCCAGCTGAGGATTTTCAGGGGGAGGAGGTTGTTCCGGATGTTCATCATTGGGAATCTCCTGATCCCGAGCTTCATCATCATGTACTCGCTGCTGCGGTGGGGGAAGTCGACCCTGGATGTTTACCATAATCGCCATCAGTTGAGCGATTCGGGCGTCATTTCGGACCCTCTCATCATGCATTTCCTTCCTCAGTTGCTCAAACTCATTTGGGGGGTTTTGTCTCTGTTCTTCTGCCATACTTGTCTCGGCCTTTGGTGATAAAGATCTAGACAATCTTTGTCCAGGAGGTCGAGTCCAAACAGGTAAGGTCTTCTTCTTCTTTGCAGGCCCAATGATTCAAGAACTGATTATGAAGCAAAAACCGGACTCAGATGTGTACTCAATGTGTCTACTATGCACAAAATGAATGAATTATGAATGCTCACTATCGTCTCGCCACAACTTAACTCACGGAGTTAGTCTTATTTCTAGCCTTAGGAATTAGTCTACCGGTTTCGGAACTCACTTAGAATCGTTTGCACAGCAGATTGTATCAACACCACGGGTAAGTCATTACTCGGTGAGTACGGCGTTTCAACCTAAGCCTAAATGTTGACGCCGTAGCACTTTTCTTAACCATCCGAGACAAAGCAATGAGATGTTTCCATCCAGTTACAATCGATCCTAAGGCTAGTCCGAAACACGGGTGGCCGTTCGGGCACGACCAACACCGGAGGTATCTCAAACTCCGTGGATTTTAAGTCTCCTAGACTACATGTACAAATCTTAGGGTCAGTCTACCGGATCTGAATCTCACTTAAAATCATTGCACAGAAGATTTTCCAACACCCCGGGTAGACCATTACTCGGCAGGTTAAACTCCAAACTTTGTTGGAATCAGAGCCAATCACTTTTCTTGATCATCTGAGACAAAGCAATTTGGATGTTGTAATCCAGATATCAATAATCTTAAGGCTAGTCCAAATCACGGTGGCCGTTCGGGCACGACCAACACCGGAGGTATCTCAAACTCCGTGGATTTTAAGTCTCCTAGACTAAAAATTGTCAGTTTTGGAAGATTGCCTCAATCCTCAAGTTTTCTTTTTGAGTAATAAGTCCTTGATATCGAATGGTCGGATTTGGGAAATCCTGGTCCATACAACTTCCGACAATGATCTAAGATCAGATGCCTAAGGGCGATTGACCCTCCTCGGGCCAAGGTCCCTTAAACCTGTTTAGATCAGTGTTTAGGAATTCGATGATCCAAATTTTCCCACGTCCGGCCGTCCTAAAGGCTATCTCGCAGAAACAACGCGCATATGGAATGCACGATTCATCATCGGGCCAAGGCAACCTTCTACTAACTGTAAAGGCATTAAAACCAAATGGGATATGTACACAGAAAACCTATACCAACGACGCTCGCAGTGACTATATTCAATGCGAATGTATGAATGCAACATGGCATGGCGAGAAAAAGCGGTAACACATAGCATGTAACAAAATGGAGCACGTAAACCTAACACACAGGTGGATTACTAAACGTGGGGTTCTATGGTTAATTATATGCGAAGGCCGGCTTTGGTCACTGAGGGTACCCCGGACTCAAAATCAAAACTGTCTCCTACCGTTAAAAACGATAGTGACAATGTGATTTATCACGGTCGAGGGCTGCTGGGCATTTCGGGATTCCCTGTCACCGGCAAGCCGGGCAGGATTGCCAAAACGCGCCAGCGAGGGTTAAGAACCATGCAAGTGCAATGCAAAAATTAAATTTCAAACATCTGAAAAATCCCACAAAATATTTTTCGAATTAAACCCACTTTGATTAACACATATTTCAATAAAATTACACAAGTGCAACAAAAATTGCACGAGTGTAATTAAATAAAATATATATTAACCAACATCCCCAGCAGAGTCGCCAGCTTGTGGACGGCCCGCCGAGATTGCTCGAAAAGATTGTGATTGTTAGAGTCGCCACCCGGATTTGAGGTCCGAACCCGAGAAACCGATAAAAATATGACTCATTGCCCATAGAAAAAGATTTTACTGATCATGGCGGAACCACAAATTTCTCGGATTCGGGGGTTTGGTTACGAGAGGGGAAGGGTTTTACGGCACCCCTCTCGCCCGGTCCGTGAACCGGTCTCTACTTGATATTCTGTGGGATTTTGGAAATGTTTAAAATTTGATTTATTCACATAAATGGGGAATCGGGGACGGGAATCACATAATAACAAAATATGCAAGAAATGCGATTTTACTGTGGATGCTTGTGCGCACAATCTACATGGATGATGAACGTGAAACTACAAATGTTCACAAAAATAAATTACAACAGAAATCGTACAATAACTCAAGAAATTATGAACATAAGACTTATTAAATTGTTTGCAATCTGGATTCCAGAATGGGGATTGAGCGCTCAAAGGTAGTGACTTGAGCGCTCAACCCTCATTCCACCCGAGCATTTTTCTTGCTGGTTTTCAATATTTGATGCTGCTTTAAGACTTAAAATCATCACAGAAAGATCACACAAGCATCACCTCTCTTTAGAAATTACCAGAAAATGCTTAAAACCAACTTGCTTTAGAACCAGTTTGAGCGCTCAAGGCTCATGGGTTGAGCGCTCAAACCAATTCTGCAAGAGAGAGGGATCCAGATCACAAACACTATATTGACAACTTATATACACTTAACAAAGAATTAAACCATAAATCATCACTCAAATTGCTGGAAAACTGCAAATAGGCCAAGAACAGCTTGAGCGCTCAGAGATCTGACCTTGAGCGCTCAAACCATAACATGGCTTTCCACTGTTTAACCTTTAAACTGATTTTACTACTTCCTCAGGACCACCAAAGGCATAAAATAAAGTTTCAAAATGACAGACAGCCACTTTTTTGCAATCAAACATGAGAAATTTGAAGTTTTTTTGATGTTTAATCACTATGAAATGGTTAATTTACATTTATGCATGTAATTTTGTTGTGGAAATTAACTGTTTTGAAAGCTACATGAACACAATTAACTTCTAGACAATGATCAAACCAAAAGAAAGCTCAGATGTTAGCAAAACAGTGGCCTGTTCAAAACTGGGCTTGAGCGCTCAAGGCCAGAGGCTTGAGCGCTCAAACCTGCTGTAACTGCAAATTTGAAAAAGGTTTTTAAGCAACTTTCAGGTCTTTGTGAGTTCAATGCAAGTATAGAGAACTTGCTTAAACTCACTAGCCTTCCTCAGAAAGATCAAAACAGTGAGTTCATCACATGTTTTTACTACCTTTTGGAAAATGTTTGAGACTTGAGCTTGATTCTGGACTTTGAGAGGTTGATTATGGATGTTCTTGGCTTGTATTCTGTACGAATTGGACAATGTAGGTGATTGACAGATGATCAAGGGTCGAATTTCTGGGTTTTGTGGATGGTATTGTAGGTGGTTTTAATGGTAGAAGGATGGTTTTGAAGAGAGAGAGAGAGAGAGGAGTGGTTTTTTGGTTAGAAACTGAAGGTAAGGAGTGGTGAAATCCGTCCCTCAAACCAGGGGGCAATGGGTGGTTTTATAGAGTGAGTGGGAGGGAAGAAAAGAGAGAGAGAGAGAAGTGGGTTTTTGTATTTGGGAGCACTTCAAGCGTATTTTAAGACTTAGTGGGGCGTATTATACGTATAGGGATCGTATAAGATCAACCACAGACGCTCCCATGCAGGAAATCTCATGATGAGATACTCTGCAAGTTGCTGACTGGACGGGGGTTGAGCGCTCAAGGCTGTGGACTTGAGCGCTCAAGGTGCTCCTCAGGGGTTTGAGCGCTCAAAGCCATAGGCTTGAGCGCTCAAAGCCATAGGCTTGAGCGCTCAAGGCTATGGATGGCAGATTGATGGTTTGGCTTGGTTCAACAATGCTTGGGTTGGTTTGGCACATTTTGATTGCTTGAGTAGTGTTTGGTTGGTTTTGGTCAAACTCAAATCATTTTCACCAGTTCCAGGTAATTGTGATTGATCCGTTTCATCATCGGAGATGCATGAGCGTATTTCGGGTTCAAAATTGGGGTGTCTACAATGTGCTTAGTGGAATAGGAATTCTCCTGAGCCACTCATAGGCAAATGATGCCAATAAATACAACTTATTCTGCAACATTGCAAAGGTCCTCGCACCAAACGCTCACAACAACACTAATCTAGCTATCATTTTCTTGTTTTAATATCAATGTCTAGCTATCTAGTTAGCAAGTTTAATTCTAATTGTTATCTTTCTTTCTCAACCATGTCTATTCTTCTCAATCTGCTTCTTCTATTTCCTTTCCCATGTGTAACTTAGTTTTTCTTAGTTGTTAGAAGTCCTTGTTCAAGGCAACTCGACCCACTCATACTTTTTCTCCTTTAAAAGTAACACATCGCTTGAAAGAGGTTTTCAGATCAGGACACAACCATTTTCGCACATTGGACATTATGCATCTCCTAGCACGCCCGCACTTCACACTCCAACTCATGTTGGCCCTCATTTTCTCCTATCCCTGGAGAAAATACATTGTACTAACATTTTTGGCACGCCCAGTAGGACAATACATCAAGCGACTAAGTTAACAAGATGGAAGGACATGGTACTAACAAAGTGTTGGAAATTTCATGAAATTCGGATGAATGAAACCGGGGCGTTTCGGAGGATCTGACGAGGCAACCAAACGGTCTACTCCGGGTTCGATGAATCTGGACAATGTGTTTAATTTTCAGCAGTTTCGAGTGGTTAATACCCCTCATGAATTGAGGTTAATGGCACACATTCAAGTTGGGAGTTACAGCCTCATTCAAATTCGTATTCATGTTGGGAGTTATAAGTTACATAATTCAATTGTGCTTTGAATGGCTCTATTGAATGGGTTGGCTCCCCTATTCAATTCCCGTATTGAATTCAAAGGCTCCTCTTTCACCTATATAAAGACAGCCTTACCTTTGCTTCTGGATCAGAAAATTCATATCACTTTCAAGCTTTAGAAATTCATCTTTGAGAGAGAGAGAGAGAGAGTCATACACAAGTAAGGGGGTGTAGGATAGGTTCTTGGTTAGTCAAATAAATTTAACTTGGAGAGGCAAACAATAACTAACGATTGAGCAAGAATAAGAGAGTGTGCAAAGGGGTAAAGAATTAGGCCAAATACACAGAAAGAGAAGGCAGCAGTACTCAATCCACTCTCCCTAGATCATCATCATCCTTATATCACAGCTCTACAAGAAAGATGGGTTCGCGAGCACCAGCAAGAACAATGTTCTTGATTCCAGAGCTCTGAATGACTTTCTCTCTCTAGGGTTTTTGTGCCTTAGAGATGAATCAATCTATATCCGAGAATTTGTGAAGGAATGTCTCATATTTATAGGGATCTGCACCCAATCATTGGGCTGCAGATATTTCCCTAATAATATGATGACACGTGCTCTCTCTGTACATCTGGGTAACGTGGGTGACATCACTAGCCGTTAGGAAGATTCCTATGGCTTATCCAGTGCACGTCATTCCATTGTGACGATCCCTAATCCTTTAAAGCCACCAAACCACTTCTATCTCCCATATTCCCGCGGTGCTAGGCATGGCCGCGAGCCCTTTGGCTCGCGTCAGTACCTTGCTCGAGACTCGTGATGACTTCCTTGCCCTGCCTTGTGACCAGGTGCAGTCGCGAGCTCGATGTACATGTACCTGTAAATATTAACTTCTTCCCGTCGAGTCAATTCCCTTTATTGGGGGTGTCGCGACAGGTGAATCCCCATTAAATGGGGTTCCCTTGTCTAGGGTATCCTTTTCTTAGGACATTTGTAAGTCCTTTGTGTTCTTCCGCGAGGATATCCCCTTTGCGGTGGGGTTTTGCCCCAATTACTGAATTATGTTAATGTCTGACGTGTTCGTTGTAACTTTGCTTACCACGTGGCAACCTATCATAGGTTGGTCAACTGTTTACTCATCAAACGCGCTGACCTTTCTTACAGGGGGTGTTCCAGTAAGGTGGTGTTTTGAATAAACTAGCTTTTCACGATTTTTTACGTGATGTATTGTGAGAGAATGACCTATCTCAGTTTTTGAAAAAAGCAGTTTTTTGTTAGTGGAACACCCCCTAAGTTCGCCAAGGCTACCAACGGAGGTGTTTCGGTGGTTAGTGGTTCTAGCCGTTTTATCCTAGGACGAAGACGCCGGTGTATCCTGTAACACCCACGGTAGGCGGCGAATTCTTGTTAAGGAGGCTGTGGTATCACAGGACTCAGCTCGGTTTGTGTCTCATTTCGTATTCTGTTCTTGTAATCTATAATTTCAGTTTGATTATCAATGAAATTGTTCTTTGGAATTCTCTTATTGCCGTATTTTTTCCCAACACAAAGGAGGAAAGAACGCAGCAACGGGTGAGACTTCGCCTGAAGGAAACTTCGCTTGGAGAAGGAGGTGTTGTAGAAATCAAACTGCTCCAGCCTGTCAAGAGATCTCCAGGAGGTGGCTGTTGGAATGCAAGATATCATCCTCGAATCCAACGCTAGTTTATCTTTAGGGCTGACTAATTCCCTTGTCGGCCCACTTTAGGAGATCACATAGTCTCAAGAAAGTTTGACGAAGGCCATCAAGATGATGGCCTTGATCAGAGAGAATATGATACCTCCTGGCCCTTCATGAGGTTTTCAACCACCGATCCATCAAAAATACCAGCCATTATGGTTCATCCCTCAGGAGATTTTCACGAAAACCTCTTAGGGGCAGCAACTTGAGTCGATAGAAATTTTGCTTCGGACTAGGCTGAACGAGGCAAGAGAGGGAACCTGTTCTAACCAAAGATTTCCTATCCCGCATAATGGTCATTCTCCAGGAGCAAGAATAGATCCAAGTTCGCTTTTCAACGGTACCTTCTTCAAGAGTTCAAAGAATCTCAGGAGAGTTTGACAAATGCCATCAAGGAGATGATGGTCGTGATCAGATGACATCTCTTGGACCTCTATGAGGTGTGGGTTCTATTGTTGAGCTGCTCAGGTTCAAACCTTAGGAGATTTCAGGTGCATCTTGACTCAAGAATATCACCTAAGGGCCAATAGCCTAAGGCGGCAGGAGTTTTTGCTTTTGTAGTAAGCCGAAGAGGTGAAGGATTCTGCTCCTCGCAACAGTCAAACCCCAAAGAGCATGGAGGAATTTGGATCCTCTTTAAAGGAGTCAACAAATAGCTTGGCAAAGGCCGTCAAGGAGATGAGGGCCTTCTTAAATGAGAAAGTGACCTCTGCACCTGTTGGTGTTGCAGAAGGTTTCAACTAATCAGCCAAGGTCTCCTGCCACTTAGTTTTTGCCTTAAGGAGGTTTTCAAGGGTCTACGTCAAGTTCCCATATACAGCCAAGGGGCCATCCAATATAAGTGGGAAGGGATTCAGATTCATGCAAAGCCAAAAGATGACAAAGAAGGTATTGGCTTAGGCCAAAACCATCCTCATTAGACAAAATCAAGTAATATGGAGAAATACCAAACTCCCTATTCAATTCTCCTCAAGGAGAAATAAGGGGCATAAAGGATATTTTCATACCAATGTTGTCGCTCAAACAGCCTACATGCCGCAATTCTCAGCAACAACCCCCAAATCTTCTTTTCAATGAGGGGATCAGGAAAATCAGAAGAGACGGTTTGCAATACCATTCTAATTCTAGAGGAGTTTTCAGGTTTCTCCTGTCAACAACACAACTATAAGAGGCATGGGAACGTGCAGATTAAAATTCCTCTATACCCTAGGCCGAATGAGGTCAAGGTCGACAAAAATGGCCAAAGACCTCCTTGTATAGGGCCCTTTAGTCGCATATCTGGCTGAGAGCGACCTTTGTGGCCTACTTGATTTTTTGGGGGGATAACATAACTCCTGAAGATGTCTTTCCGTTAGAAGATTTTGAGGCTCCACCTGCAAAGTTAGATGATCTAACAGCAGATGTGCAAGATCCTTTAGAGGAGGTAAATTTGGGTTCAGAAGATAAACTTAAACGCATTTACGTGAGCAAATGATTACCATATGTGTTTATGAGATTAGTTTAATTTTATCTTTATCATTTTAGCCATGTAAAAGAGTAGTGGTCCCACCACTTTACTCATGTTTTCAACTATTACAAGAAGTTATGAGAGGTTGAGAGACGAGTGGGACACTTGGTGGCTCTTCATTTGCTTCAGTAAATAAAAAGGATGAAGACTTGGTCAAAAGGACACATGGTCGCTTGTGAAGACTTCTGAAGAAAGTGAGCTGAAGATTTGCTTAGTGGAATCTGAATTCTCCTGAGCCACTCATAGGCAAATGATGCGTATAAATATAAGACATTGTGCAACATTGCAAAGGTCGTCGCATCAAACGCTCACAGCAACACTAATCTAGCTATCATTTTCTTGTTTTAGTATCAATCTCTAGCTATCTAGTTAGCTGGTTTCATTCTAGTTGTAATCTTTCTTTCTCAACCATGTCTATTGTTCTCAATCCCCTTCTTCTATTTTCTTTCCCGTGTGTAACTTAGTTTTTATAAGTTGTTAGAAGTCCTTCAAGGCAATCCAAACGCTAATACTTTTTCTCCTTTAAAAGTGTCACATCGCTTGAAAGAAGTTTTCAGATTAGGCGCACAACCATCTTCACACTTTGGAGATTCTGTAATTTCGTGGCACGCCCACAATTCACACTCCAACTCGTGTTGACCATCATTTTCTTGACCTTTGAGAAAATACATTTCGTGCTAACAATTTTAGATATGTAATTGTTGGCGAAATTGAATTTTTCTACTACGTTGTCGAATCGTCATCAGGTTACTCGGGAATGGAGACTCTTATTCTTTATCTTAACTGGGGGCCGGCCGGCCCCAGCTGTTCCGGGTTGAATAGACTTCTTCCGAGCCGATATGTCTGCTTTTTTTTTTTTTGTCCCACCTTTATTTCTTAGGCCTGCTTTTGTTCCCGTTGAGGTTGCATTAATCCTATTGATGGCATGAAGTGTTCTAGATTTTCATTGTCAAATTATTTCAAACGCGAGAACTTGTCACTATATGACCAGTGAACCACCACATTACAGGGTCTATACAGGCAATTTGTATCAAAATCCTGGTCGTTGACTATTTTGGATTTGGTCTTCTCTTTTACTTATGGGAGAATAATTTATGTACAATTTGTTAAAAAGTGGAATTCTGGTCGTCGATTATTCTGGATTTGGTCTTCTCTTTTACTTATGGGAGAATACTTATTCTGGTCGTCGATTATTCTGGATTTGGTCTTCTCTTTTACTTATGGGAGAATACTTATTCTGGTCACCGATTATTCTGGATTTGGTCTTCTCTTTTACTTGTGGGAGAATACTTTATGTACAATTTTGGATTTGGAATTCATTGTGATTGGGTCACTGTGATCTATCGTTTTCGTACCAAAAATATATTTATAAAACTTATCCGAATAATTTTAAAGATTTTGCAAGTCCTCAAACGAGAAAACAATATCATAACCCAAATAATTTAAGAATTTATCGTAACAAGTACTCCCTCCATCCCCAAAAATTTGACACTTTCATGCTTTTTGTTGTCCCATATAATTTGTCCACTTTGAAAAGTCAAAAGTAAAATATGACAAACTTCCATTTTACCCTTTTTTTTTAGCATAAAATTTGAAATTCAAATGTTGAAGCACAAGTCAAAGTACACTAGGATGCTAAGATTGGACACTTGGGGTTTTCACAATAGAATAATATTTCCTCCTTAAAAGTTCGAACTCCCAAAAGTGTCTAACTTTGCGGGACAGAGGGAGTATAACGTAGGGGCTGTTAATGGGCATATTCATGCCCCGATCACACTGCTGAAACTTTTTGAGAGCTTCAGCTGGATGCTATCCCACAAGTGGATGAACGACAAAGCTGTCCAAACATCACTTAATGTTCGAGAGGTATGTGTAGTCCCTGGGCGACCCAAGTAATATAGGACCATGGGGATATTTTTTAAAGAATTACTTATATTTTCTCATGTTATAAATTTGAAAATTTAATCAGTCAAGTAGTGATTTTTACACTCCCGTTGTTTATATCCTCACTCCTTTTATTGTTTTTATTCATATGAAATTCCAACATTGCCTTGCCCTTCACTTGTGCAAGTTTTCATAATTGAAAGGACATTGTTGCAAATTCATCTAAAGACAAGAAAGAAGTACAAATGGCAAAAAAAGCAGAGTGAAAATCATTTACCATTTCAGATACATCTATTGCTTCTTGTGGTGCAAATTCCTAGTTAAGTTTTTGTTATCAAGTTTTTTTCACATTTCTTTCTAATATTTTGCCTATTAATTTTTATAACGCCCCGATTTTCAGAAGGATTAATTAAGACAACTAATTATGATTAATTTAATAAAAAGAGTTTCCATCAGAGTGCACGTTGGAAAACGTGAAGTAATTTACCCAAAAAAAAAACGTGAAGTGCAGCCCATTACAAAATACTTAGTACGCTTTGAGAAATTAATATTACAGACCCAACATTAAAATAAGGGGTGGGTTCTACAGATTAAGGTTCAACTCTGGATTCCATGGCTCCTCCTGAGCCTGGTCTCCCGGAAAACCCTCGGCTTTGAAATAACCGTCTCCTTCGACACGAATGGTACCTGCTTGATTACAGTCTGGCATAATACATTCGAGTCGCGAAGCAACATCATAGTATTATACCAGGGTCACACAAAGTGTAACACCGTGAGCGATAAATCACTCAATAGCTACTTTAACTCTCCCAACCCTTGCTTAACATACAAGTACAACATATATGATTGAAAAGCAGTAATTAAAGGAATAAGCAGGTAATTAGTCGTAAAGCAGAAAATAAACACATAACTGATTTCATTACTAGCCATTAACTTACATATTCATCTAAGTTCTCAATCTAGATAACTTTCCTCCCGATTAACCACTAAGGACTATGACCAAACTGTGATTTACTCCCCCCCTTGCTTGTCCTTCACTTGGGGGGGGGGGGGGGGGGGGGGGGGGGGCGACGGAAGGTATAATAAGTTACGTACTTAATCCAGCCGTCAGCCGCCTCGCAAGGATGAATTTTCCAGGGACGAAATTGTACCACTGGCTACGTATGGCAACTGCCAGGTCCTGTAGGTATATAGCCGAAACTGGTCTATAATACTTACATCCTTATAACGCCTCAGAATTCAAATGAAGCAAATCACAGAGTGTCACATCCTAGGGTTTCGAAATCAAGACAGACTGCCAAACAATCCTCCAAAACAATCACTTGGCGGAACTGCCATTCAACAACAATCTCGGGGTAACTCCCCATCAATCAATTCTAATTCATTTTTCCAATAACCTCATCGTCTATGTGATATCCGTGTACGATCACCCAACCCGGGAACCTAGTTGTCCATTCTAACATTCAACACGTTATGGGAAGTGCACTTAACAGTAGAAACAAAGCGATATCGATATTCTAAGGGTCACAAAATCAAATAACACGATTCACAAGTCATCACAAACTAAAGTAATTGAAAACAAGGGGCCTTAACGTAATTAAATAAAATATAGGGTCATAAATGTAATTTATAGAAATAAGGGGTCGCCATCGAAATTTTAAGTAAGTATAAGGGTAACAAAAGTAATTTCACGATTCTAGGGTCCTTAGTGTAATTTACAAACTCTGGGGGCCTTTTTTGTAAAATAAACATAATACAAGGGAAAAAGGTAATTTTTCCACCAACAAGGGTAAATACGTAAAAATACTTTATTTTAGTTAATAAAGTCCTAACTTGTCACAAAACGCAATTCCTTGATTTTTTTACTAAGTACAAAACTACACATTATGTAATTTACACACACAAGGGCAAAATGGTCATTTTATACCCGAAGGGCATTTTGGTCATTTTGTTACACTCCTAAATTTCCAGTAGTGACACTTAGTTGATAAAAATAGGTTTCGTAAATAATACACAAGTACACACGCTAACTTTCACAAATTACACTTTAAACCCCTAACTTTAACACAACGATCAAGAATAAGGTTAAGCACAATAAATTCATGGAAAAACTCATATAAACACTTAGTAAAGTCTTTAACATGCTTGGAATAGTTAAAAACATGAACCACAATGAATCTAAGGTTTACTAAGCACGAAAACACGGTTTGGGGTAAAAAGGGCCACATCGCGTTTTGGCTCGGGTTTCGTGAAACCCTTGACTTGGGGCTTTAACCCATCAACTCTAAATTACTCCTAGACTATTCTAACTCATTCAAAATCTTGGAATAGGTTGGGTACGAGTTTCTACCTTGTTTTGCGAAGAATTGGCGAAAAACGGATTTTTGCGAAAAACCGGTGGAGGGAGCTCTTTGGCCGGCCTTGGATGGCTTTGGTGGTGAAATGTGGGTACCTTGGAGTGTGTTGGATGATCTTGAAGTGGAAGATGAGTGGTGGGAGCTTGTGGTTGATGTTTTGAAGTGCAAACCTAAATTTCTTGACTTTTCTCACTCTAAAACTTGAAGGATGGTAATGGGGCTTTGTGTTCTTGGTTTGAGAGTTCTTGGGAGAGTTTGGAGGAGGAAGATAGTGAAGGAGAGGGGCAGTAGAGGGTGTGGACGAATTTGGGGTTTGGGGGAGTATAAAATGGGTTTTGGGTGGAGTTTAGAGTGTAGGATGGGTGAAAGAAGTATCATAGTGGGTTAGGAAGTGATGGGGGAGGGGGAGGGTGAGGGAGTGTGAAATCAGTCATGGGGAGAGTGAGGGGACTGATTTTGTGGTGGAGCGTGGTGTTGGGTTGATTTGGAAGAAGTAGTGGGGTGGTTGGTTGAGTGTGGAGTGAGTATGTATGTATAAAGTACATGTATGCACATATGTGTGTGTATGTGTACTGGTATTGCTTGTGTATGTGTATGAACGTGTATAATTACGTATGAAATGAATTTATAAAAATGTAATGCTCGCGATTAAAATGTAAACGTGCCTTAGAGTCAAATTTGTAGCAATTTGGAAGTATTAGGGTATAAACCGTAGTAATTACAAATTAAGGGTCCTAAGTGCAATTAGAAATTAAATAACGCAATTAAAGTAATTAAAACGAAATTAAATAATCCTAAATTTTATTAAAAATTTCGGATTATTACAAATTTTGATTTGAACACAGTTTTCAAAACGAATCCAACTATGACGATTTTAAAGTGTGAAATTTTGGGTCAAGACTTTTTCAATTCAAAGTCAAATTTGCGAGATCCTCGATCTTTTTGCTTGCGTATGAGCGAAACTTCATATTCACATCGAATTGCTTACCAATTGTTGACTGTCAAATTCCAAATTAGTGCCTTGAAAATCTAATTCAATCCAGAGTATTGGTGCAATTAGATCAAACTTTAGGAAGAGGAGTGTACTTTGGGACAATAGGAGAACAATAGCCGCACCATGGCGTAGATGTGGTTGCGGATTTAGAGAAAGGAGACCGCGTGAAAAGTACGCATTCTTTTTCTAGAGCGGGCCGAGCGGCTATCTTGTAATCATGATCAAAATTTGAGACTTCAAAATAGTTTGATTGTTTTAAAAATCCGAGCGGATTTGTTCGGAATATGTGGAAAAGAAAAGAAAGGAAAGAAAATCGTAAATTCCAAACAATATACTTTCCTCTACATTTTTTCACTTTTCCCTTATTAACCGTTTTCCTTTCACTTCCTTTACTTTTCATAAGTTCCAAACAATGCTATGCTTCGATTTTAATTAGTCAAAGTAAACTTAGAGTCAATAAACAAACCAAGCTACACAATTGAGCTTGTATACATTGGTTACGTCGTTGATGATCAATTTATTACATAAATAACATTTTAGAACTTATTAAAGTTTCAACGACTTGCTCGTCTCATATATCACACCTACATAAGCGTATCCGACTCAATCACCTCGGACACCTAAGTTCTTAGGATGAAAGAAAACAAAAGAGAAAGGATACACGTCCTGCAATCCATCTGGAAAACGCGTGACGAATCTTCTAGATTCAACAATACTCAGCTCATTTTCAGAAGAGCAAGGATAAATTACACTCACCTTTCCTGAAGTTTCTGATAAATACAAAAACCTTTCTTCAGGTTTCTGAAATTACACTGACCTTCCATAACTCCTTTTTTCTCCCTCACGACACTATAGACCCATTACTTTTCTACCTAATTTTTCTCCATCTCCACTTTTCCTAATTTTTCAATTGTCTATGGTTAAAGGTGCATACCCTATGCACCTAATATATGGTTCATATTGTACCACCTCATGACAATCGTAACATTTTTTAGTGTCTCATAACTTTTATATTAAAAACTCGTAACTTTTCAGCATGATTTATAACAGTTTGGTGTGTCGTAACTTTTTATTCATAAGAGATAATCAATTCATAATATTTTTAGGGGTACGTATGATACACACCCAAACAAAGTTATGTATTGTAGTATTTTCCGATACTATGTATATGAATATCACTAATATACCATAAGAGCACGCTATGCATCAAATTTATTTTCAATTTTTTAAAGGATCGAAGACTAGCTTTCGAATCCAACAATTCATGCAAAAAAATTAATTCACCAAAATCTTTATCTAAATTATTTTGTCTTAAAGACAGTCTGTATTATTTACTTTTAGTTTTCATCAAAAAAAATTAGGAGCAATCACTTGTCTTAACGAGAGGAACTAAAAAAGTGTTAAAAATAAACCAAAATGAAATAAAATTTAGATAATATGATACTAAAGAAAAAAACAGGCGTTTAATTTAACATTTTTAGTCTTTATCGATTTTTTTTTTTGGTCGTAATTTTTTACTCCTCTAAAAGAATCGAATAATTAATCCAAAAAAGTTTCCGTTAACTTAAGAAAAATTTATAAGAGACAAAATAAAATACCAAAACATTGATGTAAATTTGACGAACTTTTGCCCATGTCAGTGACTTATTTTCGTTGTTGATAAGCTTGTTTTAGTGTTTTGTCAAAATATTTGCTTTTATGATCCATCTTGATGAAACAAATCATAAATGAAATAATTATGATGAACTTAAAAAAAAACCTTACAAAAAAGATTGAAATAAGCGAAACAAGTCCTGTTCTTGGTTGTCTTTAGTAATTTTTTTTTTTTACTTTAGATGGGAGTTTCATATTTACCTTGTCCAGAAAATTTTTAAAAAAAGTAACAAAATTTGATCCACACTTATAAAAGTAATTTATAAGTGTCATTTAAGAAAAAACATTAAATTTTCAGATCAGAAAATAAATTACTTTCATGCATAATTTTTTGAAAATTTTTGCACAAATTTAAAGGACTAATTAAGTTATTTAATTTGATGAAAAAAATCAAAAAAAAAAAATTACGCACAAAAGTACTTTATTTTTTTATCTGAAAATTGCACATCCTTTCGCAGAGGTTGAAAGAGGCCAACAAAAAAAATATTTGGTGCTTGTGTAGAAAGAGAGAGTGCTTTAGGAATATATAATTTGTAAATGAATGATGTTACCATATTATGTTTTCCACTTTAGGTGTTTGTATATTGTTAGAAAAAGTAAGGGAGGTAAATATAATTTTAAAAACCTTGATGGGAATTTCTGTATTTTTTGGCCTTGCATTTACCTTTCCTTTCCTTCTAGACCCCCGCCAGTTCTTTCCACGCTCTTTTCTCTGTCCGTATATATACCCGCCCCCACTATTTGCCGGCTCTGCCGTTTATTAGTCAAATTCAATTCACCAATATACTCGTAAATCGAATCCGTTATAAACCCAACTCAGGCAGGCAGGCAGGCATATCAGCAGTACAATCTCAAGCGATCTAGAGAGAGAGAGAGAGAGAGAAATCATATCAGCAGGAAAGATGTGTCTGGTGTTCGTGTGCGATGAGGATGAGAGGGTGGTGGGGAGGCAACCGGCGCAAGGAGCGTGTCCGTACTGCGGGGGTACGATTCAAGCCATGGACGTGGAGAGCCGGTGGAGGTTCTGTTTCCTTCCTCTCTATTTCAAGACCAAGCGCAAGTTCTACTGCACCCTCTGCGCCCGCCGCCTAGTTTTGCAACCCTCCTGATCCCCTGATCCTCCTCACCGCCTTTTTACATGTAACTAACTCTTCGCCTTGGAATAAACAGATTTGGTGTATCTATTTCTGTGTATATGTGTTTGGAATTTGGACTCAGTTTCTGTGGGGATGATGATGATGATGATGATGATGATGATGATGATGATGTCTAGTACTACTCTGTCGTTTCGTTTTCTTTAGGATTTTTGGATCAATAATTTCTAGTCACCAAGATTGGAAGCCCTTTGGAGGGGAATTCGCTTACGTGCGAACAAATTTTGTGATATGTTCAGAACTATTCAATACATGTGAACCTAACGGGGTGCATTAAACTATTTTATGTGCATTTGACTATAATAAACGCGTCTGGTTTCAAATTTGTTCACAAAAATTGATTGATGTACCTGGCAGCAAAATTTGATTGTGAATTTTAGGAACAGTTTTACCCGTTTTGTTAATTCTTGAACAAAGAAAGGTACTATTAAACCCAAAATTCTCCAACAGTCCACCATTCCACTGCTGAATAGAGAGTTTAACTCCTAATTTTTCTAGTCTGCTGAGGTTCAAAAATGCAGATTACAGACTCAGCTTATCAAACATGAAACGTGACTCTGTTGACTTCACCACCAGCAGTTGAATTCCTCGATTAGAAATTGGTGCTCTGAATAACAAACTATGTGGGAAGTAATTCTAGATGTGCTTAGAAAAAGGGGATTTTAATATTTTGGGTGTTTGTTTGTTGGCATCTTGATAATTTCAAGGTTGGTTTTTTTTTTTTTTTTTTGGCCCTTTCGGCCGTAAAATCATGTCAAACAGATTGTGCTGAGCTTTGGAGTAAGGCTGCTGAATTTCTTGTTTGATTTTATGTACACAAAAAAAAAAAAAAAAACTGAGATTTTATCAACCTCCTCCTCATTTGATAAAATCAAAGGGTGATTTTATCAAACAAGAAACTCAGCCCTAAGGCACGGACCCTGGAGTGTCCCAAGTCCCACAGTAGTACCCCAAGCACTATTGATTTGTAGTCTCTAATCACAGTCATCCAAAAGTGTTTTCAAAAGTCTTGATTTGTGTTAAGAATTTTTGGTGGAGAGCGTGCAAGAATATCCTAGCGACCAAGGAGAACTTATTTAAGAGAAAGATTGCTTGTGACAGGTTGTGCCCCATATGTGAATGTGAGATAGAATCGGCTGAGCACATGATTTTTTGGTGTTCATGGGCTAAATGTGTTTGGTTTGGGTGCAACATTAAACCATTTGACAATTTGGGAGGTAACGCATCTATTTCTAAATGGGTAGCGAATATGGTGGAGCAATTAACAACCTCTGAAGCAACAATTTTCATGGGGAAAGTGGCCAATATTGCTTGGCATATTTGGAAAACAAGGAACGATTTCATTTTCAACGAGGTCAAAGTCAATCCTCTCAATACTATTTGCTCCATTCTTCATGTTGAGAAGGAGCTCTTCCAGTCTCCTGAGATTCCTACCGTCCATATGGATAACCCACAAAACCAGGAGATGCAATCTTCTTGGAGGGCTCCGGACGAGGGTAAGCTTAAAGTTAACTGCGATGTAGCCATTCCTAAGTCGGGCAACATTAGCAAGATTTCTGTGGTGTGGTTTGTCGTAACTGGCAGGGGAGGATTGTGGATGGTTTGACAAAAACTATCCGAGCTGAATCTAGTCTTGATGGAGAACTGCAGGCGATTCGAATGGCATGCGTTTTGGCAAACAGTTTGGGTTTGAAGGAAGTGGAGGTTGAATCCGACAACAAGCAAGTAATTTCCCTTAGTGTATCCGAGTTGGTTCCTCCATGGAAGATCAGAGCAGTGGTGCAGGACATCCGACACTTTGCGTTTGAAGGAAAAATCATTTTCCACTGGATTCGACGTTCTGCTAACAAGCTAGCACACGAAATTGCCTCTTTAGCTTTGAAGCAGATATTACCGTGTAATTGGGTTGTAAATCCCTCCTTTTCTCTTGTATCCATTTTGGAGAATGATATGAATGAAAGCCTGTAGGGCAATTTTGATTGATCAAAAAAAAAAAAAAAAAGTCTTGATTTGTTGACACTTTTTTACTGGTAATAAAACATTCTTACTGGTAAGAAAGCGTCTACGAATTCAGACCATTGATTACCAAGTTGGATGGCTATGATGCGCGCTAAAACTGTTTAGCATTTTTTAGCAGAAGTCTGGCCAAAATGATGAAATTATGCGGAGCACTACAGGGGGGAGTAAGACGACCACTTCAAAAATTAACCATTTCGATTTCACCAATTTAATCATTCACCATGGTAAAAGAAGCAATTCAACAAATAAGGCAACATACAATAATCTAAAGAACACGAAGACAATGATTTATGTGGAAACTATTTAGGGTCAAAGTAGCCTAAGCATAAAATCACGGTCTAATCTACTAATTGCTATAAATCAAAAGGTTTAATAAAAAACTATAGGATTAGGAATTACCAACTTGTCCCAAGCTATATCTAACTCCACTCCTTGATTTAGCTCCCCGAACCCCTTTTTCATTCCATAGCCTCATCGAGTCCAACACCCTTAATCTCTGTATCAAAGGCGACTTCGGATCATCCGGCCATGTAGATATGTAGGCAACAACACATGATGAATGAAAGATTTGATTTTTATAAAAGTTTTGCAAAACAATATCAATCTTGAGTCAATCCATTGAGAGGAATGCACTAGATTGAATAAAGATGATCAAAACAATCTTAAATCATCTCAAGAACTTCAAAGCTCACAAAGGAAAAGAGGGGAGGATGCTCTCTCTCTCTCAAAGTGGCTGATTTTATGAAGTTGTACTCTAAATGAGAGAAAATGATGCTTATACAGTGTTTAAATTCATTGCCCCCAAGCTAGCCACTTAGAACAAGACACATGTCACTTAAAGCGCTACCAAACGCGTGTAAACACTAGGGAAAGCACATACAAGACTAAACATGGGCTACCAGACGCTTACAAATAATGAAGGAAAAATAAGGGCTATTATACGCTTGTAAACGCAAGGGAAGACTCAAAGAGAGACAAGAGACTAGAAATCTAATACCTTAGATAAAAATATGATTTCAAAATAAGTTAATGCATTTCAATAGCCTAAATGCAAACATGATATGCATGATTATACCTTTCCGAATAGAGCTTCAAAGTATTCGACACGGTATGGCTTGGCAACGCAACTTGAAATCTCTTGAGAGGAGTATCTAGACTCAGACACTAACACTTTACCTCCCAAACCCCAAATGTAAAATAAGCAAATTACAGACTCTGAAAGGTTTGGCATACCCAAAAAACGCCAACAAAACTAACAATATTGACTCCAAAAAGATATGACCACTCAAACTCTTTGTCTTCAAGAGCCTTTGTTAATTGAGGTAATGCTCAATCGTGCATTCCTGTATGCCCTCTCGTAGTACTTTAATTAAATGTTTTTGAAGATTTTTAAAAAAAAAATGCTTTTAAGAACCTATTATTTATCTTGGATTCATGTCATGGTCTTTTTATTAGCAGTGTTTGGTGTGTTCATGCATGTCGCTGTTCGACCTCCCTTTTCCCCTTCCCCGTCGAACAGCTTTCCCTTATTGCAATGTGGGGCCTGTCGACTATGGTTGAGGTAATACATGATTGTGCATTTTTGTATACCCTTTTCGTAGTACTTTTATTATTTGCTGATAAGATGATTCTGACTTTCGTGTTGCACACATGTCACAGGTCTTTCTAAAAAATTAATTCTTGTTATGTTTCTTGGCGTCGCATTGTTGTGCATTGTTGGTTTGGTTGGTCCGGCTTGATGTCTAGAATGTTTTAATGGATCGGCTAAGGTAGATCACCACAGATGAATCAGGATTCTCCGCAACAATTTTTTTCTTCTACCCACGATTCCGTCTCTTTCGAGCAGTTTCTCTACCGATTTTAGAGCTCTGTAGTTAGTCTCGGCCATCTAGTTGCATGACGCCTAACCGTGCCGCGGAGCTCTTGACTATAGATGCAACAGTCACTTGGTTTGTATCGAACAGTTTCTGCATGGAAGCCTCGTTATTTGTAGAACTACTGGGACAGCATCGAATCGACAGCGTACATTGATCACGGACATCTGACTGCCGAAGCAAGCTCTCATTGGATATATATATATATATATATATACACATTTGTTTTGGTTCTGTTTTATGCTCTTCTCGTCTGTATATTGTTATTTTTTTTAGCTAAAAAAAAAAAAAGCCTATGTTAAGGACCTCTAAACTAATTTATGCTACATTAACTTGGCAAAAAATGGGGAGGAACTGTTCAATCTCAATCTGTATTTTACAGTAAAGCCAACAACACTTTATAGACGAAGAAGTTGTTTTTTGATGGTGGTAGATTTTTTTGTTTTTTGACTTCTATTAGTTAGATGGTAAGGAGAAAAACTCGTAAAGCGTAATAAGTCACAAGTCACTTAGTGGAACACTTCTAGGATCGAGTCTCATTCCCCCCTTCTCATGTAGTAATAGATTAGGAATGCTGAATGACAAAAAAAAAACTTCCGGTTTTTGTTTTTACCTTATCTATATATTTATACCTAATATATATTTTTACATGTAAAGCCAACGATTTTTTTGTTTTAATGAAACCAAAATCAAACCAGTTCAATTTTTTTTGAAAAATTACAAACCAAACCGGACCAATACGTGGAAAACACTTAACCAAACCCATTTTTTTGTCCGAGTTTTTTTATTTTATAGATTTGGTCGGTTGTAGTTTCACCCCTAGATAGGGTAACATAGACCGGGTTGGTTCAGTTTTACGGTTCAAAAGACCACCCACTAGCAGTTAATAGAAAGAAAAAAAAAAACGTATATTTTCCCCACTCATGCATTTATATTATTAATGAATAATATCAATGAGCATATATTCACCTTTCAAAAGAGGTTTTGTCTCGATTTTAAATGATTTCCTCACCGACTTCAGCGTAAATTCGTCTGCTAAATTATTACAAAAACATTGACATGCTATTATCGAAATTATACATACCCGTAAAGTTGGATTTCCCATTTGATTTTATGGAAATCCCATAAAATCAAATTGTATTCTCATTAGATAAAATCACTTGAGTGTGTGAGAGTTGTAACGAGAGGGCTGATAAAGTTATTGGGTGGATTTTAGCAAATTAGAAACAACAGTGATACATACACTCCCCCAGAGTCACTCCCAGTCACACCCTCTCTCACATGGGGTGTGGAGCCCACATGTGGCTGGGAGTGGCTCTGGGGAGTGTATGTATCATTTTTGAATTAGAAAAGATTTTAATAAAATCATAATCAGATGGAAACAAAGGTTAGATTCCCCACTCCCCAGTGATTCTCTAAAAAAAGTTCCTCCTTCTCTCTAAAAACTCTCTCCCGCCTCTCTCTAAAAAACTCTCCAGTTTTAAGGCTCCATTCGGGGCCAGCACCCCCACCCTCTTTCTTCCTCGTTTCTTTTGCTTCAATAAACCACAGTGGCCCTATTCGTTTCCCAGTTTAATTTTAGTTTTGATAACATCATCATTTCCCTCATTTCTCTCTCTTTCGCTTTCCACTCATTACACCTGATGACATCATTAAAACTAAACTAAACTATCTAATCAAACACAGCCAGTATCACCCAGATCTCCGTCATTCATCATCAACCCCCCCCCCCCCCCCCACCACATTTTGAAAATGGGTTTCAAAATGGTTTTCAACTGGGTTTTTAAATCAGGTTTTCAAAATGGGTTTTTCTTCTTATTTGGGCTTTTGGGCGCATGTGTTGGCTTCTCGTTGTTTTTGTTTTTAAATCAGGTTTTCAAAATGGGTTTTTCTTCTTATTTGGGCTTTTGGGCGCATGTGTTGGCTTCTCGTTGTTTTTTTGCAGATTTGAGCAGCGAACGGGAGTAAGGATATTGTTGTGTTTGTTTCGAGCAGCGGATGGGAGTAAGGTAAATGCTGTGGTTGTTGGGCATTGCATGGTGATGACGTTTCGGTGGTGGTGGAGTCCGAATGTCTCAAGTTGCGGTTGCGATTGCGGGGCTTCAAGTGGCGAAGGTGTTGGGAGTCGGCTGTGTTTGTTTATTTTCGTCATTGCTGTTTCTTTTTGTTGTTGGTGCTTGGTTAATCTTTTAGTTTCACTGTGTTTTGTTGTGTAGGCTAGATGTGATGGCGTTGCAGGTCTCCCTGCGTTCTAATCGATTGCATCATTTAATGCCTACTATGTCGGCATTGCTCAGTGATTAATATAATTCTCTATTCTCAAAAAAAAAAAAGTTGTAAAATACCGATTGGTTTGATCAAAAGAACAGAAAAGGGATCCGATTGGAATTATCCTTGGCTATGTCAAAAAATAGTTAAAACTCTGGTATGGTATCCGTACATTTCGCCCCAAAACTTAAAAGGATATGTTTGGAAGTTGAGGAAAAAAATGAAAAAGAAGAGAAAATTAAAAAAAATTGCTCTCGTTTGTTTGGTTTCCAAATAGAAGGAGAAAGGAAAAAGAAGAGAAAGGAAAATGAAGAGAAAATTAACTATTTTTTCTCTTCTTCTCTCTTCCATGAGTTCAAATTTTTCTCTAATCTTCACAAACCAAACAACAAGAAAAAAAGAGGTTTCCTTCCTATTTCTTTCCCATTTCTCCTTTTTTATTTTCTCTTCTCTTTCTCTTCTCTTCCGCAACTTCCAAACACAGCCCAAATCGTATAAACCATCAACTTACACACTCTAATCACTTCTCCTGTGGAGAGAGAGAGAGAGAGAGAGAGAGAGAGAGAAGCATGAGGAGCTCTCATCCACCGCCACCGAAATCAGGATTCGCCCTCCCTGAAGAAGACATCGACATATCCCGCTACGGCGGCGGCGTGACGGTCGGTGGCGGGTTACGGAAGAAGGCGACGGGAGTGCGACCGTGGCTCCTGCTCGACGCCACGGGGCAGGCCCAGGTGGTGGAGGCTGGAAAGCACGCCATCATGCGCCGGACGGGGCTCCCGGCCCGCGATCTCCGGATCCTGGACCCACTCCTCTCGTACCCGTCCACCGTTTTGGGCCGAGAACGGGCCATCGTCATCAATCTCGAGCACATCAAGGCAATAATCACAGCTCAAGAGGTTCTTTTGCTCAATTCTCGAGATCCTTCTGTGATGCCCTTCGTTGAGGAGCTTCAACGTCGTATCCTGCGCCACCACCAAGCTACCAAATCCCAGGTTTCTCTCTCTCTCTCCCACTCACTCTCTCTCTCTCTCTCTCTCTCTCATCGTTTTCATTCTCCATGTATTGTTGTACATGTGTGTGTTATCTACCAAAGGGCAGGCATTCAATTCGTTTTATATTACACTTCTTGTGATTTGTGAAGTTGCAACTGGTGAAGAACTAAGTAGATATGACTTGGCTATTGGAAACTTTATTAATCACTCTTCTATTCTATGCGAATAAGAATTATAGTTTAAGCAATATAATAAATTTAAATTAGTACTATCCGGAAAAAGATTAACAATTTGGAATGGAGGGAGTATGCTTTTGATGAACAAGTGGGGAGGAGTGGATTTGTGAAGGGGTTTCTATAGGCTAACGGAATAAGAAGAAAATGAGGGGTTGGTTTAGAGGTTGGATGAGGTCCAAATTCGAGTCCCTGTAGCCCCTTATTGGGGCTAAACATATCCATACCACCATCCACACGTGGTGGGACTTTGGTTTCGGTCCCGACATAGGTGTGGTGGGGTCCCTAAAAATGGTGGTGTGGTGTGACGGAAAAACATTCCGTGGCGGAGGTGACGGGTGCCATACCTGCACTTCCCTCTTTTAGCCTTTCAAAAAAAAAAAAAGAATAAGAAGGAAATGAAGTAAGATAGTAGAGCATATTCCATTGGTTCCGGTCATTTTGATTTCCCCCAGTTAATACCTCCACAAATCCATGATTCAGCCTAAGCTAACTCAGCCTCTCCTTTTTTCTTTTTTCTGAGGGAAAGGAATTAACTTCATAGATATTAGCATCAGTTTGCAAAGCTAGTACAAACAGCAAGATAAAATTAGCCTATTATAGAAGATAGGGAAATGATAATGCCAAAACCATTTTTGTTTGTGCCAAAACTGTAGTGCATAAAAGGCTTGTACCTTGCACATGGTACAAGGTTTTTTAAGCACTGCAATTTTGGCACAAACAAAAACGTTTTGGCATTATCACCACCCTAGAAGATATAACTGCTAATTCAGTCACTGTTGAACTAATAATAACAAGACTTTGTTTAGATGGATTTGGATTCCAAATGAAGGGATTTGATATTCAATTTAGACATAAGTAGAAAAGATGAATTTTATTAGGTGTATACCTACAATCCATAACCTGAAGGATTTCGATTTGCTCCCTGTTAAATGCACTTTCTGTCCCACTCATGCATCAGTGATTAGTATGTCAATGATGAAGTCAATGATGAATAACTCAAACTTTACGTCATCAGTTATGGACTTGGTTTGCAACTTTGGTACTCCGCTGCGATTTGTTTGAAATTCATAGCTATCCAAATGCAACCTAGGGTCATTTCAAAGCCCTTACACTCGAAAGACATGATTGACTTACAACTGTCATTAAGTAGACATGCCATCAGTTCCTGACATTTTGGAACACTTATTGTTGATTTTTTCTTCCCTAGCTTTGCGCAGATTGACTTCTTGTATATTCTAGAATTGTCTAAAAGTTCCTTCTTTAATCTAGAACTCTTGATGTGTGTATACAACTTATTTACGAGGTATTTTTGCTAATTGTTTCCTGTGTTGTGCCAATGGTTGGGAAGGAGGGCGGTTTCAATGCTGATGATACAGACTGGACAAATTTGTATGATTTGGTAGAGCCACAATCAAGGTCAAATAGCCCTCAAAAGTTTTCCGCAGGCTTCCCTGGAAAAGAGGACGAAGGTAAGGTGGAAGGGAGAGGTGCTTTTGATAAACAAGATGGATTGAAAGTTCTTCCCTTTGAGTTCATTGCTTTGGAGGCTTGCCTTGAAGCTGCTTGCAGTTGCTTGGAAAACGAAGTAAGAATTTTATTACTCCATTCTTCCGAATTTGTTTGTCTAATTTGAAGAATCTAACTTATTAAGGAAACATTATATTTGCACTTTACAAACTAGAAATTTCCCAAGTGTCTTCGATTCTAATTAGACTTGTCACATCACTTCAAGAGAAAAAGGTACAGGAGAAAATTCGTAGTATCTTGATCATTGGCTTTCCAAAATAGACAAACAATTCGAGTCTGGGAATTTAAAAGGCCAAAAAGTAGACAAATAAAATGGGACAGATGGAGTATTAACTTATCCATCCATTCGATGTTATTGCTGTGAACTTTTTTATTAATGAACTAGTACGTTCACTCATTGTTCGATCATTATTATGGCTACTGTTGTCATTATTACTGTAGTTTCTTTTTCTTTGTTTTCATATTGGGGATTCGATTTGTTTTTCTCTGTTCCTTGTATTGATTTGTACTGGAATGTTAACCCAGGCGAGGACATTGGAACAAGAAGCTCATCCAGCATTAGATAAGCTGACTTCAAAAATCAGTACTCTTAATTTGGAACGTGTGCGTCAGATTAAAAGCCGCTTGGTTGCAATAACTGGTCGTGTTCAAAAGGTAAATGGTTTAGCTTTTAGTTACATTTCGACCACTTGATCCAATTTATCCTGTAGAGATTGTATTTTTGGCTTTTTTGATCAGTTTTTACAAGGGTCAATGATGAATATATGGGTTGCAACTTGGAAGTAATTTGAGCTTTGACACTTCCTCTTTATGTGCACTCTTCATACCTTACCTCACACTAATCTACAAGGAGGTGGTTCCATTTACGGTAAAAAGTCTAAAGGCAGATTGCTCTGATTCATTCTGTTTAATTTTGTGGGGCAAATGATAGGGCAACAATGCTTTATTATTATAGCATGTCTGTTGTTACCTTTGCTCTGTACAAGTGGTAATAGCTCAGACCAATAAGCACAAGAACAAGTCCTTGAGGTGGCAGTAGCTCTTGATGCAGGTTCAAGTGTTTAAGCTGCCACGTTGTGCACATTATGCCAGTAGGTTTGTATTCAGTTCAACTCATTACCACCAATTGAGGACTGGAACTGGAGATGGCTATTTTCAATCCTCTCATGTTGTACTTAGGATCTCATCTTTTACGTGACTGCTCTCAAGCTTGTGAAAGGAAGAGGTTTGAGATAATTTGACAACCATCTCAAAACTTAACTTTTCACAGCTTATGAATAAGTTACCAAAAATATAGTCGCCACTTACTGGGACAAAGCTTGTTGAGTTGAATAGAATAAGTTAAGTTAGTATGGTGTTGAAAGACCGAGATTTGTTTCTCATCCTGGTGTATTTGTGCATTTTCTGAGTGATTTCTAATGCTAGTGAAATATTGAAGCACTGGTTTTGCAATCAGTTGGAATTATGATGCTGTTTTGGGTCTTAAAATAGGAGGAAAGATGTTAACACATTGCACTGTGAGTGAGATATTCTTTCCCAAAATCTGTTGTGGAATATGTCAAGGATCCCATATTATCGCCTTCCATATAATATGTTACCAGAAATTTACTAGCCTCCTATCCACCACCATATTGGCCATACAAGCATTCTCGACTTCTCATTTGACACCAAAAGACTTGTGTTTATGTGTTTCTGCTTTTGATTAGCTGTAAGAGTATTCATGAAATTTGTCAGAAACAGCAGAAATAACGGCAGCTGTGTCATTCTATTGTTGCTTTGTTTCCGTTTGATGTCTGATTAAACATTCACACAGCTTGGCTTTTCTGCATATTAATGTGACTGGTTGAAACATGCTTGTGTGGCCAATTTGTTGGTCATGTGTGTTTGGACTGAAGTGAATAACATATGGAGAACATTGCGCAAAGGCCGATGTTGAATGGCTGATGTCAGTACCCTGCATGTGTACTGAAAGCTAATGGTTTTCTGGCTTCCTTAAAAGATGTGCTCTCAACAAGTCCTTTGCTGTTTTAGAGAACTGTTTTTCTTGGTTCGCAATGTGGACTACATTGCTTCTTCCCTTCTGCAAATCAAATCATTTGATGGAAGGCTAGCTTAGGGTCCCTGTTTTTCTATAATGGGAAGAACTTGGGTAGAACTGGGGTTGAAAGCATTTGCACTTATAGATCTTTAACTGCTTGGGAAAAGTATGCCTTCTGAGGGGCGTGCCTTACAAATTTTATTGTTTTATGCTGAATATTTTAGTTTATGTAAAGTAGATGCAAATTAATCAATATCAGTCCACTGTGTTATATTGGTCAAGACTTGTTTTGTCATATCATAAGCGGGTATTACTCCATGACCTGATTGTAGCAATCAGAGATTTTGCCTATTGATCTCTGCTGTCAATTCTATGTCCAAGGTTTTCTTGTTTAATTCGTTCCTTTCTTGTTTTTCCTGATCAAGATGCATTTATTTCATTTTCAGGTAAGGGATGAACTGGAACAACTATTAGATGACGATGAAGATATGGCAGAGATGTATCTTACAGACAAAATGGTGCAACAGCACCTTGAAAATTCTTCTCAATCATCCATGGATGAGCATGATGGCATGGATGATGTTGCTCGATCCGACATGGATGACAGGCATGTAATATCACTGCATATACCTTTATCATTCTGGGACCCATCCTCAATTTAGGCTCATGAAATATATTTCTTGTAATACATCAGGACTCCTGCTGAAATTTTGTTGGACGTTAATGGGGGCTCCACCAGTTTTGAAGGCAATGTCAATAATATGGATCACACTCAAGAACAGCTCTATGCAGCATCTCTTAGAAGAGACAGTCATGGGACCCACACTAGTACCACCCATAGTGTCATAAGCAAGCATCTTGATGTGGAGGAGCTTGAAATGCTCCTGGAAGCATACTTTGTTCAAATCGATGGTACATTAAATAAATTGTCAACGGTACGTGCCTCAACGTAGCACTTAAGTTCCTTTATGCTTGGTTCTTAATCAACTGTTGCATTGTTCTCGTTAAAAAATCATCTATCTTAGCTTGGTAAATGCTATCCTTGGTTGTATCTGGATGAAAAGACATAAATAACAAAGGCTTTATCTACAAGAGGAAAGTGGTGTTAGTTGGTTATGAAATGAAGGAGAAAGTTGATGATCTACATGATCATAGTTGTTATGAAGGGATTGTCAGTGGGTGGTTGTGCTGTAGTTTTCTGTACATTTTTAAGCTTTAAGTTCACTTGGTGTAGCACAATGTTCATGTGGTTCTCTAAAACGAATTTCATAGTTCTTTGGATGTAAAATGTTCATGAGACAACCTTACTTGTAAGTTTCCAGCCATTTTGTGGGTGTAGAAGTTTAGGGAAGACCTGGAAAAACTCTAAACTTGTTATTCCTTTTCAAAGACGCTGTCACAATTCATTTATCTGATTGGCACTTTAAGACTCATGCTGGGAGGACTCATTCAACATTCAATCAATAACAGCTCTTCATCTTTAGAGGAGCCATCACCTCATGATAGGTTTGCTCTTTTTTTTCTTTTGCTATGGTATGTATTATGTTATTTTGCCAAAACAAAGCTCAAAACATGGCCAAAATCGGCTTGTTCTTCTTTTGATGCCTTATTGTCACATTGACTTGGTAGATGTACATCGGTTTATGTGAAGTTAAACACCACTGCTTTCATTTTTCCGAACTTGATAGTATGCATTGCGCATGTTTCTGAGATGAACAATCTTTTGTTGGTTTGGGTGCTATGGGAAGCTGAGGGAGTACGTTGACGACACAGAGGATTACATCAACATTATGCTGGACGACAAACAAAACCATCTCCTTCAAATGGGTGTCATGTTGACAACGGCTACACTCGTAGTGAGTGCATTTGTTGTCGTTGCTGGGATTTTCGGCATGAACATCAAAATCGATCTTTTTAACGAAGAAAAAGCTGGGATGCAAGAGTTCCTGTGGACTGTTGGTGGCGGCGCTACTGGCAGTGTATTCTTGTACGTGATCGCTATTGCCTGGTGTAAACATAAACGCTTGCTGGAGTGATCATGAACCTGTTCCCTTCTGTATCCACGAATTCATTTGGACTCTTGGAATGTTCCAATAATTGTACTCTGTGTATACAAAATTGCTGAAATTTCTTCTGTTGGAGATTTCAATAAAGGATTTTGGTTGAAAGATTCGGCAATAGTTGGAATGATGTTATATAGTTTGTTATATGGAATCGAATTGTGCTTATGCTAGAACCTCTCTGTATATAGTCAGAGCAACTCCAGCCTTGAGAACCTTTTTTCCCCTCAAATTTGTTCATAAATCTTTGTAAAAGTTCAATTTGATATCACCCTCTCTGGCCCTTTACTCAGATTTCAAGCCCTCGCCGCCACTCGCCGCCTTCCTCCACCAGAAAAACAATTGTCTCCATCACCAAGATTGCCGACGTCGAGCTCTGAAACCACCGCCTACCACCACCTATCACCACCAACGTTTGAAACCACCATTGACGTCAAAACCACCACCAACGTCCACCGTCACCAGATCTGAAACCATGACCGCCAACCACCACACCTCAACGTCCACCGTCACCGGCTCTGAAACCACCATGGCGGCAAATGCTTTCCGGCAACGACCATGGCAGCAAATGCTTTCCGACCACCACAATGTAGCCGTTACAAATTTGGGTAAAGGTTTGGTTCTCCTTCATTTGGGTAAAACTCAGTTTGATATGGGTTTGGTTCAAAGACTAGAGCTTGATTTTGGGGGGGTTTACTCAGATTTCAAATTTGGTTTTGGTTTTGAGTCAGGGCTGTAGCTGCTCTCAGTTTGCTAGCTTGAACCTGTTTCCCACACTGGGAAATGCTTTTTCATTTCTATTTGGGGTGGGTGCTTTATACCTTGCTGTGCACCTCTCGGCCGTCCGATCGTGTTTTGGACGGCCCGAATGTGTTTTGATTTTTTATCGGTAAAAATAAATCAAAATTAAATTAAAATTGCCAAACGCATCCGGACCGTCCAAAACACGATCGGACGGCCGAGGTGTGTACAGCACCCCCAAATCCTTTTCACTTCTAATCGGCTACTTGGAATACTCGAATAGCTGAATTATCCTCAGTTCATCTTTGTTCCAGATTTTGTTGATTTTTTCTTGAAATATTGCAGTTCGCAATTTCCAAATGAGTCTGAGGTTTGACTTGCACGACACGCATGCTACCACGACGGATCCATAATCAAACACTTCATATTTTCATTGTTCGAAATATTGGGGCATGAGAAAATGTTAGGGAAGGGGGTAGGAATTGAAGTCTTCTATGGATACTACTCACACTGTTTAGTCACACGTTCAGATAATGCCTGGGGACAGTGCCGGCTCATTAATTTTTTGGAGGCCTGAAACAAACTCATTAGATGAGTCCCTTCATATATGTATTTTGCATAATAAAAAATTTCAACACATAATCTTCATAAAAGATCATTACAAATTTCAACATAGAGTCCAAAAATAAAAAACCATCAAAATACTCCTAAATCGATCATTAGACATTACTTTTCTTGCACTTTTAACTGCAAATGTACTAATTAAGTCTACATCATATAAGAGGCCTACATATTTGGAGGCCCCCTATTTTTTACCTTTTTTGGGAGCCCGAAGCGGTGACTTCATTAGCTTATGTCATAAGCCGGCCTTGCCCAGAGAGCATCCGTATCAGGCTCGGTATATGTCCATGTAGGCTATTGTACCGAGTGAAAACACACAACCATGCCTGCATCAGCCTCGCTAGTGGCTCGGCACAATATAAAAAGACTGCAGTTCCTCGCCACACAGGGCGAGACATGATTCACCGGTTAACTATTAAAATAGTACTCCCTCCATTCCAAAATAAGCGTCCCACCCTCTCCTTCTTTCCATTTTTCAAATAAAAAAATAGCGTACTTTTGTGTATCATTTTTTGAATTTTTTCGCACCGAATTAAAGTACTCATTGAATACTTTAATACTGTGCGAAAAGTTTCGAAAAACGATACCTGGAAATATTTAATTTTTTGATTTGAAAAATGACACGACTTTTCGAAGTAGACGCTTATTTTGAAACGGAGGAAGTATGTATTTGCAAGCATTAGTCATCACTCGCACTTTACGTGCACCGCTACATGTAGGATTTATTTGGGGTCCCCCGAAATGATCTGATCCTTTTACTTTGTTTTAAATGTTTTTTAAGAGTCCATGTAAAAAAAAATACACCTATTCGGATATCGGTAAAAAAATTGATCGATTTTTGTCCTGAATCCGTCACGATAAAAACTGAATTTTTGAATGAGGAAGCCAACAACTAACATATGCCCAAATGATATCCGAATGGGTTGTTTTTTTCAATGATCCAATAAAAAATATATTTTAGAAAAAATACAAAGGCTCTGATCATTTTTTTTAATAACAGGATGTCTAGATCAACTTACGCGCACCTAGACTAATTCCGGGGTCCTGAAGGTAATGACTGGGCATAACTCCCAGTAGCAGCCCCAAGAGTTTGTTGGCAAGGGAGATCTGATCAAGAATAAAAAAATTTAAAAAATATTTGAATAGAAAAGTAAAAGTAGAAAAAAGAATAGTTCAATGGAATAAAGTTAGAATAGAAAGTCTGATTCTATGTGCTTTTAAAAAAAAAAGTGACTAGCTAATTCCCAAAAGTGGGTTTTGAGATCTAATTTGGTCTATAAAATGTATTGAGGCTAATAAGGATGCTCAATCAATTTTGTTAGTTGAGGGCTGCTTTTTTATTAGGGTGTCTGATTTGGGTTGCCACCAAAAAGCTTGGATCTTTGGTTAAAAACGGATAAGGCTTTTCTACATTTTTTATCTTTATATAATACGCAAAATTTTATAGGGACAATTCTCAAACTTGAGATAGTAAATGGGAACCAAAAAATAGAAAAGCCAAAAATTATTTACTGATCTTAAAGCACTGTCACATAGTGGACGGTGGCATTGAGAGGGATACAAGCAAAGAAACCTAATTTTTGAAATTAGGTTTTGGGTAGTTAAAGACGAGAGAATATTTTAAGATTCGTACAATATTAATCCATCGAAAGATATGAACAAAGTGAAATGACCAGACCCGGGGGCCCTGCTATGCGGGTGCCGCATGGCACCGTGCCATGCGGCCATCTGACCGTCCATTGCGAAAATGCACGGCTCGGATTTAATCAAGCAATGGATGGCTTAGATTTGCATTGAGCTCGGATTAAATCCGAGCCGTACATTTTCGCAATGGACGGCTCGGATGGCCGGTGCCATGCGGCACCAGCACAGCAGGCCCCCCAAATCCGAAATGACCTATATATGCTTATTTAGTTCTTTCTTTCCGAAGGAAAATAAGATGTGTATAAATAATAGAATGATAGCCGTACCCCTATACATTATTTTTAGTTACACTACAAGAGCAACTATTTTCATACACAGAGAGGAAGTGGTGTGTATCCAAAAGAAACAAAGTATGAATTCAAGTTCCTCCCTCCACACTTTATACAACTAACAATTATTTCCATTAAAAATTACTTATTTTAAAAAAAAAATGCTAAAACAAGAACTTTACTTTTGTGTTTGCAAAACTGCACATTTTTTCAAGAGGGACACTTAAAAAGAGGCACAAGGGGGCACTGGGTTATGCCCGGTAATTACCTCCAAGGCCCCAGAATTAGTCAATGTGCGCGGAAACTAGCCCGGACATTCGGTTATCATAAATAAAATAAAATAAAAGGCACAAGGGAATATAAAACCGATCCCGACATTTCCTCATTTCACTTGTGTTTGTTGCCTCCAAGAATTTTCATTGGCATCTGAAAAGCACTATCAAAATGAATTCAAGCAACTAGTGGTACTTTTTTTTTTTTGTGGAGGAAAGCCTGCATTTTTTACAATGAAGGGGCTTTTATACTCTACATGCATGAGCAAAATTTAGTGCAAGGTACAACGCCTCATGCCCCCAAAATTTTATTCCGATAAACCATCTAACCTCTGTTCCTATTATTGTGAGGAACGCATGAATGCTACGATCAAAACAAACAATATCAAACCCAAAAAGTACCTCATCTGGATTGACCATGGGGAAATTTAAACGAAAAAAACAAAACGTTAATCGCCTCAGAGCAACATCGACTCAGGATTCTCAATATAGCCTTTAAAAGCTTTCAGCCATTCTGCACCAATTGCACCTAAACACAAAGCAAAATTGAATCGATGTAGTAGGGTTTTATTAACCCAAACGAATAGAGTAGACTACGGGTAATTTCAAATTTAGGAAGTCTGTTCAGAAGCAACTTACCATCAATAACACGATGATCACAGCTCAATGTTGCAGACATGAAAGAAGCAAACTTGTATTGCTCTGAACTTGAGCTAGGTATGACCCTCTTCTCAGCTGTGCTCAAGAAATTTTAGAGATGAGGATTGGTCTTAAAATAAAATGAATAGAAGAGAAAGAACGAAAGTAAATAAGATGAAAAGGGAAAAAGAAAAAAACGACTGAAAAATAAGAAGTTTATTACATATCGATATCAATTTTTCAAGAATATGCAAATACATGAAATATTATAGATGTCCTTGATGAAATTTCATATAGTCAAGTCGTAGCATAATAGCCTCATTATCAACGCATGCTATCAAATACTCCTGCATGTTTCTTGATGCACATAACCAAACAGTTGTCTGTGCAATATAATTATATGGTGGGTTGGGTTGTACAATCAACAATGTAACGAGTTGCATTGAAGTTGAATTCGGTAACTGGAGTAGTAAGTCTGCTAATCAATGATTATAATTTATATGTTCTTGTTAAGAAGAGAACATTAGAGTGTCAATTATTCTATTTTGCATAGTCTATGACAAACTCTGCCAAACCTACATACACATTTACATCAATATTTTCCTGAGTTTAGTCTTTCCTTGTTGAGGCGGTGGTCATGGTCAACTGACCACCCTAGAGTATATGCAGCTGCCAATGTGATAAATAAACCAAATGCATGCACTAGGTAGCATCTTACCAGAACCAACAGCTAGAATGCCTGCTTGAGGAGGGTTAATGATGGCACAAAATTGTTTGATGCCAAAGGGCCCTCCCAAGTTTGACACCGTAAATGTGCCTCCCTGCAAAAGGGAAAATAGTCAAGTACCATGTACAATGAGCCAAGGCGATCATCTGCTAATATTTAAAAACATGAAGCATTGTTTAACCTCATAGTCTTCTGGCTTCAAGTTGTTCTCCTTGGCCTTTTGCGCCAACAGTTTGACATCGTCAGAAATCTTCGATAAACCTTTCTTGTCGGCATCCTACAATACCAAAGGGTAGTGACAAATGTCTATGAGAAAAAACCATGGCCGATGAAGGAAGACAAAAGTATTTAGATTACAGAGGCATAATACTAAATGCCAACAACAGAACAACTTATGTGAAAACCAAAAACTGTGGGATTAGTGCATATATACAGAAGGATGAGAGGGGCCAATGACGATAAAAACAAACTAGCCTGAAAGCAATTGTATTACTCTATAGCACTAAGTTGTGAATTGTAATGTGCTCATTAGTCATAAGTGAGATGCTCTGGACATGAATGAAGGAAGCATGGTAATGAGCACAAAAATTGATTTGGGTCTCTAGGCCTGCCTGCCTTGATGTCTTTCGGCTTTGATTTGGGGGCATGGTTCTGGAACAAAACGTTCTTGTAGCTCCTCGGTTCTTGGAGGTTTAGGGGGCCACTGTTTTAGTGGTATTCTGAGACCAACCACTTTGTGCAAATATTGTCGAAGGTAAGGTCCCAATCATCCCCGCCCATACCCCCAATGGTTGGGGACTAGATGGGTTCTGTTATTGTTGTCGTACTAAGTTGTGAATTGTCATGACTCACCTTGATTACAGGAACAAACAATCCATTGTCTGTCTGCACCGCAACATTGATATTCACATTGTTATACCTGATTATTTTGAACCACAAAAAACAAACAAAACAAGATGCATCACATCAAATGACACAAATAAATGCAATGAGGCTTCCGGCATGAAAACTTACTGTCTAATATAGTCATTTGTCCATGAACTATTGCACTGAGGAACTTTTCGAAGAGCCAAAGCAGCAGCCTGCATGAGTAGTTCTACCTCAGCTAGCTAGTCAATAAATTTCCTCGACAATCAGAAATATAGAGAAAAACTTGGGTGCCGGATGGGTACCACGTGGCGGTACCCGTTGCGCATCTCGGCCGTCCAAAAGTGTTTTGGACCGTCCGGACTAGAGAGAGAGAGAGAGAGAGAAGAGAGAGAGAGAAATCCGAACCGTCCACTTTTGGACGGCTGAGATGCAGGACGGGTACCGCCACGTGGTACCAGTCCAGCACCCAAGTTCTTCTCAGAAATATATGCTGAAAACCACCGGAAGATCTCACGTTCCTAATTGTCAAACATTATGTTGGAACTAGAGCTTCTGCCGTTTAGCAACTTTTACGAAAAACAACTTTCTGCTACCAGGAGTTTAATCTTTCAAACAATGCTCTGCACAGTTATAAACTCCCGCATACATCCTTAACAAACACTAAAAGATACAAGTACAACCCCACTTCTTTCAAGACATGCCAAAGAAATGCACTATCAGTTCTGGAGGCAATAAAATCCACTCTCCTATGAATGTTCATTAAGGATTTTATGATTCTGCTAGGGATTCAGGATGAAAAAGACTAAGACAGCCAAAAAGTTGGAACTGTTTCAAGAGAATCAGACATACCTTAATTACAAGATCATTGATCGAGATTCTCTTTCCACCTGAAGCTTCCTGTATTGAGTTGAGTTGGCTCCTTAATCTGCAGAAAGTAGCAATTCAGTTTCTATAACCTCGTTCAAAAGGTTGTATTCTCCAAACAAAGTTTGGCAACTACTCACTCCATCAGCTTGTCAACACATGTATCTACGGTCAAATAATAATGCGGAATGGTTTGCTTCGATAATAATAACCGTGAAGCTGTGACCTGTGGAAATTTCACCAATGGGGTGAATAACAAATTTAGGCACCAGAATGCAGCAAGAAAGAGTCTGTCAACCGAATTGGTCAAAAGAGAGCTAGGTTATGATGCTGGCGCCAGAATTGGCCATATGTGATACCTTTCTTATCTGAGAAAGAGGTATATCTGTGTAATCTAAGGATGCAGCTGCTGCTGTGTCAACTTTAGGTGCAGCCTTTGAAACTCCCTTCTCTCCAGAAGCTATACAACATAGAGAACCAAGAAGTTAGTCATACATTAGGCTGGGTGAAAATTGCAAGTGAAAGAGGCAAGGAACCAAAAGATTACAAAAAATCCAGTGAACCGCGAAACCAGAATGGACCGTACGTTTTGGTCCCGATCCGGGGATTAATGGTTCGGACACGGATTCAGAAATTAGAAAACCGTGAGATATAGTTTGGTCCACGATTTTTTGTTTAGATATAGTTCGGTCCACGGTTTTTTGTTTTGGAACTGTAGATTAACCGAACAAACTGTGATATATTTATATTTGTATACGTAAGTATAAATATATATGTATGTAATATTTAGTACTCCCTCCGTTCCTAAATAATAGTCCACCATGATTTTACGTGCAATTTTTGAACCAAAATATTAGGCACTTTCGTCCATAATTTTTTAATTTCTTGACACCAAATTAAAGGTCTCATTGAGATCTTTAATTTGGTGTCAAGAAATTTTAATAATTATGCATGAAAGTATCTTATATTTTGGTTAAAAAATTGCACATAAAACATGGTGGACTATCATTTAGGAACGGAGGGAGTAAATATTTTACCTATACACGTAAAATGTAAATTGTTAAGTTATAACTAAATAACCTATTAGTTTTGTATAATTAAAACCTAAGGGGGTAAAGTGCAGTTATAATGCTTTGATGTTTGAATCTGGAATTAGAAATTTGGTCACTGCATTATGCAAGAATTTGGTTGGTTTTTTTTTGGTGGCTGTTTGCTGCACTATTAGCAATGATGATGAATGAGTTTGCGGCACTATTAATAATGAGTTTGGAATGAGTTTGCTGCACTCTTAGGAGTGTGGAATTTATATGTAATCCGTGGATAAAAACCGGAACCGAACCGTGAATCGCGAATTGGTTCAGAATCGGACCGTATGACTTTTGGTCTGGGCTCTGTCCGGATCAGTTCGGAATCTTAGTCATCCAAGGACCGAACTGCAAGTCACGTACAAACTAAAATAGGCTATGTTAAAGCATCCAACTCAAAACCAATTGGCAATGAATGGAGGCCCAGGCTCATGTACTAGTGTTGGCATGTTAAAATTAAGCAATGTGGGACAAGCTCTAACACTCTCCCGCATATGCAACCCCTAACTCCCGCACGTGGAGAGATCCATAACATTGGGATCACAACAAAACAAGTTGCACTTATGGCACAAACAACGCGGTAATCAACCAAGAGAGTCATGTCCAAAAGCCTCCAAAACCTAGCTTTGATACCATGTCAAAGCATCCAACTCAAAACCAATTGACAATGAGTGGAGAGGCCACCTAGGCTCATATACTAGTTTTTTGATGTTATAAGTAATCAATGTGGGACAAGCTCTAAAAGGCTATAAATGAAGAAAAGCACCAAATCCTTGGAACACAACAGTATTGTAAGAAGCAAAACAAAGTACCTAAGTAATCTTCAATATCAGCCTTGACAATGCGCCCATCAGGACCAGTTCCTTTGATGCTTGAGAGTGGAACCTACAGTTGCAGATGCATAAAAAATATCAAAACCCGAATTCAGTTATGTTGGCCTCCTATTTATGGGATTGATGGCAAAACAGTAAGGAACAAATCTATATAATTACCTTGTTATCTTCTGCCAACTTTCTTGCCAGAGGACTAGCAAAAAGGCGATCTTCTGCAGGAGAAGGTGAAGTGGCCTTAGTAGCCTTTGGTTCTGGTGATTTTTTAGGTTCCTCTACTTTTTCTTCTTTGGGTGGCGCCGATTCAGACGACCCTTCAGCTGTAGGAGCATCACCTGATTTTGAAGGTTCATAATCTTTGAATTTTGCAATATCCTCCTCGTCTTCCACAGTTATTGCAATTACCTATGGAGAATATAAGAAAAATCTCAATGCTAGAAAAGAATACCATCTCTTTGAAAACTTAAAGTCAGATAATTGATGTCACCAGGCTTGAAAAAATCTACAATGTCAAAAACATGCTCATGGCATGTTAAGCGACTAAATCAAAAGTACTTAAGATGAACAAAAAATGCTTATCGTTTAGATTGATTTCAAGCTCAAAACCCCCTTGTTTCGCAAAATCTGTTTCTGTTTCAGCAATCTACTAAAAAATACTGGAAAATTCTTAATAGGTTGTCTTCCCAACACTTCGGTTCAGATTTTGGGGAAGTTGAAACTCAAAGAGACACCCAATTGTCCAATAGTATCCGACTTAAATAATCCAAATTGAAGTGTTGAAAATGTAGTCAAAATAAGCTAACAAAGCAGTGGGGTAGTTCAGCATTCTAAGCACATTCTCCAGGAAGGACATAATGTGCATGATAACTTTCCTTAGAAGTGAGAACCACCTAATTGCAGACTTGCAGTCATGAGACAGATGGTCCATTTACTTCATTTCAAATTTGAGTAGGAAAAAAAAGAAGGAAAGAAGAAAAAGAAAAAAAGAGTAAACAGACTAACGAATAAGACCAAATTGGGGATACCACACACAAGTAATACCTCGCCAACTTTAAGTTCTTTTGCTCCATCTCCACGTACTATCTTAGCAAGATACCCTTCCTCCATGCATTCCATCTCAACTGTTGCTTTGTCCTTCAATATCAAATGGGAGTATCATGCAATGCTAATTTACGCGATCATCATGTCACTACAACAATAACTTTGTCAACCAGAACAATAGAAACAGCAAGGACCCACCGTTTCAATTTCACAAAGTACTTCACCAGGAGAGACTTTATCACCTTCTTTTTTCAACCACCTTGCAATATTACCCTGTGTTGCAAGGGATAAAAAAAAAACATCCTTCAGGAGGAAATCGCAGATAGCGGGACAGCAAGTGCTAGCCACATCAAGCACTGTGGTTTTGAATTTGTGTCAAAGAAATTATCATCTCCACAAAAAATGTGGAGGTACAGCTACCTACCAACTTCCTCTCCCAGAGTACTGGATACAATCTTTTTTTACTTACAAGAAAATAATAGATCTAGAAGTGTGCGCTTAGTTTTACTTAAATATAATACATGCCTCTGTCATTGTTGGTGAAAGAGAAGGCATCCCAATCTCCTGGTGTGCAGGAAGGCCTGCAACAAATCGTGGCAAAACAATATGATTCTGAAGTACATGCCCAAAGCACAGAAAGATAATCATTTTCAGATTGAAAAAAGGACAGCATGTGGCACCATTTCTTTAAAACAGTCAGAATACTAAATTATAGGCTAACGCTTACTGAATTCACAACTCACTATGCTAGGAGAGGAAAAGGGATCATTAAGGTGAAAATCACAATAGTATGTATCACTTTATTGGCAATGCTTCTAAAAAACTGTACATATCCATTTTTTTAATTTTGCAGAGGGCTTCGGCCTCCATCTTGCATTAAATTCATATCCAGAGAGGTTAAGGCCTTTTGGCAACTTCAATGTATATACTTAAACCAATCCAAAAAAACAAAACTTGCAGAAGAAATTAATAAATTGCTTAAGCAATTTTGACCACATTTGAAGTTGTGTTTTTGGTACCAACTAACAATATAGTAAAAGGTCATTAGAAATCATAAAAATAAGCACCTGAACCCTGCATTTCCCATCCAAACGGAGGTCAGTACACGACCCTGACAATTTTGGGATTAAATTGTTGCAGGTCTAAGAAGCCTGGGTAAGGCACAAGATAGGAGCAAGACATGCGGACACATCATTTTCCAATTTTGGAGACGGACATTTTGAACAGAATACACATAAATAACCATATTTGATGATAGACGAGTTGGTTCTTCAACTTACCAGATGTAGTCCCTGAGAGAACTCAAAATATGGGGAGAGAGGGAAAATAGAGCACTAATAAAGTGTAAGGCCAATATTTGATGAGAGACTTCATGCGAACATGTTTTAATTGATTCATGGCCTCATAGGCTCCACAGACAACCTCGATTGAGCAACTCACCGGACCTCAATGCATCCCAATTATTTTATCAAGTATTCTTTCTTTGGTTTCATGTCGTAATCAGTTTTGAATAAAATGGCCAATAGATAAATTACATTTCTCGAGGCAAGTAGCAAGAAGGTAACAGCAACATGCATTAAGATAAATCTTAGAATTTACCCATCAGGGCGGAGACTTTGTTTTCACAAGTGTCCCTTCGAAAGAGAAAATAACAGCTTACTGAGAATCGAGTAGCTTTGACACAAGATTGACAGAAATTATAAAAGACTAACTGCACTAATGATTGGATACAGCCGCATTACAAGAACATCTCCCAAAGTGACCAATCTTTACAATCAAAATTGTTTGTACGAGTAAAAAATGTTTGGTGGAACTTACCTGAATCAGTCGAATAGCCTCTCCTGGAGTTCCCCAGTAAACTGCCAGCACAACATAAAAAATCAGGTGTTCGGTTCATAGAATTTCCGATAATAAGTGGCGTGTGCATAGACAGCGGTCACAGTACAAAAGATGTTCTCTAAATACACTAGCGCTCATAGTACCCTTTGTTGAACACCAAACCAGGTACTAGAGTCTCCGTTTTCGTTGTTGTCCTCAGAGCATTTCCTCCAGATACTCCTGCTGATAATGCCTGAATAAAATGGAGCAAGAGAGCCATTGATGACTAATTCTCAACAGGTGAGAGCTTCTCCAAAATAGATTGTAATGTAAATAAGAGCCCATAAAAGGAACGATATCAATGATTGAGAGAGAGAGAGAGAGAGAGAGAGAGAGAGAGAGAGAGAGAGATGAAAAGACCTTGAAGATGGCAGGATTTTTTGCTTTATTATGAAATATATCTGTACGGGAAGTGCACCTATCGGATGATTGACAAACTCCATTTTTTCCTTGATACACAAAACCATTTTTGCGGGCCACCAAAATATCTGGAAGATAACAAGAATTATAAGGAATAACAAGCAATAAAGCTCAAAAAATCCTGAACACCACAATTATCAAACCAAATAGGCAGATAAACTTCTTGCTATTAATTTCTTGAGTATAAGCAATAGTCGATCAAGATGAAGGTCTGCATGCATAGTATGCATACGAAACCTCTAAAACGACTATTGTCACATAATCCGATATTCGACAAGTACAGTACCATATAGGATGTGAAACTTTGGGGATTCAAACTCTTTAATGCTGAAATCATTATTCGCCGAACTCGACAACAATCCAACAAGGCCAAACTGATGAAAATTCCATACCTCGGAAAGAATATGCATGTAAAACAGAGTAGTATCTCTACCCCAAAGAAATACAACTCTAGAAATTACTATCGAATTAAGTTGTTTGATATTTTGGACATAATGACATGTCAGATCACAGGTATTCACGAATACAAGATGTGTCCAAGGTTAGACTCAACGTCAATAAGAAAATACAAAAAGACGGTGCAAGTGAGATTTTCATCATCTCCCTAGAGTGTGCCAGCATATTCCTGAATTTGCAACAAAGACTAGCACAGGTTGATCAGAAAACTACTTGACCAAAGACTCCAAACACATTGTGTGCTGCTCCCTGGGGAAGTAGTGTGTCTACCGTGAGGTAATTATAAGGGTTGTCACTGTCTAGTGAGGGGTGGGTTATGTAATTCCCATCATTGAAAATCTGAATGGGTTTTGGGAAATTTTCTAAAACAAATACTCCAATGTTTTGGGCTGTGAGAGAAATATTTTTCCTTTTGGGGGTTCAAGTACAAGTTTTAGTTGGGTTCTTACAAATGCCTCTTTAACTTTCTATAAAAAAGGGATGGTCAGTGTTGATATAGGTCAGGACATGGACTTTCCCTCTCATTATGATGTGGACGGGCGCGAATGTATTTATATCTTGTAGTCATACAGCTTCCAATGTTTTCTAGTGTGGATTGCAAGGTTCTAAAAGACGCTAGTCGGTCCCAGGTCGGTCGGCTGCCGACTAGCGATTTTTGGCCGACTAATCGCCGACTTGGCCAACTAATCGCCGACTTTTGCCCGACTAGTCGGGTTTCAATCAAGTCAGGGGACCTCCGACTAGCGACTTGGGGCCGACTAGTCGGCCGACTTGACCGATTTTTAGAACAGTGGTGGATTGAGTTCCTAAAACAAGGAGAGAAAGCACACACCCCAATAGAAATGTTTGGCAGTTTAATGAATATCACCATAAATATCTAAAAGTTTCAAATTTTGGCACACGTTATCTATATGTTTCGTAAGGACACATTGGGAAGCAAGAAGTGATATTAAATTCTACGGCGCATTTACATACGCAAGTCCCATCCACAAATGGTACACATGAATCTTTTCAAAGCTCATGTTTGAATCATAATGAGAGGGAAAGTCCATGTCCCTGACCTATACAACACACAATAGTTAAAAAGCTCATGTTTGCAAAATACTTTCTTTGGCACAATAAATAGCACGGTAGTTACTTCAACAAATTTCACGTGCTTCATAAGTATTTTGGACCACATTCATACAACAAGCTAAGCACAACAATCCTCGATCGTATTCCTAGCACATTGACATCGGGTAGGAAATTACAATTTACTTTTGTAAACGGAAAAACAAATCAACAAGTATAATAATCATCAAACCTATCGCTATCCAGACAAGAACTAGAATCAAGGACCCTGGTGCTTACCATCTTCTATGCTAGAAAAGAGACGTTCACCATTTGAAAACCAACGTCCCAAGAAGGCCTGTCTATGCCGCGGCAAGCGTTGTGCATTTCTCAACTGCAAATGATAAGAACACAGAGTATCAATTGAATTTATAGAACCACCATTTATAGAACAACAAGCATACAGTTATTGATTTAGTGTAGGGTTAATTACAGATTACCCCCTTAAACTATGACCCTTACTCACTTTACCCACCTCATCTAAAACATGCTACACCTTGCCCCCTCAATCTATCATTTACTATCACTTACCCCCTTCTGACAGTCTTTCGTCCAGATTTAAGCGTGAGACTCTGTTATGACATGCACATATGAATAATTATGATGGAAATGACACTTTCCACCGAGATATCATGTTTACAACTCCTAATTAAAATATTTACAATTTCCCTTTTAATCTTGTTTAGGTACAACCCTTTAATTCAAGGCATGCTATATTATCCATCGCCTGAGGCCCACTACGGTTCCCATTGTGATGATCCTATTCGTTCATATGTAGGCTCCGATGATTAAGTCATGTTTGATAACTTAATTTCCAACAAAAAAGAAAGTTTGTTGAGTCAGTCATTTTGGGCATTGGGGGTCTGCTGAAAATGTAACTCTGTGCAATGTCTGGAATGTACCAAATAGATGTGTTGTGCAGACTCCTAGTGCTGCTCTTAGCTTGAGTTTTGGTATTGAATGGGCAGTTTATGGTACGAGGACACAACAATAACACAAACTCTGTTAAGAGCAATTTCGAACATTAAAGTCCTGCAAGTCCATGAAATCATCTAAAATACATGGGTGATGAAAGTGAAGCACCAAAATATTACATGCAGTAAATCATGGGTTAGAAGGCTTGCTGCGTAGCTACAAAAGTATATAAAAAGACATTGACAATTAGCCAGGAATATGGAAAATATACAATCGGATTAAAAGAGAATTTTAGGGATTTAATCAACTACACTAGAGAATCCCTGCATTCATTTTTTGAGATCAGAAACACATTTGTGAGCAACCCTCGCAGACAACTATTTTGAGGTAGCCATGAAGTTGAAAATTGAATCTACGCTTTTTGTAAAGATTTGGTGGTCAATTGGACAATCAAATTCATTGAATACCCATTACAGCAATTACTATGTTACATGGATCCACGACTTTGGGGAAAATACCCGAGTCGACCACGACACGGGTGTGGTTTCGTGTGCGAGATCCACACCCGATTCGTCAAAAAAAAAAACCAGACACGGCGGCAGGAGGTGGAGGAGGAGGAGAAAGGGGGGGAGAGAGAGAGTGTACCGACCATGTCTCCGACGTCCGACGAAGCAGCTTTTGGCTGCTGAGATCTGATTATAAGGCTGAGATAGTTTTAGGGTTTTAGAGAGCTCTCTTGGCGATCGAAGCAATACACTTGTTCCCCTCCTTTTGTTCAACAAGCATTCTTGTTCGTCTGCGGTCCCTGTATATAGTATTAATACTCATTCAACGCTGAAACTACATTTCCTGTGTAATAATTACTAGTACATAATAATACTCCATCCCTACCTAAATACAGTAATTACACCTTCCTCTCTTGCCATTTTTTAAATAAAAAATTTAATTACTTTTATATATTATTTTTTAAACTTTTCTGACCGAATTAAAATAAACTGTGTACTTTAATTCGTAGCGTACTTTAATTCGGTACGAATTTTTTTTAAAATATACACATAAGTACTTAATTTTTTTATTTGAAAAATGTCACCATTTTTCATAATAGACTATTGTTTAGGAACGGAGAGAGTACTCATTAACGGTGAGTATCCTCTAAAATTGGCCAAAGCGCACGGGTTTTTTTTTTTTTTACCTAATTCAGGTACAAAAACTAGAATACCATTAAACTGAAATAACTTGTCTTTTGTCATTAATTTGAAAGACAAAAAAAACTAGCTGAAATTCGCTCTAAACACTCAAAAAGAAGAATTTGGATTTTACCTATCAAAGACTATATTTCGGTTTTTCACATTCCAATATTAAGTGACAAATGGGATGCTAAAATACGGAACTGTTAAATATATTCGGATTCTAAAAATTGAACAAGATACATTTAATATCTAACCTTACACAGCTTACCAAATCCGAAAATACAATTTACAAACCGATATTAAAAAATAAAATTATCATAAGAGATTCGGATTTTGAAATTTGAACGACATTTTTTAAGTCTCAAACCTTCCTACGGTTACCAAAATGCAAAAATAAATATACAATCAGATATTAAAATCAGAAATTGTCAAAGAGATTTGGCTTTTGGATTTTAAATTTTGAAAGACATGTTTTAAGTCTCAAACCTTACTCCGTTTATCAATATCCGAAAATACAATCCACAACCAGATGTTAAAATCCAAAATTGTCACTTATTTCAGATTTTAAATTTTGAAAGGCAACACAGTGTCAAACCTTGCTACCAAAATCATAAAACACATGCTATAATTGAGTGCTAACATCTCAAATTGTCACCTATTTGTGAAGTGGTAATGGCGCTCCTCAGTCCTAGAAAAATTTAAATCCCCTAGAAATGCTAGATACTAGAGGTTGTAGGTATTTTGATGGAGTTCTTGAGGTTTTCAAAGGAGACAAGAATTTGCCACATACACAACTGGTTGATAATCTTTACAAGCTTGCAAGGGATGTTTTGACTAGGGGAGTAATATGCAAGATATGAATACGCAAGGGAAGCGTAAGGGCGAACAACATGGTCGAGGAGGCACACAAAATGAGTTCGTGGCAAAGCATGTGAGCGGTGTAGAAGACGTGCAAAATTCTTGCGAGAAACAGGTGCTAACAAGTTAATGTTCACAAAGAAGCTCGGGGTAAGTGGACAAAATTGGTTGATGAGTTCAACCGCGCAAGTAGAAAAAAAGAGGGTCACTTTTGCAACTTTTTTATGGTAGCGATCTTTCTGAAGATTCCCCGAAGGGAGGAGAGGTGGAGCCAAGTAGCTTTTTAGCTTTTCGATTTTTTACGACTTTTTATGTGATGTATTGTGAAAGAATGACCTGCATCGAAAACCTCAATAAACTGATTTTTTGGCTTTTTGAGTTAGTGGAATTGGGACTCAATTTGCAAAGTGGACTATTCTGTGCAATCCCATTGAGGGGGTGCAGTGCGGAAAACCTGATTAAGGGGTGCAAATCTGCCAATTCACATGGGAATTGGGAAGAAGGGGTGATTTGCTGAATTCTACCTGTGTGAAAAGAATATTTGTCTTGTTTGGACTCAAAATTTCAATGGCTGAATCTTTTCTTTTGAATAAGAAATTTTAAAGTTAGCTATGCGATAACAAAGGCGGCTAAGAGTTACTATCTTCTATATGTGTTTTGCTGCAAGTGGGAAAGAAGCAAAATGGAAGTGGAATTCTCCACGGACAGAGAAGTTTTGGTTCTATTAAAATAGCCCAAGGAGACTACGAAAAAGCATGGGTTGTGTTTGGATGACAGGCATCTTTAAGAGGAATGGGAATGTGATTCTATAACTCTAAGATTCTCATGTTTGGGTATTGATGGAATGGGAATAGGATCCCTTATCTCCCAGTCCATGAGCAATCAGATTCCTAAATAGAGGGGGAATCTCATACCTCCACTACCCCCTGAGAATGTGAGATTACGGGGTAATCAAATTACTAGGGGAAAAAGAAAAGTTAAATCAATACCTCTTATACCCTTAAGATTTTTTCACATTGATTTTTTTTTTCCTTACATCTCTATTTTCCCTCCAAACCCAAGCTCGTGTTTATATTTTTCCCTCCAATACATTTTTATATTCCCGCCTTTTTTTGTTTTTCCGTGTTATCTACATATTTTTTGCAATCTTTAGGATACCTAGTCGTCCACCTTCTAGATCAATCGCAGAGGATTTTTCATTTTCCAAATATCAAAGCTATGCATATTTTTTCATTTTTTTTCCTAGCGTCCCAATTTTTCCAATTTCCACATTGATTTTTTTTTTCTTAGCATCCCAATTTTCCCTCCTACCCCAATTTTTTTCCCTCCAATACCTCTTTCAATTGCCGCCTTTTTGTTTTGTCATAATCTCTTCTATAAAATTGCAACCTGTTGCAAGCTTTATTGTAGTTTATTTTTACAATAATTGTTCAACATTTTTAAGTTGTTTAATTGTTTGTTCCTATTTTACTAGTTTGACATTTTCAGCAATCTAGTATGTTCAACTATTTGCGTTCAGGAATTGTGATATTTAGTATTGTTGAAGGGTATTTCAGGAAAATGAAGTAAACACACATTCCATTCCTGAACTTCGAATGGTCAAACCAAATGCTTGAATGAGAATTCATCCTTTTTTTCCTGTGTAACATTCCCACATGAACCAAACACATCAATTGGATTACCCAGGTATCCCATTCCTGGGAATGAGATTCCCAGGAATAGGATACCCATTCCTGATCTTTGATTCCTGCCATCCAAACATAGCCTAAAATTAAAAAAAGAAGGGGAGAATTGAGGGAGTGCGAAAGAGGGGGGAAAAAAACAAGTCAGTACATTTGAGGCTCGGTCCCATTTTTTAGGTTCGGTTTCATCTCAACCCTAAATAATGTTTCTGAACCTGAATAGGCACACAGTGACTCCCGTAACGACCTGTTTGGATGGCGTATTGGTTTTAGGGGATTAAATAGTAACGGGGATAAAATAGTCGTGCGATAAAATAAGAAGGGTGGATCAATATTGATGTGACAGTTGAGAAGGTAGATTAAATAGTCCATGATTTAGACGAGGGATTAAAAAGGGGAGATAAAATAGTCCAAAGTTATAACAAAAAATAATTCATTTCATATAATATTCAACATTTGAGTTATAATACCTAATTGTAATATTTATTTTATTAAAGAATACGAAAATTTATTTTTATTTGTAACTTATAATTTCATTATTTAAGTTAAAATACACGAATTCTAATTTCATTACATGATTTGTAACTTGTCTTTTTTTTTGTAACTTCATTAAATATTGGAGTGTCTGCATCAAAAAAGGGAGCCCCAAAATCAGCACCCTAAAACATATTAAAACTTCCACCATCTCGATCTACTCACGTCGAAAGCAAATCCCCGTAAGCTCCAAAAAGCCAAGCACCTTTGTATTGGCAATTCGATTGATAAAACACATATTCTGTATTATCTCAATCAATCGAGTTGTAATTTATTTTCCTTTTTATTTTTAGAATGTCTACTTAGAAAGTGGAAGGAAATCGATGTATTTTGTATCGAGATATCTAATTTTAAGGTAAGTGGATATGCAGGGTACTGTCTACGTATTTTCAGCAATGTGCTCAAGCAACTTGGATAGATTTCGGCAGCTATAAATATATCGTGTGTTAGGGTTTGGAGGTGACGAATCATATAAGAACAGCCCCAAACACTTTCCTGAAGTGGAGAAACATTCTCCATTGGATTGAGTCATATCAAATGAAGCTTTTACCCAAATTTTTACTCAAAATTTAGGTAAGGAATGAAGATGCTCTTACAGATTAACCTTAAGAGTACGTAACATCTTCCAGCTCAGGTTATTTCCATTGCACCAAAAAAAAGGAAATTTTTTTGACTTTTGTAGGATGTGTAAATGGAGCATGACCCACTATGAGAAAAGGAATGCACCGTGACTTCAAGATCAGTGGCTCTACAAGCAAAATGAATAGGGGCCAAAGGAATCACATTACATGATCTCAAACTAGTGGCGGGGAGAGAGAGAGAGAGAGAGAGAGAGAGAGAGAGAGAGAGAGAGAGAGAGAGAGAGAGAGAGAGAGAGAGAGAATGCAAATGGTGGTGAGAGCAAGTTCTAGCAAAATTTCTTCATCATCTAGTTTGCCACCACCAGCTGAAAGAAGAGATGATAGAAGAGCAAAAACAACAAGGGTGATGATGGAGATGGGAAGGAGGGGCCTCTTCCTATCAACTGTGGTTGCAGCTTCCCTAGTCAGTGACTCTAAGACTGAGCTTCTTCAAAGTAAAACACATCTCTTCTGCCTTTTCCCCCCCTTTCTTTTACTCCTATATATATTTACAGACTAGCTAGTCTTTCATGTATTTCCGGTAGCCATTTTGGTGACCGGTTTCTGTGTCTTCGGAATTGCTAAACTACTACTCTTGTTTTGTGGGTATCTAACCAATTTGAGAAACGTATCAGAGTATCTGAAGAAATCCCAGGAAAACAAGGCCAAGAATGACAAGGAGGTAAGAACATTGCTCTTTGATGGCCCGGCCCAACCATTTATTCTACCGGAGTACTAACTAGTTCCCGGCTTAACGGATTTCGGCGAACATTTCTTCCTCTTTCTTGTTGACTATCAGCTTAGTTATTGTCTGTTTGTTTGATTATGTGTTGATTTTTCTTCTAAATAAACAGAGATTGGACAGCTATTACAAGAGAAATTACAAGGATTACTTTGAATTTGTAGAGGGGTCTCTGCAGGGGAAGAAAGAGGAGCTCACCGAATCTGAAAAGGGCATTCTTGATTGGCTTAAGAATAACAAATAAGTTAACTTGTATTTGCGAAAAAAAAAGAAAAAAGAGCAAGCTCTCATGTATTCTTATTATTATGTGTTTCATGTATTCTTATTATTATTTGCGAATTTTCTTTGTCAATACTAGCCTTGCCGTAGTAGAAAAGTCATTGCACTCTTCGAGGCTCTCGCCACTCGCCATGCATTACTATTCCATTTTTTTATCTTGATTGAAATTTTCTTCACCGGTCAATTGTTTAAAAAAAAAAAAAAAACCTTGCACGTGCTACTAAATATCAGTATTGCTTCAAGAAACCTATGTGGTCTCACCCTACCGGGAGTTCTTAAATAATTAAAAGACTATAAAGAGAAAATCAAAATATATATGTCAAGTGCAATAACAATGGTTATTTAATTCATTGAATTTTCCAAAAGGACCGACAAATTAGAACAAAGGGAGTAACGATACGAAGAGCAACTAATAATTTTTTCTGGTAGTGACTAATTATGAGATCAGTTTTTCTTCAGCCCTGTTAAGAGAACAAATAAACCAACAAAGACCTTTCATTTCCAAAAGAATTACTCTATCATTACTTCTTGTAGAAGTTTAAAATGTACAAAGAGTGACAAACTAAACTCACATAATTTAGGGCATGTGCAGCAAACTCTCCATATTAAATTTTTAGGCAAAATAAAGAGGCATTTCACAAAAAGGAGGGTGCAAGAGCCTAGGTACTAGTACTGGCCATAATCGAAAAATACTATTCAGTACTGGATGGTACCGGTCGTACTATTTTTTTTTTCTTTTCTAGGAGGTAATTCAACTAGTACTTTTGTATTAACAAATCATAAGCTTCATAATCTTGACTAATAACTCTTTTTTTTGGTACATATTTTCATGTTGGTTGAATTTTTTTTAGCTTTGCAAGCATACATATAAGTATACTAATTAGTAATATATAATATTCATAGCGTAAAATCCGAAATGAAACCCAAAATTATACCGATACTAATACATATATAATAACAATAAGAAAAACGGTAGTATTACCGGTACGGCATTTTGGACTTTGCAAAAAAATCAACAATTGCTCAATGGATTTACGATTTTCAAATGTCACAATATAGAAGATCTGAGTTTGACCATTAAAGTTCAATGATTTTACCTGCCTTACGCTTGATGAAGAACTGGTGTTGATGCGATTTATCGCGTGGAAATGCCTTCCAATTTTAGAGAGTTTTGACCGTGGGTCATTTAGATAGAGCTGTCTATGTGGTTTTGTTTCATTGCCTTGGATGGAGGAACTGTTACTTGGAAAATGCTAAGTTCAGCATGTAGTGTGGAGGATAATGTGTAAAAAATATATCGATATCTGATAAAAGTGTATTGATATCCGTAAAATAAATATTGATATCCGAACTTATTTGTCATTATATCCTTATTAACCTTCACCTAATAGGTGGAGATTAGCAAGACCCTTGGTGGAGCTTTAAGCTATGGTAATGGTGGCTGTGTGCAGAAACTCTCTTCCAAGAACTTGATTTTAGACAATGGTCTGCGTAAGCAGAAACTCTCTCATAATTTAAGAAAAAGAAAAAAATATAATTATTAAAGAATAGAGATAAATAGACTATAGATGGAGATGTGTATAAAAGATGAAAAGCTAAATTGCAAATACAAACTTTTTGACTAGTTAAAAAAGTGAGCATTATTATACTTGCTCTTAGACCATCTCCAACAAACTCACCATATGTAACGCCCCGATTTTTCGGAAACGTTAAAATAAATTAAAAAGGTAATTTCACAAAAAAAATTCCATAGATCCATCGTAAAACCGTACCGAAAGCAATTGTTATAGCTTTACAACCATATCGAATTAAAGTTAAACTGTCAAAATATTACAATTTTCAATAAGACTTGAAGCTTTCAAAATGTAGTCGACTAAATTGTTCAGAGCGACTAAGCATACGGAAACCAAGGCTCGTTGGCTTTCTCCTCAGCAGTGTTGATATTTGTCTGCTTATACCGCCCCTCAGCTCCGTCTTCATTTCCTGGTGATAAATCACCGCGGTTCAATTACCCGTGAGCTTAAAAAACCCAATAGGAATATCCTACTCTAGTTAACCCCACGTATCTAACAGATAAACATGCATAATAAACTAATAACATGAGATAGCAAAAATAACATTACTGATTAATTACTAGCTATTTACCTACGTGTCATCTAGGATTCTCAACCACGAGATCCATCCTACCCTCCAACCTCTAGCATAGGGCAACTGGTGTGATTCGACTCCCCCTTGCTAAGATCCGGACAGAGAACCTGGGTTATATACCCGAGTACCACTTTCATGACCCCAAGGCACGAGAAACAAGATTCACCGAGAGTGCGGCCCCACAACTCTTTTAATCAACTTGAAATTATTAGTTTAATCTCATGAAACCAACCACTAATTGCATGAAGAATCATTTTATTAAAACTAATTAGAACCCTTAATCATCTTTTCAACATGAAATCCTCTCATTAGACTTTCTTAGTGTGATAGCCCACTTTGGGCTAGGAAAAGAGAATCCCACATCGGTGGGTTAGGAGAAGTTAATATGGTATATAAGGATTCCGACCAAGCTACTGTATAACTTGAGGTTAACCTTTTGAGCCACGTGGTCAGGCTAAGAGTTAGCAGGTCAGCTCGGGCGGGTCATGACATTTAGAACTAAGTAACAACTAAGTAACCTTAATACATGCATGATTTTGCTTAATCAAGTTTCTAAATACAACATAGCCAACTAATTAGAAACTACTTATTGAACTAAAAATGGCTAATTAGGAGAAAGGTAAAGTAAACTACCTCAAATTCTGGGTGTTAGCCGGAAGCCGATAGGCAAATCCTTTGTGAGTGAGAGGGCTCTCTAATCAACCAACTTCTCTACTAATTAACTTAGTAGGAAGTTAAATGGGTTGACCTAAGTGGTAATAGAATAGGTTTATAGTTGGGAAAGAAGAAAGCACCAATATAGTAAGTGAAAAGGTATGGGTTGACAAACAAAGAATGGCCTTAAATAGCCAAAATGGGGTCTCTCTCTCTCTCTCCCTCCTTAAAACTTTCGGCTTTCTCCCCTATGGTGGCCGAACTACTCCAAATGGAGGGAATAAATGTGTACCATAAATTGGCACATGGGAAGTACAAGGTGGTTCCAACTCACACTCTAGTTTTAGGGCTAGGTTTTAGGTCTAGTTCTAGGTTCTATGTACTTACAAGTTAGGGAGAAATTTACTTGGAGTGAAAGCATTGTATTTCTAGGGATCTTGTTGTATAGGATTTTGCATGGTCACCTTTGTTATGGGGTGTTTTTGGAAGCTTATACACAAAACAAAGCATGTGCATGCATAGTGGCCTATCATTTTAGGCTTGCTAGGCTCTAAGAAAGGAATATGCTTCCTTAAAACATGAATGCATGTTTTATGGGACCTGATGGCCAAGTCTTCTAGGTTTCTAGGCTTAGGTTTGTAGTTTGTGTACAAGTTCAAGCATAATACATGTGCTTGTCCAAGTTAGGCTAGATTCTCTCCCAAAATGGCAAGGCTTGTTCTAACTAGTTTTGGTACAAAAACCTAGCTCTTAGGGCTTTCCCCCGCACACAATCTTTGCTTGCACAAGTACCCTTGCATTTACTCTTGCATGTGCAAGAGTACAAGCACACACACACACACACACACACTCATCTCTCTCTCTCTCTCTCTCTCTCTCTCTCTCTCTCTCTCTCTCATGGTCAAAATAACAAGTCCCAAAGTTGTAAGGTTGTACACAAAAGTACCAAGGTTAGGTTTGTGAAATGAAGACGGTGGTTGGGGTTGGTTTGAGCATTAAGAGGGAGCTCCGGATTGTTCGGGTGTGTTACTTGACCTCGTACATTTGCATGCACGACTTGAAAACCAATTATCGAAGTTAAAAAGGAATTTTATTTTAATAAGAGAATAATCCAATTATATAAAAAGAATAAAAATATTTTATTGATTTATTAAAAAAAATTTATTTTACAAAAATTCACGGCATGTGTGTTGCACGCATCCGTGCGAAGCAAAAGAAGCTGACGTCGGTTTTCTTTTTCTCCTTCAAATGGCGACACTGCTGGGTACTAGAATTGTTTGGAGCTAGCCAAGACACATTTTTCTTGCCAAAATGGCTAGAAAGATGCTTAGGCTGATGGAGATGCTCTTAAGGCCAGGAAAGTAAAAGAAATTACTAATTGCTCCTTGTGGTGCTCTCGAACCCTGTCCATAACAAGTAGATTTTATGAGATTTTTCATTTTAGCACATGAGAAACAAATATCTAATTTCCACTAGTGGCAGATTCAGCTTGTGCTAGTAGGCGCGTCCCCTCATCGGAATTTTTGTTATTTTTATTTAGAGAATAGCTACAATACACACCTGTAGCGTAGGAGAAGTGTTGTTGCTAAATTATTCCCCACCAGATCTCTAGTTTTCATCCAAGATCATCTACAAAATTTGGGTTATGCTGATGTCTTAGTGCGTCCAATGGGAGGTAATCTAGTGGTACTCACTTTTCAATCTATAGAAGATAGAGACTCTATATTCTCTAATGAAGGTAAAATGGGTTGGATTAATGAATATTTTCTGGGAATTAAGAAATGGGAGGAGTCAATTAATCTGCAAGGTCCACGATTAGTGTGGTTGAATTGTTATGGGGTTCCTATCCATGTCTGGAATGCCAAAACTTTTTCCAAATTGGGCATGATTTGGGGTGATGTTATTCTAATTAGTGATGAAACCATAAAGCAGCATTCCTTTGCAGTGGGTAAGGTCTTGGTCTCTACGAAGTGTATGGATACCATTAACGATGTGGTTTCTCTACAAAATAAAGACAAAAGTTACGAAGTTAGAATTGTGGAGGAGCAGCTGGTTGTCAATACGGTTCTCAGAACTGAATGCAAATGCAAGGGTTGCATTATCATGGATATAGACCCAATGTCAGGTAAATCAACTGAAGAAGGCGATGATGATTGGGAAGTTGTTTGTGCTGAGCTGGAAAAGTATTCCCCAGTAATGAAGGAGATGGAAGAATATGGAAGTGCTAATGTGGATACGAGGGTGGCAGATTCTGAGGAATTTGTGACTGACTCAGTGATTGAAGTCACTAAAGAGGGAAATGCAGATTTGGAAAGTGAAAACCTTTCATTGAGTTTGGTGGATGTAAATGCTTCGCAGGATTATGTTGTGGAGGTGGTAGCTGACTCCTTGGGAAGTGTTGATGTAGTGAGTGAGTCTAAATGTTCTTCTTCTTCGGGGAAAGTTCCTTCTACTTTGGGTAGCAAAAAAGCGGTAAATAACATTGGTGGAGATTGCAACATTGTCAGAGGATCCACTCATCCTATTGTTCATGAGCATGTGGAACAACATCAAGAGCAAAGAGTAAGTCGGCAACCATCTAACAAATGCAGAAAAAAGAAGAAATCTATTAATCAGATCCTGGGCCTCCCAAAATCATCCAGTAATAACGGTGGGAGGAAGAAACAAAAATGTGTTTTGTTTAGGTCCGCAGTTGCAGCAGCTGCTATGTCAGCTACAACCAGTGGTATTGAAAACAGGAACAGGATTCTCCTCAATGAAGCTCAAACCATTTGGTCTGTCAACAAAATCATGGGAATTGGGTATGATGGTGATGAGGACGAGGTTATAAGCAGGATCATGATCATGGAAGCACAAGACCAAGAGAGGGTTGTTGCTCAGTCCTAACCACTCTAGGCTGTGGTGGTTGTTTTGGGGTCTCAACTGAGGTGTTCAACTGAGGAGTTTGGGTTTCTTTTGGGGAGGCGACATAATGCGGTGGAGGCGTTGTTCAGGGGCAGTTTGTGGTGCCGGTGGTGTAGGGGCAGCTACGTGAGGTGGCGGTTGCCTTCTTGGTTTAGGTGTATGGCTTGTGGGGTTCTAGGTGCAGTCAAAAAAGGTGTAGGCGTGGTCTAGGAGGGTCTCAATTGCTTTTTGTCAGGTTGCTATTGGTTTTTATTGAGCTGCAGTCAGAGCTTCCACATCATTTCTGCGCTTGGTTGATCTCTCTTCAATCTTGCTTTTCGGGTCGAGTGGCATATGATTATCAAGTGTGTAGGGTGCCAACTTCGTTGGAATGTTGCACTCTTGTTGTGATGCCGTTTCTCTCTCGTCCTTTTAATCCCTTGTATCTTTACATGTGATTAATAAAATTTCTTTGCCGTTCAAAAAAAAAAAAAAAAATGTACATATTGTATAGTTCATATTGTGCTATCTCATCGGCAATCGTAACATTATTTTAGTGTTTCGTAATTTTTCAACAATATGATTCGTAACATTTTCTATGGTTCATAATATTTTAGTGCATCTCGTAATTTTTATATAAAAAAAAATCGTAACTTTTATTAATCGGTAGCATCTCCCTTTTATTTAACCATTTCCCTTTTATTTAACCACCAACTTAAAAAATAAAAGTAGTTTTTAATCCTATGCTAGAAAGCACAAACCCTTCAGTCTGAGCTCCTAGGATTAGCGGCATAGCCATCATCAATTCATTGGGGACAATACGCCAGAGCTTGCTGTCATCGCTGGTGTTTGGCTTCCGGTGCTTAACTGCCGTTCCGAGCAATTAGGAGGCATTTAGTTTAGTTAGAGCTTCTAAATTTTTAAAGTCACCTTTCTCCCCAAAAATATTTGAGAAAACTCTGCTGCGTAGATTGGTTTAGTGAAGTTTCCTAATTGGCTAGAGTATATCATTGGAAAGTGCTGCAACCTAATTGTTTAGTAAGATTTCGAATTCTCCGTGACTTTTTGTGAGTTGTTTTCATCGTGCTCCCACTAGCGGAGTAGCGGTTGTTTGTTTGTTTGTTTGTTTTTTTTTTGCCAATAAAGAAGAAAATTTTATTACTCCACTTTGCATCACCTTCCACTATAATCCGGGATATAGATGTTGGAAATTTCACAGAATTTTGGATGAATGAAACTGGTGCGTTTTGGAAGGTCTAACGAGGCAACTAAACAGTCTACTCCGGGTTCGATGAATCTGAATGAAGTGTTTAATTTCGAGCTGTTTTGTGTGTTTAATACCCCTCATGAATTGAGGTTAATGGCCCAAATTCAAATCAGGAGTTACAACAGAATTATTCCAATTCATTGTGGCTGTTTTTATATAGATTTGTTGGGGGTTATGGAATTCACTTGGAGAATTGATTCCCGTAAAGATGGCTAGAGACTCCTCCTTCACTTATTTATAGGCAGCTTCAAGGTTTGATCTCCAGAAATTCATCTTTGTTAAAGAGACTGTGTTTCACAGGACCCGGCTCATATTTTCTATCAACTGTTTGTATCTCTATTTTCCTGTTAATTTTCATTTCGTTTATATTCTTTGTAATCTGTTCTATTTATCAATGGAAATTGTTCTTTGAAATTTGTGGGTTTGTATCTCTATTTTCCTGTTAATTTTCATTTCGTTTATATTCTTTGTAATCTGTTCTATATTTATCAATGGAAATTGTTCTTTGAAATTTATGGTTGCCACTGTATTTTTCCCAACAATAGATTATATGAGTGGTTGTTTCTGTTATGCCACTATTCCCACATAAATGAGTAGTAAAGAGTGTTCGTGCTCCCATTAGCGGCTGTTTCTGTTACACCACTGTTCTTGCACAAATGAGTAGTAAGTGAAGAAGTTCATGGGCACCACACAATGGTAATTCTAAGGGTGCTCACAGTCCATATTGGTCCAGATTGGCATGAATCCTGTTGGGAGTTTTTACGATGCATCGATCCTGCCATCACTTCTGCTGCGCCGATGTGCATAAGGCCCAAACTTCTGGGGAGTATCCACGAAGTCCAACACATTCGTTGGGCCCAATATACATTAAATGACCCATATCCACTTAAAAAGCTAAGCCTTATAAGTGGTGAGTCATTCAATTGTATTTTAAGAGCCAACCCTTTTTCTATTTTTCCAATATGGGACTTAACCTTCACACGTATTCTAACAAATCTAATCCTAATCCGTGAGTCATGGTTTATTGAAAATAAAATCCGTGTTCGATCCAAAAGTCTCACGGTTCAGTTCCAATCCGATCCGCGAGTCACGGATTGGTTCCGGATTTGTCCATGGATTTTCAATTTATTCTTAAAAAAATCATCAACTAATTGAAAAACACAAACTCAACATTGAAACAAACATTTCAGTAGTATAGTTAATAGATGAGAATATAAAGCATCAAGAAGAATAGAGAAAGAACAGTTACTAGAAATCTGAGCATTGTAATAGATAGCCAAAAAACAAAACCCAAAATTCATTAAGGAATTCCAAACACAGTAGGCTATAAATCTGAGCTTGAGCATTGTAAAGTGTAAATATCAAACTTATTAAACATACCAACAAACACATTTAAATAGACAACCACAAACACAAAACCCAAATATTGTTTTGGAATTCCAAACAAAGTAGGCTACAAAATCTAAGCTTGGACATTGTGAAAATTAAAAAAGAAAGCCCACACAACCCGTGTCTGGATTGCGAGTCACGGTTTATCTACACCTATATATTTATTTTTTACAAAAATTTACATATAATAAAAATATCACGGTCCGGATCGATTAATCTACGATTTCAAAATCAAAATCCGTGTCCGGACCGTTAGTCACGTACTCATGGTTTTTTATTTTTTGAATCCGTATCCAGACCATTAATCCACGGTTAAAATTCAAAATGTGCAGATCGATTCGGTCCGGACCGGATTCACGGTTTACCGGTTTTTTTTAACAGCCCAATGTAATTTCAATTCTAGAGAAAATTTTGGGTGCGGATTGGGTAGGGACACGTGGTGCCCGGCACCCAGTCCGAGCCGTCCAAACATGTTTTGGACGGCTCAGATTGGGTGTCGGGCACCACATGTCCCTACCCAATCCACATCCAAAATTTTCTCTCAATTCCAAGAGCACTTAGGCCTCGTTTGATTCGCGGACTAAAACAGGTGGGATTGATAGTCCTGAGATTGATAGTGCATGACTATTTGTCCTGGGGCTAATTTAGTACTGAATCTCACACAATCCCCTGTTTGATTCATGCAAGATTAACATTGGGATATCCCATGTTTTGGTCAATCCCATGTTTGGTTCCCTAAACTATATTTCGGGATTAATTTCAAGATTCTCTCTTTCTCTCTCTCGAACAATAATCAATTACGAACAACCTAATTTGATCGTCCAAAACAACCAATTCTCATACCAACAACGAACATAGAACCAGCCAGCAGAACAATGATATGGAACGCAACAAATCAAGGCAGAACATTACCTCATAAGATCAATGGGGTAGGAAAAAACTAGAACAACAATTGAAAACCAAAGTATCAGACACTGCAATAATCACCAAACGAGCACTGGGTGGGTGGAGTTCAAGCAGCAACAGGGTGGAGTTCGAGCAACAACAGGGTGGAGTTCGAGCATTGGGTGGAGCTCGACACAGATCGTATGGGGTTCGAAGGCTCAATTAGGCTCGATTAGGGTTTGTATTGACTTGGTGGTGATCGATTAGGGTTTGAATAGGGTCGATTGGGGTTCGTACAAACTCAGTTATGATTGATTGGGATTCGCTTTGAGCTTGGTGGTGATCGATTAGAGGCGGCAGAATGAGAGAGAGAGGCGAGAATGAGACAATGAACATACGTGTGTTTTTATCCCAGACTAATTAGTCCTCCCCCTGGGATTACACAGTACCTACCATACCAGATAATTTCTGTACCAGGATTGCTAATCCCAATTGCTTTTGTGGGAACCAAACAAGGAATTAGGTGAGATTAGACGCGTTTAATTCTATCCCAGGTGTATAGTCCGCGAATCAAACGAGGCCTTATGGAATAATCACTCGGAAAGTAAAGGGCCAATAGTGCCAATATTTACAAGGCCCCACTTTTCTTAACCAGCAAGGAGTCCGAACTCCAGAGACTCTGACCATCAGATAAAAGCAGAAGCATAGAGTGTATTCTTTACTCTGCCTCCATAAATTCGCCCCTTCAAAAACCCGATACAAACTTTGACTCCAAAACCATTAGAGTTTAGGATCAAGAAGCTCACCATCTTTCCATTGGGTATTGCGTTGGGTGCCACTGCCAGGTATTGCTGTATTTGTCACATTTGTTGATTTTTTTTCTCTCCCTATTTTGGTGGTGGTGGATGCTTTGCCTGTTTATAGTTTTATTACCAGCTATGGAGATAAAAGTAACACACTGCTCACCAAAAGAATTGAAGTTGCGGATAAATAAGTAATAGTCTTCTTATTCAACTTCTGGGTCTGGAAATTGTGGTCAAGAAACCAATAGCAGCAGAAAGAAGGGGAAAAAAAACAGAAGAAGAAAGAAGGTTTTTTTTCTTTTTTTGGGTTATCTATGTACCTAATGAATATAGTATAGATAAATGGCCCAGGGCTGCTCAATGTTGAGATCAGTTCCGATTCCTAGAAATCTGAAGAACGAACTGCGAGTGACCGTTTTTAGAAAAATCATGCTAAATATAGAAAAAGGAAGTCCTATCCACTTTGCTTTTATCCGCGTGGTGGGTATGGCTTGATATATATTAGGATACTTCTAGGGTACAACAAAATTCAAAGAGAAAAGTTTTGGTACGTGTTTCGCATACCCGGTATGGATTTAAAAGTGCCATTCAAAGTATCATTACGTTACGTGTACGAGTATGTCAGGATTTTAGAAGTACTCGTGCTTCATAGGTCACACATACCGACTAGCAAACCAGATAGACACTTACCACCGAGTGATGCAAAATCACATTGCCCAATATAAACTTGGCTTCAGGTTGCCTCCCCCAAGTATCATGCCAAAGCTTCCCAAAACAATCCAAATGGATGTGCTTCAAATCGGTAGTATCCAGAAAACAAGTGAGAAAAGCGACAACATGTCAACGTTCGGTTACCCTTCCCATTGATGAGATTCTACAACAGTTATGCACGGTCGCCGAACACCAAACGATTTCATGATTCACAAAACAATGTACATTCCCCTATCTCCAAGGACTCCGCGGTATGATCAATATCCTAAATACAGATCCGTGCCCCACCATCAGGATGCCAAAGGATAGGTAAAATTCCATATCCATTCACCATAGTGACAAGTGATGATTTATCCAAAATACTAGAGGAAGAATCCCCATCCAGAGACCAAACATGGTCTAGCAAATCCCTTGTCTCAATGGAAAAAGTCTCAATCAAGAGACACCAAACAAACTTCAAGAGATCACAAGGAGCTTCAAGAACCGCAAAGGTCAAGTGACCTATCACTACCCTTCAAAGGAGCACCAAAGAAACTGATCAGTTTGTGCAAAAGGTGCAAAAGTCTACAAAGGAGGCATGCATTGATTTTGAGCCAAATCCCTAATTTGGATTGCCCAAATCTAAGAAGATATGCAGCTCAACTGCAATCTCCAACAAGGCAATCATTTTATGTGACTCAAAACTTCGACCATGACACCAAGAGTCATTGCCATCCCACAAAATGGTGGCACCCAAGAGTTTTTTTTTTTGCCCCCCATAACTCATGGTGTCTGGACTTGCTTACCAAAACCTCGACTAATCTTTGGGTGGGTGATTAATCCCACCATCAGCAGGTTCAATTAACATCCTTACAAAGCCCAGCATAGACTGGCCGTACAAGAGTTGAGAGCGCCCAGAAGGTTTGAACCTTAGCAAACCCAAGCACACTGTGTGATGGTCTTGTAGTCAACTCTCCTCTTAACTGCCTGGGATTTTCCAGCAATGGATTCCTCGTCACCAAAAAAGAGAAAACTGGTGGTAATTGGTATGTTATTATGTCCTATGCTGATGGTATAAGTTAGTATCCGAAGTACTACTGATCCTTCCTCCACTCATTGGAAGCAGTTGGACAACCCTCGTCTTGCAGGCCAGTGAATCAAGGGTGAGTTCTAACCGAGGATTCGTCATATTCTTGAAATACAAAGAGAGTCTCTAAAAAGTTACTAACATACATACAGAATATTATAATGTTTCAAGTTGAAAAGTTATGACAATGCCATACATCTTTAGTTCTTTAACCTCATATGGCTTGAACTTTTGAGTATAATCGATATCTCCAGAAACCACCCCCGAATTTAATCAAATTTATTAGTGTGGGCTAAACTTTTTAGTTGGATAGGGATGGCAAAACTCCCAGTTTTGGGGAGCCATTAATAGGTTAGGAACAGGTATGAGGTGTATATTACGAACCCTGTCAAGGTTCATTCATATGTAGTACTACCTAAATACTCACAATAGTCAAATGTATTTAGAGGTATTTGGATGTTTTCTAGTTCAGTTGCTTCTTTTTTCCTTGCTTTTATATGGAAAGAATTGAGTTTTGAACATTTAAGCTGTCTAGATTTCAGTCGTCAATTGATAAATGAAATTTTGCTTGATGTGGTTTTATCATCAATATGAGGTATTCTCTTTCCTTCTTTCTGCTTTGAAGACCTTTTGGTAGATATGGAATATTGTAGATATTCCCTTGTTTGTTATTAACAAATATCATACAAATACAAAGAACAACTTTTGACTGCTTCTATTGCTATGGGACCTTTTTGCGTCATTGTTTCTGTACTGCCTTGGATATTTTTTTGTTATATATGGATTTTCCCTGGTCTTCAAGTCTCCTGAGTCTGTGTCGAACTGCTACAGTGGTGAACACTTTTAGCACAAAGGAAACAGCTGATTGAAGAGATGTCAACCAACGATGATGCAGGTGGTATGTCAAGTGTTCTTGTTCCATTCTCAATAAGTGCCTTCATTTAGATCATCAATCCATCATTATTTTAAAATCACTTTCATTCACTCGTTTCCTATGTATTTGAAGCATGGTGAAAGGTCTTATTCCACTCCGTGATTATAATAAACAAGCAAGCCCTCTATAGTGTGCATATGGAGTTTTCATCTTTGGAATTTTTTCTCCTAGAGCTCTGGTCATGTTATGTGGATGCTTTCAATTCATTGCAGGAGTTCTAAGAACGATAAGAGATGCCCAACCAACTCACTACCTATTCAAAATAGAGTCTTTCTCGGTACTCACTGAAGAGAACATTGAAAAATATGAATCAGACGATTTTGAAGTCGGTGGCTATAAGTGGTACTTATTTGATCATTGCTTTTGCTGTATACTTCAATGATAAACAAATTACATGAATGAACATTCCTTTTTTTTCTGGGTTTTAGGGAATTGTGCTTCTATCCAAATGGAAATAAGAAAAGAAATGGGGATGGTCACATCTCGCTCTACCTAGTTATAAGGGATACAGACAAACTTCCTCAGGGTTGGGAGGTTAACGTCCAGTTCAAATTCTTCGTTTTTGATCACATAAGGGACAAATATTTAACCATACAAGGTAGATAAGTCATTCATGATCTTCCTTCAGGCTTTCTAATTTAGCAGTTATTAAGAGATCATTCTCCTTCATTTGCAGATGCTGATGGTAGAGCAAGGCGATATCATCAGATGAGGACTGAATGGGGTTTCTCCAAGTTGCTTTCACTGGATACATTCGAGAATTCAACCAATGGATACCTCCTTGATGATTCTTGTTTACTTGGAGTGGAGGTTTTCGTTATTAAAAATGCTGGCAAAGGAGAGTGTCTATCCATGATAAAGGAGCCTGAGGACAATACTTACACTTGGAAGGTTGATAATTTCTCAGGAATTAGCATGGAATCTCTTCACTCCAAGGAGTTTATAATCAGGGGACAAAAATGGTATGAAATGATTCAAAGTTTATTTGAAACCAGTGTATTGAGATAATTATCTCTATTTGTGTATCCTAATTATCCCTTGCTGGATTGTTCTACCAGGAAGCTAGATTTGTATCCCAAAGGACATGGAAAGGCAAAAGGCGAAAGTCTATCCGTCTTTCTCTCAGTAGCTGATCGTGAAAACCTTCCCCTCAAGTGGAAAATTTATGCCAAATTTAAGCTGCGTGTGAGGGACCAGGTCCAAAGTGTTCACCAGGAAAAAGAGGTGATTTTCTATACTTGTGCCCTTAGTAATATTCGATTAGATACTTAACTGCCAAAGCTTCCTTCGACTCGTCTTCTGCAACAGAGGGTTGATATCTTATTATATTTGTGTTTGTATTTGTATTTGATGATTATGTAACCCAAAGATTTACTTCCATTTTCTGTTGTAGTTTAGCAACTGGTTCTGTGCCTCGAGGGTTGACTGGGGTTTCTCGCAATTTATGTTGCTGACTGATTTAAATGACAAATCCAAAGGCTTCATGGTGAAGGATACTGTAATCATTGAGGTAGAAGTTTTAGTTATGTCAGTTGTTAAGTATTTCTCATGAGCAATATTCGTGGAGGAGCAAATGGTGCCTGTGAATATACTTCGTCTAGGTTTTGGGCTGTGATTCCATGCGTTACTAGTGTCATTACACTACTTGTTTTTTTTTTTTTTTGTACTGTGTTCTGGTGATGGAGAATTCTGATTTTTGTGTAATTACCATGGTAAAATTAGAGATGCGAATTCAACTATCTTGCCTGCGTTTTGTTTCAACTATTTCTATTGAGATTGGAAGTAGTTGAGCATCTTCATAGATTTTACCAGATCCATTGAAAGAACTTTACCAAACCATCGTTTCTGTATGTGTTTTTCTATGCTTCTTAATCCAAATTAGTGCCCAAAACTTGTTCAAAGTTCAATTTACGTCCAGCCAAATTACATAGCATTCAGGGATGTTCTCTAGTATTTAATAAGGGACAAAACTTTGGTACATAGAAATGTTATAAATTTTTTGGGTGTATCTTACGCATTTTTTTGGTTGGTAAAGCAAGAGTGTGCCACGGACCACGGTACACAGAGCATTGGTTTATGGGACACATTTTTTGGTGTATGGGGAACATTATTTTTATTAGCTATATATTTTTTTGTAATAGTTCCGCACTTTTTTGGTAACCTAATTTTTTTTTTGGTGTCATACCATGCGCTTCTCCTTTAGTGAGAACCTTAACCAATTCTGCTTTTATTACCAAGTACTGCTTCAACTGTTGGCAGTTCGTTGAAGTGTTCTCTTCTATATTTCCTGGAATTAGCTATCTGCTACTAGAGAAGTATTATACCATGCTGTTGTAACGCAACTGCTGAAAAAACATATCAGCCACAAGGTTGCCCAAGTTCCTTACAAGGTCGGTCTTTGGCTCTTGGCCTATCGAAAGCCAGAAATCAACTCTGAGAAAACGTATCTCTCAGTTAAGCGATTATGGTACCCAAATAAGATCGTCCAGTGTCGTCCATTTCTCCCTTGTTCTCAATCTGGCCCTATCCTCCTGTTCTGTAAGCTTCCAGCTGATAATCCATCTTCTGGTGGCTGGCGATGAACTCCAGCTAGCCTAGCTATATGCTTAAGACATTATTACCAGAATAAGACCTTTTTTTTTTTCCAACTGCTAAAGTTGAAACCTTGTCATAATAGGATTGCTTCAGATCAACTACATCCTACTGAGGCTGTGAATGATATGACTGAAAGAACGAGTACTTGATGGGTCAACGAGTCAGGTCTCACGTTCTGTGTCATTTTCCCCCCAAGCCTTAACCCTTGTCTGAGCTTCATCACTAAAGCCGTTTCGAGTCAAATCAAGTAACTCATCAACTTCAAGTTCATTGTAGTCCCGAACATTGCCCTTCTCAAATATCAACAAGAATTAGAGGCGTCCTTGTGAGATTCAGCTTGTCCCATACCACGGGACCACTGCAGAAAGTTGATATTCTTTAGTGTGTCTTTCATTTCATCTATAACATGGGAGTAATATGCATAGTTTATATTCTTTAGTTATTCCATTCATATCATGGGAGTATTATATATAGTTCTACAGTAAACACGAGTTAATATGTTTCGTCATCCATGGCTGAACGTTACCGACACATGGGCCATTTCATACGTTAAAAGAGTCTGTATAATACAGGTGGTAATTGAAGAAGGAAAGTTAGATTCTCAAGGTTACCACTGCAAATAGGCAGGGAATACAAAAAATTGTGATGATCTAAGATTTAAAATATCTAATGGGTAATTTCAAGGGTGAAAAAATTGCTTGGAAAAACGTCTCTTTTCCTTCCTAATGACACAATGGCATCAAAGTTTCCTTCATTTCATGATCACATGACTACTTCAATTATTAGAGGGATGTGTCTGGAAATCTTTCCTTAATTGGGCTTGTGTTGATTGAGTTTTAAAGCTTTTCGAAACCCCTCATGGCACCACTCCAGAACCACACATTTATTTGATTGTGGAGCACCAAGTAGCGGTGCTCCCAGACTATTGAATAAGTTAACCTCATGGTGAGATTTTGGAGCCATCTTGCTGCCCATCCATTATTATGAGCCTTTTTTTCTGTTAGTCCATTTATGCCCTAACATCTACTACCTGGTTCCACTCCCCTTAGTTCTTTGATAATCAGAGACCAACCTGTGGTCCTAAGGATTTCTTTTTCTTGTCAAAAAGGTCCTAAGTTCAGTGAACCATATCCTGGGTTCCAGCTGTCTCAATGTAGTTGAGATCGAATCTCACACCATCACAACATTGAAGATGCTACTCCGATTTTTGAGTAACATATACAACCGGGACGACGTGACAGTGACATTCTTGAAGTTAGTCGTCATCTATTGGTTTGTAACAATGAGACTCTAGTGTGCCTCGTCGTTCTATATGGATTTTTTTTGGGTACAATTTGTGTATCGTGTGTCATTATTCTAAAGACATTGTTCGCTTGGGGTACGCTTTCAAGGTCTCAAAGCGCATCGATACTACGAAGGGATGTGAACTGATTTAACCATTTGAACTTTTATAGCTAGTTTATGTACTAATAATTGGGTACTCTCGAAGTGCCATGTGGTACTCCTCACAAATAAAAGATTTCCATCATACTATGTGGGTCATTCCTTGTCTCCCAACCAACCAGCAAAGTGAATGATAATTGTCCGTACTGGATGACTTGTCGCTACATAAATTGTTAGGAGTACCACATAGGCATGCCACATGTAAACCGGGAGCGTTGAATAATTAATTACTCGTAGGAGAGTGTATTACATTCTTTATAGTGTGAACTTTTTTATATTCATGGGAGTCGAAATCATAAGATGAATGTCAATTGAGTTGTCCCTTACTAACGAGAAATTATTCAGCACTCCTAGGGCATCGACACATGGGGTCCATACATTTTGTCTTGGGGCCAGCACAATGAGTGGTGGAAAAAGAGCCTGGGCACCACATGGACATTGAATAATTTTTCCTTCCTAACCAACAAGATGGTGATATATCTGTCTTTTTGCATGCATTTTCTATTAGGAACCAATTTTGCAAGTACAAAGGCAAAGTGGTGTTCTTCTTTGGTTTTGAATTGACGTTTGGAGCTGAGTTTTACTTATTCTGAACAACATCATTATGATTTCACATCCTTATCAAAATCCCGGTGGACCATTACCCTACGTACCAAAGAATTCGCACCACCACAGAGAATAGCTTGATTTTGGTGTATGTTTTACTTTTCAGAGTAGAATGATCTTGATTTTTTTTTCTTTTTAGGCTATTCAGTATTCGGTTCACTGGACCGACTAATTTGGGGCCGAATCCTACAATTTACTTGGAGGGGCCAATTAAAATTGGAGCAAAGATCTTAATGGACTAACCTATCACAGGAATTGATAGCACGCGGATGGAGTCAAACACAAGACTTAAAGGCTTCCTAAAGCTCTGGTTGTCACGTGACTACCACTCTGCCTACATTGAGTTAGAATTATCTTGTCGCGATGACAAGAAACAGACTTCACATTGGAACAAAGTTTATGCGACCCTTTATTAATCATGAATTTGTGGAGGAAAAGAATAATGAATTGTGTACCCGTTAGAAACCCTGTCATTGCTCGTCGTTTCATTTAGATCTTCTAAAATCCAATATCATGGGCAACCTGAAACCAGAATTCCCATGCTGCAGCTAGCTTCATTCTCTGTTAGAACCGTCCATTTGTGTGATCCAAAGGCCAAATCTCAGTGGATCATGTGGCAGAGATTGGGCACTTACTTCGTCTATACACACCGCATGCATCATATTACCAGAGCTGATCCTGGGTAAAAGCTCGAGGCAAGTCCCCGAAAAATTACGAATTTTGTTGGGTCCCTCCTTATTCTAATTTTGTGGAGGCCCAATAATTTTGTGTTAGCCCAAATTATTTGTTTTGGCCCAAAAGATTAAAATTAATGGGCTTATTTGTGGGTAGAAGATTCTACATCCTTTGTTATGGAGAGCACATGTTTGGCACATGTTTTGTCAACTTCTGTTGGAAGCTGGATGGTCACATTTTTCGTTTGTCTTCCCTCGACATCACCTATCAGAATATTGGGTGTGGCAACCTCTGAAAACAAAAAGGTGAAAAACATTGGTGCATCAGTGGGTACTAGTGTGTATGTTCGTGGGTTTTCTACATTAACCAAAGGCAGCAATTGATCACTTTGGTTCAACCAATTTTCAGCATTACTTCGAGGTCATTCGGGGCAGATTTGCTCACTGTTCGGCTCTCTCATTTGCAGCAGTTTGGAGGGTTTGGTTACCCATTTTTTTGGTGAGGTCTTTCCTCTTGTTTATTGTAATTTGTTGATTACACCTTAGGGTGTTTGTGAGATCTTTGTATCTCTTGTATACCCATTTGTACGAACTTTGGTGATAGTGGAATCGGACCTCGGTCCCGTGGACGTACCTCAAATTTTTGGGGGAACCACGTAAAAATCGCTTGTGTCTCGCTTGCTTGTTGTTTGCGCATTTGGGTTCTTATTTGCTACGCATTTTATTTCCTCCGTGATTTACTTGTGGGAATTTTAGTGCTCTATTTTTCCCAACATCTGGTATCAGAGCCCTCGGTTGGCTAGGGAGTTTATTTTTTGCGTAAATCATGGATGGAAACATTGGTCGTATGATTAGCTTCAATGGAAAAAATTGGGTGACTTGGAAAATTAAAATGGAAGACCTCTTGTATTGTAGAGATTTGCATGGGCCTATTGAAATGAAAACTAAACCAGCGGACATGTCCGAGAATGATTGGACTACACTTAATCGAAAAGCCGTTGGGCTTATTCGTCAATGGATTGATGATACTGTTTTTCACCATGTCTCAACCGAGACTTTGGCTAATGCTCTTTGGACCAAATTGGAGGGTCTTTATGATAGAAAATCGGCCACCAACAAAGCATTCTTGTTTAAAAAATTGGTGAATTTGAAATATAAAGAAGGCAAGCCTATTGCGGAGCATTTGAATGAAATGAATAGTATTGTTAATCAACTTGCTTCTATGAAGATTGTGTTTGATGATGAATTGCAGGCCTTGATGCTTCTTAGCTCCTTACCCGAAAGTTGGGAAACTTTGGTGGTGACGGTTAGTAACTCGGCGCCGGATGGAGTTGTTTCTATGAGCCAAGTTACAAGTAGTTTGTTGAATGAAGAGACAAGAAGGAAATCCGCCGGTTCTTCTCATTCGGAGGCACTTGTTGTGAAAGAAAGAGGGAGATCTATGGATAAAAATAAAACGTCTCACAACTATGACAAGTCAAGGGGAAGATCTCAAAGTCGTGATAAGTCGAGGGGAAGATCGCCTTCAAAATTTGAAGATATTGAGTGCCACTATTGTCACAAGAAAGGACACATGAAGCGGGATTGCCGCAAGCTCAAGTACAAAGAGGAAAATCGTGAGAAGCATGGTGAAAAGAAGCAAGAAAACACGACGGCGGTCTCTTCCGATGGTGAACTCGTGGTGGTATGTGATGATAGTTGCGTCAATTTGGTGAGCCAAGAGACTAATTGGGTGATTGATTCCGGTGCTTCTTTTCATGTAACTTCACGTGCCGACTTCTTCACTTCCTACAATGAAGGAGATTATGGGGTTGTTCGAATGGGAAATGAAGGTGTGTCAAAAATTGTTGGTATAGGCAATGTTTGCTTGGAAACAAGTGTGGGGTGCAAGTTGGTGCTCAATGATGTGAGGCATGTTCCGGATATTCGTCTCAATTTGATTTCCACCGGAAAGTTGGATGATGAAGGCTACAAAAATCTTTTTGGTGATGGCAAATGGAAGCTCATAAAGGGTTCTCTTGTGGTGGCTAAAGGGAATAAGACTTGCTCACTTTACACGATGAAAGGAAAAATTAGCAAGGAGTTTGTGAATGCTCTTGATGATGACTCCTTTACTGAATTGTGGCACAAGCGGCTTGGGCACATGAGTGAAAAAGGTATGCAACTTCTTGCCAAAAAGGAGCTCTTACCCGGAATGAAAGGTACCCCTCTTAAAACTTGTGTTCATTGTTTGGCCGGTAAACAAAATAGAGTTGCATTTCGTAAATTGATGAGCACGAAATATTGACATATAGGAACTCCATATCATATGTTGTTAGTCCATAATTGCGTGAAATTGGCTATGTTTATTTCTTTTTGTTTATTTATAGTGAATTATTTATTTGCAGGAAAATATGAAAATAGTACGTGTTTTAGCCGTTGGAATCAATAACTCAAAATTCATGCTTCTGGAATTTCTCATTACAAATTAGAGAGCCACCATGTGCCATAAAATGAGGAGCCTATTTGAGGAGTGTTTTACCTGATTTGTAAAGAAATCAAAGAATGTGGCACAAATCGTAATTTCCATGGAAAGGATATCACCACTGGCTCATTAGCCATCTTAATTTGGACGTGTATTTTGGCTGAGAGTTTGATTAGGAAAGGAATCATCTCGATTCAAAGGCAAGATTCTCGGCACCTATATAAATTCACTAAGTTTATTGAAAAGGGGGATCACGCAATAGTAGCACTTCGGCTGGGAATCACCGAGGTACCACAGCCGCATCACGGAACAGAAGAAGAAAAGAACGGCTGCACCATCTCATCCGGACGGACGACACCGGAGTTCACGGCTAGAGAACAAGATGAGCAAAGGAGATTTTTGTGAGACTTTACTTCTAGCTATGTTAGGCTAAACTCTTAAACTAGGGTTGAGGATGAAACCCCATAAATTTTATTGATTAGTATTATGCATATGATTTTTCCAACTTGCGTTAATTGTTTATTGTTCTTGACTCACTTAATTAGTATGCATGAAACTCGGATATGGATTCAATCGGTATGTATGGGTTTTTTCCATGATTTGATATCTGCATATTAATCGAATTGCTTGACTTATTAGAGTTAATATTTAAGTACGGGGTATCCACTGTGATTTGTTTTCACGGATACAGTGGATGATTTTGGCTTAAACTTTTGAAGCAGAGGAAGAACATATTTTTGTTAAAAAGAAAATTTGATTATCATAATATCATCCACAGTGGTTAAGATTAGCTTCTAAAATCATTGTGTAGAATTATAGGAAAAATCATTGCATAAGATTAATTGATATATTTATGGGTGTGAATTCTGAAACCTTAGTTACTTTTCTCAACCGTTAATCTTCATTATTTTTGCGTGCTAGTTTAATTATTTGTTTTGTCATTATTTTATTTTATTTTTAGTTTTCCAACCAAACACAACTTTTGGGAACTAGGTTAGGGTTTAATCAGTTCACGTTCATTTAGCTTTCCTATAAAAAGTCGCAAGTCCCTGTGGGTTCGACCTTGCTCTCGCCTTACTATATTACAATACGATTCGTGCGCTTGCGAGTACATTAAAATTTCACAACATAAATTCTCTACTAGAAAACCTAATGTGTTGGACTTGGTGCATTCGGATGTTTGTGGTCCTTTGAAAGTTAGATCTCATGGTGGTGCACTTTATTTTGTTACATTTATTGATGATCATTCGAGAAAATTATGGGTTTATGCATTGAAAACTAAAGATCAAGTTTTAGATGTGTTTAAGCATTTTCAGGCCAAGGTTGAAAGGGAGACCGGGAAGAAGTTGAAATGTGTTCGTTCGGATAACGGTGGTGAATATCTTGGACCGTTTGATGAGTATTGTCGAAGCCAAGGCATTAAACATCAAAAGACCGTCAAGAAAACTCCTCAACAAAACGGAATTGCCGAAAGGATGAACCGCACTTTGGTGGAGAGGATGCGATGTATGCTCTCACATGCTAAATTGCCAAGATCATTTTGGGGTGAGGCAATGATGACGGCGGTTGATTTGATAAATTTGTCTCCTTCGGTTCCTTTGAATGGTGAGGTACCGGAAAAGATTTGGTCCGGCAAGAATGTGTCTTATGATTATTTGAGGGTTTTCGGTTGCCGAGCATTCGTTCACATTCCAAAAAGTGAAAGGTCCAAGCTTGATGACAAGGCGAAGCAATGCATTTTTCTTGGCTATGGGCATGAGGAATTTGGCTATAAATTATGGGATCCGGTTGAGAAGAAAGTAATTCGGAGTAGAGATGTTGTCTTTCTTGAAGATCAAACAATTCAAGACTTTGATAAAGATGAGCAACCGGAGAAAATTGATACCGATCTTGTTGACTTGGAGCCAACTTCTCCACCTTCGACACTTGGTGAAAATGAAGAGGATGTGCCTCTACCTCTTGAAGATGATGAACATGTTGAGGTTCCCGATGAAGGTGAGTTAGAAAATGAGGGGGAGCAAGCAATTCAAGAGCCACCACCGCAACCACCGTTGAGAAGATCAGAGAGAGAGAGGCAACCATCAACAAAGTATTCTCCGGATGAATTTGTGATGATAACGGAACAAGGGGAGCCCGAGACTTTTGATGAAGCTATGAAGCTTGAAAACAAAGGCGAGTGGTCTAAGGCTATGCAAGAAGAAATGAAGTCATTGCTTGAGAATCGCACTTATGATTTGGTGAAACTACCTAAGGGTAAGAAAGTGCTTAAGAACAAATGGGTTTACCGATTGAAAAATGATGGAAAAAATTTGAGATACAAGGCTCGTCTTGTGGTGAAAGGTTTTGGGCAGAAAAAGGGTATTGACTTCGATGAAATTTTTTCACCCGTGGTTAAATTTTCTTCCATTCGTGTTGTTCTTGGTATAGCCGCAAGTTTGAACCTTGAGATTGAACAACTTGACGTCAAAACCGCATTTCTTCACGGTGATTTGGAAGAGGAAATTTACATGGAGCAACCGCAAGGTTTCAAGGAAAAAGGGAAGGAGAATCTTGTTTGCAAGTTGAAGAAAAGTTTGTATGGTTTGAAACAAGCACCGAGACAATGGTACAAGAAATTTGATTCTTTTATGGTGAAGCATGGGTATTCGAGAACTACTTCCGACCATTGTGTGTTTGTGAAAAAGTTTCCGGATGGCAATTTTATTATCCTTTTACTCTATGTCGATGATATGTTAATTGTGGGGCAAAACTCTACGAGGATCAATGATTTGAAGTTGGAGTTAAGTAAGTCATTTGCTATGAAGGATTTGGGACCGGCAAGGCAAATTTTGGGTATGAAAATTATTCGTGATCGCAAGAAGGGGCTGATTTGGTTGTCTCAAGAAAGCTATATTGAGAAGGTTCTTGGGAGGTTCAAAATGGATAAAGCTAAGCCCGTTGGTTGTCCACTTGCGAGCCACTTTAAGCTTAGTTTGAAACAATGTCCTACGAGTGAAAAAGAGAAAGAAGAGATGGAAAAAGTTCCTTATGCTTCAGCCGTTGGTTCATTGATGTATGCTATGGTTTGTACAAGGCCGGATTTAGCTCACGCGGTTGGAGTTGTTAGTCGATTTCTTTCAAATCCGGGCAAGGAACATTGGGCAGCGGTAAAATGGATTTTGAGGTATCTCCGAGGCACTTCTAAAGTTTGTTTGTGTTTTGGTAATGGGAAAACTATGTTACATGGGTTCACGGACGCCGACATGGCCGGTGATGTTGATTCTCGGAAGTCTACTTCGGGGTACTTGATGACTTTTGCAGGGGGAGCTGTGGTTTGGCAATCAAAGTTACAAAAATGTGTTGCTCTATCCACTACGGAAGCGGAGTTCATTGCAATTACCGAAGCTTGCAAGGAGTTGTTGTGGTTGAAGAAGTTCTTGCAAGAGTTGGGTTTGAATCAAGAAAGGTACGTTCTTTATTGTGATAGCCAAAGTGCTATGCATTTGAGCAAGAATTCTACTTTCCATTCTAGATCAAAACATATTGATGTTCGTTACCATTGGATTCGGGATGTGCTTGAAATGAAAGCTTTGCAACTTGAGAAAATTCACACCGATGATAATCCTTCGGATATGATGACGAAGTCTTTGTCTAAGGACAAGCATGAGAAGTTTCGTTCTTTGGCGGGTTGGTGGATCCTTCCGAATAAGTCGGGAGGGGGAGATTTGTTGGGTCCCTCCTTATTCTAATTTTGTGGAGGCCCAATAATTTTGTGTTAGCCCAAATTATTTGTTTTGGCCCAAAAGATTAAAATTAATGGGCTTATTTGTGGGTAGAAGATTCTACATCCTTTGTTATGGAGAGCACATGTTTGGCACATGTTTTGTCAACTTCTGTTGGAAGCTGGATGGTCACATTTTTCGTTTGTCTTCCCTCGACATCACCTATCAGAATATTGGGTGTGGCAACCTCTGAAAACAAAAAGGTGAAAAACATTGGTGCATCAGTGGGTACTAGTGTGTATGTTCGTGGGTTTTCTACATTAACCAAAGGCAGCAATTGATCACTTTGGTTCAACCAATTTTCAGCATTACTTCGAGGTCATTCGGGGCAGATTTGCTCACTGTTCGGCTCTCTCATTTGCAGCAGTTTGGAGGGTTTGGTTACCCATTTTTTTGGTGAGGTCTTTCCTCTTGTTTATTGTAATTTGTTGATTACACCTTAGGGTGTTTGTGAGATCTTTGTATCTCTTGTATACCCATTTGTACGAACTTTGGTGATAGTGGAATCGGACCTCGGTCCCGTGGACGTACCTCAAATTTTTGGGGGAACCACGTAAAAATCGCTTGTGTCTCGCTTGCTTGTTGTTTGCGCATTTGGGTTCTTATTTGCTACGCATTTTATTTCCTCCGTGATTTACTTGTGGGAATTTTAGTGCTCTATTTTTCCCAACATCTGGTATCAGAGCCCTCGGTTGGCTAGGGAGTTTATTTTTTGCGTAAATCATGGATGGAAACATTGGTCGTATGATTAGCTTCAATGGAAAAAATTGGGTGACTTGGAAAATTAAAATGGAAGACCTCTTGTATTGTAGAGATTTGCATGGGCCTATTGAAATGAAAACTAAACCAGCGGACATGTCCGAGAATGATTGGACTACACTTAATCGAAAAGCCGTTGGGCTTATTCGTCAATGGATTGATGATACTGTTTTTCACCATGTCTCAACCGAGACTTTGGCTAATGCTCTTTGGACCAAATTGGAGGGTCTTTATGATAGAAAATCGGCCACCAACAAAGCATTCTTGTTTAAAAAATTGGTGAATTTGAAATATAAAGAAGGCAAGCCTATTGCGGAGCATTTGAATGAAATGAATAGTATTGTTAATCAACTTGCTTCTATGAAGATTGTGTTTGATGATGAATTGCAGGCCTTGATGCTTCTTAGCTCCTTACCCGAAAGTTGGGAAACTTTGGTGGTGACGGTTAGTAACTCGGCGCCGGATGGAGTTGTTTCTATGAGCCAAGTTACAAGTAGTTTGTTGAATGAAGAGACAAGAAGGAAATCCGCCGGTTCTTCTCATTCGGAGGCACTTGTTGTGAAAGAAAGAGGGAGATCTATGGATAAAAATAAAACGTCTCACAACTATGACAAGTCAAGGGGAAGATCTCAAAGTCGTGATAAGTCGAGGGGAAGATCGCCTTCAAAATTTGAAGATATTGAGTGCCACTATTGTCACAAGAAAGGACACATGAAGCGGGATTGCCGCAAGCTCAAGTACAAAGAGGAAAATCGTGAGAAGCATGGTGAAAAGAAGCAAGAAAACACGACGGCGGTCTCTTCCGATGGTGAACTCGTGGTGGTATGTGATGATAGTTGCGTCAATTTGGTGAGCCAAGAGACTAATTGGGTGATTGATTCCGGTGCTTCTTTTCATGTAACTTCACGTGCCGACTTCTTCACTTCCTACAATGAAGGAGATTATGGGGTTGTTCGAATGGGAAATGAAGGTGTGTCAAAAATTGTTGGTATAGGCAATGTTTGCTTGGAAACAAGTGTGGGGTGCAAGTTGGTGCTCAATGATGTGAGGCATGTTCCGGATATTCGTCTCAATTTGATTTCCACCGGAAAGTTGGATGATGAAGGCTACAAAAATCTTTTTGGTGATGGCAAATGGAAGCTCATAAAGGGTTCTCTTGTGGTGGCTAAAGGGAATAAGACTTGCTCACTTTACACGATGAAAGGAAAAATTAGCAAGGAGTTTGTGAATGCTCTTGATGATGACTCCTTTACTGAATTGTGGCACAAGCGGCTTGGGCACATGAGTGAAAAAGGTATGCAACTTCTTGCCAAAAAGGAGCTCTTACCCGGAATGAAAGGTACCCCTCTTAAAACTTGTGTTCATTGTTTGGCCGGTAAACAAAATAGAGTTGCATTTCGTAAATTGATGAGCACGAAATATTGACATATAGGAACTCCATATCATATGTTGTTAGTCCATAATTGCGTGAAATTGGCTATGTTTATTTCTTTTTGTTTATTTATAGTGAATTATTTATTTGCAGGAAAATATGAAAATAGTACGTGTTTTAGCCGTTGGAATCAATAACTCAAAATTCATGCTTCTGGAATTTCTCATTACAAATTAGAGAGCCACCATGTGCCATAAAATGAGGAGCCTATTTGAGGAGTGTTTTACCTGATTTGTAAAGAAATCAAAGAATGTGGCACAAATCGTAATTTCCATGGAAAGGATATCACCACTGGCTCATTAGCCATCTTAATTTGGACGTGTATTTTGGCTGAGAGTTTGATTAGGAAAGGAATCATCTCGATTCAAAGGCAAGATTCTCGGCACCTATATAAATTCACTAAGTTTATTGAAAAGGGGGATCACGCAATAGTAGCACTTCGGCTGGGAATCACCGAGGTACCACAGCCGCATCACGGAACAGAAGAAGAAAAGAACGGCTGCACCATCTCATCCGGACGGACGACACCGGAGTTCACGGCTAGAGAACAAGATGAGCAAAGGAGATTTTTGTGAGACTTTACTTCTAGCTATGTTAGGCTAAACTCTTAAACTAGGGTTGAGGATGAAACCCCATAAATTTTATTGATTAGTATTATGCATATGATTTTTCCAACTTGCGTTAATTGTTTATTGTTCTTGACTCACTTAATTAGTATGCATGAAACTCGGATATGGATTCAATCGGTATGTATGGGTTTTTTCCATGATTTGATATCTGCATATTAATCGAATTGCTTGACTTATTAGAGTTAATATTTAAGTACGGGGTATCCACTGTGATTTGTTTTCACGGATACAGTGGATGATTTTGGCTTAAACTTTTGAAGCAGAGGAAGAACATATTTTTGTTAAAAAGAAAATTTGATTATCATAATATCATCCACAGTGGTTAAGATTAGCTTCTAAAATCATTGTGTAGAATTATAGGAAAAATCATTGCATAAGATTAATTGATATATTTATGGGTGTGAATTCTGAAACCTTAGTTACTTTTCTCAACCGTTAATCTTCATTATTTTTGCGTGCTAGTTTAATTATTTGTTTTGTCATTATTTTATTTTATTTTTAGTTTTCCAACCAAACACAACTTTTGGGAACTAGGTTAGGGTTTAATCAGTTCACGTTCATTTAGCTTTCCTATAAAAAGTCGCAAGTCCCTGTGGGTTCGACCTTGCTCTCGCCTTACTATATTACAATACGATTCGTGCGCTTGCGAGTACATTAAAATTTCACAACATAAATTCTCTACTAGAAAACCTAATGTGTTGGACTTGGTGCATTCGGATGTTTGTGGTCCTTTGAAAGTTAGATCTCATGGTGGTGCACTTTATTTTGTTACATTTATTGATGATCATTCGAGAAAATTATGGGTTTATGCATTGAAAACTAAAGATCAAGTTTTAGATGTGTTTAAGCATTTTCAGGCCAAGGTTGAAAGGGAGACCGGGAAGAAGTTGAAATGTGTTCGTTCGGATAACGGTGGTGAATATCTTGGACCGTTTGATGAGTATTGTCGAAGCCAAGGCATTAAACATCAAAAGACCGTCAAGAAAACTCCTCAACAAAACGGAATTGCCGAAAGGATGAACCGCACTTTGGTGGAGAGGATGCGATGTATGCTCTCACATGCTAAATTGCCAAGATCATTTTGGGGTGAGGCAATGATGACGGCGGTTGATTTGATAAATTTGTCTCCTTCGGTTCCTTTGAATGGTGAGGTACCGGAAAAGATTTGGTCCGGCAAGAATGTGTCTTATGATTATTTGAGGGTTTTCGGTTGCCGAGCATTCGTTCACATTCCAAAAAGTGAAAGGTCCAAGCTTGATGACAAGGCGAAGCAATGCATTTTTCTTGGCTATGGGCATGAGGAATTTGGCTATAAATTATGGGATCCGGTTGAGAAGAAAGTAATTCGGAGTAGAGATGTTGTCTTTCTTGAAGATCAAACAATTCAAGACTTTGATAAAGATGAGCAACCGGAGAAAATTGATACCGATCTTGTTGACTTGGAGCCAACTTCTCCACCTTCGACACTTGGTGAAAATGAAGAGGATGTGCCTCTACCTCTTGAAGATGATGAACATGTTGAGGTTCCCGATGAAGGTGAGTTAGAAAATGAGGGGGAGCAAGCAATTCAAGAGCCACCACCGCAACCACCGTTGAGAAGATCAGAGAGAGAGAGGCAACCATCAACAAAGTATTCTCCGGATGAATTTGTGATGATAACGGAACAAGGGGAGCCCGAGACTTTTGATGAAGCTATGAAGCTTGAAAACAAAGGCGAGTGGTCTAAGGCTATGCAAGAAGAAATGAAGTCATTGCTTGAGAATCGCACTTATGATTTGGTGAAACTACCTAAGGGTAAGAAAGTGCTTAAGAACAAATGGGTTTACCGATTGAAAAATGATGGAAAAAATTTGAGATACAAGGCTCGTCTTGTGGTGAAAGGTTTTGGGCAGAAAAAGGGTATTGACTTCGATGAAATTTTTTCACCCGTGGTTAAATTTTCTTCCATTCGTGTTGTTCTTGGTATAGCCGCAAGTTTGAACCTTGAGATTGAACAACTTGACGTCAAAACCGCATTTCTTCACGGTGATTTGGAAGAGGAAATTTACATGGAGCAACCGCAAGGTTTCAAGGAAAAAGGGAAGGAGAATCTTGTTTGCAAGTTGAAGAAAAGTTTGTATGGTTTGAAACAAGCACCGAGACAATGGTACAAGAAATTTGATTCTTTTATGGTGAAGCATGGGTATTCGAGAACTACTTCCGACCATTGTGTGTTTGTGAAAAAGTTTCCGGATGGCAATTTTATTATCCTTTTACTCTATGTCGATGATATGTTAATTGTGGGGCAAAACTCTACGAGGATCAATGATTTGAAGTTGGAGTTAAGTAAGTCATTTGCTATGAAGGATTTGGGACCGGCAAGGCAAATTTTGGGTATGAAAATTATTCGTGATCGCAAGAAGGGGCTGATTTGGTTGTCTCAAGAAAGCTATATTGAGAAGGTTCTTGGGAGGTTCAAAATGGATAAAGCTAAGCCCGTTGGTTGTCCACTTGCGAGCCACTTTAAGCTTAGTTTGAAACAATGTCCTACGAGTGAAAAAGAGAAAGAAGAGATGGAAAAAGTTCCTTATGCTTCAGCCGTTGGTTCATTGATGTATGCTATGGTTTGTACAAGGCCGGATTTAGCTCACGCGGTTGGAGTTGTTAGTCGATTTCTTTCAAATCCGGGCAAGGAACATTGGGCAGCGGTAAAATGGATTTTGAGGTATCTCCGAGGCACTTCTAAAGTTTGTTTGTGTTTTGGTAATGGGAAAACTATGTTACATGGGTTCACGGACGCCGACATGGCCGGTGATGTTGATTCTCGGAAGTCTACTTCGGGGTACTTGATGACTTTTGCAGGGGGAGCTGTGGTTTGGCAATCAAAGTTACAAAAATGTGTTGCTCTATCCACTACGGAAGCGGAGTTCATTGCAATTAACGAAGCTTGCAAGGAGTTGTTGTGGTTGAAGAAGTTCTTGCAAGAGTTGGGTTTGAATCAAGAAAGGTACGTTCTTTATTGTGATAGCCAAAGTGCTATGCATTTGAGCAAGAATTCTACTTTCCATTCTAGATCAAAACATATTGATGTTCGTTACCATTGGATTCGGGATGTGCTTGAAATGAAAGCTTTGCAACTTGAGAAAATTCACACCGATGATAATCCTTCGGATATGATGACGAAGTCTTTGTCTAAGGACAAGCATGAGAAGTTTCGTTCTTTGGCGGGTTGGTGGATCCTTCCGAATAAGTCGGGAGGGGGAGATTTGTTGGGTCCCTCCTTATTCTAATTTTGTGGAGGCCCAATAATTTTGTGTTAGCCCAAATTATTTGTTTTGGCCCAAAAGATTAAAATTAATGGGCTTATTTGTGGGTAGAAGATTCTACATCCTTTGTTATGGAGAGCACATGTTTGGCACATGTTTTGTCAACTTCTGTTGGAAGCTGGATGGTCACATTTTTCGTTTGTCTTCCCTCGACATCACCTATCAGAATATTGGGTGTGGCAACCTCTGAAAACAAAAAGGTGAAAAACATTGGTGCATCAGTGGGTACTAGTGTGTATGTTCGTGGGTTTTCTACATTAACCAAAGGCAGCAATTGATCACTTTGGTTCAACCAATTTTCAGCATTACTTCGAGGTCATTCGGGGCAGATTTGCTCACTGTTCGGCTCTCTCATTTGCAGCAGTTTGGAGGGTTTGGTTACCCATTTTTTTGGTGAGGTCTTTCCTCTTGTTTATTGTAATTTGTTGATTACACCTTAGGGTGTTTGTGAGATCTTTGTATCTCTTGTATACCCATTTGTACGAACTTTGGTGATAGTGGAATCGGACCTCGGTCCCGTGGACGTACCTCAAATTTTTGGGGGAACCACGTAAAAATCGCTTGTGTCTCGCTTGCTTGTTGTTTGCGCATTTGGGTTCTTATTTGCTACGCATTTTATTTCCTCCGTGATTTACTTGTGGGAATTTTAGTGCTCTATTTTTCCCAACATCTGGTATCAGAGCCCTCGGTTGGCTAGGGAGTTTATTTTTTGCGTAAATCATGGATGGAAACATTGGTCGTATGATTAGCTTCAATGGAAAAAATTGGGTGACTTGGAAAATTAAAATGGAAGACCTCTTGTATTGTAGAGATTTGCATGGGCCTATTGAAATGAAAACTAAACCAGCGGACATGTCCGAGAATGATTGGACTACACTTAATCGAAAAGCCGTTGGGCTTATTCGTCAATGGATTGATGATACTGTTTTTCACCATGTCTCAACCGAGACTTTGGCTAATGCTCTTTGGACCAAATTGGAGGGTCTTTATGATAGAAAATCGGCCACCAACAAAGCATTCTTGTTTAAAAAATTGGTGAATTTGAAATATAAAGAAGGCAAGCCTATTGCGGAGCATTTGAATGAAATGAATAGTATTGTTAATCAACTTGCTTCTATGAAGATTGTGTTTGATGATGAATTGCAGGCCTTGATGCTTCTTAGCTCCTTACCCGAAAGTTGGGAAACTTTGGTGGTGACGGTTAGTAACTCGGCGCCGGATGGAGTTGTTTCTATGAGCCAAGTTACAAGTAGTTTGTTGAATGAAGAGACAAGAAGGAAATCCGCCGGTTCTTCTCATTCGGAGGCACTTGTTGTGAAAGAAAGAGGGAGATCTATGGATAAAAATAAAACGTCTCACAACTATGACAAGTCAAGGGGAAGATCTCAAAGTCGTGATAAGTCGAGGGGAAGATCGCCTTCAAAATTTGAAGATATTGAGTGCCACTATTGTCACAAGAAAGGACACATGAAGCGGGATTGCCGCAAGCTCAAGTACAAAGAGGAAAATCGTGAGAAGCATGGTGAAAAGAAGCAAGAAAACACGACGGCGGTCTCTTCCGATGGTGAACTCGTGGTGGTATGTGATGATAGTTGCGTCAATTTGGTGAGCCAAGAGACTAATTGGGTGATTGATTCCGGTGCTTCTTTTCATGTAACTTCACGTGCCGACTTCTTCACTTCCTACAATGAAGGAGATTATGGGGTTGTTCGAATGGGAAATGAAGGTGTGTCAAAAATTGTTGGTATAGGCAATGTTTGCTTGGAAACAAGTGTGGGGTGCAAGTTGGTGCTCAATGATGTGAGGCATGTTCCGGATATTCGTCTCAATTTGATTTCCACCGGAAAGTTGGATGATGAAGGCTACAAAAATCTTTTTGGTGATGGCAAATGGAAGCTCATAAAGGGTTCTCTTGTGGTGGCTAAAGGGAATAAGACTTGCTCACTTTACACGATGAAAGGAAAAATTAGCAAGGAGTTTGTGAATGCTCTTGATGATGACTCCTTTACTGAATTGTGGCACAAGCGGCTTGGGCACATGAGTGAAAAAGGTATGCAACTTCTTGCCAAAAAGGAGCTCTTACCCGGAATGAAAGGTACCCCTCTTAAAACTTGTGTTCATTGTTTGGCCGGTAAACAAAATAGAGTTGCATTTCGTAAATTCTCTACTAGAAAACCTAATGTGTTGGACTTGGTGCATTCGGATGTTTGTGGTCCTTTGAAAGTTAGATCTCATGGTGGTGCACTTTATTTTGTTACATTTATTGATGATCATTCGAGAAAATTATGGGTTTATGCATTGAAAACTAAAGATCAAGTTTTAGATGTGTTTAAGCATTTTCAGGCCAAGGTTGAAAGGGAGACCGGGAAGAAGTTGAAATGTGTTCGTTCGGATAACGGTGGTGAATATCTTGGACCGTTTGATGAGTATTGTCGAAGCCAAGGCATTAAACATCAAAAGACCGTCAAGAAAACTCCTCAACAAAACGGAATTGCCGAAAGGATGAACCGCACTTTGGTGGAGAGGATGCGATGTATGCTCTCACATGCTAAATTGCCAAGATCATTTTGGGGTGAGGCAATGATGACGGCGGTTGATTTGATAAATTTGTCTCCTTCGGTTCCTTTGAATGGTGAGGTACCGGAAAAGATTTGGTCCGGCAAGAATGTGTCTTATGATTATTTGAGGGTTTTCGGTTGCCGAGCATTCGTTCACATTCCAAAAAGTGAAAGGTCCAAGCTTGATGACAAGGCGAAGCAATGCATTTTTCTTGGCTATGGGCATGAGGAATTTGGCTATAAATTATGGGATCCGGTTGAGAAGAAAGTAATTCGGAGTAGAGATGTTGTCTTTCTTGAAGATCAAACAATTCAAGACTTTGATAAAGATGAGCAACCGGAGAAAATTGATACCGATCTTGTTGACTTGGAGCCAACTTCTCCACCTTCGACACTTGGTGAAAATGAAGAGGATGTGCCTCTACCTCTTGAAGATGATGAACATGTTGAGGTTCCCGATGAAGGTGAGTTAGAAAATGAGGGGGAGCAAGCAATTCAAGAGCCACCACCGCAACCACCGTTGAGAAGATCAGAGAGAGAGAGGCAACCATCAACAAAGTATTCTCCGGATGAATTTGTGATGATAACGGAACAAGGGGAGCCCGAGACTTTTGATGAAGCTATGAAGCTTGAAAACAAAGGCGAGTGGTCTAAGGCTATGCAAGAAGAAATGAAGTCATTGCTTGAGAATCGCACTTATGATTTGGTGAAACTACCTAAGGGTAAGAAAGTGCTTAAGAACAAATGGGTTTACCGATTGAAAAATGATGGAAAAAATTTGAGATACAAGGCTCGTCTTGTGGTGAAAGGTTTTGGGCAGAAAAAGGGTATTGACTTCGATGAAATTTTTTCACCCGTGGTTAAATTTTCTTCCATTCGTGTTGTTCTTGGTATAGCCGCAAGTTTGAACCTTGAGATTGAACAACTTGACGTCAAAACCGCATTTCTTCACGGTGATTTGGAAGAGGAAATTTACATGGAGCAACCGCAAGGTTTCAAGGAAAAAGGGAAGGAGAATCTTGTTTGCAAGTTGAAGAAAAGTTTGTATGGTTTGAAACAAGCACCGAGACAATGGTACAAGAAATTTGATTCTTTTATGGTGAAGCATGGGTATTCGAGAACTACTTCCGACCATTGTGTGTTTGTGAAAAAGTTTCCGGATGGCAATTTTATTATCCTTTTACTCTATGTCGATGATATGTTAATTGTGGGGCAAAACTCTACGAGGATCAATGATTTGAAGTTGGAGTTAAGTAAGTCATTTGCTATGAAGGATTTGGGACCGGCAAGGCAAATTTTGGGTATGAAAATTATTCGTGATCGCAAGAAGGGGCTGATTTGGTTGTCTCAAGAAAGCTATATTGAGAAGGTTCTTGGGAGGTTCAAAATGGATAAAGCTAAGCCCGTTGGTTGTCCACTTGCGAGCCACTTTAAGCTTAGTTTGAAACAATGTCCTACGAGTGAAAAAGAGAAAGAAGAGATGGAAAAAGTTCCTTATGCTTCAGCCGTTGGTTCATTGATGTATGCTATGGTTTGTACAAGGCCGGATTTAGCTCACGCGGTTGGAGTTGTTAGTCGATTTCTTTCAAATCCGGGCAAGGAACATTGGGCAGCGGTAAAATGGATTTTGAGGTATCTCCGAGGCACTTCTAAAGTTTGTTTGTGTTTTGGTAATGGGAAAACTATGTTACATGGGTTCACGGACGCCGACATGGCCGGTGATGTTGATTCTCGGAAGTCTACTTCGGGGTACTTGATGACTTTTGCAGGGGGAGCTGTGGTTTGGCAATCAAAGTTACAAAAATGTGTTGCTCTATCCACTACGGAAGCGGAGTTCATTGCAATTACCGAAGCTTGCAAGGAGTTGTTGTGGTTGAAGAAGTTCTTGCAAGAGTTGGGTTTGAATCAAGAAAGGTACGTTCTTTATTGTGATAGCCAAAGTGCTATGCATTTGAGCAAGAATTCTACTTTCCATTCTAGATCAAAACATATTGATGTTCGTTACCATTGGATTCGGGATGTGCTTGAAATGAAAGCTTTGCAACTTGAGAAAATTCACACCGATGATAATCCTTCGGATATGATGACGAAGTCTTTGTCTAAGGACAAGCATGAGAAGTTTCGTTCTTTGGCGGGTTGGTGGATCCTTCCGAATAAGTCGGGAGGGGGAGATTTGTTGGGTCCCTCCTTATTCTAATTTTGTGGAGGCCCAATAATTTTGTGTTAGCCCAAATTATTTGTTTTGGCCCAAAAGATTAAAATTAATGGGCTTATTTGTGGGTAGAAGATTCTACATCCTTTGTTATGGAGAGCACATGTTTGGCACATGTTTTGTCAACTTCTGTTGGAAGCTGGATGGTCACATTTTTCGTTTGTCTTCCCTCGACATCACCTATCAGAATATTGGGTGTGGCAACCTCTGAAAACAAAAAGGTGAAAAACATTGGTGCATCAGTGGGTACTAGTGTGTATGTTCGTGGGTTTTCTACATTAACCAAAGGCAGCAATTGATCACTTTGGTTCAACCAATTTTCAGCATTACTTCGAGGTCATTCGGGGCAGATTTGCTCACTGTTCGGCTCTCTCATTTGCAGCAGTTTGGAGGGTTTGGTTACCCATTTTTTTGGTGAGGTCTTTCCTCTTGTTTATTGTAATTTGTTGATTACACCTTAGGGTGTTTGTGAGATCTTTGTATCTCTTGTATACCCATTTGTACGAACTTTGGTGATAGTGGAATCGGACCTCGGTCCCGTGGACGTACCTCAAATTTTTGGGGGAACCACGTAAAAATCGCTTGTGTCTCGCTTGCTTGTTGTTTGCGCATTTGGGTTCTTATTTGCTACGCATTTTATTTCCTCCGTGATTTACTTGTGGGAATTTTAGTGCTCTATTTTTCCCAACATCTGGTATCAGAGCCCTCGGTTGGCTAGGGAGTTTATTTTTTGCGTAAATCATGGATGGAAACATTGGTCGTATGATTAGCTTCAATGGAAAAAATTGGGTGACTTGGAAAATTAAAATGGAAGACCTCTTGTATTGTAGAGATTTGCATGGGCCTATTGAAATGAAAACTAAACCAGCGGACATGTCCGAGAATGATTGGACTACACTTAATCGAAAAGCCGTTGGGCTTATTCGTCAATGGATTGATGATACTGTTTTTCACCATGTCTCAACCGAGACTTTGGCTAATGCTCTTTGGACCAAATTGGAGGGTCTTTATGATAGAAAATCGGCCACCAACAAAGCATTCTTGTTTAAAAAATTGGTGAATTTGAAATATAAAGAAGGCAAGCCTATTGCGGAGCATTTGAATGAAATGAATAGTATTGTTAATCAACTTGCTTCTATGAAGATTGTGTTTGATGATGAATTGCAGGCCTTGATGCTTCTTAGCTCCTTACCCGAAAGTTGGGAAACTTTGGTGGTGACGGTTAGTAACTCGGCGCCGGATGGAGTTGTTTCTATGAGCCAAGTTACAAGTAGTTTGTTGAATGAAGAGACAAGAAGGAAATCCGCCGGTTCTTCTCATTCGGAGGCACTTGTTGTGAAAGAAAGAGGGAGATCTATGGATAAAAATAAAACGTCTCACAACTATGACAAGTCAAGGGGAAGATCTCAAAGTCGTGATAAGTCGAGGGGAAGATCGCCTTCAAAATTTGAAGATATTGAGTGCCACTATTGTCACAAGAAAGGACACATGAAGCGGGATTGCCGCAAGCTCAAGTACAAAGAGGAAAATCGTGAGAAGCATGGTGAAAAGAAGCAAGAAAACACGACGGCGGTCTCTTCCGATGGTGAACTCGTGGTGGTATGTGATGATAGTTGCGTCAATTTGGTGAGCCAAGAGACTAATTGGGTGATTGATTCCGGTGCTTCTTTTCATGTAACTTCACGTGCCGACTTCTTCACTTCCTACAATGAAGGAGATTATGGGGTTGTTCGAATGGGAAATGAAGGTGTGTCAAAAATTGTTGGTATAGGCAATGTTTGCTTGGAAACAAGTGTGGGGTGCAAGTTGGTGCTCAATGATGTGAGGCATGTTCCGGATATTCGTCTCAATTTGATTTCCACCGGAAAGTTGGATGATGAAGGCTACAAAAATCTTTTTGGTGATGGCAAATGGAAGCTCATAAAGGGTTCTCTTGTGGTGGCTAAAGGGAATAAGACTTGCTCACTTTACACGATGAAAGGAAAAATTAGCAAGGAGTTTGTGAATGCTCTTGATGATGACTCCTTTACTGAATTGTGGCACAAGCGGCTTGGGCACATGAGTGAAAAAGGTATGCAACTTCTTGCCAAAAAGGAGCTCTTACCCGGAATGAAAGGTACCCCTCTTAAAACTTGTGTTCATTGTTTGGCCGGTAAACAAAATAGAGTTGCATTTCGTAAATTCTCTACTAGAAAACCTAATGTGTTGGACTTGGTGCATTCGGATGTTTGTGGTCCTTTGAAAGTTAGATCTCATGGTGGTGCACTTTATTTTGTTACATTTATTGATGATCATTCGAGAAAATTATGGGTTTATGCATTGAAAACTAAAGATCAAGTTTTAGATGTGTTTAAGCATTTTCAGGCCAAGGTTGAAAGGGAGACCGGGAAGAAGTTGAAATGTGTTCGTTCGGATAACGGTGGTGAATATCTTGGACCGTTTGATGAGTATTGTCGAAGCCAAGGCATTAAACATCAAAAGACCGTCAAGAAAACTCCTCAACAAAACGGAATTGCCGAAAGGATGAACCGCACTTTGGTGGAGAGGATGCGATGTATGCTCTCACATGCTAAATTGCCAAGATCATTTTGGGGTGAGGCAATGATGACGGCGGTTGATTTGATAAATTTGTCTCCTTCGGTTCCTTTGAATGGTGAGGTACCGGAAAAGATTTGGTCCGGCAAGAATGTGTCTTATGATTATTTGAGGGTTTTCGGTTGCCGAGCATTCGTTCACATTCCAAAAAGTGAAAGGTCCAAGCTTGATGACAAGGCGAAGCAATGCATTTTTCTTGGCTATGGGCATGAGGAATTTGGCTATAAATTATGGGATCCGGTTGAGAAGAAAGTAATTCGGAGTAGAGATGTTGTCTTTCTTGAAGATCAAACAATTCAAGACTTTGATAAAGATGAGCAACCGGAGAAAATTGATACCGATCTTGTTGACTTGGAGCCAACTTCTCCACCTTCGACACTTGGTGAAAATGAAGAGGATGTGCCTCTACCTCTTGAAGATGATGAACATGTTGAGGTTCCCGATGAAGGTGAGTTAGAAAATGAGGGGGAGCAAGCAATTCAAGAGCCACCACCGCAACCACCGTTGAGAAGATCAGAGAGAGAGAGGCAACCATCAACAAAGTATTCTCCGGATGAATTTGTGATGATAACGGAACAAGGGGAGCCCGAGACTTTTGATGAAGCTATGAAGCTTGAAAACAAAGGCGAGTGGTCTAAGGCTATGCAAGAAGAAATGAAGTCATTGCTTGAGAATCGCACTTATGATTTGGTGAAACTACCTAAGGGTAAGAAAGTGCTTAAGAACAAATGGGTTTACCGATTGAAAAATGATGGAAAAAATTTGAGATACAAGGCTCGTCTTGTGGTGAAAGGTTTTGGGCAGAAAAAGGGTATTGACTTCGATGAAATTTTTTCACCCGTGGTTAAATTTTCTTCCATTCGTGTTGTTCTTGGTATAGCCGCAAGTTTGAACCTTGAGATTGAACAACTTGACGTCAAAACCGCATTTCTTCACGGTGATTTGGAAGAGGAAATTTACATGGAGCAACCGCAAGGTTTCAAGGAAAAAGGGAAGGAGAATCTTGTTTGCAAGTTGAAGAAAAGTTTGTATGGTTTGAAACAAGCACCGAGACAATGGTACAAGAAATTTGATTCTTTTATGGTGAAGCATGGGTATTCGAGAACTACTTCCGACCATTGTGTGTTTGTGAAAAAGTTTCCGGATGGCAATTTTATTATCCTTTTACTCTATGTCGATGATATGTTAATTGTGGGGCAAAACTCTACGAGGATCAATGATTTGAAGTTGGAGTTAAGTAAGTCATTTGCTATGAAGGATTTGGGACCGGCAAGGCAAATTTTGGGTATGAAAATTATTCGTGATCGCAAGAAGGGGCTGATTTGGTTGTCTCAAGAAAGCTATATTGAGAAGGTTCTTGGGAGGTTCAAAATGGATAAAGCTAAGCCCGTTGGTTGTCCACTTGCGAGCCACTTTAAGCTTAGTTTGAAACAATGTCCTACGAGTGAAAAAGAGAAAGAAGAGATGGAAAAAGTTCCTTATGCTTCAGCCGTTGGTTCATTGATGTATGCTATGGTTTGTACAAGGCCGGATTTAGCTCACGCGGTTGGAGTTGTTAGTCGATTTCTTTCAAATCCGGGCAAGGAACATTGGGCAGCGGTAAAATGGATTTTGAGGTATCTCCGAGGCACTTCTAAAGTTTGTTTGTGTTTTGGTAATGGGAAAACTATGTTACATGGGTTCACGGACGCCGACATGGCCGGTGATGTTGATTCTCGGAAGTCTACTTCGGGGTACTTGATGACTTTTGCAGGGGGAGCTGTGGTTTGGCAATCAAAGTTACAAAAATGTGTTGCTCTATCCACTACGGAAGCGGAGTTCATTGCAATTACCGAAGCTTGCAAGGAGTTGTTGTGGTTGAAGAAGTTCTTGCAAGAGTTGGGTTTGAATCAAGAAAGGTACGTTCTTTATTGTGATAGCCAAAGTGCTATGCATTTGAGCAAGAATTCTACTTTCCATTCTAGATCAAAACATATTGATGTTCGTTACCATTGGATTCGGGATGTGCTTGAAATGAAAGCTTTGCAACTTGAGAAAATTCACACCGATGATAATCCTTCGGATATGATGACGAAGTCTTTGTCTAAGGACAAGCATGAGAAGTTTCGTTCTTTGGCGGGTTGGTGGATCCTTCCGAATAAGTCGGGAGGGGGAGATTTGTTGGGTCCCTCCTTATTCTAATTTTGTGGAGGCCCAATAATTTTGTGTTAGCCCAAATTATTTGTTTTGGCCCAAAAGATTAAAATTAATGGGCTTATTTGTGGGTAGAAGATTATACATCCTTTGTTATGGAGAGCACATGTTTGGCACATGTTTTGTCAACTTCTGTTGGAAGCTGGATGGTCACATTTTTCGTTTGTCTTCCCTCGACATCACCTATCAGAATATTGGGTGTGGCAACCTCTGAAAACAAAAAGGTGAAAAACATTGGTGCATCAGTGGGTACTAGTGTGTATGTTCGTGGGTTTTCTACATTAACCAAAGGCAGCAATTGATCACTTTGGTTCAACCAATTTTCAGCATTACTTCGAGGTCATTCAGGGCAGATTTGCTCACTGTTCGGCTCTCTCATTTGCAGCAGTTTGGAGGGTTTGGTTACCCATTTTTTTGGTGAGGTCTTTCCTCTTGTTTATTGTAATTTGTTGATTACACCTTAGGGTGTTTGTGAGATCTTTGTATCTCTTGTATACCCATTTGTACGAACTTTGGTGATAGTGGAATCGGACCTCGGTCCCGTGGACGTACCTCAAATTTTTGGGGGAACCACGTAAAAATCGCTTGTGTCTCGCTTGCTTGTTGTTTGCGCATTTGGGTTCTTATTTGCTACGCATTTTATTTCCTCCGTGATTTACTTGTGGGAATTTTAGTGCTCTATTTTTCCCAACAAATTTTAGGGTCCCTCCTAATTTGGTAACCCTTACGATAGTCCACCAACAAAAGCCACCGTCTTTAATTTTTGCTTTAGATCTCCGAAAAGTCAGGGCCAGCTCTACATATCACATGCCTTGGACAGAATTTAGAGTCATACGATGGTCAGCAAAGCTAAGAGATTGGAAGAGATAAGGATTAAAAGTCCACGATAGGGAGATGTAGGGGAAGACTTTTGTCATGAGAAATGAGAACTCTCTCAAAGGTTCAGTTTGGATGACAAAAATCCAGAACAAGAATGAAAATGTGATTTTGGATTTTCTATGATCTATGAACTGGGAATGTGCCGGAATCATTCTCAAACTACGTAGAAATGTGAACCCGCCCATTGAGCGATTTTAGATTTCAGTCTCAATCTGGGAAAACAAAATTGATAAACTTGCTAACATATGTTTCTTGGATAAAATTCCTGAATTGCTTCAAACATTCGTATGAGATTATCTCAACATAAGACTATTATTTGATTTGGTAATTTGATTCTGACTACAAGCAAAGATTATGGACATCCAAACGTAGCCTTGAAATGCAGCATGTGAAACAACTGTGGGAGGGATTGTAGGGATTAGTCCGAGGTGTACACAAGTTGGCCCGAAAAAAAGAAGAAGCTAGTGATCTTCGTTTGACGTAAAGACTCTTCACTCTGCCCTCTCTTTCTGTTTTGCAGAGGACTGGGAGGTTTGTTTGGATGGTGGTTGGTAGGACAGAAAATGAAATTCCCATACCTTTTAGGTTCTTATCCAAGATGGCAGAAGACAATGAGACAATGTTTAACCCTTCACCTGGCACGGTTGTTTACTCTGTCCTTTGATTTCCTCCCAATTTCTCTCACCACTTTTTTTGGCTTAAAAATTGAGAAAAGTAAACGACGTTTGGGTCTTAAACTTTTTGGCATATTCCGGGATACGAATGTTGGAAATATTGTGAAAGATATCAGGGAAGACAGAGGGTCTCTCTAGGCGACCGAAGGTACCCTCCAGGTGCATTGAATTCGGACTTACACATGTTTATTGCTGTGGCTTGAAACCTCCCCATAATGAGGGTTTGATGGGCAATCTAAGAGTAATTCCTGTGCTTATATACTTTACAATCCCGAATTGGTATAGACACCAGATGAGTTCCATTCTACACCATTAAGATATTTCGTATTTGTGTGTAAGAGAGACAGACGTTGTTGGTTTGCCAAGGCTATCGATGGATGGAAGTGTTCCAGAGGCTTCTGGTCAAGCCGTTTCATCCTGGGAGACAAACGCCGACGCACCTACAACACCCTCGGTAGGTGGCGAATCTGTTTTGTGGAGACTATGTCAAACATAGGACTCGGCTTGTTTGTCTCAATACTGTTTGTATTTCGGTTCTGTTATTTACGTTTCAATTCAGTTCTTGTATTTGTAATTCTGTTCGTGCTATAAAGGAAATCGTTCTTTTGGAATTCTGTTATTGCCTCGTATTTTTTCTAACAATGAATACAGGCGACGTAAACTAAGGAACTCAGTAGTTTAAGTTTTTTCACAGAAAAAACAACCATAAATCGAAAAGTTGTGTGTTCAATCCTTATGGCAATAATGGGTCTCAAGTAACTCTACCTTCCATAGATACGTCGTCATACATATTCGAAAAAAGAAAAATTAAAACTTATCGAGAGCACGTACTTGTGCATGAGATAAAAGTTCAATGGCAGCTTCAAAGCAGACAGTCTAGCTGTGCATGGAGGGAGCCAAAAGACATAACACAAAATGCTGCAGTGATTATTTGAATATTAAGATCCTTCCAAATGAGAGAATGTATATTCAATTGAATGTAGCATGTTGGATTAGGTCTGGAAGATCTCAGGCAGGATCTCTGGACTTAAAAAAAATGGTCATCAAGATGCATATCTATGAAATATTCCAACATTACCTTTGGCATTTCCTCATCACCCTCTGCACTATGTTATGATTGCCCATCCCCAATTATACCTTCATCACTCTCACATTTTGGTAGAGTCTTTTGACCCGGGGTGGGTGCTGTCCTTAAAGGATAACATCCATGTTGTCTGATCTGGGCCGTCCGTGCTCGGCGATGAACGGCTCGGATCACATCTTGTCCAAATAAATCCGAACCGTCCGCTACCAAACAAATCCGAGCTGTCCATTGCCGGGCACGGACGGTCCAGATTGGGACAACATGGATGCTGTCCCTAAAGGGACAGCACCATCCCCCAATTCAGGTCTCCTTTTGTTCCTAGGCGTTCGGATTAGACTCTTTTTTTTTATTTTTTATATCACGTCACCTTAAAAATAAAAAGATGAAACTCGATCAGCTTACACATACTTCAAATGATCTCGGACCATAAGATAACGTTTGGACAAACTTTCAATTGCTCCAAGAGTTTGCTGCTGACAGTGAAAATGAAACCAGCGAGTTGAGAAAGGTAAGTCAATTATTTGCTGCCAAACTCGTACTCGATCGATCAACTCCTTGGATTCATTTTGCTAGTGTTAGGTTCAGTGAAATGATCTTTCATTGGCTTCCAAATACACTGGTCATCAAGGGTGGCTCCACCCTGTGTTTAGGGCGTTCAAGCAAACCCATGGGTCTAAAAAAATGCACTGACATGTTGTATTTTTATAAATGCAATTTGATGTCTTGTTAATTTTGTCGGCACTGAATAATTCATCCATCACCAACGTAAATAAAAATTCACTTAAAGTTGTGAGGGCACCATCTCGAGTCCAAAAAATTGATCTAAACTGTTCACTTTGTAGAGCTTGACATGTAGAACAAACTTAAAAAAATGACTTTGATTGAATCGGTAACTCAGTGAACGGCAGTTAAAAATGTCTGAAAATTTATACTGTGAAAAAATGAAGTTCGTTTACTAAGTTGGTGATATCCGATTGAGTAACTTTTTTGTAAGTTTGTTTTACGCTCCAAGTTCAATATAGTGAACGGCTCTGATCAAATTTTTGGACTCGAGATTGTGCCCGTTTTGCGCAGCCATCCTACTGTGCCTAAGGCACAGCAGGCCCCCACTTCCGAACCAACCCCACTTGTGTTACTTTGGACCAAAACGGAAGATGAGACAAAGTAAGGCAGTACTTCTTGTCCTATTTTTGCTAAAAGTAAAGCGTTTAGGCATTGAATAAGCACCAGGGGAAAAACTTATTTGCGGACAGTCCGCAAACAGAGTGTTTACACACCAAGCAGATTCGCGCCGTCCATTTCGAGATCCAACGGTTCGGATAAAAGCGCGAATTTTGTTTTTTTGTTTTTTGCTTTTAATGAGGAGAGAGAGTGCACTGATCCGAGCCGTTGGATTTCGAGATAGAGGGCGTGGATGCTCAGTCTGCGAATAAGTTATTCTCTAATCCCAGTTATTGGATTTGTCTTATCATCAACTTGCATCAAAACACACACACACACACACACACACACACTCTCTCTCTCTCTCTCTCTCTCCACACACACACACACACACACACACAATCACAATGTTGCCTCGACACAGATACGTGATAGATGCGCCTCCACACAAGGAATCCTGTAGTGCACCAATTCACTACTGGATATAAGGCATCTTGGTGTGCTCAATCAAAGTTTTGCCATTATGATCTAAACCTTTCAGTTTGTAGAAATTGCTGAACACTACAATCATATTAAAAATCAAATTAATCGGACATTGTAATCTCCATGATTAAGATAGATTGTCTTACAGTAAATTTTTGAAATTATACTGACCGTTCATTTTCGTATACCTTAATTATGTTGTTTGACCATTAGGTCATGATATCCGATCAATTTATTCTTTTTTTGAATGATACCAACGTATTTCACAAATTGAATGGTTCAGATCACAATGATAAAATTTCGATTATGTACACTAAGGCGCCCTACAATCCCGTAGTACATTGGTGCATACGGGAACTCTTGTTCTCGATGGACCCAACACTCTAACACGTAAAATTCAGAAAATGGAGGATACAATATGTTGGGGAACACTTTTTACGTAAACTATTACTATATTAAAAAAAAAAAAAAAGGCTCTAATCATAAACATGTTTGTTAAAAAAGATCATAAATATGTAACATCATACCACAAATATATTTACACAAGTTGGCGTAGAAATAATTAAAACTTAGGCTCTAACTGCGGATATGTAACACCATATTTACATTAAATATTATTTATCATTATGTTATTTGCGGGAAACAATTCAACAAAAAGCGTTCCATTATTTATGCGTCTTTATAGTCAACAAATAATCATCTGTCACACAAAGACTAAGGATTTCCTAACAAGAAGTTAGGGAAAGTTAGGAAATCCTTAGTCAACAAATACTAATCCATTATTTCGGTTAATATTCCCGACTTGTTTTGCAAGTATCCCAAGAGTTTATGGACCATTTTATGGAGTGTCATAACAAAAAAATGTGGAGGAAAAATAGAACACTTGTCCAAAGAATGTTCGAAGTGAGGCGGTGTCCAATAAGTGTCTGACACCTGAACATAACCTCCGACGAGCCGTCTGTGCTACATCAGAGAGAGAGAGAGAGAGAGAGAGAGAGAGAGAGAGAGAGAGAGAGAGAGAGAGAGAGAGAGAGAGAGAGAGAGAGAGAGATGTTGCTAGCTGGAAAATTGTGGGGTTTTCATTTGTTGGAACATAAAAGAGAATGGGGCACCATGAAAACCAATGCTTTGTGCATGGCTGCAGCCTGCACAGAGTGTGTCCAAAAGACTTAAGATCTCATTACAAGGAAATTAAATTCTTCAGGAAACAGGAAATTTATTTCCCTCTTTTTTCTCTCAGGTTGTTTCCCACTTCACTGACAACAAATTAAAGTGAAAAACAACAATTTCCCTTTTGAGATCCATTACAACTTTCTGCAGCAGCTCTGGTGGAAATGACCTCATCTCATCCCCATCTTCCCTCCAAACCACCTGTAAATCAAGAAGCTTTGAAAGTTCAATTAACAAAATTGAGGGAAATAGAACAACTCATTCTGAGCATTGTAGGAATTTGGGGAACCCTAATAGTGTGATTTTGGACTTGTTTGTTTGGAGGATTTGGAGAGATGTAATTCCGTGAAAACAACTTCTCCGCTTACAATGGTAAAACTACGTTATGTCCAGGTGTCGAGTTAGGATTCAAGTTTGAGAGTGGCGAAAATTGAATCAATTGTACCTCGCGATAAAATATCGTAGTACTTAACATTCGGAAAAGTACATGTGTTGTGTTCTAATGTTAATCGTCCATAATAATTCTAAAATAATTCACATGTTCTAACTTTAATCATCCATCAACATATACCAAAAATAGTTTACCGATCTAAAATGAAACTCGACGTTCTTTCAACTTAATTTTTATCTTGAATTTTGGGTCTTTTCTATCTCGGTGTGGTTTAAGACTTTAAGGTACGGCGAAGAAATAAGATGCAAAGAAGAAACAAGATGAGGGAAAAGAGAGAGACAAAAGCGGGTAGATACAACTAGTCAATTGAAAATCGGGAGTGGCTCGTGCCGCCCCGTCTCCCTCTATACCTCCGCCCCCTAGCGTATATCTAACGATTCCACATACCCTACAGTACGTGGAATCGTTTTCATGTATATCCAAGTCACGTATCACTATCTCACTATGTGTTTTTTTTTTAAGAATTATCATTATCTCAATATAATGTAGTTTCACACTCTGTAATATGCATTAAGATCAGCTATAAAGGACAAGAACCTTGACTGGTTTTGCTGCAGTTGATTTCCAGAGAGAGAAGACTGGAATAAACCAAAAGGCTCATGCAATGCAGATCTCACCTGCAAGAACCCCTTTTTGTTAAGCACACTCTCTGTTAGATAAAATGCTAAAATCAGAGAAACAGATTACAAATAAATAGGAAATAGGCCAAAAGTACCTCAAAATGGGTTGCAGAACAACTCTCTGAAAAATCCAAGCTAGTATTTTCCATTGAAGCTTGATTACTAGGCACTGTGAAATTGTTCTGTCAAAATTTCAAGAACGTTTATTCCCAATAAATCCCATTCAAATAACCATTACATTTTTTTCCAAAATCATTCCAACATTCCGAAGACCACCGAAATAAAACAGAAAAAAGGATCATTAAAATCTCATACTGTAAAGAAAAATAATTTTTGCTCACATTGTTCGATAGTTGGGAGAAGTTGAAGATAGGAGAGCTAGCCGTATCATCAAGGAAAGAAGGATGTTTTTCGACCTTACGACGAAGTCGATTCTCTCTGCTTTCCTTCCTCTTTCCCCTGTTTTTCACCTCAATGGGTGCATGATAAAAGCACCCATTATCAGAATTTACATAATCATAATCCTCGTGGAAAATCGGAGGACCAGAAGATGCATCTGAAACCATAGACAAGTCCTCTTCTTCGTCCTCGTCCTTTGCGGGTCCCATTTTTCCTTCACTGTAAACAATCTCATTGCCTTTGAGTGAAGGAAATGGGGAGAGAACAGAGTGGTCTAAGTACAGAGTCCAACCGGATTCGCAACCACTGCTGCATTCTGAAGCTAGAATGCCATTCATTGTGTTTTTTAGCCTTTGAAAAAGGATTTCCCAAGTGGGTTCTTTTCCTTTCAAAAGAACCAATAGTGGGTTTTTCTTGTATAGTGGAAAAAGAGAGGTGAATGAATGAAATTATGGTTGTGCAATGAAAGAAAAGACTCTGTATTTAGGGAGGAGGACGAGGAGGGTAGAGGAGAGTGGACTGGAGTGCAGAGAGTGGGGGAAAAGAACAAAGGGGAAATCTGGAGTAGAATCCTAGATTGGGTTTGTGTTTTTGAACCCATTCAGCTCTCTACCTCCTTTGGTTAAAAAGAAAAAATTGGTTTTTTGGTTTTTTTCGTTTTGTCTTTATTCAATTTTTTTTTTGCATTTGTTAGTTTTCGATCGATTTTTTGTGGTTTCTTGGCCTGTCTCGACGAGAGGAATCTACAGATTATAAAATTATTAGCTAAACTTAAAGTTTTGTGAATAAAGACGAAAAATAATCCAAAAAACTGGTTTATTTTCGGCTTTATTAAAAAAACTATTACTTTTGACCATAATTTTATACTCTTTGGATTCGTCTTGACGAGATAAATCCAGAAACTACAAAATCTTGATGCAAAACTAACAAATGCAATTTTTTTTTTAAAAATAAAGACAAAATGAAAAAAACCAAAAATTAATTTTTTAAATTTAGCCAAAGGAGGCCCCCCTGTGGTTTTTTGGCAGTGTGTATGATCCTTGATCCCACACATTTATGTGAGTATTTCGACTGTGTGTTTTGAGTGTAATTGTAGGGTTGTTGTGGGCGTGTCATGTGTTTAATGAGTGTACGTTTGTAGAGGTTGTAGAGAGAGAGAGAGAGGAGCCACAGGCCCGCAAGTACTCGTCCACATGGTAAGACAAGAGGCTCGTCAGTGTACGCTCTTAAACAAAAAACTGGGTTAAAAGTCCATCTTCCCTTCCTCAGTACTTTGGACAATTATACCGGGAGTAGGAGCCAAGGTTTTAAAATAATTGTATCGCAACGGTAACGGTTGAGTGTAACGATATCAGAAATATCGAACGATACGTAATGGGAACTGGCCGATATAAATGCGATTTTTTCTCTTGTCGGGGGGTGTCACAGCATCAGAGAGCTGTAGCGGCCAGTATTTAAAACCATGGGAAGAGCACAAAAACTGCACTCGCCCGTGCGCGCACAGATGAACAATAGTCGATACAGACGCATGCGGTTTTTTCATAAATCGGTGACCAACTCAATGGACAACTGGGAATGAACTCTATCGACTATTGCTCGTTTGTAGAAGGCCTAATTAAATTCCGCAAAACAAAACTTTCATTCATCACGAGAATCTGTGATTCGGTGCTAGCTCCCGGACTGGAATAATTTCGCAAGAAATCATCCTAATTACAATCAAATCGCAATCTCAATCTATATATATAACTGTATATATTATCACGAAATTCTGTGCTCCATGTAATTTTCTAACAGATAGGAAACCCTCGCCAACTGGGTTTTGAATGCCCAATTCAAATTTAATTTGCCAAATGACAAATGGCTATTAATATCGAGTGATCCAAGAGGTGGATCACATGTAAGCCAGCATGCACTTTTAACAGTTGACTGGATCTACCAGGAAACCAAAGCAAAAAAGATCAGACGAAGCATCCTTATATTACCCAGGCCCGCCCTCCTTAAACCGATTAAAACTGAGTATCATGCATTATATATTTTCATGTTCCTCCTCATAATTACTGCGCTGGACAACATGTTCTGGGATACTCTTAGAAAAACCAAAAATGCTTTGTTTACTTTTACTTGCGCTACTTCCAAAAATTCGCATATGACCATTTTTTTCTGCGTTTATCATGTTATGGACCTTCCAGGTAACAACGATGCTCTGCAGTGCAACACACACTATTCTATCTACTGCCTTGTCTAGTTGTTTTTCACGACTCTGAAATTAACGATCAAGCAAACTCTCTGATGGCGCCAAAGTGCCTTGTCTAGTAAGAGGGCTGGGAGCAGATAGGAACCTTTTAAATTTGAAAAGGCTACAATACACACCCCTTATTTGGGTGTGTATCATACACGCCCCTACAAGAGTTACGATTTTTTTTTTATATAAAAGTTACGAAACGCACCAAAATGTTACAAATTATAGAAAATGTTACGAATCACATAGTTGACAAGTTACGAAAAACTAAAAAATGTTACGATTGCCAATGAGGTAGCACAATCTGGACCATACAATAGGTGCATATGGTATACACTTTTAATGGGTGTATATTATATCCATTTCCAATAAAGTAACAGAATTACCCACAAAAAAAAAAAGTAATGAAGTAACAGAAGTTCATATAACTGAATGAAATTCTATGGTGAATCTAGCTATCTTACTTGGGCTATAAATCTTTTTTCATTCTTGGAATTAGAGGTTGAGATTTATTGAGTTTGTGAAGCATGATTTAACTTTGGATTTCTACTTTGATAACAATGTTGGCACTCGACCGGTCACGCGAGGTCGCAAGTGTTAGGGGCAGTGCTCCTGAAATCTAGATAGGAGTATTATAGATTTATAGTAAATGATGATCCAAACACTACGATATAAGAGCATTTCTAGCCCTTACCCTTTTTTCTCCCAAATTTGGGTCAAATTTTGAGTAAAAACCCAATTTGGGTGGTAGCATCTCCGATTGCAAACCCCATTTTTTACCCAAATTTATTATTTTCAAAACATCCAATGGCATACACGTAAATAACAGAGGAGGAACTCTTCACTTCGTTATCAGTTGCCCTTCACCTTCGTTAGTAGCAATGGCAAACCCAGAAGAATCGAAGCTCGACCTATTCCTCCAGTGGTTAGAGGTACCCAAATCTCTTCAAAGTCCCTAAATTTTTCGGTGACGATGAAGGTGTGATGATGAGGTTACAACGACGATGACGGTGATCGTGGCAGTGGCGGTGACTGTGATGATGGAGTGGAAAGAGCCGTTGAAGAAATGGGTAGGGGTATGGGTTCTCCCCAATTTGGGTCAAGAAATGGGCAAAACCCAAACCCGGGAAGGGTTTAGGTCATGCATTGGAGAGGTGTTTTTTGATGTTTTTGCCCAAATTTCAAATTTGGGTCTTAAAATGGGTCAAGGCTGGAGATGCTCTAAGTGCAGGCTTTATGCATCCAATGTGATCTGTAAACTTTTTAAATTCGATGCGTAGTGAAAATCGATGTGTGTTGTAATATACCTAGTTACACAATTGCAGAAGCACGGACAATTCAATGCCTTTTCTGTTGTGTTCCTTTATTAATTATTCTTCGCGCATTGTGTATGTGTTGGTTTGAATGGTTTCTCAACAGGGACCACTACCACTACCACTACTGGAATTAAAAGAGACTATTGAGAAATCAGACTTCAAATGGTTGAACTATGCAAAATCCTTAAAACCTCAAGCTCTTAGCCAAGGGCGAAGGTATGCATGGGAAAGTGTGGTCAATTGAAATTATTTTCTTGCCGCCTAAAGTAGGATTTATCTGCCTGGGGGGAGCGGCTTCTCCTCCTCCCCCTGGGCTCCTCCTCCTTCCCTCTTCCTCTTCCTCCTTCCCTCCCCTCATCTCCTTCATCTTTCACTTCTCATCTCTCCATGTGGCTTCTTCCCTCCACTCATCTGTTTTGTGCATGGTCCCGACGGTTGACATGTGGCTTCTTCCAGTTTTCTTTATTGGAAGATCTCGGTTCGTGGCTTAACAGCTTGTGGTTGTGCAACATCAGGTGGTGGGGTCTCTTGACTTCTTGATGGCGGCGGCGGCCTTTTTGTGCATGGTTTTCATCTTTCAGGAGATATCCGATAGTTTGGTTGGTGAGCCGGTGCTTGGATTGCCTGGTGCTCAATCGAGGTGCAGCGCTTGATGGTGTCTATCGTGGTCCATGGGGCGGTTGTGGCTTGTTCGTTGGGTGTTGCGGTGGTGGCGGCTTGGTTTCTAGTCGGTCTGCTTTGGATGCTTGCTCAAGTTTTGATGGTGTTGCCGATGTATGGAGCTTTCAATCTACCATTTCTGATCGGTGTTTTCTCTAAGAGGTTTAGGGTCGACGACTGGTGCTCCCTCCAGAGGTGCAGCGCCGGGGTGACGGCTGTTTTGGAGTGTCTTGGATTAGGGTTTTTTTAGGTGTTTTAGGGTTTTCTGTTTTTTGGTGTTTGGGTTGGTTGGGCCTGGCCCATTTGTGTTTGGTTGGTTTCTTACCAACTTTGAGGATTCCTGGGTGGCTTATGCTGGTGTGCTCTTGATCCATTTATCTTTATAACTTTAAGACTAATAAAATCTTTTGCTGAGAATTTTTTATTTTTATACAGTTTTGTGCATGGTTCCCAATGGTGGCCACAGTATTGGCTGCGGTTTCTTTGCCGAACAGCATGTCAGTCCGGTGGCCAACCATGCTGGTTTTCTTTATTGAAAGATCTCAGTTCGTGACCCAATAGCTTGTGGTTGTGCAGCACCAGGTGGTGGGGTCTCATGGCACCTGATGGCGGCGGCAACGGCTTTTTTGGGTGGCGGTTTTCATCCTTCAAGAGGTATCTAATCGTCTTGTTGGTGAGCCGGTGCTTGGATTGACTAGTGCTCAATCGAGGTGCAACGCCTCGTGGTGTCTATCATGGTCCATGGGCGGTTGTGGCTTGTTCGTTGGGTGTTGCGATGGCGGCGGCTTGGTTCTTGGTCAGTCTGCTTTGGATGTTTGCTCGGGTTTTGATGGTGATGTGGTTGTATGGAGCTTCTGATCTGTCGTTTCTCATTAGTGTTTTCTCCAAGAGGTTTGAGGTCGACGGTTGGTACTCCCTCTGGAGGTGCAGCGCCTGGTGGGCATCGGTGGGTGGCGGTGGTTCTAGTTCTTGAGGTGGTTGCTATTTCGGAGTGTCTTGGATTAGGGTTTTTTTTTATAGGTGTTTTAGGGTTTTCTGTTTTTTTTAGTGTTTGGGTTGGTTGGGCCTGACCCATTTTCATTTGTGTCTGGTTGGTTTCTTACCAACTTTGGGGGGTTTTGGGTGTTGTGTTCCCTTGATTCGTTTATCTTTGTAACTTTAAGAATAATAAAATCTTTTGCCGAGAAAAGAAAAAAAAAAAAAAAAGAATTTCTTGCCCCTGGGCTTTCATAAAAGTTTGTAAAATTGCCCCAACTGCTCCATTCAAAACGAAAGGAAGATATTGAACTATGCAGAATGTGAAGAATTCTTTTCCCTATAATTGATGAAAATTTGTCGCGCATAAGTTAAGGCAATGTTTTGTTCTCACTCACCAAAATTTGACTTCACCACTGCTTCATAGCCATTAAACTATTCTCCCACGGTGACAACAACAAATGAATGAATTTAATTGAAGTAATTTCCAAATTCAAATGGTATTAGTATTATTTAAGACTGGGGATGCCACATTGGAAGTTGTACCAAAGAACATAAAAGAGTCTATTAAACCTGTTTACAGCTTGGGAATTTTTCTTTTAAAAAAAAATTTTGGAACAAGGGAAAACAGAGTATATAGGCAGAGCATTTTAGATTGAAATGCGTGTGCACGTGAGCACATGTTGTATGTAAAAAAATTTGTGGAATAGGAAAGAATCCCACATGCAATTCGAAGACACGTGCCTACATGTGTGTGTGAGTTCGTGTAATTTGCATGTGGGTGGTGGTTTCATAAAACAGAGTCAAACTGGAGTGAAGTAAGACTGCAGCAGTGCATGCCCACTGATCTCCCCAAACTTCCAGAACTCAAACCTCTGGATCTCCTCTTTGTTACCACTACTCATGATGTCATATGCCCCAGATTTCTCGGTACTCAATCACAGACTTCTTCTTCTTCTTTTTTCTTAAATGGAAGTGCATGGTATCCGTCACTTCCGTCAGAGATTGTCCCATCATACCACTATCTGCAAGAAATGCGACCAAACTTATATTGGGACTGAAGCTGTTCAACTTATTTAAAATATGTTTTTAAGAATTCTTGTAAATTATTTTTTTAAGATCTTTGTAAAAAATAACTCGTTCATATATCGTACAGAAGCTTAGAACATTACTCCCTCCGTCCATGTTTGTTAGTCCACTTTCACTATTCCTAACACGTTAAAAAATTGTACATATTTGTCACTACAAATTTCTAAAAATATGCAATATGGATCTTATTTGATAGCTCTCAACTAGTTCTATTATACGAGTTTTTTAAAATCATAAAACTCATTATAAATTGAAAGATATAGACAATTAAAGACATGACACGAATGCCGAAAATGGACCAACAAATACGGACGGAGGGAGTATGTTGATGTCTGGTTTGCTAGAATGATTTTGTGAAGGAAGGAACGGTGATTCCTTGGCTTCGCAATGGAAATAACTAGCAAATTAAAACTTGCGAATGATCATTCCATTCGTAGGTGTACGTTCCGGCCAATTTTTGTTGGTGAACCATTCTGCTTCACATTCGAGTTACTCAAAACCTGCCTACAGGTATTAGTCAGCTATAAAAGAAGCACCGAAGTAGTGTTGAATTTATGCAGGCCTTCTGCTCATAGCTATCATACTGAGTGGACTATTTGAATTGACAGCTTCACTTGGCAGCATATACTTAACAGAAATCAACTTCCAGATCATGAAATGAAACCTAACTGCGTAAACCGTAAATGCAGGCTAAACAATGCTTCACCAATGGGTCAAAGCAATATGAACCGAACAAATATATCCACATCAAGGCATGAGGTTTTCCACCCAATGGCTTTGAATATGCTTAGGGTATTGGTGCTCAGCGTAAATTTAGGTGGTCATTCAGTTACTGAACTACTCCTCTCCGTTCTGACTTAGGTCACTATGATGAAGATATACATAGTAAACTCTTTTGTATTTATTGAATTTGTTAAACTAACTACATGGTCTCACGCAGTTGGGTCTCAACGGAGCATCAGGGACAACAATGATTGCACAAATGACGGCCCTCTTGGATTTCAGATAGGGTAATTCAGATTAGCTCAAATATTTGAGAAAGGCACATCTTATTTCTTCTCACATATGTTTGACCTGTTTTTGTAACTGCTTTTACATCTGCTAAAATATCTGTACTTTTGCTGTGGATGAGGATGCCGATCATTGGTCCTGACATGGCTGCAAAATTGCCATCACTGTGGTTAGCACATTGAATCAAGGATCACGGTCCTCTTTCCCAACAAGCATGGATTTTTATCTTGTTCTATCGACTCTCCTTTTAGTTCAGACATTTAGATTGTGTGTTGAAATGCAGTTTGCATTAGTCAGTGATCCATGTGTTGCTGTGAACTGTATAAAATGGAGTCCCACTGGTTTTTTAACAATGAGTTGTGGAATATCTCATGATCATTGGTGAGTTAGTTGCTGCTTATGCATATAATCTTCCAATTATGCATTAACTACTGTAGCATCTGAAACATCAAAATATCTCATGATCTGAATTGATGCAGTTGATTAAGATAAAAAGTATTTTCTTGGTAATGAAGCAGGTGTTGCATATGCGAAATACATCTTGCACTTGTATCCTTATATCCCGGCAAAGCTGACATTCTGAAGCATTTGGAGGTAAGTTCGGCTTTCATATCGTTTAGATTTATGAGTATAGATGCATATTCCATATCATTTTGTTTCTAAATGGTAGATTCTAAACGGTAGATTCTTAACGGTGATCTGGCCTTTGCAATTCTCTGCTCTAAACTTTTAGTTGTTACCTATGGAGATGACAAAACTATTAAGGTGACTTTCGACTTTCTAGTGTCCTATATTTCTATTTCTTTTCCACTCCAGCATATATTAACTGTATCCATAACAGGAGGTGTGAAATTTGGCTATTGGTGCCGAGTTGTTTACTATTGAAGGGCATGAGTCTCCTGTTTGTTTGCCCTCACATCACATATGATATTTTTGTAAGGATCAAAATTGAAGTCTTTATTTTCTGCTTGTAGCCTATATATTTGTTTTACTTGCCTAATGTTTTTAGGCATTTGCATCCAATTTTAAGCATTTTTATTCATCCTCCACAGATGGAAAAACAAAATTATGAAAATATCATAACCCCGGAGTCGAGTGTATATTTGAGGCAATGGTTGGAGGGTGCACAATAGTGGCTTGTAGCACGGATGGCAGAAGGTAGGTCCTGTGAACCTAGTTTACCAAACATGGTTTTGGACATCTCATTTGTATAGACGACAAACGGAAAAACCAATGGCGTCATTAAATATATTGTAGGTTTTTTTGCATGTGGTACCTCCAAAACGGTAATCGCCAACTTTTCGAATGGACTCATAGAGAAGATGGTCTGGGTAGAATCTACAATGGATTGGAGACACCTTCCCATGATAATGTGCAGTTTGATACAACAAAAAACTGTTTCTTGGCAGCTGGTAATAACCATGTTATCAAATTCTGGGAAAATATTTGATCTCCAAAAATGGACATCTATTCTACAAATGTAAAAAACTGCGACAATTGATTTTTAATTTCTAGAATCTGAAGGCAATTCCACTCGTCCGTTTGAACAAGGATGGGACATTACTGGCTGCATCTAGGAGGAGTAATGAGATCAATTAGCTACTTTTGTCATTGCAAGCTTATAAAACACCTTGATCCATTGCCTTACTCAGGTCAATTCCCTAAATCAGGTTAGGGGGATCTAAACCGAATCCTTTGTGTAAAATTTGATGTATTCTAGATGTAAAATATGCTTTCGTAATCTCAAGTTGTCCCAAGTTATTGTACTTCTTGATTGTCAACTGCGCATGCCTGCAGAGGTTGAGAACTGAAACCAAGTGAAGAAAAAGTCTTCTTTATTGTTCTTGTACATGTTAGATAATGGCATCAGTTTATACAATCATTTTTGGTTCACTCCAAATATGCCTCTAGAGGCATAGACTAATAGTTTGAGCAAGCTTTTGAATCTTTCCATGCATCATGTCTTTTACAGTAGTAGAGATTTCACAGTGGATTTCTCTCTTGAAATTTTTGGAAAATGGTACCAAATGCAATTTGGTTGAGAAATAGGTTTTGGTTTTTTCAATGTTTATGCAAGTCAATGAGCCTCATAGTAATTTGATGAAGTGTGTGGTGCCCTGTTAAATTCTGTATTTAGCTCTTGGGCTGATTGAAGTTCCATATTTAAGATGATCAATTCATTGCTCATCTTGTTCGACTCATTTATTAGGTGAAAGCAATGTCATTAAAACTGTGATTCTTGTAAATATTTTGGTGTGATTTTGTCCTTTATTCTAGTAGTTTCTGCATTTTGCAACCCCTATATCGGTTATCTTCTTTTTTTTTTTTCTTTCAAACTTTTATATTTGTTTCAGGCAATATAGAACCAACATCTTTGCATACATTGTTTTCACCCACTCAACAGTCGTACTCTGTTTATAACATTGCCACCAGAATCTTTTTTTTTTATTTTTTTTTACAGCATATGACGAAATCCTGTTAGCTGCCATGAGGTACCATGTGAGAAATAAATTAAAGACAGACTTAACCACATAAACAACGAATATCCAAAGAAAATAATCCAACAATAACATAGGTCTGTAATTTGTTGAAAGCTTCTCTGATGCAAATGAACAATGAATGTAATACTGATTAACTAACATCTACAGCTCCTATTTCCTTGTTTCTAATTCCACTTCCCCACAACACACACATGACAAACATACGGTCTTACGACAATGTCTACTCTCTTGCTCCTCGTTATGCCGTAGGTATTCCTTGGCCTGACATGTTTTCGAGCCACCACAAGGCTTCATGGTCCAACTGAAACATGTCATTGAACATGTCTTTTTTCTGTTGCTCCAAAAAGAAATCATTGGAAAGAGAAAATACTGGGGATGGTTCTTCCTCAGCATGAAACATATCACTCTCTTGATTACTTCCTTGCTTCTCCTCTTCCATGAGTGCTTCCAATTCTCCAGCAATTAAATCATTCGATTCATCACTCATCCTCGTGAATGACTTCCTTGCCTATCCTGTTCCCAAAGGGCTAAAAATTCTTCAACTGTAAACTCATTCGGATCATCACTCATTGTAAAACTCAGTTCTTGCACAACTACTTCTTCTAGAAAGGGCATAACTTCTGTTTCTGTTGCTGCATCGATATCACAAACCATCTTATGTTCTTCCACAAACTTTGTTCTAACACGCTTGGCGGGTTTCGGGGCTATATCATCGTGATCAGTAGTCGTAGCCTCAAGATTTTTTACCCTCTTAGATTTCTTGGTGAACTTTGAGTCGTGTCTTTTTATCCTACAAACATATTCTACCTGGCTTACATCGGTATTGCCACCGCAGCGAGAGTACTCATGCATGATCCAGTGGCCTTTGCTCACACTCCCGTCCATCACACCCCGGTCGTTTGTAATTTAAAAACACAGCATTTTCTTGTACCCTATTACACATTTACACGACCTTGATCATTCAATACATTTTCAAGAGCAGTCTCAGCATGCCACACACCACAACCTGCTGTCCTAGCTATTCGGTTCTTGCTAGCCTTGATCAAGGTGGTGAAAACATAAATGGTACCTTCGGCTTCGCTCTTCGATGAATTTCCGTTCTTCCCGTTTGTTTTGCATATCTCCCACGGGTCTTCGTCAGTGAAAATTTGCCAGGGAGCTTTGTCGCCAACCCCGTAAATCTCGCACTCGATGATGAGATCAGAAGGTAGGGGTAAGCCCATAAATTTCCTCTCAAGATAGTAGGACACGAGAAGTTCATCCGTGGGCCTGAAGAGAAAGCCCGGTGGTATCGTCATGTGTTCCAGAGAGGGCTCTATTTCTGATCTTACTGCTACTTTCTCTCGCAATACTCTCTCTCGCAATGCGTTCACTCTCTATGATCTCACACGTTGTTGTTTGAGAAATTGTATGTGTCATAGAGCATCCACAATGGTATAACCAAAATTGGATAACCAAAAGTTACCACATTAGCTTTTGATTATCAATACAAGACATTGCTAAAGTTAACAATGTGGAGTGTCACAATGGTATTTTGTGTCCATAATAAAAAAAAGTATTACTCGCTCTATTTTTATTCATAAAATAGGCATAACTTTAAATTTGTCCATTTACTTTTTAATTTTATAATACTAGTACTATTTAAAAGATATTCACAACACCTTTAAATTGAGACCAATCTTGAACATATTTTGGTAAAGATTAAAAATTGATAATTTCATATTTCGGAGGGAAAATTTTTGAGTTTTGAAATAAGTATTTGAAAAAGAGAGAGAGAATGTATTGTGGGAAGAGAGAGAAAGCACATAGGTGTGGTCCCCAAAATTTGGTTACTGGGAAAATGTTGCTAGTTTTGATTATCCAAAGGCCAAAACTTGGTTATTAATTGGCTAAGAGGTTGCTAACTTTGGTTATACCAATGTGAGTCATTTTTTGGACAAACATTGACAACTTTGGTTATTCAAATGGTTATGCCATTGTGGATGCTTTAAGGGAGGCAGATTTGTATAAAGCTATACAAGGGATACTTGGTTCCTAAGTTGAGGAATCGTTGGGTTGAAGTGAATCCTGAAGACGAAATCAACGGCTGTCATTAGGTTCCCAATAACACGAAGTGTATTTGTTTCCTAACAAGAGTTATACTGGAGAGAAAAAATAGGAAACAAGCAGGACTAATTAGGATTAGGAAACTTCTTGATTTGGTCACATTTTAATAGAGACGAAAAAACAAGACTAATTAATATTGCTAATCTTTCTCTTACACTTTGTTTTACACTCCATTCAGACTGCCCGAATGGAACCAAACATTTCGGATACCAACAAAGAATTCTGAAAAACCTCATGGGTGAGGAGAGTGTGTCGTCTCGAGTCCGTGTTAGGCATATCGCATCCACTGAGTCTTTCAAAACAATTTGAACCGTTCATTTTTCTTCGTCCCATGGACTAAGTGACCATGGAAAAAATTCAGGTCGATTCAATAGTGGTATCTATATGATCAGAAAATAATTAGATTGAGAAAAAAAAATCAAATGGAATTTAATTTTGCATTAAAACAAATAGGTAAATGTGCTTGATCATACAATTATTAATATCCTGTTAAATTGAATTTTTGTGTGGATCACCAAGTCGACGAGATGGAGAATAACAGTTCAGATCGAATGACCAGGCTTGTAAGGAACATAAAAAAGTTATTTTATATCCTAAAAAATTAAAATTATTTTTGAGTAGCAATTGAGCAAATAAAGGTTTTATTTTTAATAATATACAAAGAAAATTAAAGTAGAGGAGGGAAAATAAGGTGGTCATTTAGGAAATAAAATTTTATTTATTTTCTCTTCTTCTTTCATCTATTTTAGAAAATTAAAAAAAACTTTTTTAAGGTTGACTGATATTTAAAATTATTTTTCTTAGGATCTCAATAATTATTTTTGTGTGTTCCTGTGCATCGAGCGGGAATAACGCTAATACATATTTTATATAAATGTGCTTGTGCCTCCCAAGTCTCCAAACCCCATCCAATTTTTCTAGACTTTTAATTTTTTATTTTTAAAAATTGAGAGAGAGAGAGAGAGAGAGAGAGAGAGAGAGAGAGAGAGAGAGAGAGAGAGAGAGAGATTGAGATTTGGGATGTGGGGAGTTACATTCTAGGAAAATGCTACAATACGCACCCCTTATTTGGGTGTGTATCATATACATCCCTATAAAAGTTACGATTTTTTATTTATTTATAAAAGTTACGAGACACACCAAAATACTACGAATTATAGAAAATGTTACGAATCATATTGATGAAAAGTTACGAAAAACTAAAAAATGCTACGATTGCCAATGAGGTGGCACAATCTGGACCATACAATGGGTGCATATGGTACACACCTTTAATGGGTGTGTATTGTAGCCATTTCCGTGGTTCTATCGTATAATGAGATAAAGAAAAAGTGGCAAATGCTACAATACATATCTTCTATTTGAGTGTGTATTTGATGCACCTCTAGAAAAGTTATGAATCGATTAATAAAAGTTACGAGACCCACCAAAATGTTATGAATCATAGAAAATGCTACGAATCATATTGCTGAAAAGTTACGAAACACTATAAAATATTACGATTGTCGATGAGGTGTCACAATATGAATCATACAATAGCTGCATATGATACACACCTTTAATGAGGGTGTATTGTAGCCATTCCCAAAAAAAATTGCACTTTTAAGCTTTTGTTTGTTTGCTTTATTTTTCATGTACTTTTCACAAATGTGAATTGATTCCATTTTTGGTCAGGAATAATTATTATTATTTTTTACATTTTAGATCTTGAATTCACAAAAGTAGATCTATGTCTTCTCGCGAATAGAACAGAAATAACGCTAGACACTGGTGTATTTTTCCTCACTATATTTCTCACATTGGTATTTTTTTGGGGTCATGTGCATCAAATGAACATAACAATACTAATGGATTCTAAATTTTGTCATCAATGAAAAAAAAAAAGTAGTTTGAACCCCTGTTAGCGGTGAATTCGAAATCCGCCATTGTGTGGGGCTCATCTTAAATCTTTCATAACAACTGTTGTAACACGCCCAATGAAAATTCAGTTCATGCGGATATCGATAATGAATTAATTGTTCAAAATTCGTTGATTAGGTCCTTATCCATGTGGTTGATCAAGTCCTTATCAATTTTGTTTTATTTCTGAATAGAAATAAAAGTAATATCGATATCCAATTAAACTGAAATTTTCTAAGGAACATAAAAAATTATTTCTAAACGAAATAAATATTTTTCCTTTTATTTTTTGTGTGGAACCTGAAGTGGTTCCCCACAGGAGGACGGTTGGCATAGTTGCATACGCACCCCATAGCATTGTGGTTCAGGAACCAATGAATGTCGTGCAAAGGTAGTGAATTTTGATTTTGTTGGTTATCATTGTATCAAAAAAAAAAAGAAAAAAAAGAAACTCATATTTGCAAGTGAATGGGAGTTGAATTGCCACATCGGCTAATATTGTAGAACTAGAGTTTGTCCGTACCTAAAGGCACGAAGCAACACATTTTGAATAAAGTTAAATTGAATTATGATTTTTTGACCCGCCAACCAAGCCGATTTCTCCTCAAAGTAGTGTTTTTAAAGAAGCTTTCAGTAGAGTTCATCTAATGAAGGATTTAAATAGCTAGTTACAAAACATGATCAATTCAATGAAGCATAAAAAATGAGGAATGCAAGAGGCACTATCTAGTACACCAACTATTACACTAAATGTACACATGCATTACTACATTAATGCATTATTGGATACATTAGTTAGTGCTTCTAGCATTTCTCATAAAAAATTGTCCAAAAAATAGAGCATAAAAGATAGCGCATTCGCAGTACCATGAAATACCTAAAACATGAATAAAAATCTCACGTGGGATCGATACTAAGACATAAAAGGAAAAAAAAAAAAGGATACCGGAAGAGGGGTGTAACGAAAACAAGTTAACATGAAGTGAGAGATTAATCTTCTTAATAAACTACATGTAGTCTTCAAGCATTTTCTTCTCAATCTTTATATATTTGACAATGAATGTCTTTGAACTTCCTTCTCATCTCTTTTCTGAATGTCCATGTATCGAGTTGAACATAATTTCTCCATCTTGGAGCATGCATGACAATCTAGTGATTTGTAAAAAAATCCATATTAGTATGATATATGTTAGAGACCAAAATTTGTTAAAGAATTAATTCGAAAGGAAATAAAAGGTTGGGAACCAGAAATTGTTGACGGAATTAATTCAAAAGGCTTGTAATTCATTTCCATTCATATATTACTCGTGTACTAGTCTGTGTGCGATATTTTCTTGTGTCGTTTGTTTTCCTAAATGGGATGCTCTGATGGAATCAATTAAAAGGCAATTGAGAGAGAGAGAGAAGAAGAAGAAGGAGAGGAATGGACATCTAATTTGTTCCGGAAAGTGGGAGGAATCTCAATTTTTTTGGGGAATTGACTGCATGAATAAAAACCATAAAAAGAAACCTCTTTATCTAGGATTTTGAATTTTAAACTTAGAGATACGAAAACGTTTTTAACCCTCAGATCAAACCTTATCTTCATCTAGAACGTAGTAAGTACTTCCCAGAAATTCATAGCAAAGAGGAGAGGGCAGTATAATACACTAAATGTTCATCCACGTTGTTTTGATTCTGAACCTTGTTCTCAAAAGTCAAAACTATGAGAAAAATTTGGGTGCCTGTCGGGTATGGTCACGTGATGCATGATCACGCATCTCAGCCATCAAAAAGTGTTTTTGATAGTCAGGATTGCAAGTAGAGAAAGAGAAGAGAGCGGGGAAGAAATCTCTCATGGTTTTAATTCGTAGTTGCAAATAGAGGATTTTGAAAAACTCCGCAAACCTATCACTTGACATTTCTTTCTTTCACTCTTGGCCAAAAGCAAAAGAAGGTGAAAAGGATAATTGTTGTTACTCCTATTAAAGCCAAAACCATTTTTGTTAGTGCCAAAACTTCAAGAGAAAGTGTATGGAACATGAAAAGAAAACATGAAAAGGCATCGGACGGATGAGATCCTTCCGGTACACTGTTTGTGTAACGCCCCGAAAATTGGGTACGTTAATAAATAAATTGCAAAATTATTTAAATAAAATACCAACTTCATTAAAAAAAATCCAAAGAATACTTAATAAATTTTTTTTTGTGAAAATTTAAAAGTAAACTAACTTATTACAACTGAAATAAATTGAATTCGAACACTGTCTGAAAAACTTAAACATTTATTTAAAAAAAATTCAACGGGAATAAAATGACAGAGCCATCTAGCTAATTCTACTGATAAAGCCATGGGTCTGCCATTTGAGTCCCATCTAGCTGCTCCATCGCCTCGTAATCAGCAAGCGGCTCCTCATCTCCTTCTGTACCTAGCGTTGGGGACGCCAGGGCCACAAAAAGTAGCACCGTGAGTGGTAAAATTACACTCAGTAGGGCGCCCTAAACCACCCCTTTACTAAAGATATTCATGCAACAAATACACACATAACTGAAATTTTATTTGAACGAAATACTCAGATTTTTATCATCATTACTCAGCACATCGATTCACAAAATTCCACTATTCTCATTCTCATTTTCGACAAATACTTTCCATCACCGGCCTCCATTCACAATATACCTTAGGTGCTCGATCACACAACAAAGCCACCTCGGGGTATACTGTGCAAGGCTCACGATTGATCACACATTGATCAATCTCTATCCGGCATCGATTCCCACCCACAGTATACTTCCGGCGCCCGATCACACAGCAAAGCAACCTAAAAGTATAAACTGCGCATGGCTCAAGACCCATACCGGACACGTCCCAACCCCAATATCGCGATTAAATTCATTCGTCCTTACACACAAAACGTTTCGATCAAACGTGCTTAATAAGTGAATTCATGCATCACGTGGGTCATTGTTCGCATAAGTCTCACATAACAATAAAATAATCACAAGGTTAAAGAAAAACTTAATACGACATGTAAAACGGCAACTTCCTCGATTTGTTAAAAATGATAAATTAACTCTAAAAATCACGAATTTTTACAGGGATATTATGCTTCACAATACGATCAGATAATGTGTTTTACTCGAGTTCCAATTCCTTCATTAAGATGTTGAAAACGGGTTTTAAAAGTAAATCGTGCTCTGTCTCGTTTTTCCACTACAGCAGAAACTTCGAAAAATCGTACTAAATTCTACGTAACTCGGATTAAGACGAGTTCTACATGGACTCCAATTAATGTTTCGAGATCTACAACCTTACTGTTTTGAGTTTTCTCTGAAACTGAAAAGAAATAATCGAAAAATAGCAGAAACGAAACTGTGCGCAAAATCTCTATTTTCCGACATCATCACTTGTTTACTTCTACTACCCATACGATAATGATCCGACTTCCAACAATTTAAATTACTTATTTCCACGTACACACAACTGTACAAAAATAAAAATATACTAAAGTAAAAGTTAGGTTAAAGATGTCCTACCTCTCCTCCGACAAACTTAGCATGCTAGCGAAACGGTAGGATCGAAAAATCACAACTTCGTGGAGAAATCTATACAAAGGCAATTAAATATCCGCGTGAGTAAAAGAAAATATACTCCGCAAGAAAAAGAGAGGAATTTACCAATGGTGGAGGAGATATAATCCAAAGGATTATTATTTTTTTCCCTTTGTGAGAGAAAATGAAAGAGAGCCAAAGGAAAAAGAATGAAGAAAGAAGAAAAAGAAGAAGTATGGATTACCTGTGGAAGAGGGAATTTCCGAGAGAGTGAGGGAGGGATTTAGGAGTTCTAATTATGATGGAAGAGTTCAAGAGGAAATAGGAGACTATAATGATAAGAGAAAAAAAAAATAAGATAAGGGATAGGGTAGGTTGGGATAATTATGATGGGTTTTTTTTTTTTTTTAAAAATATAAATATATATTTTTTACACACTAATATATATGCATGTAAATACATATCCCTCAACAGGATAATTATCTCATTGTTAGGATAATTAACCCTATTACTATTTATATTTATATTTATATTTATAAATATAAATATATTTAAAAAAAAATGATCTGTTACAGTTTGAATAGTGTACCAGGCAGATCGCATCCATTGGATGCCTTTTCATGTTCATTTTCATGTTTTCTTTTCATGTATTGTACTAGAGCTCAAACTTCAATGCACAAAAGGCTTGTATTCATGTGTATAGTACAAGCCTTTTATGCACTAACGTTTTGGTACTAACAAAAACAGTTTTGCATTATCACCACCCTTTATTTAACCAAAAAAAGGAATAGACCTAGTAAGTTTAAGAATTCAAGTTAAATATAGTATATAAAAATTATTTTATGGTATACCAATATCATATCCTCTGTAGCACATATACTTGGAAGTGAGTTAATCTTATGGGTTCAAATCCAGGCAGCGGAAATTTTTCCTTTTTCTAAAACTATAATGACTTTTTGCGGAATAAAGATATAAAAGTTATAGAGCACATACTAAAATTTTTGCTAAAAATATCACAAATCCTACGTAGAATGCATAAAAAGATAAGTTGAAATCTGTTGATGAATCCTTATCGATAGTTGTATATTTTGTTTTAAACAAAATTTCCTGAAGAAAATGAACATAAAAAAAAAATCAGAACTAATATTGTAGTAAGATTTTATTTACGAAGAAAAACTAATAATTTAAGTCAAGCAAGTCAAAATTTTCCAAGGAAGGAAACATATTTTTTTATTATTTTTTAAAAATTCTGTGTAGCGCCTTACTTTTTTTTTTTTTCTTTCTAAACCTCAAAGCCACGGCTGTGGATTTTCCTTCCCATTTGATTTCACTCACGACATAAACTCCTCGCCAATTATCATTCTCGGTTTGTCTCCTCTCGTGCGGTAAACATCCTTTCTCTATAGTTAACATTTATTGATCTCGCCGTTTAATTTTTATAACTCTCTCGCAAATAATATCTCTCCTTCCACAGATTCATATTTTGAGAACTCAACCATTCCACAACCTTAAATCTTCTTACGTTTGTAGCGCGCTAATAATTTCGGACTAAAGGTAGGATACCTAGAACTTACTTTTTACTTCAGTTATACTGCTTTTGTGATAAGCTCTAGATAATGTAAATAATAGGGCTTAATTCACCCATTTTGATCTCACACACGTGCATACTGTAGCTTTATTTGTTTGATATTGCGTGTAGTGGTATTTTTGAAAGTCTCAGGTTAAACGGGATAGCAAAGCATGTTTGAGTGCTCGGGGGAGCATCCCAAAGATAAAGCAAGTTGGCACACAGTTACCCAGTTCCTCGAGCCAAGAATTGAAGAGATGGTTAGATCGAACTCGAGACGTTAGAAGATCAAGAAGTCAAAGCAAAGTGACGAGGGCGAGCCAGGCACACCAGAACCTATTCTAGCATAACCCTTGCACAGGTTCTACCTGAACAGAATGCCAAAACAATGCCAAAACCTATTCTACCCTTTTGCTTGTACAGGTTCTAGCCAATCAGTGAGAAGAAAACAACACCAGAACCGGTTCTAGCATTTCCTTTGTACCGGTTCAAGCATCAAAATTCTGGATTTTTGGAGCCCGATCAAGACCAAATTTAGGGGCATTTTTGTAAAATGTAGCACGACTTTTGGGGGTTATAAAAGCCCCCAAACCTCAGATTTTAGGGTTATCTTCATCCTTCACCTTCTCTCTCTACCTCCTTCTTCATTCACTCCATTGTACTCCCACTTCTCACTAGATTTGGGGCTTAAACATTTGGTTTAAGGTATTTTCTTCTTCATTAATGTTATTGCATTCATCTTTTGCTACGTAGATCTTCATTTTATTTCCATTTGCGTTATGTTTCACGTTTTCATGTCATTTTTACTTAGTCAATTCATTTCCCTTTTGAGTATGTGTGAGTAGTGTAGCAAGGCTAGGTCATGGGGTGATTAGCACCCCATGACTTGGGGTTATTTTGTTCTCTCAAAATGAGCATTAAAAGTTGTTTGTTTAAGGGTTAGGGTTCAATTTTATGTATCAAAACTTAGTCTTGTTAACCTTTTTGATCTTGTGTAGGCAAGGGCTTGACTACTTGCCACACATGATGCTTAGAGCTATGGCATTCAAAGTGTTTGTAAAAATGCCTCAATGAACCCTGCTCTTGAACAAACCCATTTTCTAGAATCCAAATGCACTAAAATGTTAAATCTTTCGGTTAAGCATGTTTGACTACGTGCTTTAACCGTGTAATCTTGAGAGGAACAATTTAATTCAAGTCATGGGTGTTTTGAACCCCTTGACTTTGCCTTTAGTTTTTTAAATTAGCAAAACCTTCATTTTCTAGTCATTTAGAGGTAGAGAGAGAACCACCAAACAAAACCACCTTAAAAGTTGGCCGTCTTAAGACTGAAATTCTCATCGCAAGTCAAACTTCATGCTGGTTGCATTTGGTCCCTGTGGAAATCGACCCTAGTCTTGCTGGGTTACTATGCTCTCAACGACCTAGCCCTACGCTTGGGGCGTCCTATTCTACAACAAAGCTAGGTTGCAAGCATTTTTGGCGCCGTTGCCGGGGACCAAATGGTCCACCAAGCGTGACTTTACTTGCCCGCTGTCAGTATTTCATTCCTTTAGTATAATTTAGTTTAGTTTTCCTGTTTTTAGTTTACTTGATGGATTTAGCGAGGCGGCGGCATAGCCCCTCGGAACTGTTTGTGGTGAGGTGGTTGATTAACCCCTCCAGTCTGCTAGTTGGTAGTGTATGCACGGGCAGCGTGGGTACTTTCGAGCCCCTCATAATCGCTGCTTAGTTTGCATTGACACTCCTCTAGTCGAAGCAATGGCTGACGACAATGAGGTTCCTCACCGAGATCCACACACCACCACCACCACCACGTCAGAGGACTATGTGAGATAACTTGAATCCCGATCGCACTCCACATACTTCGTGCATAGTCCTCCCCAACACTACACCCGCAAACACTTTCACCGTCAAAACTCCGCACATAAACTTGGTTCCCCACTTCTATGGGCAGGATCACGAGAATCCCTACACACACATGAGGGATTTCGATGAAATAGTGACTACCATTGTGAATCAAGCTGGTCAAATGGAGTCCGCACGGCTCAAAAAATTTCCATTCTCTCTAAAAGGCAAATCAAAGGATTGGTTCAATGCTTTAAAACCTCAATTTGTGCGGGCCTGGCTTGATTTACAAAGGGAGTTTTTCAAGAAATTCTTCCCAGAGCATAGAACTCGTCATATGATGCAACAAATTCAAGGTTTTCAACAAAAAAAATGACGAGACTTTCTATGCATGTTGGGAACATTTAAAAGATTTGTTGCTATCAGTGCCACATCATGGTTTGGAAGATCAAGACCAAGTGAGCTCTTTTTATCGCGGGCTTTCTCAAGAGAGCCGAAAATTGATTGACACGATGTGCAACGAAGAATTTCTTGATAAATATCCTGAGGATGCTTGGGAGTATTTGGACCAATTAGCCGAGAACAATCGGGCGTGGGACTACTCGAACCCTTCTGACAGGTCCCAGTCGGCCCAAAATTCGAATACTCCCTGCCCATGTGCTTCTGGTAAGTATACATTGGACGAGCAAACCAACCTACACCGTAGAGTCAACTTGCTCGCTAAAAAAAATGGAAAATTTGGAATTGAACAAGATAGTTGAGTTGGTCGCGGTGACTCAAGTGGAGGAAGTGTGTAGCTTGTGCGATCTTAGTGGGCACATCCCAAAGTAGTGCCCCGCTTTGGACGCTTTCAAAGAGGCCTTGCAAGGGACCAACCAAGTGGGAGTTAACTCCCTCAACTAGAATCAAGGTTTTCGACCACCCCAAGGTAAAAACCAAGGGCAACCCAGGTATCCTCCTAACCAACAAGCATAAGGTCCGAATACCTACCAACCCCCTCACAAGCGTTCATTGGAGGATACCCTCCAAATGTTTATTCAAGGTCAATCGGTTGTCAATGAGCAAAATGCACATTCTTTAAGGGAGATCCAAAATAAAGTTCCAAGTTGACCGCAGCCGTGGGGGTCCTTCAACAGGAAAATGGAAAGTTTCCCTCACAACCACAAGTGAACCCCCAAGGTCTTGTGAATGGAACTTCGTCCAAGGGTCTCAATGTGGTACACGTTAAGTCTATCACTACTTTGAGGAATGGCAAGGAGGTTGACAAAACCATACCTCCAAAACCTACCACTTTGTTTGTCCTTCCCACTCCCATCGTTATGGAACCCTCTCCGAGTGGCGTGACTATTCAACCGCCCAAAGCTGGGGCGCCGTGTGTGCCTACTTGTTCCTTTCCTGCTCCATACCCCCAAAGATTGAGGGCACCTTCGACCATGAATGATGAGATTTACGAGCTTTTCAAGAAAGTAAAGATCAACATCCCTCTTTTGGATGCCCTCAAGCAAATTCCCTCATATGCCAAATTTCTTAAGGACTTATGCACTGTTAAACGCAAGTTGAATGTCCAAAAGAAAGTTTTCTTGACCGAGCAAGTGAGCTCCATAATTCTTACCAATGCCGCCCCTAAATATAAGGACCCTGGGTGTCCCACGATTTTTGTCGTGATTGGCGGCAAGAAAGTTGAGAAAGCCATGCTAGATTTAGGGGCGAGTGTGAATTTGCTTCCGTACTCCGTGTACCAACAATTAGGGCTAGGAGAGATGCAACCGACCCCGGTTACTCTTCAATTAGCCGATCATAGTGTCCAGATACCAAGAGGGAAGGTGGAAAATGTTTTAGTCCAAATAGACAACTTTGTCTACCCGGTGGACTTTGTGGTGTTGGACACTTGTCCGGTGGCCAACCCTTCGGCACAAACTCCTGTCATTCTCGGACGTCTTTTCTTAGCGACGTCTGATGCCATTATTCATTGCCGAAATGGGTTGTTGAACATGACGTTTGGGAATATGAAAATGGAGCTTAATATTTTCAATGTCACTAATCAAATGGGGGACGAGAGTGGTGTTCATGAGGTAAGTGTGATAGACACTTTGTTGCAAGACCGAGTACACTCCTCTTTGCATCAGGCGCCTATGAAAACATATCTTATTGCCAAGGAGATGGACGCAGAGGTCGATTATTTGTACTCATTATTGGAAAAACAAGACAAGTATGGGCCCTAAAATTGGTCTGCTACTCTTGAGGAGTTACCGCCCAAGGAAACCGAAATTCTCCCTTTAAATCTCCCAATTCTTGATATTTCACGGGATGAACAAGAGTTTGATGTGTCGAGTTACCTATGTTTAGCCGACAATGTTAATTATTGTGTTATGGGTCAACTTCCGAACCATTGGGATCCCCATGAGAGGGAACAATTTCTTGTTGTGGCGAAAAAACTTTTCTTTGATGAGCCGTATTTGTTCAAATATGATCCACCGGACGACCCATCCGCCTGATTCGTGTGAGCTATAGTGTTAGCCATTTTTGAACGGCTATTGATGGTCCGGTATAGCCACCTATCTCTAGCTTGAATTGTTGTGTGACTTGTTCTACGACACTTTGAGTGGGGGCGGGGAGAAAAGTAGTACCCATTAATCGCGTGAAGATTTGTTCGTTGGGGACTCGGCTATCACGGAGCGAGTCGGTACTAATCATTTTCTCTTAGTAGGTAGCTGGCAATTCAGTCTTTTGCAGGGTGATCATGCTACCGTACCAGCCTTGGTAGTTTTGGGTCTATCATGTCGGCGAATGCGGCATTCAGAAGCCCTAAGCAGGGGTGCGATGAAATGCCGCGGTTGTAAGGCCTACAAAGTTGTTGGGAGATGGCCCTGTGCGACTAGCTGTGGTCTCGTATGGGGCCGAAGAAGGGAGCCTTGGAAGCATTGCCAATGACGAAACGAGAAAAGTGATGAAAAAATCTCAAACTTGGTCGAGGTATTGGGTTGTTGACATTCCACCCCGTCGGTACATTTTTATTCCTCCCTCTCCTTGATACTTTAAATATGCTTAGGTTTGTTCGTAAAGGCGAGAGTTGGTACCTCGGTGAATTCGGTATCCATGCTCATCCATATACATGAACTCTAGTGAACAAGTTGAGCCTGTTTTTGGTCGAGTATCGTGCATTAGTTAGAGTGGAAATTCTTTTCAAAGCATCCCATGATTTTTGTCTCTCATTTCTCGCATTTGCGTAAATAATACCCTTTTGTCGTGCTTGAGTAGTGTAAATATCTTGTATGCATCATATTGGAGTTGTTAGCGTACGTAGGAAATGATAGAAGGCATTTTTGCATGATTATACCACATACGTGTCTCCCTCGACCTTAATTTTTGTAAACCATTGTCTGAGTCCCCATTTTTGCTTAACTTAGGAAACCGGATGTTTGGAGGGATGTTCATGGAGTGTGTTGTGTAAGTGGGGTTCGTTTGAATGATGTGGGAATTGTTGGGTTGAGATCCATTGAAGTTGGAAAAATCTAAAAATTTGTGCAATATCCTCCCTTCCACTATAAAAAAAACCCAGAAGTCTGAAAGTTTTATCTCCCACCTCTCCAATCCAAGATAATAAATTTCCTTTCCATCTCTCACTACAAATGTTACCTCTATTGGCTCTAATATTCTCCAAAAAAAAAAAAAAGTATTCTTTGAAAGAGCAAAAGAGAAATACGAAGAGAGTGTTGAAAGGGTTGGCGAGACATCCACGAAGTCATATGTTCCTTGATGAGGAATAACTTAAAGGAGATGGGAAGTTGGAGAAGGACGATGAGGATGATGCGTTGGTGTCGGAGGTAGTAACTTAGTAGTTAGCTAGTAGGTTTAATTTATTTTTCTCGCTTTGTTTGTTGTTTGGCCGATCGGCTATGCCTTGGGTAGTGTGGGGCCGGTGGTGGCCAAGGGTAGTTGACCGAGCAAGTATATAGCCGCCACCCTTTTGTTTCCCTTTCTTTTGAAAACCACGGTCACTATAAGCCATTTAAGCCCTTAGTTGATCCGAACGTACGCTAATTAAACTCCACGGGATGCATGGTTGATATTTATGTTTTGCCTAAGCATGATTTCCGTTCTAGTTAGCTTAGTTGTGAATAATCAATTGCTTTCATCTTTCGGCTCACTTTTGATAGTATGCATAGCTCTTTTGTATCTCGCTATTGCATTTTTCTCGCTAGCGCCTATCATGGGATGTGATGATATTTCAAAGTGTGGAAAAAATTCAAAATTGAGCGTATCTTTGTGAATTTTTGGAATCGACACTTGAAGTGATGCATGTGCTTGATTGTTTTGGCAAAGTTTGTTCACTTTAGTTCATGGCATGGGCGTGCATGGGTTGCCTAATTTTTTATTTACCGGGGTGTGTGTACTCTGGCCTTGTTTTTTGTTAATCGAACACAGTTATCATATCATGAATCTTGGGAAGTTTACATAGCATAGATAGTTAAGTTAATCCAGATTAGTTTACTTGGGCCAAGCAAAGTCCAAGTCGGGGGGTGTGATAAGCTCTAGATAATGTAAACAATATAGCTTAATTCACCCATTTTGATCTCACACACGTGCATACTTTAGCTTTATTTGTTTGATATTGCGTGTAGTGGTATTTTTGGAAGTCTCAAGTTAAACGGGATAGCAAAGCGTGTTTGAGTGCTCGGGGGAGCATCCCAAAGTTAAAGCAAGTTGGCACACAATTACCCAGTTCCTCGAGCCAAGAATTGAAGAGATGGTTAGAACTCGAGACGTTAGAAGATCAAGAAGTCAAAGCGAAGTAATGAGGGCGAGCCAGACACACCAGAACCTGTTTTAGCATAACCCTTGTACAGGTTCGACCTGAACAGAATGCCAAAATTAAAGCAATGCCAGAACCTGTTCTACCCTTTTGCTTGTACAGGTTCTGGCCAATCAATGAGAAGAAAACAACACCAAAACCGGTTCTAGAATTTCCTTTGTATCGGTTCAAGCATCAAAATTCTGGATTTTTGGAGCCCGATCGAGACCAAATTTAGCGGCATTTTTGTAATATGTAGCACGGCTTTTGGGGGTTATAAAAGCCCCCAAACCTCAGATTTTAGGGTTATCTTCATCTTTCACCTTCTCTCTCTACCACCTTCTTCATTCACTCCATTGTACTCCCACTTCTCTCTAGATTTGGGGCTTAAATACTTGGTTTAAGATACTTTCTTCTTCATTAATGTTATTGCACTCATCTTTTGCTACGTAGATCTTCATTTTATTTCCATTTTCGTTATGTTTTACGTTTTCATGTCATTTTTACTTAGTCAATTCATTTCCCTTTTGAGTATGTGTGAGTAGTGTAGCAAGGCTAGGTCATGGGGTGATTAGCACCCCATGACTTGGGTTATTTTGTTCTTCTCTCAAAATGAGCATTAAAAGTTGTTTGTTTAAGGTTTAGGGTTCAATTTTATGTATCAAAACTTAGTCTTGTTAACCTTTTTGATCTTGTGTAAGCAAGGGCTTGACTACTTGCCACACATGATGCTTAGAGCTATGGCATTCAAAGTGTTTGTAAAAATGCCTCAATGAACCCTACTCTTGAACAAACCCATTTTCTAGAATCCAAATGCACTAAAATGTTAAATCTTCCGGTTAAGCATGTTTGACTACGTGCTTTAACCGTGTAATCTTGAGATGAACAATTTAATTCCAAGTCATGGGTGTTTTGAACCCCTTGAATTTGCCTTTAGTTTAAATTAGCAAAACCTTCATTTTCTAGTCATTTAGAGGTAGAGAGAGAACCACCAAACAAAACCACCTTACAAGTTGGCCGTCTTAAGGCTGAAATTCTCATCGCAAGTCAAACTTCATGCGGGTTGCATTTGGTTCCTATGAAAATCGATCCCGGTCTTGCCGGGTTACTATGCTTTCAACGACCTAGCCCTACGCTTGGGGTGTCCTATTCTACAACAAAGCTAGGTCGCAAGCATTTTGTGTTTCCGTATATTTGCGTATATCTAAATATAGTGGTGATATGAATATAATGTGAAATAGTAGTCGCGGTCGTGTTTCCAACCGATAAGGTTTTGTAAGTCTAAAACAGAACCGAAAAGACGAAAACTATTTTTTTTGTGTGTAGTTCTGCTTTGCAGATTTTTGAGTGTTTCTGTTTGGATTTAGAGAAAACGTAAACAATAAAGTTGTAGATCTCACAAAGTTAAGCAACTTTCATATAGAACTCGTTTCAATCCGAATTTCGTAGAATTAACTATGATTTTTTAGTCCTAAACAAAGCAAAACGGTGTTTTAAGCTAAACAGTGAATCTGTCCCGAAACTGTTTAATTCAGCCAAATTTGACGAACTATTTTATTGTAATATTTTGTGAATTTTGTAAACCGTTTGCTATTTTTAGTGGCTGGAATGGTAATTGACATGTATGGGCTCGAGATAGTCGATTTTATCATTAAATTTTCTTTTCATGCTATAATTGGACGCATGTGATTGTTTGGCTTATTGGCGTTTTTAAACCATTAAGGTTGTGTAATTGACTATTGCAATTAATTTAATAAACTAAAAAGATGAGTGTTCCATTTATCGGATTTGGCGAATGGGACGTGTCCGGTATGGGTCTTGAGCCATGCGCAGTTTATGCTTTGTTGTGTGATCGGGCGCCGGAGGTATACTATGGGTGGGAATCGATGCCGGACAGAGATTGATCAATGGGTGATCAATCGTGAGCCATGCGCAGAATACCCCGAGGTGGCTTTGTTGTGTGATCGGGCACCTAAGGTATACTGTGGGTGGAAGCTGGTGATGGAAATTATTTCTTGGAAGGGGGAATGAGAATTGTGAAACCTTGAGATTGATGATGGAATATTGAATCTACTGAAGTCACTATGTTGAGAAATGTTGAAGTAATCGAGTTGTTCTATGCTTTAAATTGATGTTCCATGTGTTTTAACTGTTGCATGAGTATTCTTTCGTAAGGGGTAGTCTCAGTGTCCTATTGAGTGTAATTTTATCACTCACGGTACTACTTTTGTGGCCCTTGCGTCCCCAACACCAGGTACAGAAGGAGAGGAAGAGCCGATTGCTGAGTTCGAGGCGATGAAGTAGCAAGAAGGTTATGAAGTGGTGGAGCCGTGGCTTTACCAGTAGATGTTTAGCTAGATGGCTCTGTCTGTTATTTCAGTTGAACATTAAATAAATATTTAAGTTTTTCAAACAATGTTAGAGTTCTATTTATTTCGAGTTGTAATAATTTAGCTAACTTTTAGCTTTCCATTAAAAGAATTTATTAAGTTTTCTTTGAAATTTTAATGAAGTTGGATTTTCTATTTAAATAAATTATAATATTGATTTATTAAGAGAGAGTTAATTAGGCATCCTGTACAAAAAAAGATCATTATGATTTCATCCTATGAGATTTGAATACTTATGATTCCATCCTGAAATTCAAATAAACCCCAAAACACCCATTCTCTCTCCTAATTTTTCTAATATTTCTCTCCTGATTTTCCTAATAATTCTTTCTCCTAATTTTCTAACATTTCTCTCTCCTTATCTTTCCTAATCTCTCTCTCTCTCTCTCTCTCTCTCTCTCTCTCTCTCTCTCTTAAAAAATCTCTCTCCTAATCTTCTCTCACCTAAAATCTCAAAAAAAAAAATAGAATGAAAAATTCATTATGATTACAAACAAAGAAAACATGATAAATTAATTGATTTTCATAGACTATGCTAAAACATGATAAACTAACGACGACAATAATATTCATGATTTACTGATTAACCATGTCCATGGTGAGTTACACTTGGAACATAATGATTTATTGATTAACCATGTTTACTGCTCTAATGTTCATGCCTAGAACATGGATTATTTTTTAACCGTGTATCCATTTTCCCATTTAAGTATAAGATATCATGGCAAAATGGTGAATCTACACAGGGAACATGGTTTATTGATTAACCATGATCACTTAATGAACCATCTTAGACTATGTAAAAAACTTGGTAAATTAAAAACGAAAAATACAGAAAACATGATAAATTAATAAACCATGTTCGATGTACGAATCACTAACATTGTAAACAAATTAACCACTAATGAGAACATGCTACAACACGAATACGAAAAGTGGAAGAAGTCGACATAACAGAAGATGGTAATTTAATTTACCATCGAAAAAATTTCCTTGTATTCAAATCATGCAATGATATACATTGCTAAACATTTCAAATCATAAAATGATTCCCCAGCCCAAACATGATTCTACGGCCGATCAAAGGAAAAAAAACCCAATCTACCGTTCAAATGGATGACGATCTTGATCCAGAGAAAGTCGGTGGCGGCTTTCGTGGCGGCCGCCATGGCGATAGATCTGAGCATGGACAGTCGGAGTGGGCTACCTCACTGGACATGGATGATGGGGTTGATCCAGAACTTCTTTCTCCATAGTTCAGAGGTTCAAATAATTAGGGGAGTTAAAGTACTGAGACTGAATTTGAGTTAGCTCTTCTTTTAGGTACTTGAACTCTAGTACTGATAATAGAAAAGCACTTACGGTTTTACAAAAATTTAACTATAATTTAGAAAAGAAAAAGAAAAAGACACTTACCATAATTCAAGCGAAATTCTCGTTCATCGGTTAAGTTCAACTTGGATACATTTTAATGTTGTGACTTTAAATGAACACATTGCCTCTACAAGTTGAATTTCAAACTCAAATCTAGATTATAGATCTCACTGCAGTGAGGGGACCAAGAATCTTAATTACTTAGTTATGCATACCCATGAACTAGAATATTACAAAAATCAGTCTCTCTTAGGCATTTTTTCAATCATTTCTTGGACAAACGAACCAAAACCAATCATTTTCAAACAACCATACTAGAAATTTTGGAGTCGTTGATTTCAAATGGTAATCCAGAAGTGCGAAATGGGAAGCAAAACTGAGGATTATGTATTGTTCTCCATTTTTATTGTGCATCTATCTTAAGAGGGTAGTTTTGACTTCTTAAAAAAAGGTAAATTACATTAAACCCTCCTCAACTATGACTTATTTTCACATAAGCTCCCTAAAGTTTAAAACCCAACACTTAACCCTTGTAAATTATATGAATCATAGATGTCAAAGATGGCATCAAAGGAAAATCACGATATACCTCTTGCCTGTTAATCATAAGCCCATCACCTTTTTTTGTACCTTTATCCTTCACCAATAACCTCCGTATAATCACCACATGGAAAATCAAACGCAATCACCAATATCTAACGAAAACAATTCCAAACCCAATAATCTCCTAACCTGGGATTCCACTACAAGTGACTCCAATAGTTAGATTCTTTTGTACCCTTCTTAGCCTATTTAGATCTTGGAAAATTACACGTAGCTGAAGAGAATGGGTAATTTCATCTTAAACTCTTATTTTCACTCACATGGCTATTTTCGTCCAATATTTTGACGTTTTGCTAACAAAAGAAGCTTATTGTCATCACATAAATACATAAAGGGGTTAAGTATTGAGTTTTAGAGATTAGGAAAGTTAAGTAAAATCAATGATAGTTGAGAGGGGTTTAGAATAATGAATCAAAAAAAAAAAATACTCCAATGAAAATTGAAAATGAGAGTAAGTATAAAGAAGAAGGTCAATAACCTCTTTCTTGCATTTTTAACAAGAAGGTGAAAGCTATTTAACGACCATTTTTTTAATCAAATCGATATAATAAATTTTTGATAAATATGTGTGTACAGATTTTGTACAAATATGTTGCTTTAGGCCTCCTCGGGGTCCCACACAAATTATCGGATCCGTTCATATTTTTCAAATAACGTTAATTGATACCCCATAAAAAAATTAGCTGAATCGGATATTGGTAACTGCTCCATCAGTTCATCTAGTTTTTTTATTCAAAATTAAAAATTGGATGAACCGATAGAGGATTTCCCGATATCCGATTTAGCTGATTTTTTATGGGGTACAAATAAACATTATTTAAAAAAATAAACGCTCCGATCATCTTTGTGAGATCCGGAGGAGACCCAAAATGACAAATCCATACTAAATCTGTACAAAAAAAATCTGTACTAATAGTTTAGTCCATAGATTTCCAAGGAAATACACCAACGCATACTATAGCGTGATAGGCGTAAATAAGAATTTGTACATAAAATGTGGAGTGGGTAAAACCTGGTTACCCTACTAAGGGGCATGGCACGTGCCTATGGCAGTCACCAGGAGAGGGTGAGTAGCTCGACACCACATAGGGAAGCCTTAGCCCTGTGCCGAGCTGAACTGACCATGAATAAGGTCAGAATAATTAAGTAAACTAATAAATCAGGATGCACTAGCTCGGCGTAAGGCATAAAGGGATGCCCTGATATGGCCGAGCTAGAAAGGCTACATGTATAGCTTAAACAACATTCTGGAATACATAATTCAGCTCGGCATGATGCGCTGAGCTATGTACAAGTTATTCCGAGCTATGTGGAAGCACGGCACCGCCACGAATAAGGCGGTGAGACATTCCAGAATATTCTGCAGCGGCTCCTTATGAGATAAGGAGCAATCTCGTAAAGTAAGGGATTAAGATGGGAAGTCCTAATGTGATTAGGAGCGTGCCTCATATAGGGAAGAGTCCTATATGGAAAGGAGGACTGCTGCTAAACGTGATCTAGCAGTATTTGGAAGCATGTGCCTAATAGGAAAGTCCTATTAGGAAAAGGATTCCTAAAGAAAATAGGAAACAAGGGGAACGAGATGCCTAAATTGATGAACGACTACACCTATAAATACAAGGCAATAACCATGACAAAAGGTACGCTGTGAAACCCTTTTCATACACATTGTGATTTAAGAACTCCAGTACGTGATACTAACTTAGGCATCGAAGGGCCTTTGCCGACGAGAGGCAAAGGTGCTCTAACCCTTTTTCTGTCTTGCAGATTTAGGGTTGAATCAAGGAAGCACGTGATCCAGGGCTACGTGGATTTTATCCCCGTACAAAATGCATAAAATGTTGGTGGCTTCGAATGTAACCTCCCAACCATGTGGTCCTTAGCTGCTCTACCTTTACCACTCTCATCATCGGTCTCCATTACCCACACTACAAATCCAAACAACCACAACCACCACTACCAAAGTTTCTCATCCTCATCCTCTTCATCAAACCTCTCATTTCAAAAACCAGCCCAAACATCACATAATACCAAACAAGAACCCAAAAAAACCATCCGGTACTGCCTAAGTGAACTCTGCCGCCAAGGTCAACCCAGCTGTTCGACACTATTCCCCAACCGAAAACCGTGCTTTGGAACACAATCATTATTGGGTTTATTTGCAATGGCATGCCTGATGAAGCCCTGTTGTTGTATTCCCAGATGGTGTCAACTTAAGGCTTGTGCTGAGGCTCAACACCTTGACATTGGTAAAGCTGTTTACTGCCACATTTTGCATTTTGGTTTAAATCCTAGTAGAATTGTATGTAATTCCCTGTTGAACATTTACTGTACTTGCTTGAGCTCAACCGTTGACAAAATGGGTTATGTTGATGATTAGATGTGGCTGGTTGTGTTAACTCTTTTGTGTCTAGAGATCAAAAGCACCCTCTGTGTGACGAAATATATGAAACATTGGAACAATTGGCTTTAATGATGAAAGACGCTGGTTATAGACCTGGCCTTGGTCTAAAATAGGAACGATTTCTGAGTTTGAGGAATGAAGGACATTACATTCTAGATTTTTGTGGCATAGATATTCGGTTAGATTGTCTGTTTTGTGTTTGTTTTCACTCGGAGAGGATGTTGATGTTTGTTTCTCACTTGCATTATGTCTTCCGTTGGAAATGACAAGGGAGGCATCGAGTTGTGGGAGGTTGGATCTGGTGAGAAGCTTGTTGCAATGAATTTCCATATTTGGAACATTTCCCATTCCTAAGTCATTACGGGTTGGCAAATTTCTACTATATATTCAATACGAGCTATACCTTCCAAATGGCATGAAATCTAAAATAATCCTACCCAAATTCAGTATGCATTAGTCAACGATCCTCCATGTCCTGCTGTGAACTGTATAAAGAGTCCCACTGGTTTTTTCTTCTATGAGATTAACCGCTGCTTATGCACATAATCTTCCAATTATGCATTAACTATTGTAGCATCTAAAACATTGAAAATCTTATTATCTGAATTGATGCAGTTGATTAAGATAAAAAGTATTTTCTTGGTAACGAAGCAGGTGTTGGCAACAAAATGATCTGGCCTTCGCAATTCTCAGTTCTAGACTTTAAGTTGTTGCCTGTGGAGATGACAAAACTATGAAGGTGACTTTCAACTTTCAAGTCTCCTCTAGTTCTATTTCTTTTCCAATCCAACATATATTAACTGTATCCATAACTGTAGGTGTGGGATGTGGCTATTGGTGTCGTGTTGTTTATTATTTGAAGGGCATGAGTATCCTGTTTTTTGTGTTTGCCTTGACATCACAGATGATAATTGTGTAAGTATCAAAATTGAAGTCTTTATTTTCTGCTTATACCCTGTATATTTGTTTTCCTTGCCTAATGTTTTTAGGCAGTTGGATCCTAATTTTAAGCTTCTGCATTCATTATCTAGGGATGGACAAACAAAATTATGGAAATACCATAACCTCGGAGTCGAATGTATATTTGAGGCAACGACTGGAGGGCGCACAAGAGTGGCTTGTAGTACGGATGTCAGAAGGTCAGTTCTGTAAACCTAGTTTACCAAACAGCCCAAGGTAGGTTTTGGAAAACGGTACCAAATGCAATTTTCAGTTTTGTTCATAGTGAATGAATGACACGAAATGTTTGTGCAATTTGGTTGAGAAACAGGCTTTGGTTTTTCAGTGTTGATGCAAGTCAATGAGCCTCATAATAATTTGATGAAGTGTGTGGTGCCCAGTTAAATTCTGTATTTACCTCTTGGGCTGATTGAAGATCCATATTTAAGATGATCAATTCATTGCTCATCTTGTTCAACTCATTTATTAGGTGAAAGCAATCTGTCATTAAAACTGTGATTCTTGTAAATTTTTTGGTGTGAGTCCTTTATTCTAGTAGTTTCTCCATATTGCAGCCCCTATATTGTTTTTTTTGTTTCAAACTATTATATTTCTTTCAGGTAATATGGAACCAACATCTTTGCACACATTGTTTTCACCCACTCAACAGCAGTACTCCGTTTATAACATTGCCACCAGAATCTTTTGTTTTTTTTTTTTCCTCCTTAAAGCATCTAACGAAATCCTGTTAGCCGCCATGAAGTACCATGAGAGAAATAAATGAAAGACAGACTTAACCACTTAAACAAAAAATATGCAAAGAAAATTTAATCCATCAATAATACATATCTGCAATTTGTTGAAAGCTTCTCTTATACAAATGAACAATGAATGAAATACTGATAAACTAACATCTACAGCTCCTATTTCTTTTGTTTCTCATTCCTCTTCCCCACAACACACACATGACAGACAATGTGTCCTCTCTTGCTTCTCGTTATGCCGAAGGAATTCCTTGTCCTAACATGTTTTCGAGCCACCCTAGGGTTTCATGGTCCAACTGAAGCATGTCATTGATCATGTCTTTTTTCTGCTGCTCCAAAAAGAAATCATTCGAAAAAGAAAATACTGGTGATGGTTCTTCCGCAGCATGAAACATATCACTCTCTTGATTAATTCCTTGCTTCTCCTCTTCCATAAGTGCTTCCAATTCTCCAGCAATTAAGTCATTCAGATCATCAGTCATTGTAAAACTTGGTTCTTGCACAACTACTTCTTCTAGAAAGGGCAAGGGCATAACTTCAATTTTTGTTGCTGCATCTATATCACAAACCATCTTATGTTCTTCCACAAACTCTGTTCTAACACGCTTGGCGTGTTTTGGGGCTATAACATTGTGATCAGTAGTGGCAGCCTCAAGATTTTTTACCCTCTTAGATTTCTTGGTGAACTTTGAGTCTTGTCTTTTTATCCTACAAAGGGCATACTCTACCTGGCTTTCATCGGTATTACCACCGCAGCGAGAGTACTCATGCATGATCCAGTGACCTTTGCTCACACCCCCGTCCATCACACCCGGTTCGTTTGTAATTTGAAAACACAGCATCCTCTTGTACCCTATTACACGACCGTGATCGTTCAACACTTTTTCAAGAGCGGTCTCAGAATGCCAAACACCACAGCCTGCTGTCCTAGCTACTCGGTTCTTGCTGGCTTTGATCAAAGTTGTGAATACATAAATGGTACCTTCAGTCTTCGATCCGTTCTTGCCATTGGTTTTGCATATTTCCCATGGATCTTCGTCAGTGAAAATCTGCCAGGGAGCTTTGTCGCCAGTCCCGTAAATGTCGCGCTCAATAATGAGATCACAAGGCAGGGGTAAGCCCATAAATTTCCTCTCAAGATAGTAGGACACGAGAAGTTCATCCGTGGGCCTGAAAAGAAAACCTGGTGGTATGATCATGTCTTCCGGAGAGGGCTATCTGTTTATGATCTCTGATCGTACTGCTACGTACTCTCTCTCGCAAATACTCTCTCTACGCTCTCTGTAATCGCACACGTTATTTGAGAAATTGTATGTGTTGTTGATAAACTGTCAGGTTATAGGGTATATATATACACCATATAAAGGCGGCAGATTTGTTTGTGTAAAGATAGATTTGTGTATTTGTTTCCTAACAAGAGTTGTACTGGAGAGAAAAAATAGGAAACAAGCAAAACTAATTAGGATTAGGAAACTTCTTGATTTCGTCACATTCTAATAGATACGAAAAACAAGACTAATTAATATTGGCATCTTTCTCTTACAGTTTGTTTTACGCTCCGTTCGGACGGCCCGAATGGGTCCAAACATTTCGGATATCAACAAAAGAATTCTGGAAAACCTCATGGGTCATGGCTTGTAGGTCAAACAAAAAAAGGTTTTGTTTTTAATAATATAAAAAGAAAATTAAAGTAGAGGGAAATTAAGGTGGTCATTTAGGAAATAAATAAAATAAAATTTTATATGTTTTCTCTTCTTCTTTCATCTATTTTAGAAAATAAATTTTTTTTAATGTTGACTGATATTTAATTTTTTTCTTAGGATCACAAAAATTATTCTGTGTTTCTGTGCATCGAGCAAGAATAACGCTAATACATACTTTATATAAGTGTGCTTGTGCCTCCCAAGTCTCCAAACCCCATCCAAATTTTGGGATGTGGGGAATTGGGTTCTATCATATAACGAGATAAATAAAAAGTAGCAAAGGGTACAATACACATCTCATGTTTGAGTGTATTATGCACACCTAGAAAAGTCATGAATCGATCAATAAAAGTTACAATTTCTTACAAAAGTCACGAGACCCACCAAAATGTTATGAACCATAGAAAATGCTACGAATCATATTACTGAAAAGTTACAAAACACTAAAAAATATTACGATTGCCGATGAGGTGGTACAATATGAATCATAAAATAGGTGCATATGATCCACACCTTTAATGAGTGTGAATTGTAGCCATTCCCAAAAAAATATGTACTTTTAAGCTTTTGTTTGTTTGCTTTATTTTTCATGTACCCTTCACAAAAGTAGATCTATGTCTTCTTGCGAATGGAACAGAAATAACGCTAGACACTGGTGTATTTTTCCCCACTAAATTTCTCACATTGGTATTTTTGGGGTCATGTGCATCAAATGAACACAACACACCTATATACTATTGGATTCTAAATTTTGTTATCAAAAAAAAAAAAAACTGTAGTTCGAACCCCTGCTAATGGTAAATTCGAAGTCCGCCATCGTGTGCGGCTTATTTCAAATCTTACACAAATAATGTGATACATTCATTTCTTTCATAACAACTGTTTTAATGCGCCCTATGAAAATTCAGTTCATGTGGATATCAATAATGAATTAATTGTTCAAAATTTGATGATCAAGTCCTTATCCATGTTGTTTTATTTCCGAATAGAAATAAAACTATTATCGATATCCAATTGAATTGAAATTTTACAAGGAACATAAAAATTTATTTCATTTAAATCTTCCCCATAAGCATATTGGTTCAGGAACCAATGAATGTCGTGCAAAGGTAGTGAATTTTGATTTTGTTGGTTATGCATGCCCTCAAATGGAATTCCCGCTTTACATTATCATTGCCCCCCCCCCCAAAAAAAAAAAAAAAAACAAACTCATATTTACAATTGAATTGCAATTGTGGGAGTTGAATTGCCACATCAGCTAATATTGTAGAACTAGGGTTTGTCCGTACCTAAAGGCACGAAGCAACACATTTTGAATAGAGTTAAATTAAATTATGGTTTTTGACCCGCCAACCAAGCCGATTTCTCCTCAAAGTAGTGTTTTTAAAGGAGCTTTAAATAGAGTTCATCTAATAAAGGATTTAAATAATTACGGAACATGATCAATTCAATGAAGCATACAAATGAGGAATGCTAGAGGCACTAACTAGTACACCAACTATTACACTAAATGTACACATGGAACTACTACATTAATGCATTATTGGATACATGGATAGAGTCATCCGCTAAGAGAGTGTCACATGCACATTATGTGATAGTTGGTACATTAGTTAGTGCCCCTAGCATTTCTCATAAAAAAATGTCCAAAAAATAGCGCATTCGCAGTATCTTAAAATACCTAAAACATGAATAAAAATCTCACGTGGGATAATATGACATAAAAGGGAAAGAAAAAAAAAAAAAAAGGATACCGGAAGAAGAGTGTAACGAAAACAAGTTAACATGAAACGAGAGATTAATCTTCTTAATAAACTACGCATAGTCTTCATGCATGTTCTTCTCAATCTTTATCTATTTGACGATGAATGTCGTTGAACTTCCTCATCGTCTCTTTTCTAAATGTCCATGTATCAAGTTGAACACAATTTCTCCATCTTGGAGCATGCATGACAATCTATTGATTTGTAAAATAAATCCATATTAGTATGATATACATTAGAGGCCAAAATTTGGTTAAAGAATTAATTCAAAAGGAAATAAAGGTTGGAAACCAAAAATTGTTGAAGGAATTAATTCAAAAGGCTTGTAATTCAATTCCATTCATATATTACTCGTGTACTAGTCCGTGTGTGATATTTTGTTTTTTTTTTTTTTTTGGTAAATCAGTTTGAAATTAAAAGAGGTTAAGCGAATATACAGCCTGCAAGGGGCATGCCCCAAGAAGGACAAAAAGAAACGTGTGTACTCCCCGGCACAACCTACCGGTGTGGGAAAATAGGAAGTCCTAGTACAACCCGCCAAGATAGGATAAATATGCATAATGTACTAAGCGCAACTAAAAGGATATCTAATGCCATGCACAACCCGCAAGGCTAGGACAAATAACTATAATGTCTTGGAAACATAAGATACGGAATGGCTAGCCCTCAACAATGGAGACAACAAATGCAGAGCAGCTCGGATCAAATGAGATAAATCTCTGGCAGTTCAGCAAACAATAAAACCCACAAGTACCCTCCCATAGAACCCGTATACTGAACACATGCCTAGCCCGCCACTTTCTCCAAACATCATAGTCCAAGCTCCAAAACATCGTCCCTCCACAGTTTCTCACGGCCATCCATAATGATATTTCTCACGGCCATCCATAATGATAGAAGATAAGTTCCAATCAAAAGTAAAGGGTAACCCGCGGTGATATCAAACGGTCAAGGATAGGGCTAGGGACAAGTGAAATCCCAAGTCAAGCTAAAGATTATGATAGATAGAGTCAGCCCCCGGACCAAAGAAAACCAAGGCCACTACTATGTAAAACATCTGTCAGTAAACTCTGCCGTCGGACCCCGCACACACACAATCAACCTCAAGGTGCAACTATCCTAATCCATCATCCTCCACACTCGGTAAAGTAAAAAGTGACCCCCGCAATGAAAACAGTATATGCACAAGGAGCTCGGGGCCAAAGGTGGATGAGACCTCCAGACCATGCTAAGGCAGAACCATGACTAGGGTCAACTCCAGAGTAAACTGCGTCCCCCTCGAAGAACCCCAGTCCATAGAAACTTGGGCCATCAACCTAAGTAACTACGCCCTCGGACCCATGTCAATCTCTACCAAACGCCGATAAACAGAGATGACCAATTTTCAAATGTGCAACAGTAAATGGGATGCTCTTATGGAAACAATTAAAAGGCAATTGAGAGAGAGAGAGAGAGAGGGAGAGAGAAGAAGAAGAAGAAGAAGAAGAAGAAGAAGAAGAAGAAGAAGAAGAAGAAGAAGAAGAAGAAGAATGGACATCTAATTTGTTTCTGGAAAGTGGGAGGAATCTCAATTTTTTGGGAGAATTGACTGCGTGAATCAAAACCATAAAAAGAAACCTCTTTATCTAGGATTTTGAATTTTAAAATTAGAGATACAAAAACATTTTTAACCCTCAGATCAAACCCCATCTTCATCTAGAACACAGTAACTACTTCCCAGAAATTCATAACAGAGAGGAGAGGGCAGTATAATACACTAAATGTTCATCCACGTTCTTTTGATTCTGAACCTTGTTCTCAAAAGTCAAAACTATGAGAAAAATTTGGGTGCCGGTCGGGTTTGGTCACATGATGCACGATCCATCAAAAAGTGTTTTTGATGGTAAAGATTGCAAATTGAGAAAGTGAAGAGAGAGGGGCGAAGAAATCTCTCGTGGTTTTAATTCGTAGTTGCCAAAAGAGGATTTTGAAAAACTCCGCAAACCTATCACTTGACTCTCCTTTCTTTCACTCTTGTCCAAAAGCAAAGGAAGGTGAAAAGGATACTTATTGTTACTCCTATTAATGCCAAAACCATTTTTGTTAGTGCCAAAACTTCAATGCAGAAAAGACTTGTATTCATGTGCATAGTACAAGCCTTTTATGCACTAACGTTTTGGTACTAACAAAAACAATTTTGACATAGGGAAATTATTTTAAAAGGTATCTCGGGTAATAAATCTTTTTCCAAAAATAAAAACCCAGGTAGTAACTTTCAAACCCCTTTTCCAATAATAATTTTTCTGTGGCACCGTCGACCACAATTAAGCTCATACTTACAAAAGAATTGCCAAAGCGAGGAGTCAAATCCGGGGTACTTTTGATGTGGAATAGATCTTGTAAGTTTTAAAATTTATGTTAAATAGTATAAAAAAATTATTTTATGGTATACCAATAACATATCCGCTGTAGCACATATACAAGGATGTGAGTTATTCTTCCGGGTTCAATTCCCGGCGGCGGAAATTATTTCTTTTTCTAAAACTATAATGACTTTTTGCGGAATAAAGATATCAAAGTTATAGAGCACATACATGGGCCACCCTAGTACAATCACGAGGAAAAAACGAAAAAGAAATATTACAAAAGGAACTAGAAAGTCTAATGGTATCTCGGATGATCACCGCAAAGCTTGAGTTGGCTGCATTTACTCCTTGCAGCATATGTATAATACATTGTGCGTCTCCTTCAAAAGAAAAGTGCTCGCCCCCTTTCTCTTTGGCCAAAGTCATTGCCCATCTAAATCCCGAGGCGTCCACAGCTTCAGTAAATTGAATATTTGAAATTGGAATAGTTGTAATCCATTTCGCTTGTCCCAAATGATCCTTGGCCACTAGACCTACACCACCTCTCTTTCCCGACACATCAAATGCTCCATCAGAATTAATCTTTAACACACCGTTCAAAACCAAAGGAAGGTGAAAAAGATAATTGTTGCTACTCCTTTTTATTTAACCCAAAAAGAGGAACAAATCTAGTAAGTTTTAAAAGTTAAGTTAAATAGTATATTAAAATATTGTATGGCCTACCAAAAACATATCCACTGTAGCACATGTACAAGGATGTGAGTTATTCTTCCGGTTTCAAATCCCGAGCAGTAGAAATTATTTCTTTTTCTAAAACTATAATGACTTTTTGCGGAATAAAGATATAAAAGTTATAGAGCACATACTAATATTTTCACTAAAAATATCACAAGTCCTACGTAGAATTCATAAAAAGATAAGTTGAAATCTGTTTTAAACAAAATTTTCTGAAGACGATGAACGTTAAAAATAAATAAATAAAATATGTATTCATAACTAATATGGTAGTAAGATTTTATTTACGAAGAAAAATTAGTAATTTAAGTCAAGCAAGTCATGAATCAGCTACTGAAGGGAAAATTTCAAAAAAAACCCCAAACTTTGACCTAAATATCAAAAATACTCTCAAACTTATAATTTTTTCAAGCGTACTCCCAAACTTTCATTCCGTAATAAAAAATACTCATTCCATCTCCATCCGTTTGGTAACTAACGGAAAATGAAGAGCTGGACGTTTGGGCTCCGTTAAATGCTTAAGAACAATTAATATGCATGTGGGCCTTCCTCCTCTCAATGCTCCAACCCCTCTCATAATGAGACACATGGCAATTACTAAATCCAATGGTTAACATTACTATTGAACATACCCTATTCTGTATCCAGCCAACACCAAATAACTTCTCTCATTCTTCTTCCTTGCACCCTCGAGCATGGGCGGCGGTCCGGCGGAGAAACACCAGCATTGGCCAAACAACTACTCCCCACATCAGACTGTACCCTCTACACCGACAGTAATCAAGGTCTTCGTACTTGACCCTTCTATCTCTGATCTATATGTATCCTTCCATTTTAAATTAGCTTACCTTCATCTTTCCAAATATATACAGTAGCAGAGAAAAAATTCTAAATGAAATTACATAATGTCTTATCGTTGGGTTTGGCCGTTCACAGATACCACCAAAGAGCACATAGAACTGGGTTCAGTTTACGGATTGATTATAGCAAGCTCCCACCCAGTACCCCACTTGAACTCAGGTCCACCCAGATTGTCATTGTAACCAATTCTCAATAAAATTGGTCATTCAATTCAATTCAATACATATGGTTTTCTGTATACAATTGTTTATCCTAGCAATTTTATGTTGTAGGTTGTTCGAAACTCTTTGATTCCTCATACACATCTTTCAATCCGCATTTTCCGACCAATCCCATGTTCCCCTATCATTTTCCGGCGACTCAACCGCACCAGAATTAGAATGTGATTAATGGATGTTTTTCAGATGGGTCCGTTTTTGGGAAGGACATAGTAAATGGGTCTTTACTTCAATAAGGACATCAACTTTTTCTTTAATGTCAAAAGGACAAATCACCTACACATTCCAAAAATGCCCCCACTAGCCAATGAAAGTGCATAAACCCCCAAACCTAATGAAAGTGCCTAAACCTAAATCCCAGGGTATCCTATGAAAGTGCCTAAGACCTAGGGTACCCTATGAAAGTGCCTAAGACCCTAACGTACCCTATGAAAGTGCCTAAAACCCTAGGGTACCCTATGAAAGTGCCTAAAATACTAGGGTACCCTATGAAAGTGCCTAAACAACTAAAAACCCTATAATGAAAAGTGCACCATAAGTGCCTAAATCCAAAATGTCTAAACCCATTATACCCTACCCCAAAGAGCCTAAACCCCCTAAAATTGAATCCCAAAATTGAACCCACCCCCAAAATTAAAGAGAGAGAAATTAATTTTGTCTCATTCCATCAATTTTGTCCCACACATACACATGAGAGAGAGAGAGAGAGAGAGAGAGAGAGAGAGAGAGAGATGGGAAAGTCGGGAAAGTGACAGGTAACGTCACGTGAATGGGAAAAGTGATGGGTTGCTGACCCATGGTCCCACATATTCAATGGGTTTTAGGCTTTTAGCCGGTCAAGAGAGACGGAAAAGTCGGGAAATGTCACTGATAGGTAATGTCACTGACCCATGGTCCCACATATTCAATGGGTTTTAGCCGGTCAACACCAAGAAGGCAGACATGGTGCGCGTGATGGGCTTCATTAAGGGTATTTTTGTCTAGTTTTGTCCTTGAGTCCTCAAAATTTTTCTATCAATGTATTGGAGGCATTAAAATAAGTTAGGCTGGAATAAACATCATTTAAAGCTCCAAACTTGGCCTTTAGACCAATTTTCTGTTTTTAGATTTGTGGACTTTGGGGTGTTAGAGAGAGAGAGAGTTTAATGAATGAAAGATTTCTAGGGATGAAGGGAGGGAAATGGGTTTAATGATTTTGGGCAGTTGTGTACCACTTATTGTCTGTTAAGTTCTAGCTCATCATTTTTCGTTAGTTGCCAAACGGATGGATCCGACGGGGATCCGGGGTGGGTGTTGTGCAGTAGGTGATGTGCGCCGTGTTGTGCGGCAAAACGACGTAGTTTTGGGCACACCTTCGAAGCTTCCAAGGGCCTTGTTTGGAGGAAGAAAAAAATCATTACAAAGTGTCAAACCCAAAGTGTCTAAACCTTAAACTCAAAGTGCCTAAACCCGAAGTGCCTAAATCTAAGTGACTAAAACACTATGCTCTACCCCAAAGAGCCTAAATTTGAACCCCAAATTGAACCCAAAATTAACTCTCCAAACAAGGCCTTGGAATTGTACCAAGAAAATAAGCAAAACTACGTCGTTTTGCCGCACAACATGGCGCACATCACGTACTGCACAACACCTCCCCCGGATCCGATGGAAGGAGTATTTTTTATTACGGAATGAAAGTTTGGGAGTACGCTTGAAAAAATTGTAAGTTTGGGAGTATTTTTTATATTTAGGTCAAAGTTTGGGGTTTTTTTTGAAATTTTCCCGCTACTGAATGCTGATTTGATTGTGGACCCACTCCTCAAAATCTTCCTAGAAAGGAAAATTTTTTTTTTTTTTAAATTCTGTGTAGCGCCATACTTTTTTTTTTTTTGGAACTGCATGGAAAGTTCTTTTTATAGTCACACTCTGGCAAATTTGGAAAGATCGCAACATTGATGAGAATTCGGATGTTAGCCATAGAAACATCATAGCCTACACCTCTGAAATCTCGGAAGCTTTTAAATTCCCTATCTATAATGGCACTCCTAACTCGGTTCTAATTAGATGGCTGCCTTCTTTAACAACAGGTGTAAAACTCAATATGGATGCGTCTATGAAAGCGATGGAAAAGCCGGATTTTGGTGGCCTTTTCAGAGATCATGAAGGCAAATGGCTCCTCAGTTATTATGGAAAACTCCAGCAGGTCTCAATCCTGGAATCTGAGCTTTGGGGCATCTACAAAGGTCTCACAATCATATGCTCGAAAAGGGATACATGAACATCCTCATCGACTCGGACTCCCTCACAACAGTCCAGTTGATCAATGAAGAAACCATGGCTAACCACCCCAACAGCAATCTGATCCGTGACTCTAAAATGCTTCTCGAACGGACTCAGTCTACTCTCAAGCATATTTTCAGAGAGGCAAACTCTAGTGTTGACCACTTGGCTAGGTTGGGAGCTGAGCAACAGGAAGATTTGGTCGTGACAAAGGATTTTTCTCAATTTGTACACATTTTTGTACGTGATGACTGGCTCGGGAGGAGCCATGCTAGGGATTAATATCCTTGTTCTATGTTTTGACTTGTGAACTCGTTCTCTCTCTCTTTTAATGTTTTAATTTTCCGCAGCACCAAAAAAAATAATAATAATGTAGCGCCATACTTGGTGGAGCCAAATTTGTGACATAAACCCCAAATTAACCTGCGCAGCATATAACAACAATTGAGATTTATTTGGAGTCTTTCTCTCTCTACAATTTTTGCTCCCCCCTCCCTCTAGAACACAAACAGCCGGCTAGGGTTTTGCTTGGGGGGGGGGGGGGGGGGGGAGGCGCCTCCTCTTCTCTCTCCTCCCCCTAGGCGGTTTTTCTCTTCCCCCTCTCTCCCTTCCTCTCCCTTCTTCCTCTTCTCCCTTTTCTTTGTTTTTTTTGTTGCAGGTTTTGGAGATCTGCTCTTGGTGGCGGTGCGGTTGATGTGGCTTTGGGGGGGGGGGGGGGGGAGGCGCCGCCTCTTCTCTCTCCTCCCCCTAGGCGGTTTTTCTCTTCCCCCTCTCTCCCTTCTTCCTCTTCTCCCTTTTCTTTGTTTTTTTTTTTGCAGGTTTTGGAGATCTGCTCTTGGTGGCGGTGCGGTTGATGTGGCTTTGGCGGTGCATGCTGGACCCCTCCCTCCCTCTCTCCTCCATTCCCTCTCTCCCAGAGCTCTTCTTCTCCCTCCTTTGTTTCGGATCGGCGTGGGCTGCAATGTTGGTTGCGCCCTCCTCTGCCTAACGGCCCGCTGGTCCGGCTGCCACAAGTTGGATCCTTGTTGTGTGTTTTCGGTTGGTGTGCAGCGTGTTGGGTGTCGAGCTTTGGGTGGTTTGGTGGTGGTCGGGTGTGGGCGGCTGTGGCGGATCATCTTCACGTGGCCACCGGTTGTTGGTTGTTGGGCTGCTCCGGTTTTATGCCTAACGGCAAAGTGCTCGTGTTGTGGTTGGGGTCTTCTGGGTTTACAAGCTGAGATTTTGTTGGTGTTTGGCGGCATCGCTTGGTCGGTTGGCAGTGGCACAAGACAGGGGCGACGGCGGGATGAGATGGTGACGCTACTTGGCTGCTGTTGCTGGGGCACCTTAGGGTTTTTTTCTGGTGGTTTTTAAGTCTTTCAATTTTGGGCATTTGTGGCCCATTAGGCGTGGGTTTTGGCCTTTTTGGGTGTCTTTGATTGGTTCCTTGCCAATCGAGGTTTGGGTCTCAGACTAAGCTTTGGATTCTTTGAATCCGTTGCTTTCTTTTTGTTCCTATTAGTCATTGTATCTTTCTCGATGATTAATGAAACTTTTTTGCCGTGCAAAAAAAAAACAACAATTGAGATTTTTTTTCGCCAGAAAAAGTTTAAGATTTTTTAAATGGAAAAGTCATCCTCAAGTTATTGGAAGATCCTGTTTTTTCCATTGTAGATTCTTTCTAGGCTTATTTAAGTAATCATAATGTTTATTTTTTTATATTTTTATAATTGGTCGAGAACACCAACCACGTCCAAAATGAAAAATCATATTCATCGGAAATTGCTTGATATGTTTTCAACAAGCATTCATGTTTAACCCAATGGAGTTTAATCATAGCCCATTTGGTGTGCTAAAGCGGCTCTTATTTTAGAAGCTTGGAACATTAGTACAAGTATATTCAAATTTTGCATGTCGTTGAACACCCAAAAAAAAAAATAGATTCAAATTTTATATTTTCGTTGTACCCCAATAAAAAATTAAAACCTCGCACTTGCAAGAATTGCCACTGCCAGAAGTTGAACCCGGTAATCATAGCTCATTTGGTGTGCAAAAATGGTTTTTATTTTAGAATTTTGGAAATTATAATACCAAATTATTCAAATTTTGCAATTTTGTTAAACCCCCAATGAAGAACAATTAAAAGCTCATACTTGGAAACATAAGTACGAATAGATTGAAATTTTATATTTTCGTTGTACCCCAATAAAAAAAATTTAAAAAGCTCATATTTACAAACAAAATTGCCACTACCAAGAGTCGAAAATAATGTAGCTTAAACTTATGGGCCACTTAGCCAAAAATCCAAAACATTTGGCAATTTTAAAGGGAATGACAAGGAACTTTTGCAATCGAACATAAAAATAAAAAACATTTGCCATTTTAAAAGGAAGGACAAGGAACTTTTGCAATCGAACATAAAGACAAAAAAAAAATTAGTGAAGTGTTACTAATTTTTAAAAATTTAAATTTTGAACATAAAATTAAAAACAATCACCACCCCACCTCTGGCCGACCACTTCCGGCGACCAAAAAAATTAGTAACGTGTCACTAATTTTTAAAAATTCAAATTTTGAACATAAAATTCAAAAAAATCACCACTCCACATCCGGCCGACCACCACCCCATCTCTGCCCGAGAACTTCCGGCGACCAAAAAAATTAGTGAAGTGTCACTAATTTTTAAAAATTCAAATTTTGAACATAAAATTCAAAAAAATCACCACTCCACCTCCAGCCGACCACCATCCCACCTCTAGCCGAGCACTTTCGGCGACCAAAAAAATTAGTGAAGTGTCACTAATTTTTAAAAGTTCAAGTTTCGAACATAAAATTCAAAAAAATCAACACCCCACCTCCGGCCGACCACCACCCCACCTTTGGCTGACCACTTTCGGCAACCAAAAAATTAGTGAAGTGTCACTAATTTTTAAAAAATCAAATTTTGAACATAAAATTCAAAAAAATCACCACTCCACCTCCGGCCGATCACCACCCCACCTCTGCCCGATCACTTCCGGAGACCAAAAAAATTAGTGGAGTGTCACTAATTTTTAAAAATTCAAATTTCGAACATAAAATTAAAAAAAAATCACCACTCCACCTCCGGCCGACCACCACCCCACCTCTAGCCAAGCACTTTCGGCGACCAAAAAAATTAGTGAAGTGTCACTAATTTTTAAAAATTCAAGTTTCGAACATAAAATTCAAAAAAATTAACACCCCACCTCCGGCCAACCACCGCCCCACCTTTGGCCGACCACTTTCGGCGACCAAAAAAGATTAGTGAAGTGTCACTAATTTTTACAACTTCAAATTTCGAACATAAAATTCAAAAAAATCAACGCCCCACCTCCGGCCGACCACCACCCCACCTCTGGCTGAGCACTTCCGGAGACCAAAAAAATTACTTAGTAAAGTGTCACTAATTTTTAAAAGTTCTAATTTCGTACAGAAAATTCGAAAAAATCAACTCCTGCCTCCTGACCAAACACCACCCCATCTCCGGCCGACCACTTTCGGCGAAAAAATAATTAGTGAAATGTCACTAATTTTTAAAAGTTTTAATTTCGTACCAAAAATTTAAAAAAAAAAACAGTAAAATAGTGTCAGCTAACTTCTCATTCACTTGTCAAATAAATTCCATTTGTTATAACAGTTGTTGGTTAATCATTAACGGATTAACCTGATTATCATGTTTCCTATTAATCTCTCTCAATTGCGCAAACACATTTGTGAATGCTTATGGGAAGGTAGATAACTTGGGGATGATTCAAACCAGCGCTCGGCGTCTTGAGCCTCAAGAGACGATTCAAGCCGAGTGAAATCATAGAAGTGAGAAGCATCAAACTCATAATCAAAATCGACTTCTGAGACCTCGAAATAAAATTAAAAAAAATTTATTGCAAACCAAAAGTTGAGGTGCACGTAATCAAAATCGACCTCGTAATCAAAATCGACTTCACAAGATTAGTTAAGGTGCACGTAAACTGACCCTGATATCCCGCGTTATAGAAAAAAAAATTATTGCAAACCAAAAGTTGGAATAATCATTTCAAGAGCATGATTTCGTTCCTTTTAAAAACTGTAATATTATTGCATGATTTCGTTTATTGGTCACTGACACCCATAGATCTAAGCAATTTACATTTTTTTTTAAGCAATTTACATTTTTTTTTATGCTGTCAATATATTTTTCTTAAGAAAAAACTGTAATATTATTGCATTGGTATATTTTGGTGTCATTTTGGCATGCTTTTAAGGTATAATGATCATTCATTTTTAACTCACCTCATTTTTCAATGCAGATTCGACGGTATGCATGACGAAGCAAAATTTGTGAAATTCGTGCCAACAGAAATTAGTAACGTTGCCATTTTTTATGAAAAGTAACAATAACGAATAAGCCTTTTAAATTTTCCAACAATGAAATACACGAAAACAGGACTTTTACAGCCCCATATAATCGTTAGCCTCAAGAGATACCGGATACAAAGAGTTTTAGATTTATTTGAATCCATAAAGGGTGTTTATGTCAAAAATAAAGAGAGAGTGTGTGTTTAGTCCTTTTGTTAAGTGAATAATAAAAATCATGTATTTATGTTTGATAGCAAAAGTACCTTGTCTTTATATTTGATTGCAAAAATACCTTGTCCTTCCCTTTAAAAAAGGCAAAATATAGTGCATTTATGACTAATTTTCCCTAAACTTATCCCATTTTGTACAATCTTGGAAATATTAAGGGATTATTACCTCTAGGTCTAGAAAAGAGATGTCTAATTACCACTAAGGTAAGTAATTTTTTTTAATTACCACTAAGGTAAGTCACTCTTTTTTGGAGTTTAGGTTTAGGGTGCACTTTCCTATTATAGGGTTTTAGTGGTTTAGGCACTTTCATAGAGTACCCTAGGATTTTAGGCATTTTCATAGGGTACCCTAGTCGTAGGGTACACTAGTCATAGGGGTACCCTAGAGTTTAGGTTTAGGGTGCACTTTCCTATTATAGGGTTTTAGTGGTTTATGCACTTTCATAGAGTACCCTAGGATTTTAGGCACTTTCATAGGGTACCCTAGTCGCAAGGTACCCTAGTCATAGGGGTACCCTAGAGTTTTAGTGGTTTAGACACTTTCATAGAGCACCCTAGGATTTTAGGCACTTTCATAGAGTACCCTAGGATTTTAGGCACTTTCATAGGGTACCCTAGAGTTTAGGTTTAGGGTGCACTTTCCTATTATAGGGTTTTAGTGGTTTAGGCACTTTCATATGGTATCGCTTTGACCTGATGGAAATTTTTCAGAGTTGGGCTTGACCTAATGGTAATTATGGGATCCAAGGGTGACCTGATGGTAAATGTCCAAATTGATTCAAATTTATTCATAGTTTTTGTAGCCAATAAAAATAAAATTTAAAAGCTCATACCCACAAAAGAATTGCCACTGTCGGAAGTTTAACCGGATGGGGTTCAATTTTAGCCCATTTGGTGTGCTACCACGGCTCTTACTGTAGAAGCTTGAAATATGAAAGGAGTGTATTTTGTAAGGACCAAATCCGATCAATCGACTTATCAATCGGGCAGCATTGCTCTGAAAAATCAGTTCACCAATGGACCGATAAATCGGTTTATGAATGCATAGTTTCTGTAGTCAAAAAAAAAAAAGGGGTTTATGAATGCGATCGATTGGAACTGCAACAAATATAAAAGTGTCATTTTTTTTCATTCTAGGGTATCAATGTAGCCTAGGAATATCAGAGCCTCTGCGTTTTTGAACCCAGAGAAATCCTAAAGTGTTCAAAGTTTTAATCTCAAAGGAAAAACAAGATTCATAGATATTTGATCTCATTCATAAGTTTCAAGAGGTTTCAACATCATTCAACTATCAACATTGAGTTCTTCTGGTGGATTTCTGGAAGAAGTTTTCGGAAGGCTTGTGCAATTCAAGACTTCGGCGATCAAGATCACTGGGTGCGGTGTATGTGTGGTTCGGCAGGTGGTACTTAGAACGTTGTGATGATTTACTTCGTTTGGATCGGTAAGGTTTATAGTAATTTGATTCATTCCCGTAGTTTTTACCCGTATTGGGGTTTTCCATGTATATCTCTGTGTTGTGTGATTTGCGCTTATACCATTGGGGTTTTTATTATGGATTGTTAGGTGACCCTGATTTTTCATGTTTGGTGAGTGTTTATCTGCATTTTTAAGTCGTTTTTTTGGTTGCCCACCAGATGTTCAACCGATGGCCACAAGCGTATATGATATGAGTTCTTTGCATTTTTCTCCTTTCATAAACGTACACATGCATTGTTGTATTTAAATGGGGATTTATTATGAGGAAAGCAGAGACTTCACAAAAATAATGTTGGATTTTTACGGATTATTTGTGAGTGATTACTTCAAGTATAAAAAGAAATTTTAATTAGTATTTTAATTTGAATTTAATTTTGTTCACCCTCCATAAAAGAGGGTGAACAAAACCCTCTCTTTTATTGGTTGAAATGGTGTAAGTCCCACCAAAAAGTGATGTCATTCCATCAAAAAGTGATGTCTTCCTTATCAAAAAGTGTATTGAAATGGTGTATTTAAGGTTTGCTAGCGCCTAAGGAATTATCACGATATGGTACTCCTTATTATAGGCCGGCTGCTTCTTGTTCGTGGAGATAATCATCCAGTGCCGGCTCTCTATTACAATACTCCTAAATCGATCGTTTGAACATTACTCTTCTCAAACTTTTAGCTGCAAATGTACTAATTAAGTTTGCATTATATAGGCGGCCTACATGTTTGGGGGGCCCCCGATTTTTTTTATATTTGTTGGGGGGCCGATGCGGTGGCTTCATTGGCTTATGCCATGAGCCGGCCCTGTGATCATCATAAGCAAGGTGATCAAATATCAATCAATGCCAAGGATATCACTCGGATGTCATGGTCGAGTTGGACTTGCATTAATTTTATCTCCTTTGGTGGTTGAGGGGAAATTGGGATTGATGGGATACTGAACCATGGTTTTGGTATGTTTAATGAATCGGGCAATAGCTAGGAAATTTTGGAGCTGGCTAGAGAGGCTGCGAGAGGGGTAATAAAATGTTGTTTGTCCACAGGCAAGTACTTCTTTGGTCTGCAACTTTGGGAGATAGTTTGGCTCAATTCGCAGATGTCTGGACACCCGTTGGCAAGTGGGTGATGTCGCTTGTACTAAAATCTTGGTCTGTGGAACACCTGCTTATTGGCTAGCAATCAGCCAATTCGTGCGGTCGGAAGACATATCACCTTTGTACTAAAATCCATACCAAATAGGTTTGCTTGGAACTTTTGCTGCAAGGATTAAATTTTCGTTTCTATGCGACCCTGCGAGTAACGGCAGACACAGCACCTTGGGGGATTCGATATCGTGAATCCCTTGACTATTAGTCTTAAAAGAATTTGTTGACCCACAAATTAATTGATGTAGAACAAGTAGCAGTCCAATTCTATAATCAGTTGGACCGGTCGAAACCCCGGAGGCCCAAACAACTTCTAATTGAAAATTGCCAAATATGGCAATTTATTGACGAGACCGGAATCGGCCCAAACATGGTGGGCTGAAGCAGAATCGCGACGCGGATATGACTCAACGACCTTAAGTTCGTGACTGGTGATGAATTTCGGCCAGATTCCTTCGTTTAGGCTTTCAATTTAGTTATTTTGCTACTTTAGGTAATATTTAGATTACGAATTACTCTTAGCGTGTAATTCCGTTTTCGTTGATTTCAGTTGGCAAAGTGTTAGAATTGTTTTAGTTTCCCTAATTTTCGTGATATTTTATTATTTTAGTACTTTTTAAGGTTTGCTAGGGTTTTCCTATAAAAGGGCATATAATCTCTATTATTCGGCAGCTTTTAATCAAATACAATTTCAGAGTTAATCTATTTCTTCTTGTGGATTCAAGAACTCTCGAGGATTCGCGACCTATCTTCGTTTGGACTAGTACGCTAACTAGTCTCTCATGAAGTCCGCTACGTCATTAATATATCCTTCCATTGTTAGTCCAATTAATCAAACAAATGGGGTCTAGGGTCATCCTGCCATCTTGCCAGTGTAGTGCAATGCAGTTCCAGGATTCCACGAATAGTTGGAGTATGGTAGGATTGATTCCATGAATAGTGGGAGTATGGTAGGATTGTTAATTAGCATCCTATGGCCAATCGGGATATTTATTAAGACTACTTAAAACGAAGCTACATTTCATGCTAGAGAATGTAAACAATAACAAAAAACTTCGAAAAAATAAGCCTAAATGAATGGGGATTTTAAGGTGGATGACATATGCACAACGAATATCGTAGAAAAGAAAAAAGAAAAATCAAGTATAACCGCCTCAAGTTCTATCATAACTTCACTACAGGAAATGAATTATTACCTCTAACCCCTATACTTGTTCCTTTTTCAATATATTCTAGACATCTCGAAAAAGCAAATGTGTTTTTCATTTTACCCTTTTTAGATGATTTTTGGAAAAATTGTACACGCATACTAATGGATATCTTTTGATTGGTGGCAAAAATTTATTCTTTAAAAAAAAAAAAAAACAAAACAAAAACAGGGGAGGAGAGAGGTAACTTCTGGAACTCCTTTTTTTTTTTTTTTTACCGAGATGGGGGCCGGCTCACATGATTCATTACTTGCCCTTTATATACTAGGGCAAGTGTAGACATAAAAAAAAAAAAGAGACTTGGGCTTAACAATGACAATTGACCCAAAAAAAAAAAAAAACATAAACTAGCCAATTAGCCCAATTACGAACAAAATAAAACAAAAGCAATAATTTTAACACTCCCTCTTAATGCTTCGTTGTGATACCCAGTATTTCCCTAAAAGCTAGAAGTAGCACATACTTTTTAGGCCAAACCTCACCAAAATATTGAAACTTCTCCTTTGAAAGAGCTTTGGTGAAGATATCCGCCACTTGATCTTTTGTTGCACAATACTTGCGTTGAATCTCTCCATCTTCCACGGCCTTCCAAATGAAGTGATGCTCGACGGAAATGTGTTTGGTGCGGCTATAGTAGACGGAATTCTTGGTCATTGCAATTGCGGATATGTTGTCACACAAAATTGGAGTAGCTTCTCCTTTCTTTTTACCAACATCCTCCAAAATCCTCCTTAGCCAAATTGCTTGAGAAGTTGCCAATGATGCCGAAACTTTCTCGGCCACCAAATGTAATTTTAAGTTCAGTGAAATTTCCGTTAGGAAATCTCTTTCATCTCTCCTTTCTACACACTCCTCTAAGACTCCATAACCATCTCCACCATGAACCACCCTGAGGTGCACCCAACCACCAAATGTAGTTTTAAGTTCAGTGAAATTTTTTGGAAATTTTGAATGGGATGGAGCAAGATTGAAAAATTAATGATTGATGGAGTCGAATATCAAGGACAGAAGATCCAAAAATATAAAGATTCCTTGGTATATGTGTAGTAAGAAAAATAATTGAAAACGTAGTTGGTTTAATCTTACCCCTAGACGTATATAGAATTTAATAAGTAGAACTATCTATCTTCAAAGATATTAGTTTTTCTTTTTCTTTTTTAGAATGACATTTGATTGATATTAGAGAACCCTGTCTATCCTCCTCTTATTATCACCGTTCCCTCCTCTTTTATTAGACCAAGTGAACCAAAACTCTTTAGACTTCAAATCATCTTGCTTCATATCCAGCAAGCAATTATTAAAATCAGAGGCAGCCACATGATCAAAACCATTCATTCTCTCAGAAATAGCCCTAACGCAATTCAAGTCCCCCATCTGCAACAAGGAATGAGTACCACCCAATGCCATAACTAGGAAATATCAGTGCTATAATGGGGAAGATATGTGATTTTTGGGACACAAATATCATGACCTTTACTACAACAAAAAAGAGCTACCGCGACGAAATCAGGTGAGGAAATTATCATAACCTTTACTACAACTATATTAGTGCTCACCTCAATCAACTTCCCCTTTACCAGAACCCTCTAGACCCCTTACAATTTCTTTGCTTTCTATCACCACCAGAACCCAAGCCAAGCCAAGCATATCAATTGCAACACCAACAACCTGCAGTCCATTACCAATTACGACACCATATCAGTATTATCATCAACTACAGTTTCTTATTTCCTTGGGGTTCTTCTCCTTGGACAGCAGCAGCAGGTTGACAAGTCTTATGCCCAAAAACCTTGGACTTATCACATCTCAAAGGCCTCCAAGGACCTTAATATGAAAGCAAGATCCATTTGAGGTGACCAAATCAAAGTTGTCAGGAAGATTTGCCTCAGCCCATCTACTTCAACACAAATCTTAGCAAAACTCAACCGCTTATTTGCCTCAGTCAATTGATCCGCATACAAAGGCCGGCCTATTATGGCACTTGCAACATAGCTGAGACCCTCTGCAGTCCAGAAATCAACAGGAACATTGTAAAATTCAGCCCATATTTCCGAATGTCTTGAAGAAACAGAAATTGCAGGTGATTAATTAATTGTATCAGGTTATAGTAATCATCGTTTGATCCTACATGCATTTTTAACAATTCGATGCTCTCTTTCCATTCAAGTCATTTTCATAATTTCCTCAAAAACGTGTGTAGAATTAGCTAATCTTCAATCATCGGTTCCGAGTTTTCCTCAAATAATCCGTCAATTTGGATGCATTTTGAAGAAACCTGAACAAAGAATCTTTTTTTTCGAATAAGATTAGAATAGAGTCTGTGTTCGTGTTTGATTATAGACTTGTGGTGTTTGACTTACACTGTATAGATCAATTTTGCGTGTTCTTTCTCAATAAGTTTTAAAAAGCGAATTTTGTTCTCTGCGGAAGCAAACAGGTCTACAATGAGGTGACATGAAGAAGCAAAAAAATAGGAGATCAGGATGCCGTTCATCCAAATGGGTTCAAGGAATTAATTACACAATGGTCCTTTGGACTTTGTCTAACATTAAATTAACAATCCAACTCCAAAGCAATTTGGCTCTCCACTCCATAAGCTTTCTTGATACGGCAGATCTTGCTCCAATAAGTAAGTCAAGAACTGTTCTTGAGAAGTGTCTTCGGAAGTGAACAGATTATTGCCAAAAGCATCAAAAGCAAGATCGAAACTTGGTTGCCCCTCCAATTCCAAAAGAGAAACTGGTTCTTCAATATAGCCAGCCACCATGTCTTGAGAAGTGTCTAGTCCAACTGGTGCGGAAGAGGCTAAAACATGACCCGACGGAACAGCTTCGGGAGTCAACGGATTATTGCCAAAAGCATCAAAAGCAAGATCGAAACTTGGTTGCCCCTCCGATTCCAATAGAGAAACTGGTTCTTCAATATAGCCAGCCACCATGTCTTGAGAAGTGTCAAGTGCCACCGGTGCTGAAGAGGCTAACACATGGCCCGATGGAATTACTTCGGGAGTCAATGGATTATTGCCAAAAGCATCAAAAGCAAGATCGAAATTTGGTTGCTCCTCCGATTCCAATAGAGAAACTGGTTCTTCAAAATAGCCAGCCACCATGTCTTGAGAAGTGTCTAGTGCTACCGGTGTTAAAGAGGCTAAAATATGGCCGGACGGAACAACTTCGGGAGTCAACGGATTATTGGCATAAGCATCAAAATCAAGATCCAAACTTGGTTGTTCCTCCGATTCCAATAGAGATATTAGATAATCTAGTTCTTCAAAATCGCCATCAACCATGTCAGAATGCATCGGTGAAGACTCCCTTTGCTTCTCCGCTTCCAAAAGTTCTTCTGAGAAAGGAACACCTTTTGTTGTTGGTGCCACAACAATATCGCAATCCGTCTTCTGTTCTTGAACAAACTTTGTTCGGATTCGTTTCGCGGGTTTCGGGACTATAACATCATCACCAACGTTCTTTCCTCTCTTAAGGGATTTCTTTGTGGACTTTGAATCGTCTTTTTTTATCCTACAAAGAACACGTTCAGTATCGTCACAGTCACCGCCACCGCTTAGAGAGTACTCATGCATGATCCAGTGGCCTTTTGTCACACTCTTGTCCATCACTCCCGATTCATTCGTAATCTGAAAGCACAACATTCTCTTGTACCCTATTACACGACCGTAATCATCGACCACTTGATCAAGAGCGGTCTCAGCATGCCACACACCACAACCGGCTATCCTGGCGATCCGGTTCTTGCTAGCCTTGATCAAGTTCGTGAGCACATAGATGGTACCTTCTGTCTTCATTCGGTTCTTGCATATCTCCCACGGATCTTCGTCGGAAAAAATCTGCCATGGCGCTTTGTCGCCAATCCCATATATATCACGCTCGATAACCACATCACAAGGCAGCGGTAGGCCCTTAAACTTCCTCCCAAGATAAAAGACAAGCAGTTCTTCATCAGTAGGCCTGAAAAGATAGCCCGGTGGTAGGATCATGTCTCCCGGAGACGGCTCTCTGTTTATGATCTCTGATCTTACTGCTACTCTCTCTCGCAAATACTCTCTCTACGCTCTCTATAATCTCACACGTTATGTGTGAAATTGTATGAGACGTTATAGGGTATATTTATACACAATATTAGGGCAGCAGATTTGTGTAAAAGACATACGTGCATGGATCCAACGGGAGTACTTGAAAGAAAATATAGGAAACCAACGGCTGTCATATTTTTTACTTATTTTATTCTTTTTTTGTGTACTAGGGGGTTCCTAATTTTGAGGGGAACGAAACAAAAGAATTCTTATTAATAGAGTCGTTTTTATAACAACCAAATTATGCATCTAAAATGCTTATCAATTTTTCAGAAGAGCCAATATATTTTGTGTATTTGTTGGACATAACTTATCATTTTGCTCATAGAAAATATATTTGAGTTATCACAGTTTTTGAGTAATTATGCATGACTGGATTTTTAGACCCGTTTATTCTACCCAACAATGATACATGTACAACAAATCACAAGTGTGTGTTAAAACTTGATTTTCATCGCTTTCATTGCCTGCGGAAATTTGAGTTGAGATTTTCAAATCACAAGTCTAGCGTGATTAAAGACTCTTAAAGACTATAAAGACTACTTATTATATTGGCACCGAATTGAATATAAAAAACCATTCAAAAATAATTAAATCAGCCTACAGCCAAGAAAAAAATTTAAAATGCTGTATTTACAATACCAAACTTTCGTTACCAAATTATGTCACCGCTTACTTGAATACTAGCGGCAAACTCGTGCTATGCACATGCTGTGCACAGGAATTGAAACACAGAAATGAGTAAAGTTTAATGTATAGTTTCAATTGTAAAAAAGTTGTTATTTCGTGTATATCTAATACCAATGCGTCATTATGTCGAAATTTTGCCTTTTGCATAATGAAGTTACAGGAGCAAGGTTAACGTAATGTCTTTCGCAACTCCTAATTTAAAAAGCACATTATCGAATGTGTAATCCGTATAGTCAAATGTGTTTGATTTATTATGTGCTATTTCAATAGTTATCATTATTTTTAGCAGTACAAAGTGCTATGCACGGATTAAAGTTTTTTTTTTTTTTATAACCGGATGTCTGGACCAGCTTGTGCGCATCTCGACTAACTCTCGAGCCCTGGAGTTAACGACTAGGCATGACCCCCGGTGGCCCCAAGAATTTGTTGGCAGGGGAAATCGAACCTGAGACCTTAGGTGGGAGCCCCTAACTTTCAATGCAAGACCACTTTCCAACCCCTTAGGGGTCACGAATTAAAAGTTACAAAAATATAAAACTAATAGATGGACGTGATTTTGTTTCTGTTATGCTATATCCTGCCACTTTGATAAATAAAAAATTTCTATGTATAAGATTGAATCTGAGGGAGGCGTTGTGCGGCAAAATTACGTCGTTTTGCTCATTTTCTTGGTACATCCAAGGGTCCTGTTTGGGGAGTTAATTTTGGGGTTTAATTTTGGGGTTCAATTTTAAGGGATTTAGACTCTTTGGGGTAGGGTATAGTGGGTTTAGGCACTTCGGGTTTAGGATTTAGGCACTTTGTAGTGGGTTTTTCTTCCTCCAAACAAGGCCAAGTTGGAAGCTTTGGAGGTGTGCACAAAAATCAAGCAACACGACGTAGTTTTGCCTCACAACACCTATCGCATAGCACCCAACCCTGATCCTTAAGATCATATTGACACTTTCTATACGGAGCAACTAAGAAAGAGAGAAAGTCACAATGTCTAACAAATCAATTTGCTTAAACATCCAGTATATTCAAAACTGACAAACGTTTGAACTTATCCATATAGCAACAAACTCGTACTAAGCATCGCAGTTTAAAAAAAGCATGTCAATACCAAAGATAATCACGAATTTCCAAATTTAGAAAAAGAATGATACTATTAGATGGGTCTCTGCCTCTCTCGCGTCTCTGCCTCTCTCACATCTCTGCTTTCAAATATTTTCTAAAACAATATATAGAGATCATACAAACCTAAAGTTTGAGTTTTGAAACAAATTTTACAGCATAAAATTGTAAGATTCGTAATGTAACACAGGATAAAATTGTATGACTACCATGTTTATACTTTTGAAACAAATTGTGCAAAATATAAAAAGTGGGTGGTTCTATTTTTAATATTGTCAGAAAAAAGAGAAACCCGTTGCATATATTTGCATGTAGACAATACTGCATGTCTTACAATATACAAAAGGGGATTGTTTCACTGTATTAGAAGTGTAACATGGAACATGAGAATTTTTCAAATTTGAACTTCAAATTACAACATAACAAATTCTCATAAATTATTGAGAGTTTATTTATTTGCTCCTCTGACGTTACGTGCTTCAGTCGCAAATGCAAGTCATGTGACAGAGAATAAATTCTCCCTACAATGCACCCCATCCAAATATTGTACTGTATGCAAATATTACAAAAGGAAAATAACAAATGGTAAAATAAATGATTGTTGTTAAGAAAAAACTCTTTGGAATTTTGTGAGGTTTAACAACAATTAATAAAGCCTGAATGAGCGATTAAAGGCTTCAATTCATATGCCATAAAGAGAAGAAAAAAAAAAGGAACTTCCTTCAAGAAGTTTTATAAATAAATAAAAAGATGAAAGAAAAAAATAAATGTAAAAGATCATAATAGAATGACAAAATATATAGGTCCATACCCTTTTTTCTTGACTTCAGTGGATCTCCCATAGATCCATGAAAGGGTCATAAACCTAGCAAAAACTTGCGCTATATCCACGGGACAATTTAAAGTGCACATGCTGAAAAAAATTTATATCCAACAAATTTCGACTTAGTGTAAATTGTCAAAACTTATAATCGTTTGTCACATCTACTAAAACTCAAGAAACTTAAAACAAATATATTTGAAACTTAACCCAATAATTAAAACTGTCATCAGGAAATCTCAATGCCTTTCATTGCGAAATCCAAAATTTAAGCACGATTGTTTGCACATAAAAAATTAGAATATAAACCGATCGCATATGAAAAACAATGAAGATGTCCTCGAGACTTGACTACTTGCAAAGGATAAAAACTAACGTTATAAAAGTTAAGAACTTGAATGGTTTGCAGTTGCACTCATGTATTTGTATAGACTTAATAGTAATGATATTAGAAATGATAATATCCAAAGGAAAAAATCTTACCTTTTCTTTGATTTTTCTTTTTTGAAAACACAAATCACAACTGATTGGTAGTTTAGGATGTGTGTAATCAAATCTCACGTGTGTTGCTTGAACACCCCAATCACAATCCAACTTAACTCATGCCACTTGTCACGACCATGTTCCTCGGGAAAACCCATCCTGCAATAATATACAGGAACTATCCACTCAGGGATAGTTATGGTCCGGGATTGTCCGGACAAAGCATTTCCCGATCACATTTTGATGATCGGAACCGTCCAATGTGTTTAAAATGTTTGGACGGCCCACCGAGATTGTTCGAAAAGATTGTGATTGTTAGAGTTGCCACCCGGATTTGAGGTCCGAACCCGAGAAACCGATCAAAAATATGACTCGTTTGCCCATTTGAAAAAGATTTCACTGATTTTGGCGGAACCAAAGATTTCTCGGATTCGGGGGTTTGGTTACGAGAGGGGAAGGGTTTTACGGCACCCCTCTCGCCCGGTCCATGAACCGGTCTCTACTCAATATTTTGTGGAATTTTGAAAATATTTGAAATTCGATTTTGAGCAAATAACGGGGAGTATGGGAATGGGAAAACACATAAACAAGTATTCAAATACGAACCAAGTGATGGTGGATGCTTGTGCAATGTACAATGCGATGGTGGAATGATATAAACAAAGAAAATGACAATGAAAGAGAGAAATAGGACTTAGAACACCATATTGAGCAAAATTATTTGACTTTCCAACACTATTTACATTTTTTGGAAGCCTTTGAGACATAATCAGGAAGAATATAAAACTACAAAGTTGTAGCCCTTCAAATTATCTACGTTTTGATATATAATACGTTGAAAACGGAGTTCGGAGTAAAAAGTTATGGCTGAAACACTGTGACTGACTTTCTGTTGGGGTTTGAGCGCTCAAAGTGGATTGAGCGCTCAAGGGTAAGGCCTTGAGCGCTCAAGCCACTTCCAGGTCGCCAAATTCTGCTATAACATGACATTGGATGATCAAACAACCCCAAATCAATGATTATACTTTATTTTCCCAAAACTGGACAGAAACATGGACTTTGAAGAATTTTGGAAAGTGAATACCAAAATAACAAGTTTTAAAAATGTTTTTCTTGATACTTTTCAGACCTTGTAGGCTCATTTCAAGTATGAGGAACTTGAATGAGCCCACTGGTCTCCCTCAGCAAGACCAAAACAGTGATTTTCACATGATTTTCTACCTTTTCGGCTATGATCAAGGCTTGAACTTGTGGTTTGATGAATGGATGGGTAGTGGCTGTGTTTATGGGCTATAGATGAAGTATTTTGGACAGAGGAGTGTAAGTGTAGGGCTGATTGAGTGATTGATTGAGTGGATGATGGAGGATTTGAGCTTAAAATGGTGATTTTGGCTTGGATGAGGTGGGTTTTGATGGAAGAGCTAGGTTTGGACGAAATTGATGGAGTGTATGGGCTGTAAATGGCTTGTTAGAGTGAGAGAGGGGCTGTTGAAGTTGGTTTCTCAAAGACCCATGTGTTGTAGGCCTTAAAGATGAGATTTTTGGGTGTTTTGGAGGTTGAAGATGATGGAGGGTGGTGGCTATGGAGGAGAGAAAGGCTAAAACGTGATTGAAGTGATGAGAGAGAGTGGAGAGGGCTGATGAAGGGTGTGAGAGTGTAAGAGATCAGCCAAGGGAGTGGAGGAGGTTTATATAGAGAGAGAAATGGGAGGGAAATGGGTTTAATTTTTGAATTGGGTTTGGGGGGTGATTGAGGAGATGTTCAAGGGTCTAGGAAGTGTATTTAGGCAGTAGAAAACATAGGTAGACGCTCCTCTTGCAGTAGAATATCATGATTAGATGCTCTGCAGAAAACTGATCTGGATCAGAGTTGAGCGCTCAAAGCCATGGGCTTGAGCGCTCAAGGTGGGATTTTTGGGTTTGAGCGCTCAAGGTCCAGGGCTTGAGCGCTCAAGGCTGTTGCTCAAAGGTAAAACTTTGCGGGGCCGCCCCGGGTGCTACCGAACTCCGTTTCATGCGTGGTTTGAAGCGTTGGAAAGCTTGTCGAGTGTACTTTCTAACCCAAGTAGTTTGAACCCAAGATAATTTTTACATTCAAGTATGTGACCATTTTACCCTCAGAAGGTCGGGAAAATAAGTCATTTTGGTAAAACGGATTATATATCAATAAAGAGGGTTTTGAATGTACTAGAAGATGATGTAGGCTTGGGTTTGTTTTGAAATGGTTTGTGGATGGTTTGAAGGGTATTTTGGTCATTTTGGTTGGTTTAAGGTTGTTCTAGGAGGGTTTAGAATGGTTTAGGGTGGTTCGGTGAGTTCAAGCCTTGTTCTTAGCCTCGACGTATGCACGATTGGTCTATTTCATCATCGGGAATGCTTGAGTGCATCCTGGGTTCAAAATCGGGGTGTCTACAAAATGTGTTTTTAAGGGTCCCTACGAGAAATCATAAAATAAAAAAAAAGACCGGGAAGAGCTTTATTAATCGAAAACTACTCGGATGAAGCCCTTCCCTGTCTTTTTTTTTTTATGATTTCTCGTAGGGATCCTTAAAAACACGTTTTAAACAAATTGGACAGTTTCGATCAACAAAATTTGATCGGGAAATGAAAGTTCTAGATGGTGTGGACTTTAAGAGTGTGTGTGTGTGTGTGTGTGTGTGTGTGTATACCCAGTTCTTCTAATCCGGGATCCCGGATTAGAGGCTTTTGGGTGTTTTTTTTTGTTTTGCAAATTGTTTTTGGAAAATCCGAGCCGTCCAATGTGTTCAAAAGGTGTTTTCCAAGGTCCATGCAGGAAATCTTCAAAAAAAAATACCGGGAAGGACTTGACCCAAGCATTTTTCGCAAAAGGCTTGATCCATGCATTTTTTCGCAAATTTTGCGAAAAAATGCTTGGATCAAGCCCTTCCCGGTATTTAATGGACCCTTGAAAACACCTTTTGAATACATTGGACGGCTCGGATCGTCAAAAAAATGCACAGATCATGGAGGTCCGGATTCCCGGATCCCGTTTTAGAAGCTAAACCTATATATATATATATATATATAAGGGCCGATTCCCCTCACACTTAGAAAAAGACATAAAAAAAAACACAACACTCTTCTGAGCCCCCTTGTGATGTTCTGAACCGTTGATCTTGTTTAAATGAGTAAAATAAAAGGTCCTGCAAAATTTTAGCTCAATCGGATATCGGACAAACGATTTTAAAAACACTAGTTCCTGTCACAGTTTTTGCAAAACTATTTGGATCAAGCACTTACCGATATCCGATTAAGCTGAATTTTTGCAGGACCTCCTATTATACTCATTTAAACAAGATCAACGGTTCAGAATGTCACAGTGGGGCTCAAAACAAAATCGTGTGTTTAGTTATGTGTTTTTTTAAGTGTGAAGGGAATTGACCCCATATATATATATATCCGTGGGGTTCTAATCCTGGATCCCGGATTAGAGCATTTGGGCTGTTTTTTTTTTGTGTTGCAAATTGTTTTGGGAAAATCCGAGCCGTCCAATGTGTTCAAAAGGTGTTTTCCAAGGTCCACGTGGGAAATCTTTAAAAAAAATACCGGGAAGGGCTTGATCCAAGCAGTTTTTCGCAAAAACTGTATATTTACAGTTTTGCGAAAAACTGCTTGGATCAAGCCCTTCCCGGTATTTTTTTTTTTTTTAAGATTTTTCGCGTGGACCCTTGAAAACACTTTCTGAACACATTGGACGGATCGGATCGTCAAAAAAATGCTCGGATCACGGAGGTCCGGAAGTCCAGAGTCCGGACTAGAAGTGGAACATATATATATATAGGTATACTTCTAATCCGGACCTCCCGTTTCCGGACCTCCATGATCCAAACATTTTTTTCACAATCCGAGCCATATACAGTTTTTGCGAAAAACTGCTTGGATCAAGCCCTTCCCGGTATTTTCTTTTGAAAATTTCCCGCGTAGACCCTTGAAAACACCTTCTGAACACATTGGACGGCTCGGATCGTAAAAAAATGTTTGGATCGTGGAGTATTTTAGACCCTTGAAAACACCTTCAAGTTTCAATGGGCCGATCGATCACGAACCGATCACGAGTATAATTGAATATTTTAGACATCATAAGTCGAACAAGTCCAACTATAGTTTGTTCAAGCTTGATTTGAAAGTTATCAAGCTCCAAAAAAATATATTCAACCTTGGTTTGTTTATGTAACAAACTGGTTTCAAATGAGCCAATAAAAACTCGAGCAATTTGGTTTGTATATCAGCACTTGGCCTAATGATGCAAACAAAAGGTTCTTAGAAGGTGTAACAACAATGCTTGTTTTCCATGTAATTTAAATCACATTTTTCTTGGGTTATTCATGAGTTGTGACTCGTGAGTATATTAATGCCAAGTCGTATGTGGTGATTAATTGAGTCTTTCTTACAAAGAACATCGACATTATGCATTTAAAATATTATCGATTTTTAAAAAATTAGAATAGCCAATAAATTTTGTGTATATTACTTTGACAAACCTAAAACTTATCATTTTGCTAATAGAAAACAAAAATTGTATTAGATGTGAGTTATTGCATTTTTTATGACAGGTTTCTTTAGGGATCCAGGGGTACTAGTGATCAGGCCCTAGTGATCAACTTAGAAATCACCCCAAAATGACGTCATTTTGGGGTCCCAAAGGCACATAAAAAAAACCCCTAAAAACTACGTCGTTTTGAGGAAACATGAGAACAAAAGAAATAGCGCCACGCCTAAACCCTTGTTCACTTGTAGACTAAAGAGAGAAGGCGTTCATCAGGGAAAAAAAGATGGAATTTGCATCCAGGGCTCATCTTCCTCCTTCCCCCACTGATATCGCTAATCATTCACCGTCGGGATCGAAAATTGAAGTGTCATGGGAATTTTGGGTGATGGTAATTTTTTTTGTGTTGTAAACTTTGGTGGATTAAGCTTTGGATAATGGCAATTTTTTTGGACTTATAGAGCCTTTGCTGTAATTTGTTGGAGTTATATAGCCTTGGTTGTTATATGAGTTTCCTTGGAAACTTTTGTTTCTGGTGCTTAAGAAAATTATGAACTATGTGATGTTTTTGTGAGCATAGCAACTGTTGGTTTTTGGACTTCTGTTGCATGTGTTTAGCCATTTTTTGCATGCATTGCCAGTATTTGTTTATTCTGTCGAGGCCCGGAAAATTGATTTTGCTATGCTATTAGTTTTCAAGACCTGGAGTGAGTCGATGAATTCCAAAATCTCACTTCCCATTTTTATTTGGTTCAGATGTTTCACCTTCCTCGAAAACAATAAAAAAAGAAATGAAAAACCGAGATAATTTAGTTCGTAAATTTGAGATTTATACATAATTTATTTTTGTATATTCGAGATTCAATGCCCTTGTTTTTCTGGAATTCAGGGTGAAAAAAGGGGTTCTATTCAGCCTTCGACTCAAAAAGTTCAATTTTTTTGTTTTTGTGGTCGTCTAATTGTTCATACGTGAAAAATCAAATGATATTGTGCGTACGTGAAAATTTAAATTGATCGAATATGGAAATACATTTTATGCCGTCACTCATAGAAGGGAAAAAAGAAGAAGAAAGCAACAGGTCACTTATAGAAGGGAAAAAAGAAGAATAAGAAAGCAACAGGTTTGTTATATGAACACGGATGGCAACAAAACAACATAGTTTTGAGTGCTTTTTTTGTTGTGCCTTTGGGACCCAAAAACAACGTCGTTTTGGGATGATTTCTAGGGTGATCACTAGGGCCTGATCACTAGTACCCCCATATCCTTTTTTAAGACTAGCTTCTTTTTTTTTTTTGCACTATAAAAAAGGATTTGATTAATCAAATATCGAAGATACAAGATTAAAAGGGGCAAGAGAAAGACAAAAAAGCCTCTCGAGACCCAAGATATTGGAAGGCTAACAAGAAGACAATCAAACAATCAAAACAAAAACCTAAAACCCAACACCTAAACTCCAGATAGAAATGAAGAGGAGCAAAAAACCAAAGAGCACCGAAACCCTCCTAAAAAGAAGAAAACTCCACCCAAAAGCAAAACCTAAAGCAATAACCCTCACAAGCCAAAAGCCAATAGGAGCAAAGATCGCAAAACACTTGAGGCAATCACCTAAAACAAGCCAAGCCAAGCAAACGAACCAGACAAAGTGAAAATTAGAGATTATCATCAGCCCTTGCCTTATTAAGGGCATCCATCTCAGCAATCTTGTTATCACCTCATTATCATCACCATCATAGCTAATTCCAAATAGCTTGTCATCTACCCATATGGCTCCCATATGGCTAGCTAATCCTACATGAAGAGACTACCTAATTCTACCTGAAGAGACGCACCAATCATCCTGACTTTACTTCCTTTTTTTTTTTTTTGCAGCGTCTAAGATAATTTCAAGTGAGTGATGACATAAATTGGTGGTGAAAGTCCAGTATTGTAAAGCATTTCATTTTTTTGGTAGTATGCTTGATTTAATTATTTTTTTACAATGGTTTTGGAATCTAATCCAGCATCAATTTAATAGAAAAAAACATTCTGTTGGTAACATTTTCTCATAGAGTCTTTTAATCATGCAAGACTTGTGATTTGAGGTAATGTTGGTGTTTACCGAAGTTTTTCATGTATATTTGAGGTAATGTTGGTAATTTGTGAATGATCTACAGACTTGGTGATTTATCCAATTCAGTGAATGATCCAGAAGGTTAGTCTTATTTTGTTGCATCAATGGTTTCTGTTTTGTGTTTTGTTCCTAAAATTGTGACACGGGTTTGGTAGAAGGCAAAAAATTAATTTGCTCCTTGGTCGTTGCATGGATTTGTTGTAGCATTGGTGATTTAATCATACTACTGAATTACTCTATGTTCGATAACTAATTCCCTGTTATGTTGGGTTGACATTCCAGTAAGGTTTGCTTCTTTTAGTTCCTTGGCTATTCGTTTCATACGACAGAGAACATGTTTTTTGTTCCAGCTACTCGGGTTTGGGCTATATGAGCCATAAAGCTTCCTTGAACGAAATTCAGTTATTCAAAAACCCTTGGCTAAAAAAAGGAACCATCATATGGCATTGATGATGTTTTTGAACTTCTCATGTGTGACGATGATGACATGAACCAGTATGACATGCTATATTGTTTGGATTGTTGGAATATTTTAATAAAAATAAAATAAAATACTTATTACCTATTATTAGTTTTCCGTTATAATATAATGTCTTAATTGTTGACGGTTACAAATACTTAAAAGAGATTTATTTCTATCATTATACTATGTACTAAAGAGGTTTTAATTCTAATTACCTCTATATATGGGTTTTGGATGAAGGTGAGTATAGAGAGAAAATAAGTTTGTACCCAAGGAGAGAGCTAAAATGGTTGAAGAGTTTTACATATTCATATTACTTTCTATATCATTGGGCAACTCGGTTCGTGACTCGTTCAAACCTCCCGGTGGTCGTGAACATCGGATGAGGAATGCTTGTGAGCTCTTGGGTTTAATCTTGGGGCTAGTACACTCCAGTGGAACCTTCACGAGGGGAGGAATATTAGCCTTAAGACAGTGACTACACGACTCTCATTCTCATAGGCAACATCTTTCCTATTTTTACTATTTTCGTACTCTTGATTTACTTGTTGTATTTCTATATTCATATGGTTGAGTTATTCTTGTGATAAAATGATATTTTATGAATAAAAGTTCTAACAATTTAAGGCTAATATGCATCCCTTGACAAATTGGAAAAAGGTAGATGTATTTTTTGCTTTCAAAATCTAGTATCATTGTCCTTGGCTTTTACGTGTTAATCGCATCTCGGATTAGTTTGTTTAGTTCACTAGATGGTCAAATGGAAACAGATACTGTTCATCTTAGTAGTGTTTCCTTTGATTTCTTTATGTTGTCGCTCAATTATAATTCTTTTTTTATACAACCCCAATAATCATATGGAGAATAAATGGCAGCAAGGACATAATACAATATTACAACTGGAATGACGTCGATTAGTTTTGATTATGCTACTGTATTGATCTAGTGCTTTAATTTTGTGTAATATTATTTGGGTGTGCAATTATTTGTAGGGCTTTAATCACGTATGTGGTGTTATTTGAATTCCAGCGATACTTGACTATAGAATTCAATCTTATTTTTTACGGCGTTCCATGTATCTCACCCTTAGAAAACTTGACACAGTGCCACTTGCATGGAGAGAATTGTTTTAGGTGGTTTTACAGAAGAAGTCAAGGTCTAGTGGAAAGCTAGAACTGTTTTCAAAATCATGATTTGAGCGAATATATATGTTATAGGCAGCTTTATATTTGTAAGCCGAGTTTCATTTCTTGTGAAAAGGGTGAGTGTGGATTTAGCATTTTGGTGGGTTCAATTTTGTATAACACATATCTCTTCTTAAAGTTTAAAGGGAAAAAAAAGAAATATGTTCAATTGTTAAATTGAAAAAGTTCTGTAGTTAGATTAGACAAGCTTTTGTAAAACATAGTTCTTTTTCTTTCGAAAAAAAAAAAAAAAAGGATAAAGGACAATTTAGGTTTCGAGGATACGCAACTATATTAAAACTACTAAACACTAGGAGTATGTTTTTGGAAGAGAATTTGATTGTGAAAAGATGAGATGGTGCTGAAAATTTTGCCAAGTAAGAGTGGAAGGATTTGAGAAGTGCTTTCTCTGTATTTAAAATATTGAGAACACAAGGCTTGTATATATAAATTTTCAGTCAAACATTCCAACGGCTAAAAAAATGAATGTACTTATTAGGAATTAACCAAAACAAAATCTAACCAAACGGCTAGTAAGTTTCGAAAGATCGGTTACGGAATTGAAATGGAGGTTACACAATCTTTTGTAATCAATTCTATATTCAAGCATATTCTTAATTGAAAAATAGGACAATTTTAAGACTTAATAAATTCATATAATAAGTTTCCCTCTGTAGCTAGGAGAAAAGAAGTTGTATTTCTGTGATAGCCTAAGTCATCCGTGAGTTTGATATATACCTGCTATGTTGTAACTTTTTCGAGTTATGCTATCATTGCTATTTGCTCATGTGTATACAAGAGCTTCATATATGTTCGTGTAATTATCTTAAGTATTATATGTGCTAGGTTTTGTTTAAATCTAGTCATCTTGAGATCTGCTTAAAAAAAGGAGGGAAAAGGTTGGCTAGAGAAAACGTTTACTACTGGAAGATGAAAATTCGGGATTCCTTTAATTTGCATTTGCCGAAAGGTGAGTGCACGATCTGTTGGAAAAGGAAAAGAAATGAGTGTCTATGCCAATATGTTTCTAAGGGAAAACAAATGTTTACTATCTCTAAAAGATTTTGCAAGGAAAGATTTATTTTGAAGTAATGTGTTGAACAATTTCCTACACTAGCAGTTGTTCTTTGATTACTTAAATGAAATGAAACATTTTTCTTTCGCTTAAATTTGGAAACCGCTAGTAGTTAGTATTCCATGATAAGTTGAAATTTAGTCTAGTTATGTTTCCAGAAGAATTCTTAATGTCATACATGTCCTCAGCCGAATTGTTTAATTGGAATGTGAGCCTAATATTCCATGACTAATAAGTGTCCTTTTTTGAGTTTTCCGAAGAATTCATGTCATTGGATAGGCCATGGAAAATTTTATTGGCTACTGTAAAAATTAATATTATAGTTCGGATCTTGTCAATTTGAATATGCTCTCTTGAGGGACATGAATGTGGGTTTTCCTGCAGTATATATGATGCCTAATCATAGTCTAAGTAATGAGAATTTCAACCATGGTAATAATCTGGAACGATTTGTGAGCATATGTTAAATTGCTTTTGTACTGAGGTGGTGTATTTTTTTCTCGTACTTTCTATGAATTTTATTAGTTGATTGGAGTTTGAAACTTGTGGGGGAAGGTCAAACTTAATTTTATTGTGTAAGTTTCAAAATTTGTAATGTGAATTTATTAAACATTAAAACTTTTTAATAAGCTGAAAATAATGTTTGGTTAGTACTAGTAATAAGTTCTTATTTTGTGACTTAGAAATTTAAGCGTATACATTTTATTTATGGAAAGGAAAATCTCCTCTATGCGAAAATGAAAGTATTAAATTATTATTATTACTGTGTGAGTATTTTTACATTTGCAAATTTTTACATGTTTTTCTGAAATCAAGTCATAATGTATTTTTTTTTTTTTTTTGAGAAATAAGAATGATGTAAACTTATATTCGGAGACTAAATTATACAGTATACCCATGTTGTCATAGTGGGGTTTTGGATTATGACTTAATATAAGATGGAGTATGATAGTATGCCAAATACAATCCCAAGCTGGTGTATGCTTAGGGGTTCAGAATTACCAAAGGCCACAAATGCTACTTATTACTTTCTAATTGCTTGACATTATCCTTATCGGTGTATTTTTTCATGGATGACTGAAATGTGGGGGTTTATACAAGTTCTTACAAGTTAAGAACATAACAGATTAGTTTGATTTATAGTCTTCTATACACTATAAGAAATTTGGAAGTGTGATTTATTGTGGGAATATTGCTTGGATATTTCTAGAGAAGAGATACAATAAGATGTATTAGTACTTTATGTAGGAAATCTTTGCTTGGAAATTTCACATGTTCGAAGTTAATGATATAGCATGAAATCATCTAATGGTGCATTGGAGTTTGTTGATTATATTTTCACAGGACCACAAACTAGCAAGTTGATAAGTTGAAGAGCGGTTAAGACTTTAGATTCGATGTCGAAAATATATGGGCCCCGGACTAGCGATGAGACTAGATCCATATAGGACATGAAATCATTGTCCCGGGACTAGCATTGAGGCTAGATCCATACTAAAATTGTTAATTGGGACTGGACTAGCGTTGAGGCTAGATCCAATTTATGTCGAGGGGGATGGGCTTAAGCCCACAGGGAGTCACCTAGGGAGGTAACCCGTCTTCTGTGATTGGAGATCCCATGAAGGAAGTTCAACGGGTAAAAACAATCCACATTGCGTGACTCGTTCCAGCACTCATTTAATGAAAGGAGATTGTCTCTTAGACTCTTCTGCTCATCCCTAAGGCAATTGTGCTAAAGAAAGTGACTGGTTAAGGAAGGGTTATACCCTTAATGAATCCAAGGCAGACATTCTTTTGCAAGGTACATTCCGTCACTGTATCCTTGGAGGATTCACCTAAGTGAGGGCTGTCGTGAGGCCGCGACTATGAGGCTCAGGCTGACCTCTAGTAACCCTCATGAGAATCAAGATTCAGTGCATGGCCATTAATAGCACTAACCCGCGAATTGATGTCCAATACCGGTACTGTGTGTGTGACATGTTGAACTTTGACTCAAAGGATCTAGTTCAAGGTATAGGCCTTCTATGATCCTTCAAAGGGAAACTGTTAACACTAAGTGTGGGTTCAAGTCCGGAAGACACCCACACCGATTGCGCAGTATTTAGTTGCCCAATTTTTCATCGTATATTATGTATTCTCAAAATCGTGTGCTTTAAAATCAAAATACAAAACATTTTATTTTTATTAAAAGTGGGGGATTGTTGGAATATTTTAATAAAAATAAACTAAAATACTTATTACCTATTATTAGTTTTCCGTTATAATATAATGTCTTAATTGTTGCCTGTTACAAATACTTAAAATAGATTTATTTCTATCATTATACTATGTACTAAAGAGGTTTTAATTCTAATTACCTCTATATATGGGTTTTGGATGAAGGTGAGTATAGAGCGAAAATAAGTTTGTACCCAAGGAGAGAGATAAAATGGTTGAAGAGTTTTACATATTCATATTACTTTCTATATCATTGGGCAACTTGGTTCGTGACTCGTTCAAACCTCCCGGTGGTCGTGAACATCGGATGAGAAATGCTTATGAGCTCTTGGGTTTAATCTTGGGGCTAGTACACTCCGGTGGAACCTTCACGAGGGGAGGAATATTAGCCTTAAGACAGTGACTACACGACTCTCATTCTCACAGGCAACATCTTTCCTATTTTTACTATTTTTGTACTCTTGATTTACTTGTTGTATTTCTATATTCATGTGGTTGAGTTATTCTTGTGATAAAATGATATTTTATGAATAAAAGTTCTAACATGGATGCATCTTCTGGATTTTCTAGTTCGTTCATTCAACTATACGCAATGCTTTTTGTCCAGGCGCATGTTGGAAATACCCTGCAGGGTAATATGAGACGTGGTTGAGTACAATTGCGATTGTTGGTCACTGTTACGATAGATCCATTCTGATTTACCCTTGGTTTCCATTCGCTTCTCGCTTTCATTTTTTCACAAATTCCCTCCTCACGTTTGAGAAATCATAGTCTCATCCATTAAGATTTAGAATTGGTAGCGATTTGCACCCTCCGCCACCAAATAGAATGTCATGATATCATCAGCTATATTTGTGAAACTTCTTTTTCATCTCTCCTTTCTTCACACTCCTCTAAAACTCCATAACCACCTCCAGCATGAACCACCCTGAGGTGCACCCAACCACCACATGTAGTTTTCCACGGAAAGGGAAGAATGAGCAATGATAAATTGAAGGGTGTTTTTTCTTCTTCTAGGCCAATTCCACTGCCCTTTACGGATTTTGGAAGATACCTTAGCTTGAAAAGATCTCCCCAAATTATATACAACATTATCCCCAAATTGAGGCAACAAAGAACACAACTTATGCCAATTATCATTCCCAATATGGTATTGGATAAGAGGCTAACACCAAAAACCTTCCTGAGAGAACAAGAGGCTTCGTGTGGAACGTTCATGTGCCAAATATTCTACTCTTTACCGATATAAGTATGGAGCCACTTCACCCAAAGGGTGCCCGCTTTCTTACACAAGACCCACAAGTGCCTTAAGGGGAGATATGGTCTCACTGTCACAAGCCTCTCTGCCAAAGAAATAACCCTCTACACTCCCATTGATAACTACTGAGTATAGCTGTGGGCAAGCACTGTCAAGTCCAGTGAATGAATTGGGAAGGGAAGTCCATAGCATGCATAAGATCAAACAAGAACATCCAATCAACCAAATCATGTCTTCATAAGATCTATCTTCATAGCACATCTAGGGGGACCCTCATTCCTATGGTATCCTCTAACCCACTCTTGCATTAAAAGGATATTATCAATAGTAGATATCTCCCTTTAACAAATAACGACCGAGTACTACTAATCAACTGAGGGAGAATAGACTGCATTCTACTGGCCAAGACCCTAGTAATGCATTTATAAAGGATATTGCAACAAGATATTGGTCTATATTCCTTAACGGAGAAGGAGCCCTGACCTTTGGAACAAGAGATATGGTTGTGGCATTCCACTCCTTTAGCAAAAACCCATGCTTGAAAAAGTGTTGAACAACTGCAACTAAATCTCTCCCAACCACTTCCCAATTCTTTGGATAAAATATAGAGTTCAACCCATCTGACCCAGGAGCCTTTTCACTTATGAAGTACGGGTACCGGTATGGGGTACGGGTACATGAGACGGCAAAAACATAAAAAAAAAGTAGGGTACAGGTACGGTTGGGTATGTTAGTGTAATTTTATTTTTTTCCTATTTTACTATGTTCCATTGCATAAACTATATAATAAACCCATTTTGCCTACAAAAAGCAGCATAAATAAAAGTTAAGAGACTAAAAGTTCATACATCAAGTTCAACGTGCCTAGAATCCTAGATAAAAGCAATGCAATGTCATTTACATACCAACAACACTTAAAGCGAAAATAGTCATAAGAAGTAAGGATCTTGAACTTCATCGACTTCATCTCTAACAACACAATTTCCATCTCTGGCTCATCAAGTTAAAGATCAGCAATTTCAAGAATACCAGCACCCCTCATTGAATCAAATGCATCTCCGGCAATGTCCCACAACCTAGTCTCTCCTTGTGTATAATGTGGTGTCCTACTTGAGTTGTGGTCTTCAGTTTAGGACTTTATCGCATTGAGTATTGCATATTAAGGCGCTGTTTGAGTTTTTTTTTTTTCATTCGGAACTCCAAAAGTTTTTAAATCTTTTACGAATAGGCCCAAAAGTACCCAGAAAAGTACGCATTGCCCTACCCAGAAACTCAAAAGTACCCAGTACATTTTTAGAGCACCCCGGTATGTATTTAAAAGTACCGATGAAGTACCAATACCCAATACAGTACGGTGCTCGTACAAGTACATTGGGGTTTTGAAGTACCCGTGTTTCATAGCTTTTCACCATTTATAGACAGCAAAGCAACCTTTATTTCCTCAACAGACACTGTCCTTACGAACTGATCCAAAGAAACCCTTGGTGTTTTCTTCTGAATAGACTATTGTAATAGATCCCTGCCGTCATATCTATCCCCAAACGTTGTACCAAGATATCTCATATAGTAGTGCATAATCTCCTTTTTAACCTCTTCAAGCTCATCAAGCAAAACCGCATTCTCATCCTTCAAACTAAGAGTTGTATTCCTGGCCCTGCGAGAACATAATTTCTGGTGGAAGAACTTTGTATTAGCATGTCCACATACTTAGCCAGAACTTCTTTCTCCATAGTACAGAGGTTCAAATAATTAGGGGAGTTAAAGTACTGAGACTAAATTTGAGTTATCTTTAGGTACTTGAACTATAGTACTGATACTAGAAAAGCACTTAAGGTTTTACAAAAATTTAACTATAATTTAGACAAGACAAAGAAAAAGATACTTATCATAATTCATGTGAAATTCTCATTCATAGGTTAAGGTCAACTTGGACACATTTTAATGTTGTGACTTCAAATGGACACATAGCCTCCGTAAGTTGAATTGCAAACTCAAATCCAGATTATAGATCTCACTGCAGTGATGGGACCAAGAATCTTAATTATTACTTAGTTATGCATACCCATGAACTAGAATATTACAAAAATCAGTTTCTCTTAGGCATTTTTTCAATCATTTCTTGGACAAACAAACCAGAACCAATCATTTTCAAACAACCATACTAGAAATTTTGGAGTCGCTGATTTCAAATGGTAATCTAGAAGTGCGAATGGGAAGCAAAACTGAGGATTATGTATTGTTCTCCATTTTGATTGTGCGTCTATGTTAAGAGGGTAGTTTGGACTTCATCAAAACAAAGGTAAATTGCATTAAACCCCTCTCAACTATGGCCTATTTTCACATAAGCTCCATTGTAAATTATATGAATCCTAGATGTCAAAGATGGCGTCAAAGGAAAATGATGACAATTTACCCTCTTGCCTGTTAATCATAAGCCCATCACCATTTTGTTTGTACCTTTATCCTTCACCAATAACCTCCCTAAAACCACCACATGGCAACTGCCGTCCAATATCCTAACGTTTTGCTAACAGAAGGAGCTTATTATCATCACATGAATACATAAAGTGGTTAAGTATTGAGTTTTAGAGATTAGGGAAAGTTAAGTAAAATCAATCATAGTTGAGAGGGGTTTAGAATAATGCATCGAAAAAGAAAATTACTACAATGAAAATTGAAAATGAGAGTAGGTATAAAGAAGTAGGTCACTAACCTCTTTCTTGCATTTTTAACAAGAAGGTGAAAGCCATTTAACGACGATTTTTTTTAAGGGAGAATTGCCTTAAAATGGCGATAGGGGCAAATATTTGTATTTAATGGTGTACGTTTTTGGAATCACAGATCAATAGGAAAAGCAATAATAATTGTCATAACATGGCATGCGAAATATTGTTGGACGCAACTATATATCCTCGAAAGATATTCTGTTTCACCCTTCGTCCACTATACTTGCACCCTACATGGAAAACGATTGCACTCCTCACCAAATTCATTGCACCCACACTCCTCAACAAATGTGGTTGCAATGTAGTCAAGTCACACTTTCTAGAAAGATTTTCTAACCATTGCACCCTTCATCCACTTTTGTTGCACTCTTGCACTTCTCAATAAATTCATTGCACCCACATTGGTCCAAATGTGAGTGCAGTGCGTGGTCAAGTCATACTTTCTAGGAAGATTTTCTGACCATTGCACCCTTCCTCCACTTTTGTTTCACTCCATATGGACAACGGTTGCACTCCTCAACAAATTCATTGCACCCACATTGGCCCGAATTCAAGAAGGGTGTGTGTTCAGGTCACACTTTCTGGGAAGATTCTGACCATTTAACCCTCGTCTTCTTTTGTTGCTTCTACATAGACAACGGTTGCACTCCTCAACAAATTCATTGCACCCACGTTGGTCCAAATTCAAGAAGGGGGGATTTCGGTCAACATTATTATGGGTACCATGTATGTGCAATTAAAATTGTGCGTGTCATGTTGGGAGCAATTTCTAAAAAGTGGTCCATTGAATAGAAAATATTTGCCCCTACCGCCATTTTACGGCAATTCTCCCTTTTTTTTAATCAAATCGATGGTGGGTTTTTTTTGGTGTGCTCATATAATAAATTTTTGATAAATGTGTACAAATTTTGTTCAAATATGTTGTTTTAGGCTCTTCGAGTTCCCACACAAATGATCGGATCCATTCATATTTTTCAAATAACGTTAACTGATACCCCATAAAAAATTAGCTGAATCGGATATTGGTGACTGCTCCATCAGTTCATCTAATTTTTATTCAGAATTAAAAATTGGATGAACCGATAGAGTATTTCCTGATATCCGATTTAGCTGATTTTTTACGGGGTACAAATAAATATTATTTTGAAAAATATAAATGGCTTCGATCATCTTTGTGAGATCCGGAGGAGACCTAAAACAACAAATCTGTACAAAAAAATCTGCACTGATAGTTCAGTCCATAGATTTCCAAGGAAATACACCAACGCATAGTATAGAGAGCTAGGCATAAATAAGAATTTGTACATAAAATGCACAAATCAGTTGGCTTGGGACCGTTTCAATTCTTATACGGGTGATCGAAGTTGTTCATATTTTTCAAAATAATAATTTTACTTGTTCCCTGTAAAAAAAACCCAGCTCAATCGGATATTGGTAAATGCTCCATCAAAAACTGGATAAACGGATGGATATTGGTAAATGCTCCATCAAAAACTGTATAAACGGATGGAGCATTTACCAATATCCGATCGAGCCGATTTTTATCCAGTACATGTAAACGATATTTTGAAAAATATGAACCGCTCTGATCATTCGTGTGAGACCTAGGGAGGCCCCAAATAAAAAAAATTGTACATTTTGTGTAAAACATACCTGTACACATGTTTTCTGCAATGGTATATTATCCAATCCAATCCAATCAACAGATATCTCCCTCCTCTGCAGGTGGCTTCAAATGTGAACTCCCAACGATGTCGTCCTCTAGTGCTCTACCTCTACAACTCTCTTCTTCAGCCTCCATTAACCACACTACCAATCCAAACCACCACCACCATGGTTACTCAAACCTCTCATTTCAAAAACCAACCCAAAAAACAACAACATTCCGTAATACCAAACAATTATTGTCTTTTCAACCCCATTCTTCCTCATCCAACCCACCAACCCCAAAACCCCAAAAAAACATCCGATACCGCCTAAGTGAAATCTGCCGCCAAGGTCAACCCCAACCTGCCCGCCAACTGTTCGACACAATTCCCCAACCAAAAATTGTGCTTTGGAACACAATCATTATTGGGTTTATTTGCAATGGCATTCCTGATGAAGACCTGTTGTTGTATTCCCAGAGGGTGTCAACTGAAGGCTTATTCTGAGGCTCGGCAACTTGACATTGGTAAAGCTCTTCACCGCCACATTTTGCGTTCTGGTTTAAATCCTAGTAGAATTGTATGTAATTCGCTGTTGAACATGTATTGTACTTGTTTGAGCTCAACCATTGACGAAACAGGTTATGTTGATGATTTGGTGTGTAAAGTGTTCGATACCATGCGTAAATAAGATGTGATTGCTTGAAATACTATGATTTCTTGGTATGTGTAAACAGAGAGATTTGAAGAAGCATTCAGGAGTTTTTGAAAATCGGAATAAAAGTGACTGTTGTGAGTTTTGTCAATGTCTTACCGGCTGTTTTGAGGATGGGAAGCATTAGGAGAGCAAGTACGCTAATGATCCGTTTGCTTTGAGTTCGGCAATTTTCATGTTTCCTGAGCTTGGTTGTCTTGATTTTGCTAGGATTGTTTCTTACTATAGTTTGGAGAGAACTACAGAGGTTTGGAAAACCATGAATGGTGGATATGTTCAGAACAATAGTCCAGTTGAAGCAATTAATCTGTTTCTCGAAGCGTTGGAGTCCGATCGTCCTATTCTTGATGAAGTTACTTTTCTCGCGGTTGGACTTTGCTCAATAGCTACATGCATATTTAATGAAGAATTTTGCAGCGTTGCGTATCATGATACTAAATGCCACGATTGTCATGTACTCAAAGTGCAATTTGGTTGATATGTCCTTTCAAATTTTCAGTAGAATGTGCGAAAGAGATGTTGTTTCGTGGAATACCATGGTTTCTGCTTTTGTGCAGAATGGATTGGACAATAAGGGGTTGATGCTTGTGCATGAGATGCAACAGGAAGGATTCACGATTGATTCTGTAACTGTAACCACTCTACTCTCAGCGGCGTCAAATCTCAGGAATCTGGAGATTGGGAAGCAAATCCATGTTTATTTTCTCAGGCATGGCATTGAATTTGAAGGAATGGAAACTTATATGATAGATATGTATGCTAAATCAGGTCTGATTGAATCTGCACAAGGATTGTTTGAAAAGTGCTCTACACATGGTAAAGATCAAGCTACATGGAATGTTATGATTGCTGGGAATACCCAAAATGGACAAATTGAGCAGGCATTTACCACTTAGGCAGATGTTCGAGCAAAATCTAATACCTAATGCTGTAACAATAGTATCAATTCTTCTTGTCTGTCAGTCAGTTGGAATTGTGTCTCTGGGCAAGTAGCTCCATTGCGTTGCCATTCGCAACTGCTTGGACCATAACGTCTTTGTGGGCTCTGCTCTCATAGACGTACCCAAAATCTGGTGCAATCACTTATGCTGAACATGTGTTTTCCACATCCCCTGAAGAGAATTCAGTTACAAACGCTAGCATGATCTTGGGTTACAGCCAACATGGGTTTGGTGAGAAAGCTCTTTCACCATTCTACTCAATGAGGGAATCTGACATTAGACCTAACGCCGTTAGCTTAGTAGCTATCTTGTTGGCTTGCAGTTATTCTGGGTTTGTTGACGAAGGACTTCAAATATTTGAGTCAATGAAGAGAGAATATCGAATTCGGCCTTCATATGAGCCACACTATTGCGTGCAGACATGTTAGAGAGAGTTGGGAAGGTAGTGGAAGCTTGTGAGTTTGTCAAAGAACTGGGTGAAGAGGGTAAATAACTTAAGAATTTTAGGATCCATTCTTGCGTCTTGTAGAAAGCATGGAGAATTTGAGTTAGGAAAAACTGTTGCAAATAAGTTGCTTCAAATGGAGAAGGGGAAGGGCTTGTCAGGTTGTCATGTTTTGCTGTCAAATATATATGCAGAGGAAGGGAATTGGGAAAATGTTAACAGAATGAGAAAAAGGATACGGGAAAAAGGTTCGACAAAGGATGTTGGCTGCATTTGGGTTGATGTGGCTGGTTGTGTTAACTCTTTTGTGTCTAGAGATCAAAAGCACCCTCAGTGAGATGAAATATATGAAACGTTGGAACAATTGGCTTTAACGATGAAAGACGCTGGTTATAGGCCTGGCCTTGATCTGAAATAGGCATGATTTCTGAGTTTGAGGAATGAAGGACATTACATTCTAGATTTTGTGGCATAGATATTCAGTTAGATTGTTTTATGTTTGTTTTCACTCGGAGAGGATGTTGATGTTTGTTTCTCATTTGCATTACTTCTTTGGTTGGAAATCGCAAGGGAGGTATCGAGTTGTGGGAGGTTGGATCTGGTGAGAAGCTTGTTTCAATTCCATATTTGGAACATTTCTCATTCCTAAGTCATTACGGGTTGGCAAATTTCTACAACATATTCAATACGAGCTATACCTTCCCAATGGCATGAAATCCAAAATAATCTTACCCAAATGCAGTATGCATTAGTCAACGATCCTCCATGTGCTGCTGTGAACTGTATAAAATGGAGTCCCATTGGTTTTTTCTTCGGTGAGTTTAATTGTTGCTTATGCATATAATCTTCCAATTATGCATTAACTATTAATTGTAGCATCTAAAACATTGAAATATCTCATGATCTGAATTGATGCAGTTGATAAGAGAAAAAGTATTTTCTTGGTAATGAAGCAGGTGTTGCATATGCAAAATACATGTTGCACTTATATTCTTATCACGGTAAAGCTGACATTCAGAAGCATTTGGAGGTAGGTTCAGGCTTTCATATCATTTAGATTTATGAGTATAGATGCATATTTCCTATCATTTTGTTTCTAAATGGTGGATTCTTAACGTTCAGATTGAGCACATTGGCAACATAAATGATCTGGCCTTCGCAATTCTCAGTTGTAAACTTTGAGTTGTCACCTGTCGAGATGACAAGACTATGAAGGTGACTTTCGACTTTCAAGTCTCCTATAGTTCTATTTCTTTTCCAATATGGCATATATTAATTGTATCCATAACTGTAGGTGTGGGATGTGGCTATTGGTGCTGTGTTGTTTACTATTTGAAGGGCATGAGTCTCATGTTTTTTGTGTTTGCCCTGACATCACAGATGATAATTGTGTAAATATCAAAATTGAAGTCTTTATTTTCTGCTTATGCCCTGTATATTTGTTTTCCTTGCCTAATGTTTTTAGCCATTTGCATCCCAATTTTAAGCTTCTGCATTCATCATCCAGGGATGGACAAACAAAATTATGGAAATACCATAACCTTGGAGTCGAATGTATATTTGAGGCAACGGCTGGAGGGAGCACAAGAATGGCTTGTAGTACGGATGGCAGAAGGTAGGTCGTGTGAACCTAGTTTACCAAACATGGTTTTTGGACATCTCATAGGTATAGACGACAAACAGATGCACCAATGGCATCATTAAATATATTGTAGGTTTTTTGCATGTGGCACACTCCAAAACGGTAATCGCCAACTTTCCGAATGGACTCATAGAGAAGACGGTCTGGGGAGAAGCTACAATGGATTGTAGACATCTTCCAATGATAATGTGCAGTTTGATAAACAATAAAACTATTTCTTGGTAGTTGGTTGCAATTTCTGGGAAATGGATACTGATAATCTCTTGACTAATTGTAAAATATTTGATCTCCACAAATGGACATCTGTTCTACAAATGTAAAAAACTGCAACAGTTGATTTTTAATTTGTGGAATCTGAAGGTAATTTCACTTGTCTGTTTCAACAAGGATAGTTATTGTACTTCTTGATTGTCAACTGGAGAACTGTGCATGCCTGCAGAGGTTGAGAACTGCAACCAAGTGAAGAAAAAGGTCTTCTTGATTGTTCTTGTACAGGTTAGAAAATAGCATCAGTTTATATAGCCATTTTTTGTTCACTCAATCTGCCTCTAGAGACATAGATAAATAGTTTGAACAAGCTTTTGAATCTTTCCATGCATCATGTATTGTACAGTAGTAGAGATTTCACAGTGGATTTCTCTCTTGAAATTTTTGGAAAACGGTACCAAATGCAATTTTCAGTTTTGTTCCTAGTGAATGAATGACACGAAATGTTTGTGCAATTTGGTTGAGAAACAGGTTTTGGTTTTTCAGTGTTGATGCAAGTCAATGAGCCTCGTAATAATTTGATGAAGTGTGTGATGCCCTGTTAGATTCTGTATTTAGCTCTTGGGCTGATTGAAGTTCCATATTTAAGATGATCAATTCATTGCTCATCTTGTTCGACTCATTTATTAGGTGAAAGCAATATGTCATTAAAACTGTGATTCTTGTAAATTTTTTGGTTTAATTCTGTCATTTATTCTAGTAGTTTCTGCATATTGCAGCCCCTATATCGGTTTTTTTTTTTTTTTTTTTTTGCTTCAAACTGTTATATCCTGTTTGCCGCCATGAAGTACCATGAGAGAAATAAATGAAAGACAGACTTAACCACATAAACAAAAAACATACAAAGAAAATTTAATCCACCAATAAAATATATCTGCAATTTGTTGAAAGCTTCTCAGATACAAATGAACAATTGAAAATCTACAACTCCTATTTCTTTTGTTTCTCATTCCTCTTCCCCACAACACACATATGACAGACAATGTGTACTCTTTTGCTTCTTATTATGTCGTAGGTATTCCTTGGCCTGGCATGTTTTCGAGCCACCAGAGAGTTTCATGGTCCAACTGAAACATGTCATTGAACATGTCTTTTTTCTGCTGCTCCAAAAAGAAATCATTGGAAAGAGAAAAAACTGGTGATTGTTCTTCCGCTGCATGAAACATCTCACTCTCTTGATTACTTCCTTGCTTCTCCTCTTCCATAAGTGCTTCCAATTCTCCAGCAATTAAGTCATTCGATTCAGCACTTATCCTCGGTGAATGACTTGCTTGTCTATCCTGTTCCCAAAGTGCTAAAAATTCTTCAACTGTAAACTCATTCGGATCATCACTCATTGTAAAACTCGGTTCTTGCACAACTACTTCTTCTAGAAAGGGCATAATTTCTGTTTCTGTTGCTGCATCGATATCACAAACCATCTTATGTTCTTCCACAAACTCTGTTCTAACACGCTTGGTGGGTTTCGGGGCTATAACATCGTGATCAGTAGTAGCAGCCTCAATATTTTTTACCCTTTTAGATTTCTTGGTGAACTTTGAGTCTTGTCTTTTTATCCTACAAAGGACATATTCTACCTGGCTTTCATCGGTATTACCACCGTAGCGAGGGTACTCATGCATGATCCAATGGCCTTTGCTCACACTCCCGCCCAGCACACCCGGGTCGTTTGTAATTTGAAAACACAGCATTTTCTTATACCCTATTACACGACCATGATCGTCCAATACTTTTTCAAGAGCGGTCTCAGCATGCCATGCACCACAACCTGCTGTCCTAGCTACTCGGTTCTTGCTGGCCTTGATCAAGGTTGTGAATACATAAATGGTACCTTCAATCTTCGATCCGTTCTTGCCATTGGTTTTGCATATTTCCCACGGGTCTTCGTCGCTGAAAATCTGCCAGGGGGCTTTGTCGCCAATCCCGTAAATGTCGCGCTCGATGATGAGATCACAAGGCAGGGGTAAGCCCATAAATTTCCTCTCAAGGTAGTAGGACACGAGAAGTTCATCCGTGGGCCTGAAGAGAAAACCCGGTGGTATCATCATGTCTTCCAGACAGGGCTCTCTGTTTATGATCTCTGATCTTACTGCTACTCTCTCTCGCAATGCGTTCACTCTCTATGATCTGATCACACGTTGTTATTTGAGAAATTGTATGTTTTGTTGAGAAACTTATAGGGTATATTTATACACCATATAAGGGCGGCAGATTTGAGTCATGTTATAGGGTTCCCAAGTTGAGGAATCGTTGGGTTGAAGTGAATCCTGAAGTGGAAATCAACGGCTGTCATTAGGCTCTCAATAATACGAAGTGTATTTGTTTCCTAACAAGAGTTGTACTGGAGAGAGAAAATAGGAAACAAGCAAGACTAATTAGGATTAGGAAACTTCTTGATTTGGTCACATTTTAATAGATACGAAAAAGCAAGACTAATTAATATTCGCATCTTACAGTTTGTCTTACGCTCCATTCGGACGGCCCGAATGGGTCCAAACATTTCCGATACCAACAAAAGAATTCTGAAAAACCTCATGGGTGAGGGAGAGTGTGTCGTCTCGAGTCCGTGCTATGCGTATGAGCGTATCGCGTCCACAGAGTCTTTCTAAACAATTTGAACCGTTCATTTTTCTTCGTCCCATGGACTAAGTGACCTTGGGAAAAATCCAGGTTGATTCAATAGTGGTAGCTTATGATCGGGCAATAAATAGTTTGAGAAAAAAAAAACAAATAGAATTTAATTTTGTATGAAAACAATTAGGTAAATGTTACGGATCATATGGTTATTAATATCCAGTTAAATTGAATTTTAGAGTGGATCACCAAGTCGACGAGATGAAGAATAACATATCAGATCGAATAAACAGGCTTGCAGTGAACATAAAAAAGTTATTTTGTATCCTGAAAAATTAAAAATTATTTTTGAGTAGCAATCGAGCAAAAAAAGGTTTTATTTTTAATAATATCAAAGAAAATTAAAGTAGAGGAGGGAAATTAAGGTGGTCATTTAGGAAATAAAATTTTATTTATTTTCTCTTCTTCTTTCATCTATTTTAGAAAATAAAATAAATTAATGTTGACTGATATTTAAAATTATATCTTTCTTAGGATCGCAAAAATTATTATGTGTTTCTGTGCATCGAGCAGGAATAATGCCAATACATACTTTATATCAGTGTGCCTGTGCCTCCCAAGTCTCCAAACCCCATCCAAATTTTCTAGACTTTTAATTTTTTATTTTTAAAAATTGGGGGGAGAGAGAGAGATACGTTTGGGATGTGGGCAGTTGGGTTCTATCATATAACGAGATAAATAAATAAAAGTGGCAAAGGGTACAATACACATCTCCTATTTGAGTGTATTACGCACACCTAGAGAAGTTATGAATTGATCAATAAAAGTTACGATTTTTTTCCAGAAGTCACGAGACCCACCAAAATGTTATGAATCATAGAAAATGCTACGAATCACAATGCTGAAAAGTTACGAAATACTAAAAAAAAAAATACGATTGCCGATGAGGTGGCACAATATGAATCATACAATAGGTGCATATGATCCACACCTTTAACGAGTGTGTATTGTAGCAATTCCCAAAAAAATTGCACTTTTAAGCTTTTGTTTGTTTGCTTTATTTTTCATGTACTCTTCACAAAAGTAGATCTATGTCTTCTCGCGAATAGAACAGAAATAACGCTAGACACTGGTGTATTTTTCCCCACTAAATTTCCCACATTGGTATTTTTGGGGTCCTATGCATCAAACGAACACAACACCGGCACGACACAAAACAACAAAAAAAAGCACGGCACTACACAACACGATTAAGTCAACGGCACCGCACGGCACGACATGATTAATTAATCGGGCACGGCACGACACGTAACGATTTTAAAAAAGGCACGACCCAACACGGCACTGTAAAGTAAATTGGCACGACACGAGCACGTTATGTCACAGCACGGCGCGGCACGATAAAGTAAATAGGTACGGCACGGCACGGCACGAAGCACGATTGACACGGAAGTTGAGTGGCACTGCAAGGCACACGCACAGTTGACACCCCTATTTTCCATGAGCTTGGGCACATTTTTAGTATATAGGGTCAGTTGGCGCAGACTTGAAATAATTTCGGGACCATTGATTATAAGTTTGGAATGATTCTATTAGAACATGCAACCCCGGGGTCACCATCTACTCTCTCTGTTGCACCTCACCATCTACTCTCCAGGTTCTCACGGTCTTACCCTCATTAGCATTCGTATTATATCTCTATCTGCAGGAAAAATATCTTCAATCTGTAAACCCTACAGTTTCTGGATTTTGTACAGCTTGTTATTTTCTTGTTTATTTTTGTGCAGTTTGTCCATGGCTGAGCATTTTGTTAATTTTTTGGTGTGATTTGTCCCATCTCTCTCACTCCTTGTATCTCTTTTTCTAATCTGTGGCAGTTTGCAGGTGTTTCGTTCTGGGGTCATGGATCTGGACGCCCGGCCATTTCGAGGTCGTTTTTTTGGCTGTTGCTCGGCGATCATTCTTCGGGATGGCCGCGCTACGTAGGATCGGCGTCGGTAAGTGTCTCTCGGTCTCTCTGTCTTCTATCCTCTCTGTTTTACCCCTGGATTCGGTTTCCTTGCCACATACTCCCTTCGGTTCCTCCTCGCTTTCCCAGTCCTCGTCCCTTAATCTCCCTCTTGCTTTCCGGTCTGGTTTAACTGTTGGGTTTCCGGATTTTTCCTAACGCGGTGGCTGTGTGGTGGTGGAAGGTGGTGGCGTTGGTCTCCCGCCGTGATTGTCCCTTGGGTCTTCACGGCTTTCGCTTAACGGCATTGAGTGCTTCCGTGACAGTGGGTGGTTGTGCCGGTTTGCCCTTTCTTGGGTTGCTAATGGTGGCGTGGTGGGTTTGGTGGTATTTTCCGGCGGGCTGTTGGTGGTTGCTGTCTGGACTGGTGGTGTGGAGGGTGGCCGGCGTCTGTTTGTGTGGCTAGGAAACAAGGGTTTGGTTTTGAGCTTCTCAGACTGGGCTTTGTTGCATATCTGGGCTTTTGGCTATCGGATGGATATCTATTGTAATATCTGGGCTTTTGGCCTTGGGGTTGTTTTAGCGTTGTAACTTTTATCCGGCTTTTAGGCCTAGTTGATTGGGTGTCTGTGCCCTTGGGTGTTTTGTCCAACTTTGGTTCGACTCCCCTCCCCTTTCCCCTTATCTTGTTGTACCCTTTGACAAGATTCCTTAATAAATTTGTTGCCGATCAAAAAAAAAAAAAATTAGCTATACCCGTTTCCCTTTGCTGCCATACACACATTTGTTCTCGCATATTCATTATTTGGCAAAATTCCTCACTCAAGTTTTGTCAAATTATTATTTAGCAGAGAGATATAACAATTTTTTGCAGCATGAAAATGATGAATTTATATGTTATGCCCATCCCAGTGTTGCGGGTGCAACCCGTGGTATTAGAAATGAGAATGATGAAAGGAAAATTGATGGAGGGTGAGCGGATTGAATTTATATGTTATGCCATCCCAGTGTTGATGTGTGTATTTAAACATTTTGAGTAGCTAAAAGAGAACAATGATTTGTAGGTTATAATTTGGCCCATAGTGTGCTGAGAGTGAGCAGATGCTCTAAGAGATGAGAGGATTTGAAGAAGCAAATAATTTCCGAGTCAGATGCATCTTGGATTCAAATATAATCAACACCAACTGTTTTACTTGATTTCGGGGTAGACTGTTTGCGACGATGGGGCTTCTTAGCATCATTCAAATGATCAAGAGGAAAGAGAAAGAAATGTGAATACTGATAGTGTATGCTCATAAATCACTCTCTTATGTCACGGACATTGATATGTATAGCTATGCATCACTTAATGTTGCTGCAGGGGACTTGATAACTCAGGGAAGACAACAATTGTGCTGAAAATCAATGGAGAGGACACAAGCGTTATCAGTCCTACTCTGGGAAACAACATAAAGACAATCACTTACAGCAAGTTAGCTTCATCTTCCTTCTCTTTTTCCCCCTCCCCTCTCATTACTTACATTCCATAAAGGCAGCCGTATTTTGTTCTATACTTGTCAATTTAGTTGTTGCTACGTAGACTAATGGGTGCATCTGTCTATAGCAAGGACGAAGGGAGGAGGTTGCAAGGGATGACCATGGCTCCCCTCCGCTTTTAAAAAATACATATAAGTTTCAAAATTTTAAATGCGATATATAAAATGTCCCCATTAGTTGTTAAACATTCTTGTCTCCTCTTTGTATTCTATGAGGATTCCACAAAAAACCTGGAACCACTCCACATCTTCACTTGTTCTTATATCATACAATAGTTCCAATAGTTCTCGGACACAGTGCATCAAACATGTAATCGGGATATTAAAAAGTCAAACCTACCTTGTTTTGTATGCATTTCTTAGGGCTTTTGGGTATGCCACGTCGCATTCCAGATTATCCAGATTACAGGTGACTATGGCTGCAGCGACTCCGATGACCTTGCCCAGTATCACTATCTTTGCTGACGGCTTATGACCAACCATCCTAGCTAACTAAGGCACTTTACCAACCCAACTAAATAATGGAGTGTGGAGACTGATGATACTGTCAACTTGGGTTCCAACTTCTGCCATTTTCACAAAGTTCACCCTAGCTGTAGATTGTGGGGTAGGGAACCTCTAATGTTAATTCTTCATCATACTGAAAACTGCAGTTGGAATGCTGGATAATTGTTAACTGTTGTTTCTGGTTTCAATTTCTTTCTTTTTTTTTTTTTGGGGGGGGGGGGGGGTTCATATCCCCTAGATCCTTTGTTAGGGTTTCGCAAATTCCTAGCAGGTTATATTAGTACTTGAGTTGCATGATTTTCATAGTTGGAGTCACAATTACTGGTGTAGATTCCTTATTAGCTTTAGTTTGAAAATTGTGAAGTTTTGAATCCCTCTTTCCGCCTCTAGGTAGAGGCTTTGAAGCTTATACAACATTTCAGCTATGTATTTAATTTGCAATACACAATAGGTTAGTGTTAGAAGTTTTAAAGTTAGTTGTTGCAGTGGGGTAGGAATTGAACTTAAGACGTTATTGGCAAGTATACCCTGAATATATGGGATGTTGGGGGGCCAAAGGACAATCAGATCTTACTGGAGGAACTACTTTGAGCAAACGGATGGTTTGGTGTGGGTTGTTGATAGTTCAGATCTGAGAAGGCTTGATGACTGCAAATTTGAACTTCACAATCTGTTGAAGGAAGAGGTCTCTTTTTTCTTGTGCTTTTTATCATTGAAGTTGCAGTTAATTTCTCTCCCGGCTAGACAATAAACCTGCATATGCATGTATCACTCTTTCTCATCTAGATGCATTTGTCTATTGGGAATCTTTTTTTCAGAAACTGAGGTTTCTTTTAATGCCAATGGAGAATAAAACGGAGAAGCTCAATGCAAACATCCTAATGTGCAACAAAAAACTGTACTTACCACTCTAGGCAAAGTATAACAACTCATTCCTTTTACAATAAGTGGTAAAGCAAATAGGTGATACGAGAGATGAGCAAAGGTTGAAAACTGCATTCGTGTGCTTGTAGGGGGCTTAGACAGAAGCGACTAGTTGGAGTCTCTGAGCTGCACGCTCCCTAGAATAATATAGGTTTTTTTGGAAGGCTTTGCAAAGGGGAGAGTGGATGGAATGGGGGATAGGGTGGGTGTCCCATTCATGGGAGGCTGAGGATACCATTGGCTGTTGTGAGGCTGATGCTAATCAAATGAGTTATGTCAGATGTTTTTTCTTGTGATTCAAGGTTGTGTCAGGTCTTAATTATGAGAATTCAAGGATTTTAGTAATATTGACACATTAGCTTTTGTGATGGGTTATGAATCTTATGACTTTCCCTTATACCTATTTCGGTTGATCTCTGGGATCTACTTTTGAGGCCAATGCGGTGTGCAATTCAGTTGTAGAGAGATATTATTTACAAGAAGAGATTAATTGGGTGGAAGGTACAATGCATATAGAATCATACATATTATTTTCCAGGGCCGACTGGGGTTGTACATACTACCTTGGTCACTCGAGTAATTTGTCAACCATGCTTACATATTCCTTTATTTACATTCCATTCTCAATTTCTGAGAAGTTAGAAAAGGTTCAGAGAGATTTTCTTGTTGATTGGGAAGGAATTTAAATTATCATTTGCTAGATTGGTGGAGGGCGTGCAATCAATTAGATTGGACGGTTTGGCTGTTAAAGAACTGAGGTTGTTTAATCAGGCCATGCTGGGAAAATGGCTATGTAGATTTGGTTATGAAAGCGAAAGGCAGTGGAGGAGGATGGCAAGTGATAAATATAAGGGAGAGTAATAACTATAAGAGTGCATGGAGTTCTTTTCTTTTCTTTTTTTTTTTTTGGGGGGGGGGGGGCTCTTGAGCATGGGGCTGCATTCATTAAGACGGGGAAATGTACTGTAGGACAATCAATTACATTGAGATGTACAATATTGGGAGTTGGGGTATGGATCTAGTCATTATTGGAAGGGTATCAGTCCGAGTCATCAAAGGAAGATTTGGGGTAATCTGCTTAATTTAAGAAGGAATGGAGCTTCATCATTTTGTTGAAATTGAGCGCCCTTAGAATATAAAGAGTTTTTTTGTTAGTATTTTTGTTTAGTTTGAGTGTAAAGAGGGCCATTCTTCCCTAGACCAATTTTTGGACTTAGTGCAGCCTATATTGTATGCGGCCCTGGCCTGTTGGTTAGCAGCCTCTTCAACTTTCTATACAGGCTTGATTCTCTTGCTACCTTTTGTAATTTTGATTTCTATTAACTGTTATCTCTATGCGGTTACCAACTGAAAGTAAAAAACCAAAGCTTAATATCCCGTAGTCTGTGTTACATCACTCGTCTATTTATGTCAAGTACCCACTTAAGCTGCAACTACCTAGTTGTTGGTCTGAAAGGGGATAAAGGAAAGGATCTCTGGATCTGTTATTTTAGTCAATCTGTAACCTCCTAGATTCGATGAACGTGAAAAGAACTTTTGTAATTTTTGCCTTTTAGTATAACGTGATGAATACTTATGAAAATAATCTTGCATTGCCTAATCAACACTGAAGCCGAAAGAGTTCAATTATACCCTTACGTCGCAGCCTAATCCCCTTTCTTCGTCTTAATTGTTGAATAACTTGAATTTATGGACCATGATCTGGTTACTTTTCAGAAGAGGCATTAGTTTAATTGAAGCACATATTTACCCACTTCTAACTGTTATATAAATCCATCTTCCATTTTGAGCATCTTCCATCATTGTCCCTGCATTTTAATTCTACGTAGTTCATGATAAAGTGGTGCAATTAATATTGGGTATCATATCACCGACTTGTACTGGTATGTGGTGTTGTCGGTATTATGGTCGATATAGAGTGCTTGCGACCTTGGATTGTATCGTAGAGAGTGTCGCCCCAAGCGTAGGGCTAGGTCGGCAGTAGCATAATAACCGGTAAGACCGGGTCGAATCCACAGGGACCGAACGCACCCGGCGTGAGAGTTGTCTTGCTAGTGAGGTGTTTAGCCTTAAAGCGGCAAACTTGGCTTTTGGATTTTGGTTGGTGGAATTCACTCAACTTTGAGAACGACTCGGAATTAAAAATCAACTAATTAAACTAAGGCAAAGTCTAGGGGATTTTAACGACCATGACTTGGGCTAATCCATCCCCTCTTGATAACCGGCTCGAGGCATCGTTAAATGCCCCCGAACGGAAGATTTAGATTTTAAAACCATTTACTAGAAAATGTATTTACCAAATATTAGGGATTTTCGATACATTTTGCAAACGGATGGCTTCGTGGCGAGAAATTTGTCCAATGTATCACTAAGGGCTTGCCCTATTCCAATTTCAGTCAACTCACAATATTGTGGCTTTTGGGCTAATTCCTCAAGGTAGTCCCAACACTCTTCGGGAGTTTTATCCAAGAATTCTTCATTAGAACACAAATCAAATTGACATATTGACGGATTTAAACCTCGACAAAAGACAACTAGAAGATCCCCGAACTCATACATAAACCTTGACCAAGAGAAAATTGAACATTTAAAACGCTCCCAACATTGTGAAAAAGACTCATGATCTAGTTGATGGAAATTGGTTACATCTTGTAAGACCTCTCCATAGCAACTTTCAAAGTATGCCATTTTTTTTTTTTTTTTTTTAAAGATTTCTTATTAACAAAAGCTAAAAGCAACAACTAAAACAAAATGAAACTAATAACTAGCAGGCTGGAGGGGTTATACCACCACCTTACCACAAACAGTTCCGAAGGGCTATTCCGCCGCCTCGTTAAAAAAAAACAAGTAATGTACAGAAAATAAGAAAAACTATACAAAAGAGTGGGATACTTACAGTGGAGCAAGGAAAAACTCACGCTAGATGGACCATTGGGTCCCCGGCAACGGCGCCAAAAATGCTTGCGACCTTGGATTGTATCGTAGAGAGTGTCGCCCCAAGCGTAGGGCTAGGTCGGCAGTAGCATAATAACCGGTAAGACCGGGTCGAATCCACAGGGACCAAACGCACCCGGCGTGAGAGTTGTCTTGCGAGTGAGGTGTTTAGCCTTAAAGCGGCAAACTTGGCTTTTGGATTTTGGTTGGTGGAATTCACTCAACTTTGAGAACGACTCGGAATTAAAAATCAACTAATTAAACTAAGGCAAAGTCTAGGGGATTTTAACGACCATGACTTGGGCTAATCCATCCCCTCTTGATAACCGGCTCGAGGCATCGTTAAATGCCCCCGAACGGAAGATTTAGATTTTAAAACCATTTACTAGAAAATGTATTTACCAAATATTAGGGATTTTCGATACATTTTGCAAACGGATGAGTTGACATTGCCCAAAGCATCACACGTGCCAAGTAGTCAAGCTCTTGGCTACGTGTGATCAAAGAGATTAACAAACTCACTCTTTGGTACATAAAAGTGCAACCCCAAATATCCAGTAAACAAGCAATGTATGCTTTATGAATGAGATGGATAGATTAATCCCAAGTCATGGAGTGTTAATCACCCCATGACTAAGCCTATTAAAACTACTCACTCATTACACTAGTTAATAAGTCTAGAAATTGGAAGAAAACTAAAAACATGATTAATAAACTTGAAAATTGATTTTTAATGAAGATCTTAAGTGTACCTACAACATTAGTACTTGAGAAATTATCAAACAACAAATTTAAACTAGTGTTTCTTAAGGAAGAAGATGGAAAAACAAGAACAAGATTTAACCGGTAGAAATGCAAATAAACTAGATTTATATGTAGAGCCAACAATTACAAGAACTATTAATGAAAAAGAAAATACAATACAATAAAAGCTTACCAAGGTTCTTGAAGAAAATTACACTAAAAGCTTGAAGACAACAATGGAGGAAAATGACTTAAAGTAAAACTAAACTAATGGAGGAGAGGGGAGAGAAGAGAGGGGAGAATGATACTTATACACAAAACCCTCTTTCTCTCTCAAAATATCCAAAACATACTATTAATGGAAAAATTTCCATAAAAGGAAAGTCAAAAAGAGCTCAAAAAATGATGGCCGGAGGTATTTGGATCGATCCACACCACATCTGGATCGATCCAGATTCGTCTGTTCGGGCAGATTTTTGAGCCAACTTCGCGGGCACGCCCCGGCTTCGTCCGAACTCGGAATGAGGCGATTCTTGAACCGTTGGAAAGCTCTATGAGTCTACTTTCAAACCCAATTGACCTCATCTTCATAGCATTTGTATCTTGAGAGAAATGAGCATTTTTCTATCGGTTGGTCAGATTTTCTCAAGGCTCATCACTCCAAATCTCTTGGTCCTTTGTTCCGGGCCTTCCTTGAACCTTCCAAAGCTCCTTGAATCGACTTCTAAGCTTCGGCGATTGTCCTCCACGGCATTGCGGGACCTTAGGTACTTCCGGATACAACCGGGGATTATTTGAAGCTTTGGACACGCCTCTTAGCTCCGATTTTCTGAAACTTATCAAAAACACAACTCACGCAAAATCAATCATATAAAGGCACAAAATGCACGTGTGTGTGATTACAACGAGCGAGATAAGCCCGGATATATACAACATTTGGGGCTTATCATAGAGCTGACCGTTTTCTCCCCCCCCCCCTCTCTCTCTCTCTCTCTCTCTCTCTCTCTCTCTCTCTCTCTTATGACAGAGACTATCGAGAGCGTCACTACTAATTCTTGCCAATAAACAAGACGTACAAGGAACTCTATCGCCACATGAAATAGCTAAGGTAAGGGCGGATGGTTTGCGGAAAAATACTTTTAATCACAAAAGTTTAGATTCCTAAAATCACCTCTAGACCACATAATCATAAATACCTTCTTTCGAATGTTTCACCTTGTGCAGTAAATGTGTTGCCTCCAATTCCTCACTTAGTGATCTAAGCGTCTCGCCTCCAAAGTGATTCACCTTTGCGTACTCTCTTCTCTCCATTTGTTTTTCTTTTTGTAGACACTTAAAAAATTCTGATGGCCAATCTTTTGTGTCTAACAGCTAATAAATAGACTCACATAGATAGAGTGTGCAATTAGGTGGGGTCCTTTGGGATCTCTATCTTTCAGTTGTGGAAAACAAATAAAGACTGATCTCTTATATGTATTGCAGGATAACACTTATCATATTTATTCTTTTAATTATTACTCAAGAGATAATTATATAGCTTTCACCAATCACAATAATATCCATCAACACATTGCAACTAAACCCCTGAAAATAGAGAATTACAAGTGAAACCATTTTTCTACAATTGTTTATTAATTTCCTTCCACCAACTTATATTCCCATAAGCTAATAGGCATGGATAAATTAACACCATCAAAATCCTAGTTCATGCGACGACTTTCTTAATTTTCACTTTCTAGTTGGACCCAAAAAGTAATTCAAAACTTATACATACAAATTAGCAAAAACCATTTTCCTAAAAGATAACAGCCGGTTTTCTTTTGGTCCAACATTAATGTGAAAATTAGTTAAATATACTTTCTTACTTTGAGAATGGTGGATTCCTTGTTAAACACTTATATAAATTAACCACCACCCACATAACCCAACATGTCCATATATAGTCTTTAATTCGGCATCACCAATTGAAGATGTCAAAGTTAAATGAATAAACAATTAATTTATATTAGCCTCTCAAGTCAAAGGAGAATAAGTGAATTGTAGTAGAACTACATTTTCTAATCTAACAATCTTTATTCCGTAGGTGTTCTTAAATTGATCATTTCAATGTATGTACTTGCTACCTCAATGATTGAGTAAATCATTTTATCGTATAGCAACATAACAATTGTAGGCCATAATAGGTGTGACGCCCAATCAACACCCATAGCCTAGAATATTATTGGGTCTACAAGGCACTAAAAAAACACAACTCCTAGCCTCTAGTTCATTAACCTTTAGCATGTTATTTCTACAATATTACCAATGGAGCCTTACGTTTATCATGTGACATTAAATAATAACATTACCCAGAATAATAGTATACAAGAATGCAAAATAAAATGTCAAACAATTTATTAAAAAATAAATAATAATCGGTTTTTGAGGCATAACTAATTCGTCTGCCCATTTTTTCGGTTGAACTATGTTAAAGGTTCTATGCTTGAACTTTATGCGTTCAATCCATTTTGACGGCTCAAATATTTGTTGGTGAAATGAAAGACTAAACTAGAAATTGAAACAAAATTGTATTTTGATTTCTCTCACTCGAGTTTACTTTGAAAGACTTTCTCAAATAATCTTTGTTGATCATGGTTGAATTAAAGCTTTTTGAGTCACCAAAACTTGGCTATGTGGATATTAGAATTGGAAGTGTACTTCCAAGGTAGCTCCTTGCTCGGTTGCTCATTTAAATGCGTGGCGCTCAGAGGCAACCTCATTCATTTGGAGGTGGAGCGCTGAAAGGTGGGCTTACTTGGAGATGGGAGTCCACAGGTGGTATTGTATGGAGTCACTTACGGCCTGTTTGGCTGGGGCATTAGAGCCCGGATATAAGAAGCGGGGTGATATGTAGTCCTGGTCCCACGGTTAATCTACTCTTTGGCAGCTCTCCTTCTCCCCCCGACTAAAATATTGTTCATCATCCATCTCCAGGCGCACCTGGATTTGCGAAGCACTCCTTGACCCCCGTCGTTGGCTAATCCGGGTGATTTTGGTACGAAATTGCCCCTCCAAATCCACCCTCTCTCTTCTCTTCGATATACACCAGATCAATTCATTTTTTGGGCTAGGGTTCGTACAGAGGAGAAGAAGGAAGAGAGAGAGGAGGAAATCGGTGGTTTTCAGAGGCTCCATATCTCGTCTCACTCTTTCGATTTGTGATCCATTTGAGTTTGACAGGTAATCATTCATCCTATACACGATTTTGACGATCTGGTTTTGCCCTATAATTTGTGGGTTTCATAGATCTCGGTTTTCCCTGAGAATTTCTGGGTTTCATACATCTCGTTTGCCCTATTATGCCGTAATTTGTGGGTTTGATACATTTTGATTTTTCCCTAACAAGTACTGGGTTTCATAGCATGTTGTTGTGTTCTAGTTTTGCCGTAGTTTCTGGGTTTGATATATGTCGTTGTTCCCTGAGATTTCCTGGGTTTCATACCATCTAGTTTTGCCCTAATTTCTGGGTTTCCTTTCATATATGTTTTGCCCTAATTTCTGGGCTTTGTTGGGTGATTCTACAGCCCACAAATGTTGCTAATGTTGCCCTAATTTGTGAGATGGTTTTGAGATCCCTGGTTTTGGAAAATCTGATGTTGCTCTTATTATTTGCCAATGTGATGTTGTACATGACCTAAATCTGAGCCCTAAAAACTCGTGTTGTCGTAATTTTGATTGTGCCTAATCTGAGCCCTAATAATATGATGTTGTATTTACACACAGATGGCGAGATTAACAAAACGTGAACGAAGAAAGAGGTCAAACCGTGACGCAATGTTAGCTGTGATATGTTACATGAGGGTTGTCAATAGTTATTTGCAACTTTACATGTTAATTACGGACTTGATAGATGAAATCATTCGACGAAGGGAGCGGAATCCTCCTCTTATTGAACAACCTAGCATATACCAACAACAAATTATGAACCTTAATAGGTTAGTACGCGGGAGTGACAAACACTGTCACGAGCAATTGAGGGTTAATAGGCATGTGTTTATGAAGTTGTGCCTATTACTTAAGCAAAGAGGCTTAGAGGACTCTAGGAATGTCACTCTAGTAGAGAAAGTTGCTATATTTTTGTGGATTCTCTCGCACCATACTAAGAATAGGCGTACCAATTTTCAATTTTGGAGATCGGGGGAAACAGTTAGTAGACATTTCAATGCAGTTTTGTTGGGTGTGTTGAGGCTTCACAATATCCTTTGGCATCGTCCCCAACATGTTCCCGCAAATGAGCCGGATGCTAGATGGAAGTGGTTTGAGGTACATGTGTGTACAAGTTTGAATTTCAATATTTTCTATTGCACTTTATAAAGAAAACTTCAGTGCTAACAAATTGCCCTCATCTCTCGTAGAATTGTTTGGGGGCTTTAGATGGTACATTCATACATGTCCTCCCCCCGACTGAACACAAGGCCCGCTATAGGTCAAGGAAGGGTGACTACGCTACAAATGTATTAGGAGTGGCTAGTCGAAACTTACAATTCATATACGCGTTGTCTAGTTGGGAAGGGTCGGCCACAGACTCGAGAGTGCTCCGAAACGCCCTTGTGAGACCTCACGGGTTGAAAATCCCAAATGGTACGTGGCTTGAAAAACTTGTGATTATTCAACTTGCTCACTATTTGTGCCCATACATTTGGCAATCACTCCTAAAAAGATGGCGACATGAGGAAGTGTACACCGCCATAAAATGCTTGCCTCCGAAGAAAACGTCGTGACGAGTGCTTGCCTCTGAAGGAAATGTCCGATTTTGCCCGAACTTATGTTATGAACCTACTATAATTTGGTTCTGGGACTACTAGCTCTAGGAAGTTCTATTGTAGCACATACAGTAGCTTTTCATATCCCCATGTAATTTGCTTCTTTGACTATATTTTTTGTAATCTGGAATTTGTGACTTTATTCCTAGAGGTACTTGTTTACTATGTATTGAGGCAACGGTTCATCAAATATTGTTGCAGTCATGTTAACAGAAGTTGTTAGTTGGTTATCATCTGTTTTTCTTCTTTATTTTAAGTTGTCAGAATTATGTATGTACCAGGATCCATGAAATGGTTAGATAATAAGCTTCTGAAGAGACTTTTTACACTGAGAAGAACTAAAAACAAAAGAACATAATCTCGTCTGGTTTTATTGGATTTTTTTCTCATCTGATGTAATGAGAGTGCTGCATTGCCAATTTTTTTTTGAAAATTCATAGCGTTTTTATGAAAACTGCTCCGATCAAGCCCTTCCGGGTATTTTTTTTTTTGCCAAATCTTCGCGTTGGACCTTAAAAACACGTTTTAAACACATCTAACAGTTCGGATCGTCGAAATTTGGTCCGGAAAGTGAAGTCCGGACGGTAGGTCCGTACATAGTGGTTTGGATAGGAAGGGGTATATATATATATATAGGATAACGATCTAATAAGGGATCCCTTAACCAAGATTCCGTGCGGACCTCACCTTTCCGAGCCAAATTTTGACGATCCAAACCGCTCAATGTTTTTAAAATGCATTTTCCAAGGCCTACGCGAAAAATCTTCAAAAAAAAATACCCGGAAGGGCTTGATCGGATCAGTTTTTGTTAAAAACGCTATACTTGGAAAATGCATTTTAAAAACATTGAGCGGTTCGGATCGTCAAAATTTGATCCGGAAAGTTGAAAAATGCCTTGGTCCGCACGGAATTTTGTTTTAAGGGATCGGGACTCTATATATATATATATATATATATATATATATATAGGACGCGGTTCTTATAAGGGTTCCCTTACAAAAAATTTGCGGGAAAAACGTTCTGGACCGTTAGATCGCGTTAAGGCCATCAACGGCTGAGATTAAAAAACCCACACGCGGGTCAGATGGCCGGGTTAAAACATTTCGCGGGTCAGGATCCGGGTTAAAACCCCATCCGGATCCCTCCCCTCCCATTTGACGCTATTCGACAGAGAGAGAAGAGAGAGAGAGAGAGAAGAGGCGATTCGAAGAAGACGACGAACCAAGGTGAATCTGTCGATGTTACTCCTCCTCCTCCTCTCTCTCTCTCTCTCTCTCCTATCTTCTTCTTCGTATGAACTGATTTCTTATGAAATCGATTTGTGAGCTTTTATGGTTTCAACCGACGAACAAAAATCGAAGATCAAGAAATCTCAGGTATATCTCTCTTCTCTTTCTTCCCTCGCTCTATCTGGTCGAAGAACGTGAAATCGATTTGTTGGTTTTTTCAAATTTTAGGGTTTCGTGATTTTGAAATTTGAATTTTTGAAACCCTAATTTTTATTTCAAAATTCGAATTTTGAATTTTGAAACCCTAATTCGTGAATAATCATCCCTTCACTTAGTTATCCTAAGATCTAGTATTCCTGATGCTTACTTCCTCAGTTGTTGTACCGGGCTCGTTTGAGATTGGTTTGTTACATAAACCAGCTTGCAATTTGAAACTTACAGTTAATTGTTTTTCAACGCCTAGTTGTTCATTCTGAAAATGTGAAGGACTTTACATGTAATTAGAACTGTGTGCTCTATAAACTCCCTGATAACATGCGTGTTTCATCTGTAAAGTATTCAGCAACATGTGGATTTGAGGTGTGAATTAGTTGATACCTCTAAGCTGCATTAAAATTGTCCATGAGAAACATTTTGTTCAAAACTTTAGCTAATTATCCGGAAGGGGATTGTATTATCCGGAAGGGGATTGTATGAGTTTTTAAGATTGGTATGAGTTTTTTCTTCTCTTGGCAATGAGATTCATAAAGACTTGTTTAGCTGAATGAGAGATTCTTGGGTGGATGATTATCTGGGTACCCTACATGTTTAATTGCATACTGGAGGATAGTGTCATGTAGCTTATCCGGAGGATACATTTTTATTCTCATAACACAGTCCATGAATTGATCCTAGTATCTTTTAGAAGATTTTAGTACTTGTATGGCTTCAACTAAAAAATTGCTTCAAAAGAGGAAGAAGTACTTAGACTCATTGCAAATTCATTTTATTTCGTGTTTTTCAGATTCATGGTTGCTACTGGAGTATGTTACAGGATCCAAGCCTGCCCACTGCATTGAACTATTTGCCAGAAAAATGTTCGGCTAGGATACAAATTACACTTAGGAGGAAGGGGCAGAGGTGATGGAGGAGGATACAAATGTGGAGCGTCCAAGAAAGGGAAAAAGAGATGCTAGCTACACTTGGGGTTTTTTTTTGTTTCATTTTGCTTGTACATAGAGCTTAGGGTAGATAATGATAAATATGTTCGGCTAGGATAAATGTAATGATAAATGTACGCAACTTAAGGGAGAGGATAAATGCAATGATGTTTGGAACGTATCCCCCTTTTCTTTGTATTCAAAACACTATTCTAGTGGATAAATGTAATGATGATTGTGGTTTTCTTCTTCTTTCAAATTGGTAATTAGGATGAGAAGTACCTGGCTTTGGCTGCTTTGTTGTTTGTCGAGACGCTTGACGTCGGGCTAGGATAAAAAACAGGGGAGATGCTGCTTAAATTTTTCTAAAAAAGAGAAGTCATAAAATAGTGTGACGTGAAAATTTTGCAAAATCAATAAGGAGTTGGCCACCACTAAGCCTGTTGGATTTCCTTAATGCTCAACCAAAGCTCCCTCAAGGCAGACATTTGAAAGAGATGGAACTTTTAATGGATATGCTGGTATGATTTCTTCTATTGATAGAAAGTCGTGCACAGTTTCCAGCAACTAGTGATTGATGTTTTTGAACCTGGCCACTACATAATAACTTAACATGATAAACTCTCATTTCTCATATGATACGTAACTTAACAGATACGGATACAAAATGGACACATAACCAAAACCATTTCCATATTAGATCTTCATTCATTCAACAAAACAAAGGCTCAAATATTGCAGCCATTCAAGTACATCCATAAACAATGAAAATTACAAATGATAGCCCAACTGACCAGCCACCATACAAGCAGCCAAAATACCAATAAAAATAAAAATAACAATACATCCAAAAGGCATTATGTAAAGCAACCAAGTATACTATTCTTCAAACTTTTCTGTTGCATTCAGCATAACCAAATAACTTTGTTGTCCTCCGTATCCTTGCCCTTGAGCTTGGGTATTGATACACCTGTGCTTGAACCAAAGTCCTACCGTTTCAAATCAAAAGTCCGAGCGCGCTTTGTGGTCTTCTGCCATGAAAATATATTAACTAGCTCCCATGCAAAAGGTAGAAGTGTCAATCAGATTATTTTAAACTTCAGTTGAGATAATCGCTCCCCATCAGTTTGATAAACTTCAGTTGAAATATTTTTTGGCTGAAGAATGCAAACTTAATCCTTGCCTATCGCTATTCTGTGACTTGGTGCTACACTCGATGAACTTTCTGTCACTACTCCCAGTCCTAATAATGTGAAATTTTCCATTTGCTACATACTTTAAAGTTCTAGTAATGGACACCACATGACAATACAGATTCACAAACAGATTTCCAGATTTCCACAAAGAATTTCAGATTTCCAGAAACAGATTCACAAACAGATTGAAAATACCAGATTCTAAGTTGAAAATTCCAGATTCTAACCAAACAGAAACAGACTCAGTTAACAAGTTGAGTTCCATATTCAGTTTACAAGTTCAGAAACAGATTGAAAGTTCCGTATGTATTTCCAGATTGAGATACACCATCCCATATATTGACAGGTCAAATAGCAGCTCCAAATTTGACCACACAAGCCTCACAATCAGAAACAGCATCTCCAAATTTCATCAATAGAATTCCTAATACAGAAGCAGCAACAATACACAGTGTCAGTAACAGTGAAAACAAATGGGTTCAGATGCATTGTAAATCATACAAACCAGACAGTCAAGACAACTTTAACCTTTAAACACTTACAAAACTGAAAAATTAACATTGTAACTTATAAAACTGAAAAATTAACATTGTCACACTCGATATTACTCACATTTATAAAGATAAATGGATGGTAATCGGGTATTGAGCTTTTTCAAGTGAAAGAACATCCATCTAATCCAAAACTTGTCCAGCAATAAACCCCATCACAACTGAGATGTAATTACTAGATGTGTTACCAGAAGAATTGATGCCTTGAACTAAAACACAGTTCTAAACACTCGGATAGCACATGGTGCTATACAAGTCTTGACTGTTTATTCAAAACTATACAAGTCTTTTTTTGGTTATCTTTGGTATGCCTTCAGGCACTGTCATCTCTTTGGAAACATGATAGCTCTATTTAAACAGAATACAACTTGTATATGCTATTTTTAGTTTCCAGAATATGTGCAGACTTCTTGTAATGGTTCAAAATGCATGAACCAACATTTTTGTGCACGATATCTCTAAGAGCATAAACATCTCACTCAGCTTATCCAACCTACTAGCATAAAGTAATGACATGAGAAGAGCAACAGAATTTGGATGCCCAACTAATTGTAGTTCATTTTATACGAAAAAAATACTATCAAAGCATGGAAGGACAACCCCTCATATTCTGAATCCCCATATTTCTACAGATTGAAAAGATTGTAACCCAACTACTACAACATACAATGAGCATCACTATCCTCTAATAAATATAATTATCTAGTCTCTGCGATTTGATCGAACTCAGCGGCCGAAATTTTTCAAGCTCCAAACTAAAGCTTGTGCGGATTTCATTCACAACGGATTCTCCTTTCTCTGACTTGATAGTCTCCAGATGGTTCCAACAACTTCAGCCGCAAGCCCCGTCTCTACTAGACTTCCTTGCTCTTCCCCGCCTTCATATATCAATTACGGCATCTTCCAAAGTACAAAGAACAGATTCAAACCTGAACAAAAATAAAGTCAGAAAGAGGTTCAAACTGACAGGAAGGCATGCAGATTACTTCCTCCATTACCAAATATAGTATACGAGCCGAGGAATTTTCCTACTTTTGGGGCATCATTTGCCCGTTAAATTAGTTCTCATCTATTTTCACATCCATTTTGATTTAACTCCTGTGAAAGAAATCTTGCAACAAATATCAAGCAATTTAATCAAACAAATTCAATCCAATTTATGTATATTTCTGTAATCCATGATAGATTTGAGTATTTGACAATAAATGCATCAGAAGAACATATGATTTGACAACGAAAACAAAACACTTGTCATCATTATCATTGCAGATTAGTGTGATTCAACCCACAAAAACCAGATGGTTGAATCAACAAAGTAAGCCACCACTAATTCAAATCTAGCAATAGCACTGTCAAAATAAGCTTCTTTAAATCAAAGAAAGAAGGAAAACAACTTTAACCAACAGCACCCAAACCGGCAAAAAACTTAAAAGCCCTAGATTTTCTTGTTCTTCGCTTCTCGTCGGTTGAAACCCCAAAAACCCAAAATCGATTTCCCTAGTAAACACGACTCAGAGAAGAGAGCCCTAAATCGAACAAAGTTAGGTTTTATCAATCAAACCCGAGAGAGGAGAGAGGGAGAGAGATACCTTTGATTTGGTAAATCTCAGATTGTTCTTCGTCTGATAAACCCTAAAAACCCAAAATTGATTTCATCCGCCCTTAGTGAAGAGCGAGGGAAGAGAGAGAAGAGAGATTCACCTTCGTCAAGATCTGGACTGGTTTGGTTCTCCTTGCTCGAAAGACCTGTTCGTGGAAACCCTAAACAATCAAAAATCGACTTCAACAATGGGGAAAACGATGAAAATCGACGAGGGAAGAGAGAGAAGAGGTGAATACCTTCAATTTCGTCAAGATCTGGACTGGTTTGGCTCGAGCTCGATCAATTTCGCAATGAGGTTCCAAATCGCCTGGTTGCTCTCTCTCTCTCTTCTCTCTCAGTCGAACGCGTGAAATGAGGGGTCAGAATCCGGATCCTGACCCACGAAATGTTTTAACCCGGCCATTTGACCCGCATGTTGGCTTTTTTAATCTCAAGCGTTGATTGCCCGTGCGCCATCCAACGGCCACAAACGCTTTCCCGCACAAATTTTTGTAAGGGCACCCTTACTAGATCCGTTTCCATATATATATATATATATATATATATATATATATATATAGAGTCCCCTTCCTATCCAAACCCCTATTTACGGACCTAACGTCCGGACCTCCACCTTCCCGATTTTTTTTTGAAAATCCGAACCGTTAGATGTGTTTAAAATGTGATTTTAAGGTCCAACGCGAAGATTTGGCAAAAAAAAATACCCGGAAGGGCTTGATCGGGGCAGTTTTTCACAAAAATGCTATAAAAACAGTTTTATGAAAACTGCCCCGATCAAGCCCTTCCGGGTATTTTTTTTTGCCAAATCTTCGCGTTGGACCTTAAAATCACGTTTTAAACACATCTAACGGTTCGGATTTTCAAAAAAAAATTTGGAAGGTGGAGGTCCGGACGAAATAAAATCCGGGAGTTTGGATTGGAAGTTTTGTGTATATATATATATTAAAGAAAAAAAAACAAACATTTTCCCTCCTATAATAATTTATTAATATTTAATTTTCTTTTTTTCCCGAAATAATTAATTAAAAAAATTTGCCGAAATTATTTTTTTTTTAGTTAAAATTTTATTTATTAATTTTTATTTATTTTTATTTATTTAATTTATTTATTACGTATTTATTGTAATTTTAATTATATTAATCGATTTTTAATATTAAATTACCAACGTGGGGGCAATTATGTCATTTTCCATCCTATCCTATCATATCCACCCTCCAAATCCCCCTTCTCAAAATACCATCCAAACACCTCATTACAAATCCACCCTTCTTAAGAGGTGGGCCCACCCTTCTTACAAATTCACCCTCCTTACAAATCCACCCTCTAATCCGCCCTCCTTCTATATCCACCCAAAATCAAATCCACCAGCCAAACACCCCGTTAGGGAGTTACTTTGCAGTGGAGGCCTACCAGATACCCACAGACTATGGACTTAGTTACAACGGACTATCTGCTAAAAAATTTCGAACAAGTTAGCAGATCATATGTATATGTACAGTTAAACTTGTCGGAAAGTAGGAGCAGTTCATGCCTAAAGGCATCTGATGCGACAAAGAGAAGCATGTTGAAGTGAAATCTATTATCTGGCCCATAATTAGCATGTCAGGATTGTGTCAAACACTGAGACTCATCTGGTAACGAGGGTTGCATTTAGTTTTGTGCGAGATGGTTGCTAGATGAACTCCGGTTTCTATTCAACTCTATCCCGTTCAAGCAGGTTCTCAACCTTGAAGCGCTGGATAAAACTCGGCACTGGGAAATTGTGGGCTGTAGTGCATATACTGGGGCAGGTTTACTTGAGGGGTTTGACCAGTTAGTTCAAGACATTGCCTCTCGAATCTATATGCTTGATTAATTCGTGTTAAGAGTGAGAAATTCCGAAGCATGTTTATGGGAGCTAAATTTTTTTGTTCATCATTTTGTGAATCCACATCTTATCTTTACTGTGGGCGCAAAATGTTGTGATTGATGCATTCAAACTGTTAATGGTTGGATAACTTTGGACTATTTCAAGGTATTTGTTAGACAAAAAGCTAATTTCCGTTTACCTGTACTAGTTTGACGCCTCCCGTGCGGGCATGGAATCTCAGGCTTATGCTTTTGTACTTCTATTACTATTTTTTCTGTGTCGGTGTTGTTTTTCTGGAAAATGGTGTTCTGTAAATAAATACCCATGCCTGATGGTTGCATTTGGGGGTGCGTGCTAGGGGTGAAACCGGTCCGGTTCGGTCCGGTTCTTGGCGATTTTTGAGAGAACCGGGAAAAACCGGTTCGGGAACAATAGAGAACCGGAACCGAGTTTTCAAGGTCGGTTCGGTTCGTGTTTCGGTTCGGCCGGTTCGGTTCGGTTTGCACGTCGGTTCGGTTCGGTGGTTGCCTGGTTGGTGAAGTCAACAGAACCTCAACAGTTTTCAGATCGAAACCAGAATAAACACCAAGTTTTCAGATCACCAAGTACATGGATTCCAATTACACAGCTCTAAGACCAATGATATGGATTCCACAAATATCACCAAGTTTTCAGCCCTACTAAACAGTGATACAATCTCATATCAGGAATCGAAACCAGAATAAACACCACTGTCCCGTAGCAACAGATCGGTAAGTGTAAAAAAAAATTCCATTTCAGGGGGTTTTAAACCTCGGGGAGAGAGAGAGAGAGAGAGAGAGAGATTACCATTTCAGGGGGTTTTAACCTTGAAGACTTGATGTTGATGTCGGACAGGTCGCCGATCGGAGGTTTCCCGGACCAAGAGATGGATGAGGCTTGCCGATCGGAGGTATCCCGGACGAGGAGAGAGAGAGAGAGAGTCGACTGGGTTAGGGATCAGGGTTAATGGGTTAGGAATGGGGTTGGGGGCGACTGAAGTTAGGGCTGGAAGAAAAAAATGTTTATATAGGGTGTAATAAAAATATATAAATATATATATAATTAAAACCGGTTCGGTTCGGTTCGAACCGGTCCCAAAAATTTCAGAACCGAGAACCGAACCGGTTTTCAAAAAATAAAAATTTTGCGAACCGGACCGAACCGGGGAAAATAAAAAACCGAACAAAATAACCGGTTCTAACCGGTTCACCGGTTCGGTTCGGTTCTTCTTCTTTTTCTTTCAGCCCTAGTGCGTGCGGTATATCTTTAATAATCACATGTATGCAAGTGTTCAAGAAGGGTCTACCAAATATTTACTCATGTTTCTTAGTCATAGATGCCAAAGAATTGTCGGATGCGTTGCCTAAGGAGTGTCCGATGCATGTCTGAATTAAGTTTTGTAGGAGTATTTCGTTACAAACTATAGCACATGATTCCTCTGTAACAATCTTTTTCTTCTTAGCGTTTGATCCATGACGAGGCCAAGACTCCATCGTTATGAAAAGGAAAAAAAAATACTCGAAAAAGAACAAGATTAGATAGAGTGTAAAGCAGAAGGTTAACAATCTCTCTCTCTCTCTCTCTCTCTCTCTCTCCCCCCCCCCAAGTCGGCAAAGTGGTCTTGCCTTTAGGCTTAAAGATTTGTTCATACTAAGGTTTTAGGTTTAATTTCTTTTGTCAGCAAACTCTTGGGGCTACTAGGAGTTATACTTGGTCATTACCTCCAGATTCCAGAAGTAGTCTAGATGCGGGAGAGTTGGCTCGAACATCTTGATATCAAAATAAAATACTCCCTCCGTACCATAAAGTTTGATCCCTACGAAACTACGTGCAATTTTCAAGCTAAAAAATAACATGCTTACGAAAATAATTTTTTAGTCAATATGGATCTTGTTTGATAGATCTCATCGAGAACTTTTATACGGTGCAAAAAAAAATTCAAAAATTATTTTGGTAAATACATTATTTTTTAGTTTGAAATTTGCACGTAGTTTTGTAGGGACTAAACTTTATGGGACGGAGGGAGTAAAATTGAGCACTAAGTGCAATAATACATTTTTGTTTTTTTTTTGTATGCAATTTTTGGGCCGTTTGTTCATGTAAAACTCACTTTATACACTATCTAAAACGGCCATTGCCAGTGCCATATTTCAACTGACCCGTTAATTTCTTCGGATATGTAAACCCCTTTCCCCGTTCCTATCTTCTTTCAGGCTATGTTTGGAAATTGGGAAAAGAAGTGGAAGAGGAGAAAATTAAAAAAAATTCCTCTCGTTTGTTTGGTTTTCAAGTAGAAGGATAAAGGAAAAGGGAGTAAAAATTAACTTTTTTTTTCTTTTTTTCTCTTTCCCATAAATGCATATTTTCTTTTCTCTTTCACACTATCAAACAAAAAAACAAAGAGGATTTCTTTACCATTTCTTCTTTTTTAGGAGTATTTTCTCTTCTCTGAGTCCTTTCCCACAACTTTCAAACGGAGCCTTATATATCCCTGCAGACCCTATAAAGTGCTCTAACAAACTTCCTTCTCTTTCTCCCTCTCTCCTCTGTTCCCCATTATCTCATACCTTTCCTAATTCCCCTCCATTAACCCCCCAAAACCATGAGTTACTACAACCAGCAACAACCCCCCGTCGGTGTCCCACCTCCTCAAGGTACACACCTACCCTAATCTTGATTTTTCCCTTGTTTTTCCTTTTTGTCAATGAAATCAGACGCGAATTATGGAATGGGTTGATTGGATCTGGTAGATTTATGGGTTGTTTTCCTTTTTCATTTTTTGTTTGTTTGTGATTTGATGTTTTTGTTGATTGTTTGGTTTTGTGTGGTAGGTTATCCTCCGGAGGGGTATCCCAAGGACGCTTACCCTCCTCCGGGGTACCCTCCACAAGGTTACCCTCCACAGCAGGGGTACCCTCCCCAATATGCCCCTCAATACCCCCCTCCTCCCACTCAACAACAAAGCGGTGGCAGTGGTTGTCTTGAAGGCTGGTACGCTCTCTCTCTCTCTCTCTCTTCCCCGCCCCGATTTTCTCTATCTATGCCAATATGTGTGTGTGTGTGTGTGTGGTGTATGCATGCTAATCTTGTGAGAAAGGGATCAAGATGGGTCAGATCTTTGATTTCGGTTGTTTCTCCGAGTTGACCCGCTGCCAACTCGCTCGGTTATTTACTCCCTCCTTCTCAATTTAATTGCTCCATACGGTTATGCTTGCCTTTTTAAAACTCTTGTACTTTTCATTTTATAATGTATTTTATATGCAATATGGATCTTATTTGATAGATCTCAATTAGTTCTCTTACACAAAATTTTTAAAAACTTTGAAAACATTACAAATAAAAAGATATAGATGTTTAAAATGGCACGGATATTTGTAGGGAGCATTTAAAATGGGACAGAGGGAGTATTTTTTTGTGTGTGGTTGGTGGAACAGTTTGCCTTTTGTTGTCATGATTTCAAGAATACCCTTCTCACAAGGGATTGTTTGGGGGTTTTTATTGTCATTGAACGGCCTGCGAAATTCCTATGCTACCCTTTTCTTGTATAAATAAAAATTGGGATGCAAAAAGTATTTTTGATTCCTAGGTTTTTTGTCACGTTTTCCTAGTAGTTGATTAACTGATAGAGCCTTGAAATGCAGGCATTAATTATTTCATTAAAAATGCAAAAGAGGTTGGTTTTGTTCTCACTTCTCATTGAGGTTTCTTGAATTATGTTTCTGAGTAGTTTTGATATGGATTACTTTCATATGGACCCTTTTAATAGTATGACTTATGAAATACTCGTGTCCGATGCCAAACTCTCATCTTAATTTTGGTAAGGGTGTGGGATATTAGTCTTCACTTGAGGGGTTTGACATTTACATGCATATTTGGATATTTGAGCTTTCTATATAGCCATGCATAAAACCGTATGTATGATCTATTTAGGAAAATGCTAGCATCCACCCAATAGGTGGAGGAAAATGTGTAAAAGGTGTACCAATATCCAAGAAAAGTGTATTAATATCAGTGAAAGTGTATTGTTATCCGTGAAATGTGTATTGAAATCCGAACTCATTTGTCTTTACTTACCTATTATCCTCCTCTTATTGGGTGGAGGTTAGCAAGACCCTATCTATTAAATGCTTATTGCACATTGTCAGCACTATTTTTACGTAAAACAAACCAAACCAAATTAAGGCTTGTGCATCAGTGCATTGTGGTCGGCTACATGAATACCATTAGCTTTGTCAAAGGCTCATGAATACCATTAGCTTTGTCAAAGGCTCATGAATACCATTAGCTTTGTCAAAGGCTATGTAAACAACATTATGTCATTATTTTGTTTTTACCTATGAATTAATAAACACAGTAATAAATATGAACAATATCCTGAATCATGTGTCCTTGAACTATCCATTGATGAATTTGATTCGTAGGCACGTATCTGGTCTATATGATATAAGGTGTAGATATATGCAGTATGGAGCAGGAATCGTTTGTGAACTGGCAGGCTTACGTGTCTTATTGAAATCAGCTTGAACCAGCCAATAGCTGTCAATTTGTTGAGTCATTGTTTGGAGGTCTATTGTGTATATTCCTGGTGAGTCCTTCACTGTATATGAATGTCCGAGAGATTAGTTGTAGTGAAATTTGGTCAGGTAGAAGACTTGTAATTACAGATCGTGATAGGTTTCAGTTATTTCATAGATAAATGTTACAACTTACAAGTAAGATTTCGTATTAGTTCGTTTCCTCGGTTGGACTTTGCTACAAGCAGGATGTTTTCCCCCAAAGAAACCCTAGTTTAACTCTGGTAGGTGCAATAAGGAAAATGTAGTAGTTCGTACTTGGACATGGAGCATGCCTGCTGATGTTTACAATTTTGGACCTCTCAAAACTTATTTAAGTGCACATTTTGGTCAACTCTCCAGCATCTTTCTTTAGATTTTTTGCATGTCCGCTTTTCTGGTTTTCCCAACTATGAAGCACGGTTGAGCAATCTTAGTCGTAGTGGGCCTGCTGTGCAAACTTGTTTTAGCCAATGGTGGACCAGCAAATGTGAAGGCTGATGTGGGCGGGGTTCCGAGGAATAGAGAAATAGAGTCGAAGAGACCCGAAGATACGTAGTAGTCAAGGAATTGTCCTTTTCAATTCTAATATTCCCACTATTAACATATTTAAAACCTTGAGGACTGATCAGTGTTCCTTTTAAATTAACTCGAAGGTGATGACTGATTCAACTTTGCACAGTGGGTGTACATGTACTTATTAAATGAATATGCGCTGTGGGATTTATGCTGTGCTGTATTAAAATATGCCCATAATTTATCTGTGGTTATACTATTATTTAATACGTTACTTTGAAATTTTGTGAATTTTTTGTGCAGCTTGGCTGCTCTGTGCTGTTGCTGCCTCCTTGATGCATGCTTCTAATGGGTCGGTGGAGATGTTTGGTTGATTCAACGGCACCCGAAAATCGAGTCATCTACTCGGGCATCACAGGGTTTCTACCTATTTGTGTTCGGCGTTAATAAAATAACTGAACCTTTTAACTTAGCAATGTCATATGATGTTTGTGGATTTCTGCATTGGATTTAAAAAGTGTCTGGTTTTGTTACATTCGATATGTATATTATGAGAGATTCTTGATTTGTTATGTGGAAATGCTTTCGACAACTGCTAAATCTTTCGAATTGATGCTTTAATTGTGCTTTCTTGAGGGTTGCTTCTGTTAATTTCTTGGTTATAGGAGGATTGAGAAAGGAATCATTCCTTCTGTGAATACTTTTCTTATGAGCTGGCTTCTTTTCTTGAGTGGTTGTCACCGTCTCTCTCTTTATGAAAGGTGGCTGTGTTTGTATCTTGGGTATGTGAAGGGAAAGGGAATGGGAAATGGAGTTGCTTTCATGTATTGTGGTTGCGACTAAGGAACAAAAAAGGGTTTTTTTTTTTTTTTGACAACTATATATTCATGTTCTCATTTTTCTAATCCAACCACTTGGCTTCTTGTTATTCCACTCTTCCTACCTTTTCCATTCGTTTGTGTTTTTTCCTCTTCAAGATCATCTCTTCAGGGCTGCAAATGAACTGAGCTGCTTGCGAGTAGCTCGAGGCTCAATTTGTCTAGGCTCAAACTTGAGTTTTAGGCTCGTGTGGTAAACGAGCTGAGTCGACACTCTAAAGTTCGGCTCAGCTCGAAAAAACTCGGTTCATTTGTATAGACTCCACTCTTCTTTTTTTTACAAGAGTATAGACTCCACTCATTTAGTAAATGAACCCGGCTCAGCTCGGTAAGGGCTCTCAGCCTAGCTCGAACACTACAAAGCTTGGTTTAGCTCGATTGCACGCTCCTCTTTTCTCATGTGACGTAAAATGAGGCAAATTATGACCTCACATGATCCAATCCGTTCACTTTTTAAGTGAAAATAGGTTGATCAGACAACAATAAGAGCTTAATTAAATAATATTGGTCATAGGACAGAGGCACGGTCAGCGACTTATTGTCTTGTTTTATTCAGGTGGATATTGATGTCTAATAGATCTAATTTTTTTCATGAATGATTGACACATTAAGACCTACGAAATGAATGAATCAATTAAGTAGAATTGTGTAGGTCTCATCTTGTGTAGGTCTCATCTTACGTCACACGGGCATAACATAAGAGAATGATCGCATCATGGGAGGATCCAAACTCGAAATCATGGTCAGGCTCAAAGACAAGATTCTGTCATTTCTATTTTGTAGTAGTTGCTTGAAGTGATTGCTCCAATTGGTGCTTTAGCAAAGTGCCGAAGCACCCCTATACAAGCTTCAAAGGACAATAACTTAAAATTTAGTGTAAAGGAGTACACCTCGCAAATTTAGTGTAAAGGAGTACACCTCGCCAGCATAATATGTACCCCTTTTGCCGGACTTTAAGGAAAGAAGCCACTGCCTAAACTGGACCCATCTAGTACTCCAGCCCACGGAGAATATTTTAGTGCCGGTAGGGTATGGTTGATGTGGTACCCTACCGCGCATCTTGGTCGTTCATTCGTGTTTTGGATGACCCAGTTCTGTTGGGCTAAAAACACTCCCCAAATTTACAAAAATGTCTTTGGCACATCTGACGATGGCTCGGATGCGCCGTAGGGGTACCGCTACGTGATACCTGGAGAGCAATGTTGTCCACCCTCCTTAAAAGAGGGTGAAAAAAACCCTTTCTTTTATTGGTTGAAACATGTGGGTCCCACTACAAAGTGATGGCATGCTTACCACAAAGTGATGTCATGCTAACCAAAAAGTGCATTGCAGAGGTAAGCATGACATCACTTTGTAATGGAACCCACACCAATTCAACCAACAGAGGAGAGGGTTTTGTTAACCCTCCTTTAAAGAGGAGGGTGAACTAAGGCCTTGAATGGTTTGGTTTCCAAAAACCGGTTTTCTCAATTATTATTCAATTATTATCTTTATTTTTAAATATTATTTATATTTTTTTCTCTATCTCTCTACAATCATTAATACCTATTTTTTAATTATTATACCTATTTCTCCCTCTAATCATTACAAAACTCAAAACCAAACCAAACACAACCTAAGTTGCACTCTACCTACCAGCATTGATTTTTTTTTTCCCGCCCACAGACGGCCGTTGTGGCATTGTGCTGATTTGAATAGGTCGTTCATATGTGGGGATGTTGATTTGAATTATCAGTTTGTAATTCGGATCAGTGGGGATGTTGATTTGAATTACTGTACATGGAGAGCCACCGGTTGGATATATTTTCGACACCACACGACACAAACCTGTGTCCCACACAAGCTTGAGCCCTCTCCAAATACCTCAAAGGTTTACCCCCTTAATGCCAACTGGCCAATTCTTTCTGGAAAATTCATCAAGTAGTAATAAAATTGGATGATAAACGTGACATTGTAGAGACAGGTCCATTTTTATGGGGTAGCTCAATTGTGTGGTATCTATTTTCGTTGCGCATATTGCACGAGTTTTGTGTCTGGAACTGTTATTATATGCCAATTTCATTGGTTATAAGCCCCCGCAGCAAAATTTGGAATTTGATTTGGGTGGGGTAGTGCAACGCCTAGGCGACCCAGGCTCAGCAATAGTGCAACGCGTAAGCGACACTCGAGAAGCCCAGTAGCAACTGTGATAGGCCCTCCACTCAAAATTAATTTAATATCATTAGTTATATGACCAATGATATTTGTTGTTATAAGCCTCTGCAAAAAAAATTTGGAACTAGATTTGGGTGGGGTGCGCCGGGCCAAGGCAATAGTGCAAAGCCAAGGCGACGCTCGAGAAACCCCAATAGCAAGCTACTGTTATGAGCCCTCCTCCTCGGAAAATTAATTTAATATCATATGAGCCGATGGCCCACGTATCAGATATTAAACTGATAAGAACAGATACTACACTTGATCTTAGCCAAAAGGCCGAGAAAGGTATGCTTCTACTTAATTTGGGCTGCTTTTTTCATAGTCATTTTCTCTCTGCTCGTTTTTGTGCTCAGTCGATGTGGGAAGCAAACCACAAACTGGGTTTTACTTTACACATTTGCTTGGTTGTGCTGTCAGTTTTGACTTGGTTTTTGAAGCCTTCGAGCACCTCCTGATTCCCTTGTGTCCCAATTACTTGCAACTGCTGAGTATCTGATTGTTGAAGGATCAGAAATACCTCTAAATCAGCCCTGTATGTAGCTGGTTTCCCATCCTTTAGACAAGAAGATAATTGACAAAGCGAAATTATGTTCTGTTAACAAACGAACTTTCTTTTAATACTTTTGGGAATGCCATATAGATTCAGACTTAGATCAGATCGTTTTTCAGTTCCTTAAACTGCGTTTGGATCATGGATTGGTGAGAGGTTTGTGAATCCACAAACACAAAGCGGATAGAAAACACGTAATGGACGGATCATATGATGTCAAAACAAGACCACTATGCAGGCATTCCGATACGGTTGAAGTACCCTGGAATCCAATCAGGCACATGTATTGGTAGATGGAGTTAGCTTTCTGAAGTTGGTTAAATGGTGGTCATGGGTGGGGGAAATTTGATCATGGATCACGGAGGTAGCTTCAACTTAGGTTTGTTGAGAAATTAGAACATCAACCACCTCGGCCCGTAAACGGTGAATGGAAAATTATACTGATTGCATCTATCTGTGCTCTTGAAATTACAATCGAAAATGCAATGAAGTTAATGAAACAAATACAACATTCACATAATGCAGAAATATGTCACGACGACACAAGTTGATGTAAGGAATCAAATAACCAAAAAGCATCAATTAAGTCCCATCTCCCGGTAAAAAAGAGAGATGGAGAGGGAGGGAGAGGAAAATTTGTTCTTTTATGGATCAAGATTCAGCAGCAATTTCCATGGAAGCAGGCACAGAATCTTTCTCGAGGTCGGCCTCGAGCTGGCTGTAATTGCCTTTCTCCTTGACCAGTTGGATGTGGTGATGCTTGCAGTAGAGTCTTCCCTCATGTGCAATGTAGTTTGATGGGCTTATGGTACAACCTCCATATGTGCACTTGAAACAGCTCTTGTGGTATGCAGTTCCATTCACCGAGACCTGCATCCACATTTACACATATATATTTCAGATACTGTAATCACGCGGGGCCTCCCATGAGATTCGATGTTCCTGTGCAGCTTTCAGGTTTCGGTATCTATGGGAAAATAGATGACAGATCTTTTATTTATTAATCTTAGAAAAGGAAAAAACAGAGATTAAAAGGAGCCGAGGCCCAGAACCAAAAATACAAGGACAGCAAGAGGCCAACCAAAAAGCCCCAACACCTAAAGTCAAAAAAACCCCAACACCTAAAACAACCAAAAAACAAAAACAAAAAAAACAACCTACAAAAACCGAAAAACCCTCAACTCTACTAGGACACCACCCACCTAAAAAGCACCCCAAGTATTTGGACAGTTGCACTAAACATGTTAGTGCAGACCCAGTAATGTTGGGTAGTGAGGCCAAATGCCTAGAGCATAATGGTTACTTTCTCCTACTTGACAAGCATTCCCAAACACGAATAAACGTTGCCAATTTTGTGGGATTGGAAGGCCATGGGGTCACTTGACCTCACCTACCACAAGGTGGCTCCGCCGTTGGCCTCTCACAGTCACAGATTTGAACCCCAAAGCCAGTCCCTTTACCCATCGCCTTAAAAAAAAAAATTGTTTCTGATCCTCAAAACAAGAAAATTTAATTTAATTTCGATTCCAACGTTACCTATAGTATTTTTTTCATGGAATTTTCAGATACACATAGGAACGATAAACAATACATAATCTCAATCATGGTACCTTTTCAATTGGATATACAGTCTTGCTACAGCCCACACATTTGTCCCTTGTTCCACCGAACACATTTGAGACCTTGTTTGCAGTCGTATTCTGTAGGAACACATTTCATGTCCTAGTCAGTTACGGCTAGAGCCAGAAAATTTGTCTCAAAGGCAGAAGTACAGAAGTTCCATGCTAAATAACAAGAACTATGGACAACGTAAACTGTGGTATATAACAGATTTTTTCTTGTAAATAGCAAGGCTTTAGATTCCAATCAAATTACCTCGTTATCAACGGGCTTTTCTGGTTTCAAGATCTTTGGTGTTCCTGGAATTTGGAAGAAAGGAAATGCTGCTTGAGGACGTCTAAATTTATAGAGAAAAGATAACAATGTTCATTGAAGCAAAACAAATTTTTTTGCTGTCTAAATTTACAATTAGGTAATACCTTCAAAACTCTTGTCCAGACTCCCAGTCCTCTTGAAGAGCTGATCAAAGTGAGGCCTGCAGTAAAGCACTCCCTCAAAAGAGTTGAAGTTGCCGAGCTGCAAATAAGACACTTCAGCATATTATCCCCAAGAACAACTTTTTCAGGTCATTTATCTCCAAAACTTGTAAAGCTTGCTCCTCCTTTTTTCTTCTTGTAACTTCTTAGTTCTTACAGTAATAGAAATTAGAGTTTGATAGACTTATCGTTGAAGTATGGGTAAATTTCTCTTATATCCCCTCGACTTTCACGCGAATTCCACTAGAGTCCTCCCTTTTAACTTCTCCTCATAAGAATGCAGTTCATGGTTTATTCTATATATTCCTGTTGACTTGAATGCTCTGCATATAGGGAAAACTAGTACATCTAGTGCTGCCCAGACGTTGGAGATCACATCTTTAACAACATTGGGATAAAAACCAATCGAATATAATGTAGGATAAATGGAGCTTTGACCGGGACAATTTTTGAGAGGGGCACAGTGCTCCAATAAACGTGATCTAAGATTATTACTTTTATCATCAAAGACTGGGGCACAGATCCGGACACAGATGTGTCCAGAGCAGTTCGATTAATTTGGGATCCCATGTGCGTCGTGTGGGAGCTACGTTCATCGAACAGTCTGAATCTGTGTTAAGAAATCTGTATCCTCAACACAGCTGCTATTTTTATTGGATGTCGTGTTAAATGGAAATTGCTCTACAACCACATTGCATGTAGTCTAATCTAGACTGCCTACCTCTCTCATACCGCACATTAGACCACATGGTTACATACACATACAAGAACAATTCGCATCCCAGGAATGAAAGATAATAAAGCACAGGCTTGAGCATGACTAATCAAACAATAATGTCACAAGTACCAATGGAAAAATAATCACATTGTGAATTCTGATCATGCAAAATAATTTTCCCCTCCAGGTGAGACAGATTTATTGTTAGAATCACAGTGTATTGTCCAAGTTCAAAATTAGGACTGATCTCAATTTCGAGTTGTCTTCGTTGGTTAAAATCTCATTCAAGATTGGTTTGTTACTTGGAAAAAGAAGCTTGAACCAACTACTATTCGGCTCGTTCAGCATATCGTAATTTATAAATTCGGGCTTCTCCAAAATGGTTTGGATTAAAGCATATCACCTCGCCCGATAAACATATATGTTAGAAAACTCGTTAAATTTTTAGAAACATTCCACTGCTGAATTCATTGGGTCGTTTATCAGCCCTTACTAGCGTGTGTGAGATAGAGTAAAAATACGAGGAACACAGACCGGACGCCCGGACATATTCAGAACCGTATACGGTATACCCCGTCTACTGTGTGAGTCCCAAATGCATTCACGTGCATGAAACGATCCCGAATACATCTGTGTTGTTACATTAAGAGAGAGAGGTGGGTACCTTGAGGGTGTTTCTGCAGTGGTGGCATCGGAAGCAAGCCTTATGGTAAATTCGGTTATCTGCTGCTAATCGATCAACTAGATACACAGTCTTGTCACAGGCCTTGCACTTTTGGGTCGTTCCAACAAATGCCATTTGGGGATCTTCGAAAACCCTAAATGGGAAAGATCCAGATCAACAGAAAGAGAAAAGAAGGAAAACCCAATATTTTCCTTGGTTGTTCTTTTCCTCCCTCTCCCTCACTTTAACCTTTTCTCTGCTTTCTACCTCCCTCTCAGTAACAACTGAGAGAGAAAAAGATATGAAAAGGAGAGAGAGAGAGAGAGACTTGTGGGTTGCAGTGAAAGGCGGGCAAGATGTAGCAGTGGTGGTAGTGGGTGGATTCCTTGCAATCATTTTGTCCGAAATTAAAGCAATTCCATCCCTACTCTGCTCTTCTTATAACGAACTTCTTCATCTTATTTACGTCAATTTATCTCGTTACGTCCGTTACGTATTTAACAAACGAGCGGGAGAGAGGGAAATTTTTTTGGCACCTACTGAGTAACACGTGGCTGAGCTTACATAGTATCCAAACGTTACAACCGAGCCGTTTAGAGGTTAAAACACTCTCTCTCCTTGCTCTCTCTCTTCTTTCTCTCTCCTTTTCCTCTCTCCAAATTCGGACCGTCCAAAGTCAAAATGGACGGCCTAGATGCATCAAGGTGTACCACTGGTACCCTCTCGGTACTGGAAAATTGCTCGGGATCAGAGAGATACGTAGAGAGACTACTTGTGTTTGCACTAGTTCATCCGAGTGGACTTCCATATAGAAACTTTGGAGCTCGCGTACTAGAATGATTTCAATCGCATTTGTGTACGGGTGTGTATTCAGATGTCCTATGTCAGTGGAGAAATATATCATTGCCAGGTGGGCACGCTCATCCGCTCATTCGGACCATCCATTCGTATTTTGGACGGTTCAGATCTATTGGGTAAATTTATTTTCAAAATTTATAAAAATGTCACCGAACTACCCAACAGATCTGGGCCGTCCAAAACACAGATGGACGGCCTGAATGAGGCAACGGGCACATTACTGAAATATTTTCCATGTCGGTAACGGTACTATAAGAGTCCTGACTCCTAATTTCATACTGTTTTGCAAGTTAAAAAGTAAGTAAAAAGTGTAACACACTACACTATGCTTTGAAGTTATTTCTGGGTCTCGAATTCGTCTTTAGGATCGAACCTGTTAAGTTTTTGAGTTTTTCTTCGACAAGGACATGATATAAGAGTTAATCATGGAAATAGGACACAAACTAATTCTTTAATGTCAAGAGGACAAATCACCTACACATTCCAAAAATGCCCCCGCTAGCCCATGAAAGTGCCTAAACCCCCTAAACTTGTGAAAGTGCCTAAACCTCCAGACCTAATGAAAGTGCCTAAACCCCCAGACCTAATGAAAGTGCCTAAACCTAAACTCTAGGGTACCCTATAAAAGTGTCTAAACCACTAAAACTCTATAATTGGAAAGTGCACCCTAAACCTAAATCCTAGGATACCCTATGAAAGTGCCTAAAATACTAGGGTACCCTATGAAAGTGTCTAAACAACTAAAACTTTATAATTGGAAAGTGCACCCTAAGTGCCTAAACCCAAAATATCTAAACCTACCTCAAAGAGCCTAACCCCCTAAAATTGAACCCAAAGAGTGCCCCACCATGAGAGAGAAAGTGATTGGTCACGAAAAAAAGTGACGGCCCGACTGCTGAACATTGTCACAATTCCCAGATCCATACAAAGTTAAGAACAATGATAGGTACACATCCTCTCAACCACTCCCCACCACACCCTCTCTCACATGTGTGGTGGGGCCCACTGGGACCCACCGGGTGAGTCCCACCGCACATGTGAGAGAGGGTGTGGTGGGGAGTGGTTGAGAGGGTGTGTACCTATCATTTTTGCAAAGTTAAAGGTTTCGTAAGTCAACAACATCTATTGTACCGTCCTTTCTTCGTAATAGAAATTGGAAAAGTTACGGGCAGCAGTGCTACTGTACCGTCCTTTCTTTGTATTTTTTTTTATCATTAAGGGTATTTTGTCTAGTGTTGTCCTTAAATCCTTAACAATTTCACATCAATGTATTAGAAGCATTAAAATAAGTTAAGCTGGACTAAATACCATTTAAAGCTCCAAACTTGGTCTTTAGGCCAATTTTCTGTAAGTTTTTAGAGTTCATAAAAAAACCATCAACTTGACTAAAATCATGTAGATTGGATATCGCCAAACATTTGATTGTTGCATATTACTATGCAAATGGGTTTCGATTCAGTATGATAAATTATGTTTCGAGACAGTTTTGCTAACGCTTATCTTGACGCTTAAGTTGACACTTCACATTTTTGGGCCCCACTTTGAAGTTCTGAACCGGTGATCTTGTTTAAATGAGTAAAATAAGAGGTCCTGCAAAATTTCAGCTCAATTGGATATCGGTAAGTGTTTGATCCAAACAGTTTTAAAAACACTATTTCATGTCACAATTTTTGCAAAACTAGTTGGATCAAGCACTTTCCGATATCCGATTGAGCTAAAATTTTGCGGAACCTCCTATTGTACTCATTTAAACAAGATTTACGGTTCAGAACTTCAAAGTGGAGACTAGAAAAAAAAATGAAAAAAAAGAGGATGTGTCAAAATAAGCGTCAAATGTTGTGTCATTTGATACATTCACTTTATGTTTATAAGATAAATATGTTTCGGCATTATATTAAGCGAAATTCCATGTCATAAATTATTTATGACATGGTTTGTTGGTGTATTTTATTTATCAAAAGAACCGAAAAAATGTACACTTAATTCCAAAGACGCAAAGAAAAATCCTTAAAAACATTTAGATTGAAAACCTAGGCTTCAAATTGGAGAAAACTGGGGTGCCAGACGGATACCACGTGGCGGTACTTGTTGCATATCTCAACCATCTGAAAGTGTTTTGGATAGTTCCAATTTTAAATAAACATTTGTTACTAAAGGAACAAACCAAAAAAAAAAAACACTAGTATACGAATGTTTTCTGTGTTCACTTCACATTTTCAAAAAGAAATTCCAAAAAGATTCTTTCACCATCTCTCATCTCTTCAATCATTAATCACATTTATCTCTTTACTCATACCCCTCTCTCCAATCATTATTCTCATTTCTCCCTCTATCTCTCTCCAATTATTACTTTTTCCAAAAATCAATCTAAACACTATCTTAAAAATATTTCTCAAAATATTCTTCTTAAAACTCTCAACCAAACATAGTTTATTTTTATTTTTCTGAGAGACTTGATATGATATTCTTAATTTATCCCCCTCAGTGAGAATAATCATTAAGAACGGTACATAAGAAAAAATAATCTAACCTAAGTAGGGATAAATATTCATAATATATAGTAACATTCATCTACGAATCACAAAAGTGATGGCCAATGAATCAACAAATTCTACATTATAAAACCACAAAGGGATCTTCAGAATATGAGACACAAAAATAAATAAGCTAAAGCTTAAAGATGAGGACGTGTCAAAACAAGTGGGCATTTGGTCTAGTGGTATGATTCTCGCTTCGGGTGCGAGAGGTCCCGAGTTCGATTCTCGGAATGCCCCCTTCGTCTCTTTTTACTTTTAGTTCCAACAGTTTTTAAGAAAAGTTCGCACACCAACAAACTTTATTTTACACAACTTCTCATCCGCTCAAGTAGCAAAAGAAGACAAGAAAAGAAAATCCCCTGTATGAAAAGGAAATCCCTCTCATACGGTAGAATTCTTGGATGCCCCACACTGCATCTAGGGATAGTCGCATTCTCCCCTCCTCATGTAATAGATTAGAAATGACGAATAACAAACAAAAAATAATAATAACCGAAGTCCGTATGCTGTAATGGTTAAGTTTCAATCAAACTAACTAACGATTATTTTTTTTATAACCGAATGTTCAGGAAAAAAAGAGGGAATGCCCCCTCTCTTTTTTTACTTTTTGTTCCACTTAGGTGGTCAGCTTACGCAAATCTCGACTAATTCTGGAGTTTTTGCGGTAACGACTGGACATGCCCAGTTACCCTAAGAATTTGCTAGTAAGCGGAACCAAACCTAAGACCTTAGATGAACAAACTAACGAGAATTAACAAACATCAACAATAGGTGACGTGGGCTTGAAGCCTAATCGTCATGTAACAGCTTACGTGTTGAAAAGTTCGAGTTTATGGATTACATCCCTTCTTATCATGATGTACCCCACTACCTATAAACACTTCAACTATCGGGATGTTTTCTATAGATTTGTTACTGGAACAGTGGCGGAGCTAGGATTAAAAGTCTCGGGGAATCGAGTTATAACGGAAAAAAATTCAACATCAAATATCTTTCTATTCCTTACGAGCTAGGATTAAGAGTCCCGGGAGACCAAGTTATAACGGAAAAAAAAATCTAACATCAAATATCTTTTTATTCTTTACAACAAATAAGTAAAAAAAAAAAAAAAATTCTATCAACATCCTTTTTTCTTTTTTTTTTCGATAAGTGCAAAATTTATTAAGCTCAACCAAGAACGAAAAACACAGGTTAGGGAGTATCCCCCAATACAACGCCACAACAAAGACAAACAAAAACAGCCGACAAACCTAGACAAAGCAAAAACACAAACTATATAGAAGTAAAAATCCTCTAGGTCAAGCCCCAACTAGAGCAAAGGGCTTTGTTCTTCGATGAGGGCCTCAAATTTCTTCTAGAGCTGAGGAAGTCTCTGATCTCAGTGCAAATACGATTGGACACTTGCTCTGACCCAGTAAACACACCTTGGAAGATTCTTGAATTTCTTTCCCTCCACAAACCATACACTGCAGCAGTAAAAGATACTCTAAGGCCAATACACCAGAATCCTTTGCCCTTAACATTAAGTGAGAACCACTCCAAAACAGCCGCCATACTGCTAGGCAGCCCTTGAACCTGATTTGTTAACATCAAAGCTTTCCAAACAGTCAAAGAAAAGGGGCATTCAAAGAATAGATGATGATGTGATTCAGTGCCAGAGCTACAGAGACAACAGCTATCATCAACCAACATACCCCAAGATCGCAGCCTATCTCTAGTATTCAGTCTAAATTGGGCAGCTAACCAAAAAATAAAAGACCATCGAGGAACATTATTGCTCCCCCAAGCTATCTTCCACCAGGGCACAACAGGGAACCTTTGCCTAATAGCATTCCAGGCAGAAGCAGCAGTATAATTACGACTAGGATGAGCCATCCATCTAACGGAATCTGCCATGTGAGGCATAGGAATTAAATCAGGAGGGGACTCAGCAAGAATAGATTGAATGGCCAAGTTTCTTGTCCTAGGCCAACACCATGCACCCTGAACTATGATGGAATCAACTTTCGCCATTAAAGCCCTGCCTCTATTAGCGACAACCCGTTCACCAAATCTTGCGTACAGGGGTCCAAGGGGGTGCCAATTCTCAAGCCACAAAAATGTATTATGCCCATTGCCAATTTGATATTTGATAAGAGGTTGGCCTAAGGGTCTTATACCAAGGATTTTCCTCATAGTCCATGAGGCATCATGTGGGATATCCATAAACCAAAAACAATTATCCTTAAAGAACAAAGTAACTTAGTAAAAAAAAGTCACTATATTTTCCAAGATGGATTATTCATAAAAATAGAACAAAGTAACTTAGCAATCTATCAAAGTGCATCCTAACGTGTTCTCCAATCTCAGAAAATAAGTTACGATTGACTCTAAAGTCTAAACTACTAGTAATATTTAGTCTTCATCCTCTTGAATAAACCACTGGGAGATCTAAGTCGACTGGAATTTTTTTTTTTTTTTTTCAAAAAAACAAAAAACAATGCAGGGTGACTAGGACCCACACCAGCTCTATACTACCTCTGCCCCTGTACTGGAGTGGGCGCTTTTTTAAGTTGGGTATAGTGGACGCTTGTTTGTTTCACCATTTTTTTAGGTGTACTATTTTGGCATTTTTATTATCATCAGTTTTTCAAATTTCCTTATTCAACTGATATGGGTAGCGTAATGTAGGGGCATTAACCAATGGTTCTAGCTAATTTTCACTGCCAGGAAATTTTGGGCAACGGGTTCGCTGCACAAGATGCAATTGGATTCCTTCTGGCCAGTTGCCGGACCCAATTTAAATCGATTCGTTCATATTGTAGATCTCGTCAAAATATGTAGTTGTGGTTTAAAATCATAGTAATTGGACACCAATTATTAGGTGAATGGAATACAAAAACAAATTAAATTTACGTTCCGCAAAAACTGGACCAGAACTGGCAAAATTCAGTTTTGATGTATTTTGTTTCCATAATAATCGATATCCAACTAATATGATTATAAATCACATTCATGTGTTTCAACGAGATGGAATCAATTATTAAAGAGAAAATTAGGCAAAACTGTTGGAAAAAATACAGTGGCAATACCAATTCTAAAGAACAATCTTATTGATAACAGTGTATACAAATTACATGAACAGAAATGTAATAAGATAAACAAAAACTGAAACGTGATGTAAACAGTAGATTGGAGTATGAACCGAGTCGTGTGAAACATGATGTAAACGTGATCGAGGCACCCGTGTCTGTCACTTGAAAATTTGGCTAAGTATGAAAAAGTAATTTTTTTCCGAGAAGTTTCGATTTGGCCGATAAAAAGTCCCGGTATTTGTTCATTGGATTTTTCGAAGCATAATGGTATAATCGGATGATCTTTTCGAGTACAAGAAGGTTGTTTTTCAGCTCTTTTCTTTAGAGAAAAACGTGTTGTTTTTCGCCTTTGAACTAAAAGTGGGGGAATGAGATTTTGATAGGATTGAAATTTCAAAATTCTAGCAATGCCATTGTTTCCGAAAGGAGGTACTTCCTTATTTTCATAAATAAATTAAAGTAAAGATTTTACTTAACTTTGGTTTATGAAAATAAGTACCAAAAGACTCAGAGTTGGGGACCTAGGGTTTGCGGATCCAGGAGTGAGAGCCCGGAGTTGAGGCACCCGGGGGTGAGACACCCGGAGTTGGGAGTCTGGGGATGAGAGACCCGGGGTTGGCCACCCGGGGCTGGCAAAACCGGGGTTGACCACTCGGTGACGGCGTCTCGGGGATGGGACCCAGCTATGGCCACCCGAGGTTGGGACCCGGGGCTAGAAGCCAGGGGATGGAGATCCGGAGTTGGTCACCCAAGGTTGAGCCGCGGGCGGTTGGGCTTCCGGAGTTGGGTCTTTTGCCTTGTTCCGAATTTGTCCAACTCGAGGCAATTTCATTGTTAATCCAAATTTTGATAATCTCTCTCCACGTGTCCTCCGAAAATGCATGTCACGTGTCCGTTGTAATTTCATCCTTCTACACTAGTGAACTTCCACTAGATTTGGACGTTGATACTTCATTAAATATAGTCTCGTGAGCATTCACAAGGTTTTAGAAGCGACACTATTTTAAAAAAACTAGTGAACATCCATTAGATTTGGGCACAAAATGCTTTTCAAAAAATTAGTGATACTTCACTAGTATCAGGAGTTGTGTCGATTTTCTGAATTTTTTTACAAAATTAGAATTTTTAAAAATTAGTGACATTTCACTATTTTTTTGGTCGCGGGAACTGGTCGGCCAGAGGTGGGATGATAACTTTTAAATGAAGTAATTTTTTCTTTTTTTAAATTTTATGTATGAAATTAAAACTTTTAAAAATGAGTAACAATTCGCTAATTTTTTGGTCGTCAGAAGTGGTCGGCTGGAGGTGGGGTGGTGGTCGGCCGGAGGTAGAAGTTGGTTTTTTTCAATATTTTGTGCGAAATTAGAACTTTTAAAAATTAGTTAAATGTCACTAATTTTTATGGTCGCCGGAAGTGATCGATCGGAGGTGGGGTAGTGGTCGGCGATAGGTAGGAGTTTATTTTTTTGAATTTTCTGTATGAAATTAGAACTTTTAAAAATTAGTGAAATCTCACTAATTTTTTTGGTCACCGGAAGTGGTCGGCTGGAGGTGGGGTGGTGGTCGGCCAGGAGGCAGGAGTTGATTTTTTGTATACTAAATTGAAAAATGATACAAACACTCCCTGGGAGCCACTCCCAGCCACACCCTCTCTCACATGGGATGTAGGGACACATCCCATGTGAGAGAGGGTGTGGCTGGGAGTGGCTCCCAGGGAGTGTATGTATCGCCGTTGTACTAAATTAGAACTTTTAAAAATTAGTGACATTTCACTATTATTTTTTTTTTTGTCTTTATGTTTAGTTGTGAAAGTTCCTTTTTATTCCCTTTAAAAATGTCAAATATTTTTTGTTTTCATGTTCGATTACAAAATTTCTTATCCTTCCCTTTAATAATGTCAAATGTTTTGAATTTTTAGTTAAGTAGCCCATTATTAAGTTAGATCCGCAAGCGGCAGAAAAAAAATCCAATTGCACCTTTGCAGTTTCGTGACAAACTGCTGATATGCCATTTCCTTTCCATCTAAGACAATCTCAATTCTCAACTTCAAAATTGACACAAAAAACGAGTACATTAAAACATACAGCAGAGTAGAGAATCTTGACATGCTTACTAGTAGATGAGATGAGATTCGAAGAAGTTTTTACGGTCCGACCCGGCCCACACATTAGGTTGGAACAAGGTAGTCAAAGACACACGAGTTTTAATTGAGACGATCACAAACCCAAACTCTAAAGTTTATAAAATCACAAGTCGAGCAGGCTAAGAAAATAATTTGGTTGAGCTTGAGGCCCCGTTCCACTAAGGGAGTTTTGTTTTAAAACTGCCTTGATTTTTGTGTACACACCTTTTTATGTGATGTATTATGAGAGGATGACCTGTCTTGGCTTTTGGGAAAAACTAGTTCTTGAAAAAAACTAGTTAGTGGAACACTAGCTTCACAAAATATTCATATTTATTTACTGTACGTGACAAATCAATATCAAATAAACTTTTACTACAAACTTTGGCTAATAACACAAAAAATGGTTTAGTTTTTGTCCTTATTTAAAAAAAAAAATTGCATTTGTTAGTTTTGTGTCGATTTTTGTGGTTTATTGAGTCGTCTCGATAAGAAGAATCTAAAAAGTATAAAATTATTAACCGAATTTAATTTTTTGTGAATAAAGAAAAAAATTGGATTATTTTTGTCTTTAGTGAAATTTTAAAAATTGTGATCATAATTTTATACTTTTTTAGATTCCTCTCGTTCAGACGGGCCAATAAAACACAATAAATCGACCTAAAACTAACAAATGCAACATTTTTTTTTAAAATAAAGACAAAAGATAAATCATTTTTTATTTATTACCCAAAGCACTAGCGTATACGAGGTTGAACTTGGACCCAAACAACTTGTTCAAAGCGGACCCGCACCGAAAGCCGGAGGGAACACAGTCACATAAAAGCCCATTTCCCCACATTTTCGCGGTTTTAATCTTTATTCGTCTTCGTCTTCCCCAGCAAGCCTCACGGAATCGATGGCGAAGAGCGAGAGCTCTGGAGATACTTCTCGGCCATGGCAGTCTTATCACACTGCTTATACCAACGCCAAAGCAGGTACTCACCCACAAACACGCTACGAAATTTCAGAATCTATGCGTAGGTTTCCCGATAATTTACTGGGTGAACCGATTGAATAGTGACAACAATTAGAGTTTCACTAAACATCCAACGGGAGAGGGAATTTTATTGACTTTTAGAATTGTTGTTTTTCATGTAATTTTTTTATCTAAAAGACTTGGTATTGGGAAATTTTCGAAATCTGGGTTTATGATCATGTTTCACAGTACACTATGTCGTCACGGGTCCATTAATTTCGTTGTTTAGTGATGAGTGGCTTCAATCAAGTAGGCGCGTCTTGGTAAGGATTTTTTTGAATCAGTTTTGGGGAAAGTTATGGTACGAATTTATGGTTTGGCTTGTTACATAGTACTGTTCAGCTCCTTGCTGCGACTTCTAATGTTATTAGCTACGTATTATTCTCATTGTCATTTGTAATACTCCTTTGTGTATTTTTGTGTGTACCGTACACAAAGGAATATTACAAAGTGTACGAGAGTGAAATTAGTTGGGTACGTAAATCAAGACTAAACTGATTAGGGACGAGAATAATGAATGATTAGACGAATGGACTAAGGAGAAATCTATGGAACTGGTGAAGAACAAGGCTAGAACGGTAGGAAAGAACCCTTGGCAAGATTCCCCCTTCGAATCAGAGTGAATGCTCTCTAGAGAATGTTTTCTCTCTCTAGAATCACTCTCGAGATCCGTGAAAAAAAAGGTTCCTAGAAAGGTTGGAGGGATGCCCTATTTATAGGGGACTTGGCCTCTCTTTCTGGGCCGAGTCCACTTATAAACTCTGGACACGTGTCACAAAAATTGTGCACGAATATTCCTTCCGTACCGTCCAGGCCGCGGCCCCCATGACACCCGCGGTAATCCCGCAGGTGCTACTCCGCGGGTGCCTTTTCCGCGACGAACCCTCATCCTTAGCCATCAATCCACAAAATTCTCCAGTAGTCCCGAAAAGCGGCACGGTCACGATCTCCTCAGTCGTGCCGAAACCGCGACCAAGCCTCTAAATGGCTTCCCCTCTAGTCCTGCCAAGTCGACTGGGGCGGACCAACTCGTCCGGGTCCGTTTAGGAGTTGACGTCTATCCTCGTCAGGCTCTTATTCTTCGGGGTATCAAGGTCGATCCCCTCGTTATTGTTTTCTCATCTGAAGCTTGAATGGCACAGGCCGTAGCGTTATCGGATTGTCTCTTGATCGAGGCGTCTCTGTCTGTCGCTCGAAAATATAACCACTAAGTATGAAAAAGTAACTTTTTCATAAAAGTTTTGATTTGGCCGATAAAAAGTGCCGGTAATCATTCCTTGAATTTTTCTAAGAACAATGGCGTAATCGGATGGTCTTTTCGAGTACGGGAAAGAAGCCTTTCGCCTCTTTTCCTCGGAGAAAAACATGCCGTTTTCCGCCTTTGTACTAAAAATGGGGGATGAGTTTTTTATATGATTGGAATTTCAAAATTCTGGCAATGCCATTGCTTCCGAAAGGGGGGTACTTCCTTATTTTCATAAATAAATTAAAGTAAAGAAAACTCATTGGTTTATGAAAATAAGTACCCAGGATCCGAGGTTGAGGACCAGGAAGTATACCCAGAACCCGGGGTTGAGGATCCGGAGTTGGTCATTCCGGGGTCAAGGATCCGGAGTTGAGATTCCGGGGCTGGGGATTCCGGAGTTGGGTTTCACAGGGGTTGAGATTCCGGGGTTCGTCATTTCGGAGTTGGGCAATCCGGGGTTGGTCATTTCGGAGTCAAGGATTTGGAGTTGCCATTTCGGACTTCGAACATTTTTTTTTTCTGTTAATTTCAAATTAATGTCTTCGTGTCGTGTTAACATTTTTTTTCCCTTCTACACAAAGTATTTTGGCTAGATGCGGAAATATTTGGTGTTAGTTACTTAGGGTTTTGGTTAGTTACGGAAATATCGGGTAGTGTGTGCCACAGGCTTCTAGTCAGTTTTCTGTGCTTTTGTTTGGATGCATGAAGAAGGTTTTGAAAGGGGCATTTAAATGGATTTGTCAGATTTCTTGCACTTTCTTGGGAATTTTTTATTTGTTCTTGATGAGTTTTAGGACATGATTTGAGAATGTTTTGGTGTGATATTGCAGGTATGGAGGGAGTTGACAAGGAAAAAGTGCAGAGGATTATCTATGAAATGAGCAAAGGCTCAAAGTATTTTGAGAATGAGGAACGCAAAGAGGCTTTCATAAAGCAGAAAATTGAAAACATGCGAGCTCAGTTTGCAAAGCTCACTGCTACTGAGATATCCCATTATCAGAAGGTATTCTATAAGAAATGTATAGTTTGTTCTTGGTTACTCTGTGATGGTGATGTCCTCCATCATTTGGCAACCAGAGTGTCTTTTGTTACTTGATTTGACTAACGTAGTACCTAATATGACATGTTAAAATGTAATGGATGGATGCAAGGAATATATACATGTCCAAGACGCATATCATGAGGTCCATTGATACCAGTGTTCTTGGCAGCTATGCATAATTATTACAATAATAATAACACTACCCATGTAATCCCAAACGATGTTGTTGATTATGTGTTAATTATGGTGTTTTATTGTTTCAAGAAAATAGTGCTAAGCATTGTGGGGAAATGTGAATTGAGGTTGAGGAGGAGGAGAAAATAGTTATTTGTTTTTTCTCTTTTTGAATAATGTATTAGTTGTGCATTGGTTATTGTTACTATTTGTTAAATTTGACAAGGCACTTATATTCTTCTCAATGGTTTATATTCTTAGGTTGCTGATAAACAAATTTTAGAGCTAGAAGCTACTCGTGATCTGACAAGGATTTGGCTACATGTAGACATGGATGCCTTTTATGCGGCCGTTGAAACATTAAGCAATCCTATGTTAAAGGGCAAACCAATGGCTGTTGGCGGCATGTCTATGATCTCCACTGCTAATTACGAGGTTCGGATTACTTGCTGTACTTCAATTGGTTATGTTTTTCACTTTTTTGTGCAGTTGTCGATAGGTTTATGTGAGATTTATTTGCACACTGCCCATTCTTATCTGAAAAGACCTCAATTTATTACTCATACTTTAATCAAAGATGATCTGTATACCCTGAAGGCACGGAGGTTCGGGGTCCGTGCTGCAATGCCTGGTTTCATTGCACGTAGATTATGTCCAGAGTTGATTTTTGTCCCCATAGACTTCAAGAAGTATACTTATTACAGTGATTTAACTAGAAAAGGTTAGATTTGTTCTTTTAAGGCTGTTCTTTTTCTGATGTAGTTGTGGCTAACTGATGCTAATGAAATTCCTTTCCATTTATGTCTTTCGCATAGTTTTCCAGAAATATGATCCCAACTTCATGGCTGCTAGTTTGGATGAGGCATACCTTGATATAACGACTGCCTGCCTAGAAAGGGGAATGACTGGTGGAGAAGTAAGTTGTGGACTTAAACCTATAACTCTAGTTAAAGACTTAAACTCTATAACTCTGTGCATCACTATCTTTCTTGGGTTTGCAGTTACAAAGGCTGTGTTTGGTTAGATAATTTAGTTTAGTTTTGATGATGTCATCAAGTGTAATGAGTGGAAAGAGATAGAGAGAGAAATGAGGGAAATGATGATGTCATCAAAACTAAAACTAAAACTAAAACTAAACTGGGAAACGAACAGGGCCAAAAAATTTCTACAGTCCTGGTTTGTCACTGATGTAAGTTCTCTATTCTAACTTCCTCTGATCATTGCTATTCCTTTGTTTAGATTGGTGAAGAACTCAGGAAAAGTGTTTATGAAGAGACCGGCCTCACTTGTAGTGCTGGAGTGGCGCCTAACCGCTTACTTGCTAAGGTTTTGAAATACTTATTGCTATGCTGTGAATGTAATTTTTTGAGATTAGAAGATGACAGAGTCATTTACTTGATGTTAAACGTTTGTAATTTTGTTCACGAAAGTCGGATGCATTTCTCTTGGAACTTGTCGTAGCTCAAATATGAAAATGATACATCATTCCTTGCAATGTATTTTGTAATCAGAAACATGACACCAAACCTTTAAAACAAAAATCGTGAGGGCAATTTGTGCTTGAAAAATAGCGCAACATACTATCGCTTCAACAAGACCAAAATAGGGTTCTCCTTCTATTTTAGAGAGTTGATCAATTTGCTCAAACAGAAGTAATGCCTCAAAAGTACAAACTATACATGGACAGTAACATTTTTTTTACCGGCAACATGGACAGTAACATGTATGCACAGTAATTGAAATTTTCCCTTTTACAGTTTGTATTCCGCTTAAAAGGTGAAAAATATTCTCATAAATAAATTGGCCAGACCATTTAGTCATATGAGCAAGATTGCCTAGATTGGGTGAGAACCATCTCTGAATATGCTTTGTATTGGAAAGTTAAGTCCATCTGAAAAATTAACACTAACATTGGCGCTATCTAATATATGTTCTCTAGTAGAGCATTAAGACTCTCCTCCATATTTTTCCACACTTGTCAGGTTTGCTCGGATATAAACAAACCAAATGGTCAGTTTGTTTTACCAAATGACAGGACGGCTGTCATGACATTTATATCCTCGCTTCCCATACGGAAGGTATGTCTCTATCTGTTTTTATATCTTTTCCTAACTCTGGCCATTAGTCTTGCAAGAGCTATTTGCTGCCAAATAGACATGTTTGCTATTGTTGGAAAGCCCTCTGTATAATATGTTTTCAGTGAGAAACACTTTGAAGAATTCTATTACAGATTGGGGGGATTGGTAAGGTCACGGAACATCTTTTAAGGGATGTTATTGGAATTACAACTTGTGAGGAGATGCTGCAAAAGAGTGGTTTCCTTCGTGCTCTATTCTCTCGTTCTTCAACAGGTTTGTACACTGATGGCTCCTTCAGTTTTATTCTGCTTTAAAATAGGAAGGTTGCAATACCTGCATATACTTGTGGCAGGACTAAAAATCAGAGCATCGGTTTATGGTCTTTTGCATTGTATATGATGAAAAGCCCCTGTTTAGCCCTGCCTACTACGTATTATCAGTTTGTCTTTGCAAATCATCTGATTTTTCCTGCTTATGAGTCCTGCATGCGAGCCCAACTTTTCCCATTGCACCCAGCAACAGCCTGTGGGAGCATGAAGAATAATATCTGTTGCATGAACTTGTATAGTTTGGTGCTAATTATATTAATTATAGATTTCAAGGATCTTGATCAGAAAAAATAAAATAAAACAGATTTCAAGGTTCTTATTGTGTTCTTCTGCTGTCTTCTTTTTCCTTGAAGGCTTGCACTAGTGGCAGTTTCTGGAAATCTAATTTAGGGTGACGTTAAAAAGAATTGGTGTGAATTTTTTTGTTTATAGGTAAGCTACATTTCCATCTTCCTGCTGTAGATCTTTGTCAACTACAGATTTTTCTTTTAGAATATCACTTTGTTTCCTTCTTATCTTTTCCAGTTAATACATGCATATAGTTGTCGACTTGCAGGACTAATAAGGTATAGTACATTTTTAAGTCACACGACAACAACTTTATTCTGCTTGCACAACAACCAAAGTTTCAGAATTCATGATTCGGTGTCACGATTCATGCATAGACAGATGCAGAATAAGGGTGAACTTACTTTGGGATTTAATCTGCATGAATCTTGCAAATCATGTTCAGTTGATTGTTTCATTTGCAATTTACAATGCATCCAATTCTTGAATGTTGAAACTGTCAGGGCGTTAGGTTCTGTGTCCCTTTCTATTTCCTTTTTGCGAAAATGTCAGAACACGCCTTGTTAGAGCCTTTATTGTGGAGATAACCAGTACATGTGCATAATTTAGTGGTTAGACGATTCAATTGAATCTAGTAAGCCCGGCCACATTTTAACCCCTTTTTTCTTGTTCTTTTCCCTGAAAAAATATACTTATCCTAGTTCGGATTCTTTAGGATTTTTATGGCTTGAGAAATTTTGAACAATGAATAACTACTGTATCTTATTTTCGTGAATAAACACAAGTTGGTCAAATCAGTTAAACACTTAGACTCAATGTTCCCATGCATTATTCACATTACTTTTTTCTGTTTTTCATGTTTAAACTAAGGGCTCCAACCCAACTCTCTCATCATATTCTACTCTCTTCAGGTCTTGAGATCCATTTTGAATGTTAAAGGACACTATACTTTGATTTGTAATAATCTTGCGTTTGGTGGGATTTAGACCCAGATATCTGGTGATAACTCTGATGAAGGAAATAAGTTATCAACTAGACGGAGCTTACTGTGACATTGTTAAAGTTATTTATGATATGTGAGCGAACAGTTCCCTTTTTTTCTTCTATAAAAGAATTACTTTGCTTGAATGTCTATGATTTTTTATTCTATATTTCTATTTATTTAATGACTATACGAATAAATCTATATCATCTTCGTTCTTGAAATTGCAACTACAAGTGAAATTTGTTTGAAAATTTGACAAGTTCTATACGCATTCTTTTCACGCCACCACTTTGTATTCAGAATTTATACTCGTATGTTATTCTGTTTATAACCATCTTGTCATTTTTCTGTAGATTTTTTTCTGTGTGTGGGTCTTGGGCTTGGAGGAACAAATACCCCTCAAGTTAAGTTGCGGAAAAGTATAAGCAATGAGAGAACATTTCCGGCCACTGACGATGAAGCCTTTCTTTTTCAGAAGTTAGGTAATTTGTTTGCCGAACAAAGAAAAAAATTTAGGTAATTTATTCCATTTGTTTTGATCATAATTGTAGGGGACATTCTTGTAAGTGATGCTAATATGTCCTGGTATGGAGTAGTGGCTTGCATTTTATTTTCATAAAGGTGTATCATGCTGAATGGGAGGTTCCTTTCCATTTCTCTCGATATTTAGGCATAATTTGGTTATATTTTTGGGCTTCAATAGGGGACTCTGTTTATAAGTAGATTGGCATTAGAGGAAGGTAAAATGTTGTATATTCTCGGGCTTTGATTTATGTATGCAGTATATTTACACAATCTTGAATGCCTTCTGCTCTATTATATGGTAAGCTCTTGGATGCCTTCTGCTTTAGTATATGCCAATATGATTCGTCCCGGTAACAACAATTATCGTCAGTATCTTCATCCGCTTCATTCTTCATTTTGACCTGCTTGAACTTACCAATCACCAGTGACCTTTTTATATTTTAATTTTATTTCCATGGAACCATCTTTAGGGCAAGTTTCCCAAAAGATAAAATCTACATTTGATAAAATCTAACACTTGATTTTATCAAATGAGGAAGACATGTGATTAAATCAAAGCAAAAGGACACTTGATTTTGATCCAGGCTTTGTGTGAAGAATCTCTGCATTCAAATTTTATATATTTAGAGGTGCCTTTGCTGGATTTTTGTTTCCTTGCTGGCTACTTAAACATCTGTCTTTTGTAATTGATTGACTCTACTGCTCTATGTATTATAGTGTAATTTGTCGCCAAAATTGTTTTCACATATTTGTTCCATGGTTTTGTTAAAGTATTTGTTGAAGTGAGGGTGCCCTCATGCTTTGAGAGTGCATGTCTCTTTCGTACCCATCCAATGTGGGATTTAATTCTCTCTATTTTGTCGAGTATTCCTTTCTTGGTTATTTAAGATTGTGAATCAGTGCATGAGGGCTAAAATTTGAAAACCATTCAAATAATTTGATTTCCCTTCTCAGACCTTTGACGCCCAAACTATGAGCAGACTGCTAATGCTTTTCATTTATGGAGCTGGGTTCTACTATGATACTTTGTAACACTTCATCATTTGGTATAAAGGGCAACCATATCTGTGTATCTGAATTCTGAATATGTCAATATCGCTTCATATAGTCAAAAACTTTACCTTCAATAAGACTAAGCCTAAGAAAGTTTTTGTTAGCAGTGGATCTTGCGGAGATGCTCTCTACTGACATGAAAAAAGAAAGTCTTTGTGGGCGAACATTGACATTAAAACTAAAAACTGCTTCTTTTGAGGTACTTTCTGATGCTTTTAGTAGCATCCGCTTACCACTCTGCTTTTGGATGATTAGGTTGTCGCTGTTATGTCTTTTTAGGTCCAGACTTTCCTTCCATTTTAGTACTTACAACTGTCCATATCTTTTTTTGGTTTGCAATCTCAGGTTCGAACCCGAGCTGTGACTTTGCAAAATTATATTTACTCAAATGAGGATATCTTGAAGAATGCATCAAAGCTACTGAAAGCTGAACTCCCTATATCCTTACGACTAATTGGTAAGGGCACAAGACTTGGTTCTTAAGTATATATTGCAAGAATGGTTGATGGTACTGCACTATATGTTGGTTGTTTTTTCATACTTGGATGATGTGTGGCCTAAAGTTATCTAAGCTAATACTTATTTTTGTGCAAAAAAAAGGAAGAACAAAACCTAATGGGCTTCTGTATTCTCCTCTGATTTAGTCGTCTTCCTCATCAATCTGACCTTATTTATGGGCAAAAAAGCTAGTCCTTGTGTGCACTGTTCAACTCAAAACCAATTGGTAATGAGTGGAGGGATTGCCCTAGCTCATATACTAGCTTTGGAGGTTATAATTAACCAATGTGGGACAAGCTCTGACATTCCCCCGCACGTGCGACCCCTGACTTGCACGTGGTGAGGTAAACAAATGATTCAACACATGCGATAACTATCTACCATCAACGACAAACAAAGGAGGAACCAACCATTAACGACATAGAATCTTGTCAAAAAGTCTCCAAAAGCCTAGCTCTGATAACATGTTAAAGCATCCAACTCAAAACCAATTGGCAGTGAGTTGAGAGGCTGCCGAGACTCATATACTAGCTTTGAAGGTTATAATTAACAATGTGGGACAAGCTCTAACATGCCCCTTTCTCCGTTGTTCTTGTTGCTTTTTTTTTTTGTGGAAAATATTCTATGGGACAAAAGTTGCCTGCTGTTCAAATCTGAGCTACGTCTACATTTTTTTAACTGTTATCTTTTGGACCTCCAAGTAGTCAAAAGACTCAAAACAAGAAGAATATTTAGTTATTGACTCTGTGACAGCGTCTGATTAGGGTTCTGTGTTCCCACTTTTGGGCCTTGGAAGAATGTAGTTGTTACCCGGCACTGGTATCAATGCCTTAACTTTGCCCATAAGAATCTGTTTGGGATGTGGGAGAAGTTGAACTCTAAATGATAGTTGTTCGCCATTTTACCGAATAGATTTGGTGTACCTTCTCTATGTACAGTTTCGAGGTTGAACTCCTCGGTTTATTCTATGTCCGTCATCTAAACACATTGGTCCAAAATGGATCAGCCGAAGTGATCGGTGATGCTATGTAGCATGGATACCGACATAGACACGGATACGGCGGGAGACACGGAAAAAATAAATAAATAATTATATATATAAATATATCATGGAGTGACAATTTATATACATTGGTATACATAGATATATCAATGTATGATAGCAGGGGTATATCGATGTGGTTAGAGACATGTATGAAGGTGCCGTCACAACCATTAGATTAGATCACCTGTAGGATTGCACCAAGGGTCAGCCCTGAGCCTGTACCTTTTTGCCTTAGTTATGGATCAATTGACTAGACAGATTCAGGAGAATATCCCATTGTGTATGTTGTTTTCAGATGATATTTTCCTTGTAGATGAAACTGCTAGCGGTGTCACCACTAAATTAATTAGAAATTTGGCAGGAAGCATTAGAGTATATGGTTTGCAAGTTTCATTATACCGGAAGTGCGTATGAAGAAAGAGTGATGATTAAAGATAGGAGATACCAAAGAGTGACCATTTTAGGTATTTAGGTTCTATTATTAGTCAAGATGGAGAGATTGCAGATGACGTGACCCATAGGATCCAAGTGGGGTGGCTCAAGTGGAGAAGCGCTACTGGTGTAATGTGTGACAACAGTGTACCCACAAAATTAAAGGAAAATTTCTATAGAACTGCCATAAGACCAGCGATGCTTTACGAGACAGAATGTTGGCTTATTAAGAAACAGCAGGTGAACAAGATAAGTGGAGCGGAAATGAGAATGTTGAGCTGGATGTGCGGTGTGACTAGATGAGACAGGATTAAAAATGAAACAGTCCGCGAGATGGTAGGTGTAGCACCTAGGGGTGAACAAAAAAAACATTGAACCGAACCGAACCGGTTGTTTTTTTTGGTTTTTTTACTTGATCGGTTTGGTTCGGTTCTGAGAAGTGAAATTTTTTTGAAACCGGTTCGGTTCCTGGTTCATGGGGTTTTTGAACTGAACCGAACCGAACCGGTATATATATATTACCTCCAAAAATTGTAGGTGGTAGGATTAGATCCCCCATTCTCGCGTGTAGAGAGGCAAGTACTTACCACCAAGCTGTCTTTCCCTTTGCTTTTAAAGTAGGAAAAATTATATTTATTACTTGGTGATGCAATACTTTATATATATAGTATTGTTTACTGAGCCTTCCCATTTCCCAATCTCACTCTCTCACATCGTGTGAGAGACAGAAGAGTCCAGAGAGTCCAGGCTCCCCCCACCTCTCTCTCTCTCTCTCTCTCACCGAGATGCACTGTCGTCCGTCATCGCCGTACGTCCATCGCCGCTCTCTCTTGATTTGTGGGTCTTCTCCAACATCTGTGTATGTATGCATATCTAATTGTATGTACTGATTTCTCTCTCTCTCTCTCTCTCTCTCTCTCTCTATATATATATATATATATATATATAGAGTCCACTTCTAATCCGGACTTTTAATTTCCGCACCTTTTGATCCAAATTTTTTTTTGACGATCCGATCCGTCCAATGTGTTCAGAAGGTGTTTTCAAGGGTCCACGCGGAAAATCTTCAAAAAACAATACCGGGAAGGGCTTGATCCAAGCAGTTTTCGTAAAAAATATATAAATACAGTTTTTGCAAAAACTGCATGGATCAAGCCCTTCCCGGTATTTTTTTTTGAAGATTTTCCGCGTGGACCCTTGAAAACATCTTCTGAACACATTTGACGGATCGGATTTTCCAAAAAAAATTTGCAACACAAAAAAACCCCATTTTTTCCTTAAATCCGGGAGTGTGGACTAGAAATTTTACCTATTTTTTTTTGCCAAATCTTCGCGTTGGACCTTAAAATCACGTTTTAAAGACATCTAACGGTTCGGATTTTCAAAAAAAAATTTGGAAGGTGGAGGTCCGGACGAAATAAAATCCGGGAGTTTGGATTGGAAGTTTTTTGTATATATATATATATATATATGTACTGAGTATGTATTGAGTTGTATAGATCGATTTGTGTTTTTTCGATCTCTCCAGAAATGTATAATACATCGATTTTTCTTGATGTGTGTGTATGTGTGTTGTATAGATCTGTATATATTTTTCTTGATTTGTATACATCGATTAGTGTGTTGTGTAGATCGATTTTTCGATCTCTCCAGCCCTAGTCCTGATCTCTTCTCTCTCCCTCCGACGAACCGAACCGATTGCGAAACCGGACCGAACCGGTACGAACCGAACCGGCTTCTTAGAAACTGGTTTCAGTTCTGTGTTCTCTCCGAACCGGTTTTCCTCGGTTCACTCAAAATCACCCCCGAACCGGACCGAACCGAACCGAACTGGTTACACCCCTAGTAGCACCTATAGAGGATAAGTTGAGGAAAAATAGGCTAAGGTGGTTTGGCCATGTCTACCGTAGATCAGCGGATGCAGTAGTTAAGAGAGTGGATAGGATAGCTTTGGGTAGCAACGCTCCGGGGAGGGGAAGACCCAAATTGACATTAGATGCGGTAGGGCACAAAGATTTGAGTCTACTTGGTTTAAGTGAACAAGCAGCACTTGACAGCTCAATAGAGAAAAAGGATTCATGTAACCGACCCCAAGTGATTGGGACATAAGGCTCAGTTTGGTTTGGTTTGGATATACATAGATATATACATACGATATACATTGATATGTAAGATATTTACACTGGTAACATAGACACACAACGATATTTACACTGGTAAGATATGCACACACGACGACGGATATGTATACATCGACTATGTAGCAGTAGTCCAGTACATACATGCATTCATATATATACAGTGAGAGAGGGGGGGAAAGAGAGATCGTGAGAGTCAGAGAGACCATGCCGTGTACCCCTCCAAAAAATAATTTAATTTAAGGGACACGCCAATACATGTCCCCCGAGTGTCCCCATGTCCGCATGTCCAATACGCGGGCACAGCCACCAGACACCACTAGAAGTATATGTGCTGTCTTTTCTAGCTCGGTGTAGTATGTGATTCCAATTACCTAACATAAGGATGTACTTTTTTGAAATCAACATAGGGATGTATGATGAAGCAATTTTAGTGTCTTCTGGCAGGATTGCGAATGTCCCAGTTCAACGAAGACAAGGATGGCAGTCCATCTGATCCGACACAAAAAACTCTCTCCAACTTTATTATATTTGGGGATGCTACCGGAAGAAACATGGATGACCAAACATCATTTTGCTCAGATTTTAGTGATGACCATTTCACAACAGAACGAAGAACTGTTTCTGTTGACAATCATGAGATATATGAAAACGATTTAAGGGATCCATTGGAAAGCAATGGAATAGCAAGTGCTAATAACAGTAACGATGTTTTACGCTACTACGAAGATGAACTGGAGAGAAACCGTGGATCACTGGACAACAAATCTGAAGCCGAGGTATTTTCCTCCTTTAATCCCCAGATGAATTTGTGGTTCATCAAATCAAACCATGCATCATGTAGAATTAGTTCCTTCTGTTTATGATGTTAAAACACTATTGACATTTTCTGCCTTGATTTTGCACTTTCTTCCGTCGTCTTCTTTTTGGCATTGCTTATCTTCCTTTCATACATCTTGAAAGTAGACCATGCACTGAGGGCCCCTTTTATTCCCTAGCTTGGACACATGACTGGAATTACAAATCCCGTGGGAGGTCATTTTAATCCTTTGAGTGCAACAATTGGTGGAGGACTTTTTGACAACATGGGCTTTACAATACCTTAATGATGTGGTATTGGTCATCCCCTCACTACCAGTCTGGCGGGATTACTAATGCAAGTATTATATATGCCCTCAGTATTAATCTTGTCAATCAAACATGGCCTACAGCTTGAATTGAAGCTGAAGCATCTCAATGTCTCAATGGTTGATGATTCAATGTGTGATAATTCATCACCAATCGAGAAAATGATGAGAGATTCGTTTTTCTAAATCTTGACAGTTTGATGGAAGCAGCTTGGATAACTTGAAGAAGAGGACCAATCTTTTAGATAGTGAAGCAACGTCTTCGTCAAATCAGATTGAGCAATGTTTTCGGGTGGACGACTACAAGTGTTTGCTGTGTGGGGTTGAACTGCCTCCTAGTTTTGTTGAGGAAAGGCAAGAACATGCTGACTTTCATCTAGCTGAGAGGCTGCAGAAAGAGGAATCTGACAGCAACCCAAGAAGTTTCATTCCTAAGCAGAGGTACCACATTGTTCCTGTCATATGCATCATACTCCAAACTTTTGAATGTGCTGTGAATAAACTGAAACTGCATGTAGAATGCTCAGGTTAGTTGTCATAGCAGTCTCAATTTGGAGAACTACATGCGTAGTTTTGTTTTTTCATGTAATAATCATTGGTTGTGATGACTTTGAAGTCTTCATTTCCACCGTGGTGATGAATAAATCAAACCAAACAGAACCCACCAAAAAACCGAGCATTTTGTTTTAATTAATTGGGGATTTAGCTACATTGGTTCCGTCAAGGGCAATAGGTAGCCTAGGGCTGCTGTGAAAACAGAATGCACTTATGTAATAGCCATTAGACATTTGAACTTGTCCCTGGTGAAACTGTTTGATTTGACATTAGAAAAGTCAATTTGAGTGTCTTAGTGTCATTATTTTTCAACTGAATTATTGAAATCTTTTAGCTTTTCGTTAGCATCACTAATTTTGGTGATTCCAATTGCTGTGGTTTGATTGAACTCAACCTTTTCAGGATCATTCAGAAAGACCGCATGAAAAGCCAAACCAGGCATAAGAAGAAGCACAAGTCATCCCACGGAGATGGTAAACACCTGCCAATTGATACATTCTTTGTAAAAAGTAATCAGAACTTCTAGCATTGTGTTCTGTTATTTGTGTATATTTCGTGTAATAATGTGTACCAAAGCAATTAGTCTCTCTCACTTATTAATGTATTGTTTTAGTTGATCCTGGATACCATGTACAGTATTCATAGTGTTGTATCAAGCTAAACATTTGCGAGACATTGTGTTTTTACTAGACATTTCCATTTTCGTCTGCTATCAGAGAGTTTTTTTTTTGTGTAAGTAGAGCTCCAGTTAGCCATTTGTTTGGAATTTGGATGCTGAAAAGTCTAAGATTGATGACTTGTCTCTAAACCCCTTCTCTGAAAGGGTTTCACATCGGATTGCTCTGATTGATTCGATTACTGAATGGTTAGTGTCTGCATCCAGGTTGTTGATAGCCATGTGGACTTGGAGTGTAAGTGTAAATAAAAACGCCTATCGAAATGTTGGAAGATTTTTCAGTATTCAGGATCGTACAAATTAAGGTTGATTGCGTACAATCAATCAACCTTACTTATTTTGTGCTTTGCTTATGTAATAAAACTAGTCCTAAAGCACGTATCTCACCTTTTACACACGAGTCACTGAGAATTTTTTCTAGCTAAAACCAAGAAAATTCCCAAATCTTCAAAAGCTAATACGAAAAGATTACGCCAAACAAACTGTTTTATTCGCACTTTTCGCTATTGGCAGATTAATTTTAACGACGAGGTTTAAAAGTTTAGGACATGGCTTATCACAGTTTAGGAAATGTACTCTCATGCCAAGTTTTTCACAAGCATTTCGAAGGTTCATAAAAAGACAATTGAACCACTCACTCTATTGATCTCGTCAATATCATTAGTCATGCTAAAAATTTATATTCATTAGGCATAAATAGGCATGACTCGTAATTTATGTTAGAGATGAAAGTCCTCGACCTGAGGTGCTGTCTCTTTCCCTAAAAGGGGTTTAAAGTTTAGGGCATGACTCGTAATCCATTTATATTCATTTTGTTTTTCCTATGTTGTATTCCGCCTGATCTTGAGTCTCTATTTTAATCATATGTTAAAATAAAAGGTTAAATTTTAGAAGTAGTCCCTATATCTTGCATGAAATCTCAATTATGTCCGTCTAATATTAATTGTCACTTTTAACCCTAGAATTTTCATGCTATTGTCTGAATTTCTTCTTTCGCAATGGTGTGATTGGAACAAAAGAAATTCATGGACAAAATTGTCATTTCTCCTCCTAAGTTGAGATTCTATACAAACTAAAAAGGTTATTTATAATTTTTACCTTTGGCTTTTGTTTTTGAATAATAAAAAATGTTGATGAATCATTTATTTTTTTTCACACCCTACAAAGTATAATGAAATACAAAGAAACTTCTTTGCATTAGCAAAATTAACACATAAGCAACCTTATGTCAAAAAATATTCGAATCACATCAACGAAATAGACCGTAAACTAAGTCAATATAAGTTTACCAGAGTTGTGAGTTGGCTTGGACCATAATCCTCAGCTCGAATAGCATTAGGTTACTTAATATTCGATAGTGCTCTATTTTCTTAATCAGTGATAAAAGATGAACTAAATAGAAAATAGTTTTGGATAAAACTTTCTGCTCGGGTGAAGAAGAAAATAAGGGGATTTTAAAAAATCAAGATAAAGTCATTGAAAAAGAAACACATGATACAAAGGGATTGCTTTTCAAATTTCCTAACATTTTTTTTAATATGTAATGAAAAGAAAAAATTTAATTCCCTCAACATATTTTTACTATGCCTAATTAAGGAGACAAAATGCTATTTATCTTTTTTTTTAAAGTAAAATAATGTATTATTTTAGAGATTGTCCTAGTTTGTATGAAATCTAAATATAATCTCTCCCTCTGAAAAGGTAAATGACAATTTCGCTCATGATTTTCGTTTGTTCCAATCACGCCATCAATAAGAGGAAGAAATTGAGACGTAATATTAATGTTAAGGTTAAAATTGATAAAACCAATAATAAAGAGACGGAAACGGAATTAAGATTTCATGCAAACTGTCATTTAACAAAAGTAGTATCGCCACTTGTATACTTCGTATATCCCTTCATTTTCTCTCTCAACCAGCCCTAAAAGTTTTTCTCTCCTCTTCAGAGACGGAAATGTCTCGACGAGAAGGCAGAGAATCCGACTCCAAACGCCACCGTTCCAAGTTCGATCGAGAACCCAGGTTCCCCTCTCTGTCTCTTTCTCTCGCTCTCGCTTCGAGTAGTCTCTGTTTTCACTTTGTATTGTCACTGCGACTGTTGCCCGCCAGAAAAAAAATTAAGATCTTGACATGGTGAACTGGGTGAATATTTGTGCATACATTGGATTGTGTGATTTGTAAAATGCTTTTTTTGAGTTTCTAATTCGAAATGGGTATTTAATAGATCAAATGCTTATCAATTTGAATGTGGAGAGTGGGAATTACCCATAGGAATAGACGGGTCGTCTGGTTGAGCAAATGCTTCTATGTGGAGGTAGAGGGAATTTACTTCGATCCTTCAGTTTGAGCAAACATATAATTCTTATATTAAGCTTCTATGAACCATTGTATTGTGAGCGGCGTAAAGAACTCAACATTATTGACCAGCTTGGAAACAGCCTCTCGGCGCCCTTTCCAAGACCCTGCATATCTAGAGGGTGTCAAACGGAATGGGCCGGCATGGCCCATTTAGCGACCATTCCAAGACCATGCATAGCTAGAGGTGTCAAACGGGCCACCAAGGCCCATTTAGCTTTGTGCCATGCCGTGCCAGTCCGTTTACTTAATCGTGCCATGCTTGCCTGTTCACTTAAATCGTGTTGCGCCTGTGCTAGCACATCTCCAACCGAGTTTCATCGGGAAGAAAATAATTTTGTGCAACAACTATATATACATATTCTTCTTTATACAATTCTGAAACAAATAATTATTAAATAGAATTTTTATGTAGTACTAATTTTAATAAAATTAGCGGTATTTATGTGGTACTGATTTTAATTTTCTATGATTACGGACATAGCGAGTCAATTTATTTAATAAAATTAAAAAAATGGTTCGTGCCCATGTTGTGCCTGTCTAGAATCGTGCCCGTGCCCGGCCCATCTAAAACCATGCCTGTGCTAGTGCCAGCCTGGCCCACTTGACACCTCTACGCGTATCCATGAGCTTTGTGCACCGGGTACGCCCTCCGGGGAGGGCTTTGTATCAATATGGCAATACAAACAGAATTATATCAAGTCTTCTTTCAACTTGTTCAATTGATAGGTCCCAAGTGTAGTTTTGTATTTATAGGTATATCACTAGGTCTTTGTATTTATATGTTTTATCAGTTAACTACTATTTTTTTCTATTTCGCAAATGATTGATGTCTAGACGTAGATTGCGAATTGGTGGCAATCTCTGATCTTAGAGCCACTGTTGTAGTTCAAAAGTGTCTCGTTTCACTTTCCTATTCCTCTATGTTCATTTCTTCCTAATTTTCCTACTCACCCGCTTATGTTGGTTTTGTCTCTTCCCAATGCTCAATCCAGCTAGCTCTTTTGAATCTTCTTGCTATTAGCTTTGGAAAGACCTTTATATTCCACTTGAATGTAGGGTAGTTAATACTCCTGGTGTCGATTAGATAATTTGTTGTTGCAAATCATGATACAATCATTGAAGACATGACATCCTTGGCAAACTTTTTGTATGTATTAAGTTAACACATGTGCTCCCATGAATAGAATCATTAGATTTTGGGGCAAAGGATCTGCAAGTTATGTTGTGCATTTTTACCCTTGTTCATAACTGCTTGAAGTTTTCCATGGTAAGGTGGTTAACTTCTTTGTTTCAAGTCACACTGCGCTCTAATACTCTGTATAGACTTTTTAATGATGGCTAGAAGGTCAGTATCATGTGGTGTCCCAGGTGAAAATGATAACAGAAATAACCTGGCTCGTGTTTGCAGTCCTAAGAGATCAAGAAGGGATGGAAAACCGGCCACTGAGAGGCCCTCTAGCAACCTTAATTTGGATGTTGGTGACCCCTCAGACCGAGATCAGAAGCACCGCCGACGGCTACAAGATGCTTTGCCTCTTGAGGCTCTACCACCGCCTGATTCTAAGGTAGAAACTGGGGTTGGCAATAAAGAATATGACAAGAGAACCAATGAACCACGTGAACGTAGCAAAAACTCTTCCAATCCTACTGAAGTACCTCCAAGAAAAGAATTTGACAAGAGAAACAATGAACAGCGGGAAGGAAGCAAAAGTTCTTCCTATGCTACTGAAGTACCTCAGAGAAAAGAATTTGACAAGAGAACCAATAAACAGCGTGAAGGAAGCAAGAATTCATCCAATCCTACTGAAGTAACTCGGTCTCGATCTTATTTTCAGGTGTTGTGAGTTTATGAATATGAATATCTAACGTAGTTTTCTTTCCTATTTCCTCCTGAACTCAGTAAGTTGATCTGTTTATGTTCTTTAGAAATGAATATTTCTACCGCATTACCTATTTCTGCTATTTCTCCCGTTTCTTCTCATTCTTCCATTGGTGTGATCATTGTTTCATTATTTCTTTTATGTGGTTTTCTTGGTTGTAAGCATGTAGGACATATCTGGCGGTGAATGACAAAATGTGCTTGCTGTAGCCAGATTCACTTCTTATGTGACCATAAATATGAGACCCTTTTGATACAAATCTGCGTTCTTAAATGGCCTCAGTTTTGTATATGGCTGTTACTTCTAGAGATGTAGCATAGTTAATTCCGCTGTGATTGAAGAGTTTCTGTGACTAATACAGAAAGTACTGAGGTCACTCCTAGGAATGATTTCAACTTTCAAGCAGAAAAAACTTAGCAATATATTTTAATGATTAACAGCAAAAAAAAGTTGGTTAGATATGTTGCTCTTATTTTTTCAAGATGATTAAGTTACCAAGGGACTTTTCTTGACAACTGCTAGGTAATATAATATTTACTGCAGTCATCCATAATAATAAACAGTGTCCTGGAAAATTCCTGATCCTCGTTTCAGGTTACTTACCAACAAGTTCTTCTGTTGAGTTGATTGTTTGGTTCTTATTCAGTGTATTCAAATCTTTTTTCCTGGGCTGATCTTGAGGATACTTGTCTGGTCTGGTACCTTTCAGTGCTTCCATGTGTATAACGATCTTGGGGTTGGCTGTCATGTCTTATAGCAGCATGATGAGCGTGGTAATGCCGGGCAAGGTGGTCGAACCACTGGTCGCGGATCTGCTTCTGGTACGTGCCTTACAACTACTGGTAAACCATCTAAGAATTTTTAGTTTATAGTAGTGGCCCTGTTAATGGAGAAAGTCAAACCCACTAAACTATGGGAGAATTTTTTTTGTAAAAAATTAGTTGTAGGTTAAAAAGGGATGAAAAAGACTGGTCTCTCTTATGTTGGTTAGGTAAGAAATGAAAAATGACTTCTTCGTTTTATGTTTAGATGATAAGAAAGCAAATCATATGACATGTTGGTACGCTAGGTATCTATTTCTTTGAGATTTAATAGCAATCTCGATATATCTTTTTCGAATAAGATAAATTTAAGCCAAACCTAGAACAAAAACCATAGAGCCAAGCCCGTGGATCACAAACAATCCTTCGGAACTCGGAAGAGGAGGAAACAGATCAAACAAACTCAAACTGCACTCCCTAGTCCCTACTCCCTAGCACAGCTATCATCCTGTTTTTACCATTTTTTTGCGAGAGACAAAAATGTTGCTTAATGAGAGAGTTCTATTTGAACGCCTAGTTTGTATTTTAAACTAAAAATCAAACTTTGTTCTCTTCATTTCTCATGATCTCTCGCTTAATCACTCAAATCATAGGGATTGTATAGTATTTTACTGACCCGCACTGGAGAAAAATTGCTGGAGTTGACACTGCGCGGAATTTCTTATTTCAGACATGATGATGCCTATCCACTTTATGAAGTGTTTTTGCAGGCCCTCATGTTATGGTTAGAACTGTTTTCTTATAGCAATGCCTTAACTTGCTTTTTCCTCTCTATGAAGAGCGTGGATGGAGAGACTCAAGGGATCACAATAGTGAAAGGGCAGTGGAGAAGCCATCAAATCGTGAAACAGAGCAAAGAGATGAGAAATCCCGAGCTCCAAAGGGTGGTGAGGAACGTGTTTGGCGCCATGACGGATTCTATGAAATAGAGGGAGATCAACCATCAACTATTAGGAAAAGACCTTCATTTAGGGAGAAAAAAGTTGAAATGATCTCTGAAACTGCTGAAAAAGCACTAGCTGAGCCTGCGAAGCCAAGCAATCCGGACATTCCAATATTTGAAAGAGAGAGAAGGGCAGAGAGAGGAGGCCACAACCACCACTCAGAAAGACCAGAAAAGGCATCTATAGGGGACAAAGAGGGAAATAGGGGAGAAGCACAGAGGGGCAGCTTTCCTTTGAGAGATAGGTATGGTGGTGGCAATAATTACAGGGGAAGAGAGAGATTCAATGGGAAGCAAGGTTATCCTCCTCCAAGAGGTGGTGTTCGCGTTGAGAAATGGAAACATGACCTGTTTGAGGAGGCTAATGTGAGTCCTACCCAGAAAAACGAAGATGATCAGATCGCAAAGGTTGAAGCACTATTGGCTTCATAGATGTGTTCAGTTGCTTGAGGGGTGTAACTGTTTGTTTTTTCGTCGTCATTTGTGTTGCTGCTTGTATTTCTGGGGACTTCAGTCAATCTTCTTTCTGGTGCCCATGGTTCGAAAACAGTTTTTAATTTGACGAAATGCAGCACTTTTTCGATGTTGTCTTGTTGCTACAGAATCAGTTGCTGAACCAAATTCAACTTTTTGTCGATGTGTGTCATGGTTGAAGATTGGAAACCAGAGGATGACGATTAAATCCAATAGGGTTATTGATTTCTGCTTTATTGTTGCAAGAGACAACTGCAAGAGTCCGTACACTTAAAGTTCGTTTTTTTGTTTGAACGTAATGTTATTTGGTGTTATGTAATGATCTTCCTGGTTATGTATGGAACAGCTTAGAGAGTTGGCAATTTCCTTGAAATGGCGAAGATGTGTTGCACCTGTGTTTCGAGTGTATGGATACTCAAGAAAACTTTGCAGGGCTAATTGTCAATCGCCCTCTTGGCCGAGATTGCGATAAAGTTTTTGTTTTTTTTTTTTCCCTCCCTCTTTTCTTCTTGTTTTCAGCCTTCCGATAGAAGACCCAAAAGGACAAAAAGGGGCAAGGTGCTGCTCAAGTTTGCAGTTGAGTTACCAACACCCTCTGCACAAAATGACATTTCAATAACAAATACTGGCAAATGGCATGGGATTCTCTGCAAAAAATAAGTATCTATATCTCACCTGTATGATTATGCCTCGAGATTCTTGGTTTGGGGGCTTTTCATCATAGATTGTTGTAGGGCATTGGAGACAGGAATAAGGACTTTAACGATCTCTTTCATTGTCCATATCTCAACTTACTCCCAAATGCTTAATTACACGCCTCGAGATCTTGTTTTCTGGATTTAACATGGCTCTATTATTTTGATCCTGATAGTGTTCCCTTTCGGGTTCCCTTAAACTACTATAAGAACGTTACAAAGAAATAGTATGACTATTAAAGGAAATGGACTGCTATTTTATTGCATAAGGAGACTTACAATGCATTAAGGAAAAGGGTGGTTCTTGATTGAGCGTCTGAATTGCATACCAAAGAACCGTGTTTACTATAATAAACAACTGAGCCTTTTATAGGCACTACCAAATGAAATGAAAAGTAAAATGACTTGGAACCGGCTAACAAAAGAGATCCGGTTTCAAAGCATAAAGTAGACACCGCGTGATCATGGGTCCACATCGACATGTCTTTCAACTTTTGCTTTGTCCTTGATTCGTCTGATAGTACTCCATTATTTGTGTACAATTAGAGATGTTGTCTGCTAAGTTTTTGTCATGGATGACGCTTTTGTTGTGTCTTCGAAATGCAGGATTGACACTCCAAAATTAGCATATTAATAAAATTCTCTTGTATCAATTTAAAGAAACACTAACGTTAGTGAAAATCCTGATTCAAATGCCAATCAAATTTTAGCTAGCTAATCTTAGGTTTTGTTGGTGTGTTTTTGCCATTTTGCGATATGAAAAACAATTATCCAATGAGATTCTTGAAACCCACTCCAACTAAATACTGGCTCCGCCCCTAGAGCCTAGTAACTAGTAATTTTTTATTTTTTTTAGCCAAGAGAAAGAATCTCCATTCAACCCAACAAATCAAAACCCTAATGCAATCTACCAAAAAAACCTTAAAAAAAAAGCAAAAGAAACAAAGAAAATACCGAAAATACAAAAACATAGAAGTCGCTGGAGCCTCCGCCGGAGTTATCACGCCGCTGCCTTCGCCGCCGCCGATGATGGAAGTCCGGATCTGGAATTCCCAGATCTAGCTCCCCCTTTGCCCAAAAATCAAGTTTCGGCCGCCCAATGAAAGAGGAGAGAAGATCTACCGCCATGGAGGTGCCAGAAACCAAATGCCCAAAAAATCAAGTTTCATGTGGGGTTTTGTTGTTAATGTAGTAAACTGTGTAATGTTCTAGTGTTGTTGGCCAAGTAATAGTTTTGCAAAACCGTTGTGCAAAATATAATATGGATTACAAAAATGATAGGAACACAATTATCCGGACACAACTCCAAATATAACTCCTCACATACACGTAGATCCCACACATATGTGTTCGGGATTGTGTCCGGATGGTTGTGTTCCTGCCAGATTACAAAAATCACATCCATATAACATATCTCTCTCTCTCTCTCTCTCTCTCTAGATCTGAGATTAGCCCCTCTCTCTCTCTCTCTTGTACACCCCCGCCAACCTAACACTCACCCATTGCCGTTCATCCCTAGCCGGATCTCCATAGCCTCCAATCTTCCTCCTTCCCACCCAACCGTAGTTCAGTCGCCGTTTTTTCATAGCAGCATTCGGCGGTGAGGGAAAACGGGACGGTGAGGTCGTCGGAGACGTCGATGATAAAGGGCAAAAGTGGATTTATTTTCATCGCTGCCTAAAGGAAAGGCCTGTTCTTTTCAAGTATTGCGCAGAAGAGGTAGTTCTATACGTATCCATTTTTACCACAAAGATAGCAAATATGAGGCATAACGCCATATTTAGAAGGTTTATAAGCGCTCTTACTGAAGCAGTGGAATTCACAAGAGACTTGTTAGCGACTTAGCGTACTAGTCCAAACGAGATAGGTTCTTGAATCTACAACATATTCTTGAATCCACAAAAAAAATAAGAGAAATTTCTCGAAGTTAGATTGATTGAATAAAAGTTGAATAATGCCATAGGCTTACACCCTTTTTTTTTTAGTACAAACTACACCCTTATTTATACAAATAGGAGTCCTATCAATAGAAAAATTACCTAGAGTGGAGACCAAGCAAATCATTACTTGAAAACCATGACTATAAGATAAGGAAAAAAAAAAAAATCTTACCAAAACTAAATTAAAAACATGCAAAACAGGCAGCACAAATCAAATCTCCTAATACTAATCGTAAATAAAAATTATTAGGGTGTATATCTTATCCTACATCACTTACTACCAATATTTGGGCTCCCATTTCTTGCTCTACTAACAAGTTCGATCTGGTCAGGGTGAGCAGGGGAAAGGATTGTTTTTCATGCAATTATGCCCACCAAGCTTTTGGCCAACCTAATGTTGAAATAATGCTTCACTTGTCTCTCACTTGAAGACCCAACCAAAAGTGTATGCTGCCCAATAACCACCTTCCTCTTCCCCTCTCCATCCACAACACTTAGCCTCTTACACACATCCAACTCCATCTTCACTGTCTCCGTCTTCCCTCTCCTCACCTCCACCCTCTCAAACCCCACCAACTCCAGACTCGGCATCCCAACCACCGCCTCTGAACTCCCCGGTTTCCAAAACACGAGCACGACAGGGGTCCCATCCACTGGACCATTATTCTTCACCGCGACACCTATCTCAAATCGTAGATTTAGGCAGTTTATCGAGGAAACGTCGATGGCTTGACCGTTAGGTTGAAGGGCAGTGGAGTTGGGGAAGAGAGTGCTGTTTTGGTGGTTTGTTGACAATGGTTTTATTACAATAGTAGACGGAGCAGATATTATGAACTTGGAGAAGGTTGAGTAGCTTAGACCGTGGCCAAATTCGTATATCGGCTTGCGATTGTAGAATCGGTAGGTTCTTCCTGGAAAGTTTGCAGTAGCATTAGCTCTCATGTTCATGTCAGTCATTGGCACCTGATCTACGTACTCCTGTGGATACCAAGTAAAAGGGGATCTTCCACCTGGAAAACAACGCATGTAACTATCAGTGCTAATAATTTTACAGACATACAGAATGAAAACCTCAAAATGCATCTTTGTCAGTACTACATTTGTCTTACTACAAAATGTCTGGGAATGAATTTTAGAACACAACTCCAAACACAACGATGTATACAGACCCCGTGCATCAAACATAACACACAGTTGTATCCATAGCTCTTTGTGTTCTAAAAGTGTGTTCGTAGCATAACTCTTTGTCTTTAAAGGAGTGTAGGCTACTGCTGTTACTGCATTCTTTGATTATCTTTGTGGGTTTTTGTGTGTGTGTGTGTGAGAGAGGGAACCTGGATTATAGTCTCCAAATATGACTTGAGCAATGGCATCCCCTCCAGCTTGACCAGGGTACCCAACCCATAAAATTGCCCCAATCTTGCTGTTATTTCTTGCAAATGACACATCAATTGGACCAGCGGACATGATGACCAAAATCAAAGATCCATTTGTTGCATCAGCCACATCCATCACAAGTTTCTCTTGAAATCCAGGCAATGTCAAGTTAACTCTATCCAATCCTTCTCTTTCAATGGACTGATCAAGCCCCACGACGACCACCACTGCATCCACCGCCGCTGCTGCCTTAGCCGCCTCTCCAAGTCCGCTCTCATCCCCACAGCTAACGGTGGTGCATCCCGGCTCGTACGTTACCGTTGAGATGTACTTTTGTAGCCCTTGTAAAGGGCTGGTGTACCGGCACGGTACACCCGCGTAGTTGCTTATCATAACTTCAGTGGCATTGGCGTTTGGTCCTATGATGGCTAATGTTCTGGTGGTGTTTGTGGATAAAGGAAGAGTTCCACTGTTGTCTAGCAAAACTATCCCCTGCTTCGCGGCTTCTACTGCCAACTTTTGATGATCATCGGTACATATATCGGACGGACCGAGTTCACCGAATGGGAGGGTGGTAGGGTCACCATCAAAGAAGCCAAGCCTCGTTAGGACTATGTAGTTGTATATCAAAGCCTGGTCTACAATAGACTCTTCCACCTTGTTTAATTTAACTGCATTTTGTGTATACTTCCCTAGATAGTCTCCACAATTCATGTTTAAACCTGCATAGTTTTTTTAGTATGTTAGTTATGCATATGGTATGTTTCATAACCTCTGTAAAAGGTGGCTAGGTGCATCATGGTATGGGATCCGGGGGTGCCATGCACTACAGGCCGACCGATGCTCAGATAGACAGCCCAGATTTGATCTCCGCCCCTTTGCATCTTATTCGTTTATTGGTGTGCACAGCATGATCAAATCTGGACCGTCCATCCGGGCATCGGACGGCCCGTAGTGCACCGCCCTCATTTTACTCCTTCTAGCTTCCACTTTTAGCGTAACGAGACTCGGTCATGACCAAAACCTCAACAAGCACTACATTTGAAATACCTGCTTTTAGGGCAAGGGCTACTGCATCCTCAGGTGTAGCAGTGTAGTGTATGGACTCATAGTAGACCTTAACAGAGTCACAATCAGAAACAATATATCTGCATAAAAAATGTCGAAATTCCGGTCTTCGTTTCAAATCCATAAAACACACGCATACAATAATATACAGGCATAGAAAAGCTTGAAAAGTAACAGAGGGGAACAAACCCATCTAGATTCCATTGGTCCCTGATTATCCCTTTGAGCAGATTTGGGTCAGCACAAGTGGGGATGCCATTTACCCTGTTATATGAACACATGACACTAGTGACATGACCTTCCTCCACACAGCTCTTGAATGGGGGCTGATATGTGTCTTCCAGATCCTGTGGAGTTACCTGGAAAAAACCCCGACACGATGATCAACCTTAAATGAGTTGTGTAGATATAAAGAAACACTGTCTACGTCAGAGGTGTCAGATGGGCTAGTGCCAAGCCCAGCTCATTTACTAATCGTGCCAGCCCATTTTAGAATATTCGGCCCAGCCCGGCCCGGCCCACAGGCACGCCACACTCCGTGCCTGTGCCCAATTAGACTTATTTTTATCAGGAATTGTAAGACAAAAAAATAAAAAAAATTAAATATAGCTGAATTTTTGTATATTTGACAGAAAACATTATCAAATAGTAATAACCAAAAAAATATAAAAAAATACGAGCATTATATTGATAATTGCAATTTCAATTGATGTAAATAAGTAAGAGTTGCATCCCTATAGAATGAGTACAAACCAACTCGGTTGGCAACTACTCAATTAAAAATCATTTGCATTTCTTAAACATTATAAGCACAAAATAAATATAATACTTCTCTATCAGTATGATGACTCATTCTTCATTAGATTTATTGTTAACATATAAGTTCAAAAAACATTCAGTAATATCATCCTCTTTTAAATAATTGAAATCGAAGACGTGCATCTTTCCAATCCTTTAGGCAAAACAATAGCCAGGCTGGCCCCTACCCATGCTCGTGCATGTACCATGCTTGTACAAGCTGTACTCGTGCTTGTGCCTGTGTCACGTGTTCTAAAACAATAGCCCAGCTTGGCCCACCTATAACGACCATGCTGTGTCATTTTTTAAACGTGCCAAACTCGTGTTATCGGTCCGGTCTGTTTGATGTCTCTAGTCATCGTACTATTTCTATCAGACTTGGTGCATGAGACGCCTAGGCACTGAGTTCTACCTTTTGTTCCCTATTGAGCAAATTCACAAATCGGAACTAATTCATATTTAGCCCAGGGATCTTTTTATTCCCAGTTACTATTTCTATCATAAAATACTGTGTTGCTTGAAATTGTGATTATGAAATTCTATAGGTAATAAATATAAAAGATCATCAACCATACCTTTGCATCAAAGTGGAATCGATCAACACCTTTCCAATTATCAACATCATAAGCAGTGTAATGCTTACAACAACTTGAAACCTTAAGCTTCTCACTACTAAAATTCCCTTCCTGCCCCACCTCCTGCAATCCCTTCACATAACTCACTGCATATCTTGAAACCACAAAAGGGTCCTCCCCAGGGGTCTCCTGTCCCCTCCCCCATCGTGGGTCCCGAAATACATTCACATTCGGGCTCCAAAACGTCAGCCCGGCCAGGCCCACGTTGTACATGGCCCGAGCTTCAGTCGAAACAGCCCGGCCCATTTCGTACCACAGCGATGCATTAAAGCTAGCGGCTGAAAGAATCACTGCAGGGAAACTTGTGGCCCCAGGCACGGTGGTGTTGAAACGGACACCAGGCCCGGTGTTTGAGACCCCGTGAAGGGCCTCAGACCACCATTCATACGCGGGCACGCCCAGCCTCGGAATTCCTTGGGCCGCGTTCACTAGTTGTTGGGCCTTTTCGTCTAGGGTCAGGCGCGAGACTAGGTCCTTGGCCCGGTCCGAATACGATAACGAGGTGTTACAAAATTGGTACGTGTTTGTGTTCGGATCATTCTTGTCACATGCATATTGGTGTGTGGTTTGTGGGATGCATAGGTAAAATGAGAAGAAGAGAGGTAAAAGAAGAGGGTGTTTCTGTTTCATGGCTTTTTTCAAGTTGTCAAGCTTTGTTTTGTCTTTTCAACAGCATTGGCACTGGATTTATACTAGTAAGAAGCTGGTCCAAGAATCAAAAAGGTTTCTAATCAATTTTTGCCTTGTACACTAAAACAGGATGTTAGTTGGTCTAAGAGGGACACGCGTTTGTATCTTTCTTTGAGAAATGCTATGTACCGAGAAAAAGTATCCCGCAACGTATCCTAGAAGTATCCCGCACTCCTTTTTTGGTGTTTACTTATGTGAATGGTCATTTAATCTTTTCAGTAGTTCACTTTTCCACACATCCTAAGATAATGTAGTAAATTTGTACCCAAAAAAAAAAAATGATAATGTAGTAAATTCACACAAATAAAAGCAAAAAAAGACATTTTTTTATTTCGGAAAGTAGTAATCCTATGACTTTTTATAGCACATCCATCAGCTCTTTTTTTGAATTTACGAAAACTGTATATATCCTTTTTGTCACTCCATTAGTCCTTTGAATATTATTTTTAAATAGAGAAAAATATTCTCCATACCAATGCATGTTTTCACTCCCAAGATAACGGTAGAGAGCGAAAAAGGAGAGAGAATGAGAGGAATGCGTCCTTTTTGTAATTTATGTTCCTTTAATTTTATACACTTTTAACAGGCACTCTAAAATACATTTTAATCAGGGTCGGTCCCAATTTTTCGAGAATCAAAAAGTGAGGTTAAAGATGTAGTCCGCTTTACGGACTATTTTAAGAGTTATCAAAGTAGGACCACCCAAACATTCGTAAATTTTTGGTAGTCTAAAGTAGCCACACCTCATGGTTTAGCTCGGGGCCGGCTCTGATTTTAACACATCTAACGAAGCCCTCATTTATTTCTATAGTAACAAACTCTTAAGATACAAGATCTGAATCCCACTTCTACCACTTTCGATCCTACGACACGCGTCGTTAAAGAGTCCAGTGCGGATGCCCGTATGTAGTATTTGTGACGTATTGATGCTTAAAGAAAATACTCCTAGAAACTTTTAGCACTCAGTGTGAGTATCTATGAACCAGGGTAACTCAAGTGGCAATAAGAATGAGTTGTAAATTTAGACATCTTGATTTCGAAACTTGATAATCTCTGGGGTTAGGCCTAAAGAGAGAAATCTCTTGTGAATCCCTCTAGTCCTGACGTGGATTGTCTGACTTTGATTGGACCGGCGAGAAAATAGTCGATGTACCCTTAGGCTAATCTGGACACCCCGACGGTCCAAGAGAGAGAGAGAGTGCGTGCCTACGGATATCCATGGACAGCTCTGATTGCTGATCTTTCATAATCTCGGCAAGACTGGGCCTTTACGGTATGAAAGTATGCCAAAATTCCCGGTTTGAGAGAGAGAGAGAGAGAGATTTGTGCAAGCAAGGGTGGCTTGGAAGAAATTACAAGCATAAAGCACTCCAGCAAGCGTGCTAGTAAAGGCAAAATTGCCACCGAAGGCAAGGCAAGAGTCTCTAGTGTAAATTTGTTCACACTTCGGTAGAAAATGTGTGGAGTCGACGGAATCATCTCACTTTTTAGCAAGCATGACATAATTTTGTGGTGGACACACCTTTTTCGCTCCTCTCTCTCACGGAGGAAAATCTAATACCTGTAATAAAGTTTTTTTTTTTAAAAGTAATTAGGACCAAATCAGTTTAGTGTTCTAAAAGAAGGTATGTAAGGCCGAGTACTCGCCGCCTAAATGCTAGAAGCTCCTCGCCAACTAGCCCAACTAGCCCGATTAATTTCCCGACTGGGATTATACACTACATTTCCTCGGGAAGATCAGAGGGTCAATCCTTATCCAATCGTTACTCTCCACATCCCCATTTGTAGTCTGTTTGTGGTACCTTATGTCCCAATTCAAAAAACAAATTCTCTTAGCCCCTTTTTCCATCCTACTATGCAAACATTGAAAAAATTACATACAATAGTACTTAGGCATCCAAATGTTACAATAAGTCTACTCACACCCTCTCGCTCACATCCCACTGTATGGGACCTATCTCGGGGTCTCACAAGAATGATCGGAGCCGCTCAATTTGTTTGTAATATTTTTTTAACGGTTCGTGAAAAAAAAAAAAGCTCAATTAGATATTGGTAAAAGCTTGATAAGTTCGTTAAAGTTTTGGTCCGTTCGATTCAGGAACTGAAACTTGAACGAATCAATCGAATCTTTACTGGTATTTGATTGAGCTGATTTTTCACAAAGACCCTTCAAAAATATTTTAAACAAATTGAACGGCTCTGATCATTTGTGTGAGACCCCAAGGTAGGTCCCACACAATAGGGTATGAGCGGGAGTGTGAGCGAGAGGGTGTGAACGTAGCAGCGTTCTAAATGTTAATCCATTTTCCCTTAGTTAACTCATTCATATGTTGACATTATATATACAACAATCATAGTAATATGTGAACTGACAAATCGCCAAAAGCTTGAAGTGTATAATTAAGAGAATCAAGAGATTAACCACAGTTGCATTACTTTCTTTTCCACCGGCTTCTCTACCAATTTCTTGAGTGTTGTAGTTGGCCTAGACCATTGGGTGGCATTGTTTTCCCGTGAACAGTCTGGCGTGCTAAAATCACTTGGCTTGTATCAGTCAATTTTTGTATGGAAGCGTTGTCAACAGTGGAACTACCGACAGTTGCTCACTGACATTTTGCATGCGGATCTCTGACATTTGACAGCCTAATCATTTTTTCATTGGATGCATCCTTCTTTTGATTTGGTCGTGTTATCTTTCTTGTATGCATTATGTCTTTTCAGTTGTATTTGTTCGAACTTGGTAGCTTGTATCATCTGGTATCAATGAAGTTCATACATTTCCTTTAAATAAATACTAATTTAAAAAAAGAGAAAAAGAGCAGTACCTAAACACCACACCCGTGGACAAAGTACACCACCACATACAGCTCCCCAAATAGGCTTGCCGGAAATTACGAAACATAATTAGTACTCCCCTCGTCCCACATTGTTGGGCCTCTTTACCTTTTTGAACGTCTCAGAGAATTTTTTATACATCATAATTTATACTCCCTCCGTTCCTAGATAAGAGCCCCACTTTCTCTCTCTTGCTATTTTTCAAATCAAAAAATGTACTTCCGTGTATCATTTTTTGAATTTTTTCGCACCGAATTAAAGTACTCGTCAAGTACTTTAATTTGGTGCAAAAAAATTCGAAAAATGATACACGAAAGTACTTTATTTTTTTATTTGAAAAATGACACGACTTTTCGTAGTGGGACGGAGGGAGTACTGAATAGTTTTATTTTTCTCTAACTTATAAAAAAACTTAATAAGTTAAAAATTATAAACAATTCTTTGAGACGTCCAAAAAAGGAAAGAGACCCAATAATATGGGACAGAGGGAGTACTGAAAAACAGCAAAAATTAGGGAGAATGAACTGTCTTTAACTTAGAGAAAAATAAGTCCAAAAATACCATTTAGACCAAAAAAGATAATATTGAAGTTGGGCAGAATGGGGCCAAAGTTTCATATTTCGTAAATAAACATCTATTGCATTGTCTGATGCGACCTAGAAACCGGTTGATCATGATATGCTCATGTTTGTAAGCCGACTAGGGTATATATGCACTTGTAGTAAGAGAACATAATTATCCCCAACGGATAGTTGCAACTCTGGAAAGGGTAATATGGTAATTTCCCTTACATAAAACTTCACAACCGCGGCAGGAGTAAAACGAGTATTATCCGTACAAACACCCACGTACGCAGCATTTCACATGACAAACTTCCGAAGCGTGCCACCGCATACAATCCCGCCAGCTCCCCCCGATTGTACAAATATAAAGAACTGATTAAAAAGACAAAAGATTCACCTCAAGGAACGATTGCACGATGCAATTACAATTATGCAACGGAGGGAGCTGGTGCCTGCAGGTTGGCTTTGCCCTTGGATTCTGCTAATCGTGCTCTTCTCATGGCTCTCAATTCGTCAGCCTCCGCTTTCTTAGCAGCCAATACTGGGTTGCCTCCCTTCTTTATAACAGCATTACCGAATCCAAGTTCCTGTGGCCCCACTATCCTGTCTGCAAGCCCATATGCAATTGCTGCTTGCGGATCAAAAAATTTTGGCTCCTGTAGGTCCCTGTAAAGTTCTTCTGTTGGCTTCCCAGTGCCTATCGATAAAAGCTCTAGGAAAGTCTTCATGGATTCCTCAACTTCTTTACCCTGAATTAATTAACATTAAAGTCATAAGCACCCAGCCACACACACACACACACACACACACACACACACACACACACAGAGAGAGAGAGAGAGAGAGAGAGAGAGACCGCGGACCACATGTCTGTGGCCTTCCCACTTGACCCTGGAACTTCAGGCAGATACAACTCCGCTGCAAAATAAAATTAAAAAGTGAGCCAAAATTAGAAGATTTTATCCAACACTTCCACATACCCGAATGCAGGCTAAACTACACCAACACATTGCAAATATGGTGAGACTTCAAATGCAATTTGGCAAAAGATTATAAGGGATACAGCTTAATACATGTAATTGAAACATGAACTCCATGCACACCCCAAAAAGGAAATAGGAAACAATGAAGACTTCTGTTCCATAAGCATGTTGTGTCGGTGAATAACCAAAACAAACCAACCAAACCAAACCAAATCTCAAGTCCCGAACAATTGTGGTTGGCTATAAGAAATTGTTTTCTCCATCAACATCTATCGAAGGCATTGTGTCCCGTGATATTCAAGAAACCTAGGTCTTCCAAATTAACGCCTCTGAAGTCAATAGTGTTGTACCTCTCCACTTAATGCTACCATCAACCATAGCCATATCATTCCTCCTAACCATGTCATCAAAAGATCGACAATAGATGCTCAAACCACCATAATTTTTGTTGCTAATTCTATATCACTAAGTCTTGCCACACATCCATCTCGATAGTGTCATTTCAACAACATTCTATATGACACGATAAAAAATATCTCCTTTAAATTTGTGGGTATTTTGCAGTCACACATCACTCCCGAAGCATTCTACCACTTAACCCATCAACTTGTGCTCTATGCATCACATCCTCCGTTATCTCTCCATCCTTTTAACCTTTGAGCAAAGATACTTAAAATGCTAACATCTTGATAATTCTTAATTTTAAGAGGCAGTCTGTCAACCCTAGAACTTTGATTACCACTGAACTTACGCTCCACGTACTCCATTATTGATCATAAATCTCTTCCACTCCAATGCTTCTCTCCAAGCTTCTAATTTAGCATTAACCCCTATCTCAACTTCATGTATAAAGTATCATCCGCAGACAACAGACATCATGGGATAGCATCCTGAACATGTCTAGTCAATTCATCCATAATTAAGGCAAGAAGCAGAGGACTAAAGGGGACCCTTGGTCTAATCCTACTTTGTTTGAGAATTTGCTCGTCTCCCTTACTGGGATTTCCTATTACTGTATTAGTAACAGCACCTTCATACATCAAACCACATTTATATGCCCTTTGTCACATCCTTTCTATCCAATACCCACCGTATAATGTCTCTAGGCAGTATCATAGGATTTTTTCCGAAATCTATGAAAACCATGTGAAGGCCCTTCTTTTTCTTTCTATACTTTTTAACTAATTTTTTATCAAGTCGATTACTTCTATAGTTGATTTACCTAACATAAACCCAAGCAGATTCTCTGATGCACTTGTCATCATTCTTAGGCGATGCTCATCAATTTAGTACCTCTATGGTTATTGCAACTTCAAATGTCCACTATATATATTTTGCCACTCTCCAAGCATTTTTCTAGTCAAAATAATCTTTTTGAACAGCTTAGTCAACCATGACACTTCCATGTCACTGAGACTCTTTCGTATTTATCCTTTGCAGCGCATTCGCCACTTCAGATTTTTCTACTCTCTGAGTCTCTGTTGAATCAAATATTCTTGGCTCTCATTCCCTCTTGAAGCACTTCAACCTTCTTTTTTGAGATTCTCGCCATGCTTCTCATTAAATAGATTATCAAAGTACTTCATCCATCTTCCTATAATTTCCTCATCTTTCAACACCCTACAATCGTCATCTTGTGTGCACTTAACTTGAGAAAATCTCTAGTTTTGTTTTCTCTATTTGGCAAGCTTACAAACATTCTTCACCCATACTTACAATCTAGTTTCAAAATAGAAATCTCCAAACGGTATCATCTTAGCTTCCTCACGTCTTCCTTAGCCTCCTTGCAAGCTTGTTTATAAATCCACCATCATGTCTCTTTCATGGTGAGATCTCTCCCATTCAACTCTCCAAAGACTTCTTGCAATATTCGTCTAATGCAGCTCGCCATCGCACCCATTTCCTCAACTCGTCTTCCAAATCCTATTTTGCTTATTTTCACATCTGATCTCTGAAGAACACCAAAAACTCTCATTGCAGACTCCACCGTCTAGTTTGTGTGCTGTTCTCTGTTAACCTTCCAAGCAAATATCTAGGACTATGGGTCTATGTTGCGCCACGAAAACCCTCCAAGACGCCCTATAGAGGACTCTGTAGACCAACCTGTAGTTATTTTCCGAGTTTCCTCAAAAAGAAGGAACGCTTCAATTCTGCAGTGGTTAAGAACTTCACACAAGATAAGACGCTCAACCTCAAAATTCACAGCTCAACTTCTAAAATAGAGGAATTAAAATTACATAGATTATAAAATATCACCAAATTCTACAAGGACTACATCCCAATACGGGTTAAAAAAATTGACCTAATAAAGAACACATCCAAAGCAAATTTGATCTAATACAGGTTAAAAATATGATGGTGCCAATAATACCACCCACAAATGGGCTACAACTAATGGCAAGCAAATTGGCAAGCCACAGATGGAACTTACAAAGTTATGGACATACCACAAAAAAATATAAAAGATGCAGAAAGCAACATCAGGTGTATTTTGAAGTATAAAAGTGCTCAACTACTTTTATGAACTTTTTAAAAATATTCTTGAGAGGAAAGAATCGTACTGATACTATGTTGTTGAAGACCACGGCGACCCTTGACTCCAAGAGATAAAAGCAACGCCGCAAGACCATCCGCCACACCCATATGGATAGTATAGACTTTCGATTTGCAGCCCTTTGAAAAAGAAAAAAAAAAAAGTAGTTTAAGCAAATGTTAAAATCAAAGAATGTTAATTGCCCAAAAAAATAAGTAGACAAACTAAAGACAGACCTTATGAAACGAAATTAAGCTCTCTCCTTTTCTGTAGCATGGAATACTATATTTGGATTCATACATTCAGGGATATCTCATCTTTCACCATCAGGTTTGATTAATCTGCTCTCGTTTTTTTTTGTTTTTATCTTTTATTTCTAGATAGACACTTGGACCTATTCCCTATAAACACGTTGCATGAAATTCTATGAACCCAATTTAACTCCCTAGGAAATACTCCAATGATTAGCGACATATATAAGAATAATCCTTACAGTCATTACGTCAGCAATGGCATATGCATATTCTGCGGAAGCGAGAACCTCCCCTTCTTCATCCTGGAAATTCATTGCAGATACAAATAGATACAGATAAGCATACGACCTTCAAACAGAACACATTAAGAGAATGGAGAATGGTTAAATAATGTTGCCCCTCCCTATAGTAGCTTAAGATTTTAGATGGAGGCAACTTTAGTATTTGCATTCCCGACGCAGCTCGAATAAAAGTACTGAAAAAAGCAAGAAAACAATGGGGAAAATGCAATTCGTTCAGAGTATTGACCTCGTTACCCTCAGAACTAATATATAGATATATGGGCTTCGAACTGTCATCACGATCCAACCAAAGAAACTGAGCAATTATAAGCTCAGCTACTTCTGGCACTATCTGCAGCAACCAGAAAAAATCAAGATAATACAAGTCAAATAATAAGTAGGCAAGTTAAGAGAACAAGTATAGTATGCAGGTAGCTTACTGGGTCCTCCAGGAAGATAACTCGATCGAAATAAAATTGTGAGTCCATATCAGGTGGACGAGGTAAGGGTTTTCCCTTATATCTGCCTCTCCATGGCAATCTTCTTAGAGGAAAAGAGACAGAAGTCTGCTGCTCCTCTCCAGTGGTATTCATGATGTATCTTGGAGGTGCTCTTTCACTCATGCCCGATGCACTCACCAATCCATAATGATCGGCAAAATTGCCAGGGTTTGAGATTATTTCCTTTTTTACTTCTTCATTAGCAAGGTATGAGACGCTTTCCTGTAAAATACCAGCAATACAGATCCATCAGGCATACTTAGTTGCAGTGGCCAGTTAAATTTTGATCAACTTGGAGATACAAGGAGCAAGCACTAAGAAAGACATTAACAAATATGAGGGCGTAAAAATAAAGAATGGATTAATGGAAGAAATATGAAGCAGCAAGTAAAGAAAGTAAACCTCCGTGACACTTTCAGTTTGCGGGCGGGCATCTTTCTGCTTAGTGATGACCGTATTCAAATGTGAAAAAGGGAGGCCAGTCGAAATTTCCTTTTTTAAATCATCAAGGTATGAGCTGCTTCCCTGTAAAAACACCAGCAACACAGATCTATCAGGCATACTTAGTTGCAGTGGCCAGTTAAATTTTGATCAACTTGGAGATACAAGGAGCAAGCACTAGAAAGACATTAACGAATATGAGGACGTAAACATACAGAATGGAACAAATTTGACGCAGCAAGTAAAGGAAGTAAACCTCTTCAGTTTGCGGGCGGGCATATTTCTGCTTAGTGATGAGCGCGTTCAAATGTGAAGGAGGAAGGCCATAAAGATACTTAAAGCTATTCTCATAATCATCCGTCGCTACAAGGAAGAAAATGAAAAAGCCATAAGTAATCAAAGGAAAAAAGAACCCAGAATGTACTTTCACAATCACGTTCGCCATGTATGAAAGCAAAAACAGAAAAAGAAACCCTAGACAAGTCTGCCCTCTACGCACAGCAATTCAGTCATCGAGTGAGTAATCGACTTTTGTACCCCTTTTTATCCTGATGCACTCCTCTCTTTGTTATTGGCGTGAAATTGCTAAACTGTACTTACTTCTTGATACAGTTTTCAACTAAGGAGAGAGATTTAATGGTTTCATGTGAACCTATACAAAACAACTAGTCCAAGAGAGAGAGTGCAAAAATCATTTCCCACCATCCAAACTCGAGCCGAAAAAACAAGGAAAAAATAGAGTGAAAGGAACTCACGTCCTTCGTTGACAGGATCCTTTGACGATGCCATGGACGAATTAGGATCCTTCTTGACCGACGCCATGGGCGAATTAGGATCCTTGGAAGACGCCATGGACGAATTAGGGTCCTTGGCCGACGCCATGGGCAAATTGAAACGCCATCTACGAACAGGAGCAGATGAAGCGAAAGAAAGCTTGGAAGAGTGAAGGAGCGGGGGCTTTCGTGTACCGATGGGAGGAGAGAGAAGCGAGGTCGCCATGGGAGAGATTCTCTCTCTCTAGAATTCGAGAATCTTTGGCATTTCTGATTGGGGATTGGATTTAGTGGACTGGAAACAAACATGATAACAAACATGGTAGTGGGCTGGGTTTGGGATTGGGTTGGGCCTTTTCTTGAATTGGCCTGAAAACCCTAACTCTGGAAATTTGCATATAATACAGAATTTTACCTCTAAATCTAGAAAAGAGGCATCTAATTACCACTAAGGTAAGTCACTATTTTTAATTACCATTAAGGTAAGTCACTCTTTTTTGGGTCGGAAATGCTACATACACAACAAAGTGGGCTAACAAAGTGGACAACAGCCCCAAAACGACGTCGTTTTGGGGCCTGTTGTTATAAAAAAAAAGAAGGGAAAACATGAAAACTCAAAGAGAGAGAGAGAGAGAGATAGAGAGGGAGCCTCCCATCGCCACCAACGCCCCCCCCCCCCCCTTCGCTGGCAACCACCAACATCTTGCTGACCAACGCCGCCGCCGCGAAACTCCATAACCACCACGCGAGCTCCATTACCGGCAAACTCCACAGCTGCCACCGAACGCCGTTACCCACACCGCGAAACTCCATAACCACCACGCGAGAAACCAGCGTGAGAGGGGATTGGGCATCGTGAGAGAGAAGAGATATAAACCTTGGTAGTGGTGGTTGTGAGACTGACGATTTCAAATCCGCTGGTGGTTTTAAAAAATCCGGTGGTGGTGGTTGCCGGAGGTGGAGAGCCGCAGGTTGGGACGGTCGGCAATGGCGGAGGTCGGCGGCGATGGTGGTCGTGCCTTCCTTCTTCTCCTCCTCTTCTCTGTGTATGGAGTTGTTGATTTGGGGGAGGAGGAGCTCTGATTTGAATTTCACGTTTTTCCTTTTATTTTTTTTAAACAACAGGCCCTAAAACGACGTCGTTTTGGGGCTGTTGTCCACTTTGTTAGCCCACTTTGTTGTGTACGTAGCGGCGTTCTTTTTGGGTTTAGACACTTAGGGGATCATAGGGTTTCATAGGGTTTTAGAAATTGATACACTTTCATATGGTTTTGAGGGTTTAGACACTTTCATAAGGTACCCCAGAGTTTAGGTTTAGGGTGCACTTTCCTATTATAGGTTTTTAGTGGTTTATGCACTTTCATATGGTACTCTGGAGTATTAGGCACTTTCATAGGGTATCCTAGGATTTAGGTATAGGCATTTTCATAGGTTACCCTTAGATTTAGGGTGCACTTTCGAAACCTTAACGATAATTGTTTCAAAAAATAAAGGGGAAAAAGACGTAAAGTGTGGTTCCAAACTTGTATCTGTCGGTAAATTTGGTTGCCGATTGTGGTGGTGGTGCTGTCTGGTTTTGGTGGTTGTGGCTTCTTGTGTTATTTGTCTGTTGTAGGTTTAGGATTTTTTCTTGATGTTTGGGCTGAGTCTGGTCCTTTGTTGGATGGGCTCTGTCCCTTTGGATTGTTTTTGGGCTTTGCCCACAGATGTTTGGGCCTTGGCCCGTTTGATGTTGGGTTTTCAACTTTATGTTGACCCTTTCCCCCTCCCCCTCCCCCTCCTCTTCCCCCTCCTCTCTCGATGTACCCTTATCGAGTTTTAATAAATCTCTTCTCTTATCGAGCAAAAAATAAATAAATTTTGGTTGCCAACTTGGACAGGCCCGCCGACTCAAGACCTTTTGCATTTTCTCCACCATTTTATGCGTTGTAGATGGCGGGTGTTTGAGTCACTTGATTGATATCGGTCAATTTTTATAGCAAGTCTCGTTGTTAGTGAAACTACAATGGCAGCTATTCATCGTCTTGTTGCACGCGCTTCTCCGACATCGAATGCTTGTTGGTGTATTATTTATCGTAGTACTATTTATTTTATTCACCATGTTTCTTGTTTATATGGATGTGTTATTTGTCTCACTCGTGTTTATAGGTTCTTTTTCTTGTTGTAATAATGCACACGTTGCAATCTTTCCATTAATAAATAAATAATAAACTCAAGACCAAAAACTCAACAAAAAGGCGACCATGTGTTGAAAGCAAAATAAAACTCCCCCCTAACAATCTACTGGTAACAATGTAATGCACTGGAATTTTTAAGTGGGCAGTCAAAAGTAGTAGTAATTTTTTTTGGTACTTGAAATGGAAGTACATCAATGGTATCCCATCACATCCGCTAGAGAGTATTATTGAATTACTTTGTCACACTACAAGGTCATACTATGTAGGTACCCAGGCCATGTCTGAGATTTCCAGGGCCCTAAGCGCAAGATTGATTTGGGGCCCTTCACATTTAAAAAAACACTACAATTCCAAAAGATACAAATCGTCTCAAACAAAAACTTACAAGAATTTGAATATGGAAATCACAAAAATTACTTAAACAATAATATCACTTGACAATAAAAACAAAAGTATAAGCCAATAAAAAAAAATGCATACCTGTTGGTTGAATCAGAATCAACAGCGTAGCTATGACAAAAGAAAGCTTAGGCCAAAAGCGTAGCTACAATGAAAGAAAGCTTAGGCTGAAATTGAAAATGATCTCTACAGGTACTTTGCCCAATATTACATGTTGACTCTTAGAGAAAAAGCTTAGTGCTAACAATTTTTTTGGGTTTTGATTTGATTTTGAATTTGGGGTTGGAAACTTAGGGCACAGAACACGAGAGAGAGAGAGAGAGAGAGAGAGAGAGAGAGAGAGAGAGAGAGAGAGAGAGAGAGAGAGAGTATAAAATTAAAGTGGAACCCGATAATTGGGTTTTTAGTTTTGATGTTCTGTTTTCTGCATTTTTTAATTTTTTTTTTCCTTTTAGGATGCTCCAATTTTCGGCTTATAAAAACATTTGGGCCCTTAGTCTTTGAATGGACCTACTTAATTGAAGTTATAGTTGAGGCTCTACTTAGTTTGTATTGGCCCTAAAAGACTAGTAGTACACTATATTAACCCATAATATGAGGGTGCCCTTATTTTGGGGGCCCTAAGCCACCGCCTGGTGGGATTGGTCCCAGGGTTGGGACTATAGGGACCCCACCCCATCTATATCAGGATCAATGATAAATTAGTCACACCCTGTGTACGTGGTGTTTAGAGTTTGTTTGGCTCCAATAAGGGGTTATGGGAACTTGAAAGTGGGCCTTGTCCAACCACGTTCGAGTATCCACTACTCAGCTAACCCCTCATTGATTAAAAGTAATTGCAATCACTACACATATCTATTTTACGGATATCATCCGACAAGCAGATCCATGTTATCATAGATTCACCATCATTTCGCACTTTTGTACAAAGCAGTCGGATAAAATAAATTAAACCAAAACAAAAAATATGTAGATTGTCAATTTTAGCGTACGGAAAAATATCTAGTAAAGACTATCATTTACTTTAGTTTCATCGTAACAAAAAAGGAAAATAATAATTTTTTTTTTTACTTTCTATCATTTTCATTTTCTATTGTATTTTTCTTTCTAATCAAATGGATAAATAGTACAAGTAATTTCCTTTCCTTGCGAGTACACTTTTATTACCGTCAAAGGAAAAAAAACCCCTAAGATTTTGTTAGTCCTTTGTTTATGCCGGCAGAACTTTGTGCAAGGTAACCATCTCTGTTCCTTTCCTTCTCGGTTTATTTTAGTACTCCACCATCTAAGCGGAAAATTTTAAATAAAAAATAAAAAACTAGGAAGTGGCGTCCAAGGCTTTTATGGTCTTCAAAATTTGTTATACACGAAGAACAAATTACAACTAGTTATCAACAATTTATACGTAATAGGATTTCGCCGATAGCTAGCAGATAATAAAAATGTGCATTTTAATTTAGGAGTAGAGACATATATTTATCATAAACCAACTTTTGTGACATTTCACTTATCCGAATGCTAAATATCCATATGTTATAGGTTCATACAAAAGAAAACCACGTATTTAAAGTATATGTTATATATTAATTTAGATTTTGTCACTGTGTGTGTTGCAATTCTCGTGCATAGAACGGTTTTGCCTAGTGACTTAATTGACACAGTTTTTAACAGTGGGACTACAATCGTGCAATCGATACATCAAGGATCAAAATAGCACTCCGTAAATACATTGTGGATCACAAAGGTAGATAAATCCTTAGAGCAAAAACAGCAGCTAAGCCAAAAATTTGGCCACAATACCTGGTCTACAGTACATATAGCCACCCTGTCACCATTAACACTCCAACAACCTATCCATTTTACCTTACCTCTCATTAAAATAATATTTTTTCGTTTATATATATATATATACATGCGACTGTTCATCGTCGCCCTTTACCTTTTCGCCGTCGCCATCGGTCGCCCTCTATCGCCGTCGCCGTTGGTCGCCCTCGATGGTCGTCGCCATTGGTCGCCGTCGATCGCCGTTTCTGTGGATCGAAAGCTTCAATCACTGTGGATCGAAAGCTTCAATCGCTGGCGTCGGTCGCCCTCGATCTCCGTTGTTGTCGATCGCTGTTGCCGTCGCCCGCCGTTGCCGTCCTCCGTCGTCAATCAACGTCTTCACTAGAGCGGTAGGGAGCGAGAGAGAGAGAGAGAGAGAGAGAGAGAGAGAGAGAGAGAGAGAGAGAGAGAGAGAGAGAAAATAATTAAAAAATTCCGTTGCTGGTGAACAGTTCTTGTCTAAAGATAGACAGGTACTGTAGCAAATGTAGAGAAAATGTAGAATAGCCATGGTGATAGACATGCTGCTGCAGCACCATTTTGCCCACCCTCTTGTCTATTTTGCCCAGCTAGTGTATTTTACACTAGTTGATGTTTTGCTCTTAGGACGCTAGAAGGGTCCTCATTCAACATTTGAGATTTAGCCGAGTACGGTGAATCTCGGACTCGCTTTGCAGGTTATTTCTGTTCCTTTCCTTCTCAGTTCATTTTAGTACCATCTAAGGCCTCATTCAGTTGTCAAGAAAATATGAAAAAAGATGGAAAAATCAATTTTCCCATAACTTTTTGGGTGTTCAGTTAGCAAGAAAATAATGGGACCCACAAAAATACTTTTCCCACTAGGACTCACTTTCCCTCAAAATGCATCTTGCAAAAAGGAAGGAATTATGTGTCGTGGAAAAAATTTGCTCCCACCTATTACACTTTCCTGGAAAAATATCCTCTATCAAGTGAACACTCACGGAAAAGTAAATTTTTCTTTTTTTTACTTCACTTCATTTCATTTCACTTTTCTCAAGATTAACTTTCTCGCATAACATTCTTGGCAAATGAACGGAGCTTAAACGGAAAAGAAGAAGAAAAACCTAAGAGTGGCATCCAAGGCTATCACGGTCTTCAAAATTTGTTATACACGAAGAACAAATTATGTCTTATTATCAAGGGGTTAGCAAAGTGGTCTTGCCTCGAGATTTAAGGTTTTGCTCCTACTTAAATCTCAGGTTCGATCCCCTTACCAGCAAACTCTTGGAGCTACTGGAGGTATGTCCGGTCGTTACCTCCAGGACCCCGGAATTAGTCGAGGTGCGTGCATGCTAGCACAAACATCCAGTTATTAAAAATAAATTATAACTAGTTATCATCGATTTATACGTAAAGGAATTTCCCCGATAACAATCTGGCAGATAATAAGAATGTGAAGTTTGATACTCCAATAAACTAAATTTACAATGAAGTAAAATACTTTTTGTTTGGCATATGATCAGGTGCATTAATTTAGGAGTAGAGACACCTATTAATCGTAACCAAACTTCTGTAACATCTCACTTATACAAATGTTACATATCTATATACTTTTATGTTCACACAAAAGAAAAAGAAATATTTAAAGGGTTTTTTTTTTGTCACTTTGTGTGTTGCGATTCGTGCATAGCACAGTTTTTGTTTTCTCCCCACTTTTATTTATTCCAATCGGCTAAAAAAATTATTAATCTGTGAAAGAAAATAAAAATTAAATGGATCAAAAGCACAATGGCCGCCAAAACGCCACCCGAGAACCAAACCAAAAAGAAAGGCCTATCCAACTGAAGCCCCACAAAAACAACCTAACAGCCCAACAAACAACCTAAAACCAACAGGACAAAAACCACAAGAGCAAACCGAATGAAAAAAACAAAACCAAAAGCCTAAGAGAAAATACATTTTTTACATGGTTTGACCCCAATTACTTAATCACTAGGATAAACACATATAGGTTTCTCACTTCAATCACTATCTAGGGTAATTATAGAATAAGAGGTTTCATGGAACTTTGGTGAGTGTAAAAAACATCACTTTGTTTTTCGGTTCGTAAACATCACTTTGTTTGTCTATTCTATAGAAGTGCAATATATATAAACCTTGTTGAAGCATGAGGCCAAGTTGTCCCATTTTCCATAGACATTGTTTAAGCATTGCATGGAATTTACACTGACATTTTCCATGTGGGTTCATCATTAGTATTCCAGCTTTGGATTAGGACGCTGTAATTTGGATTAGGACGCCACGTCGCCACGTACCCGATACGTGCCCTAGTCTTCCCTTTAGGCCCCGATTGGATGGAGAATTATTTCCATGGGGATAAGTTATGAGGGGGGATAAGATAAGAGAGGGTATTATTTTTTGAGGGTTGGCCCACATTGATGTGATGTTTATGGAGGGGGATAAAAAAGTAGATGGTTTGGATGAAAGATTAAACAAAGGGATAACTTTTGACTTGGTTTTGATGTTTTATAAATAAAAGGGGGTGGATGATGAAAAAAGTTATCAAATGACTCTTTTGCCTTTGTGATGTCCCATACTTAATTATGCATTAAATTAATTATATAATTGCAAAACTTAATTTAATAAATTAATTTTGGACAAATTCAAGCTATATTAATTTATTTCTTTGAAAAATTAATTTTTGTAATAATTTTATTTAAATTTCTTTTTTTTTTAAAATGTACATTTGAATGGGTGGTTATCATCCAAAATTCTTTTAGTTGTGTTTATTTTTTAATAAATCTAACTTTCATTTTTTGTAGTAACCCAATACTATTAATGTTGCATACTTAAAAAAATACAATTGGCAATTTAAATAAAAGAAGTAGGCTGTAATTTTAAAAAAAAAACTTGAAAAACTGATGGTGGACTGATGGAGTACAACGGTGGGTCTCACTTTTATATGGAGAGCATATTTCATTCATCTTTTCACTCTCTCTTCCCCTTCTCTCTCTGTCAAAAGACAAATCTCAGCAAATCACCATGGAAATCACAAATCAAACCCACCATGAAAATCATAGATCAAACCCACCATGGAAATCCCACCGTGGAAATCTCAGCCTTTCACCATGGAAATCCCACCGTCCCATCTCCGATCAAACCCAGTTGCGGTTGCTCTGTGATTTCGGCCATCACAGATCCAGATTACTGTTGTGTGGAGGTTGTTTGTGTTGGTTGATGCAGGAGGTAGGGGATAAAGAGGGCTGTTTTCGTCAAAATACCTCCCTTGTTCTCTCGGATAACTTTTGGGGAGGGTGAGGGTAGCCTAAAAGTTATCCGGAGATGGGCCTTATAGAGGGAAAGGTTAGAGTGGGTAAAGAGTTATCCTGGAGCTTCCAATAAGGGGATATACGATGGGGCCCATGGTTTTGGGGGGTGAAAAATTATTAAGGGGCCATATCCCCTATCTAAACGGGGCCTTAACCTTTTCTTGACCTCATTCTTAACCTATGTATTGAACAACCTTTAAAAAACAAATAAACTTTACTTCTGTTAGGATTCCAACAACGCACCACACGCAACAGAAGCAGTAATACAAGAGAAAACACGACACACAATATACGTGGTTCGGCCAAATCGGACCTACATCCACGGGGAGGGGGGTTTCACTATAATCCGGAGAAAATTCGAGTATTTTGTGTTACACACTCACTCTCTATCTCACAATAGATGAAACCTCACAGTTCTCTCGTGTATCTCTCTCTCCGGGAGAGCCACAACCGGCTCCCCTCTCACTCTCTCTGCCTCTCTCTCTACATTGTGCTACCACACATCATAACCTAGGCATCACAGAGTATTTATAGAGTTACACAGAAAAACCCTAATCCACTCCCTCTGGGCCTAAGCCCAACTGGCCCACGCGGGGTGGAATCCTAACAATCACCCCCTCCAACCCGAGTGGGCAAAGTCGTCGGCAACACCCCCATGTCGCCTCCTCCAATCAGCTAACTCTGACAAGCGCCTGTGTCACTAACCAGTCGAGCATCCATGCACCACCAAACAGAGTACACAAATCCCGAAAGAGTGTATCCTTGCAAAACCAGACTCCGCAGCTAATCAGAAAATCCCGAGTACCGCATCCCCTAAAAAAGAATGTCTCCACTCGCACACTTCAAACCCAAAGTGTATGCGCTCACCAACAGAAGCGCCCGCGCTCTCCAACAGAAGCGTCCATTTATACGCTCACCAACAGAAACGTCTGCACCCCCTCAACTAGGGTGCCCGCAGCTTCATCGCCGCGCTCCGCCACTCTAGCATCCTGTCCTGTCAAGAGAATGCAGCAACCCTCTGCCCACACCAGAGGCTCATTCCTCCAAATGATCTCACACACCATCTGTGATGAGGCTGACTCCTTCTCTGACACCGCATCCCCCACCGAGTACCTCTGCACCCCCAAAACTGGGATACTCCTCTCGTGAATCCGGCATGTGAACAAATCCTGCTATATCTCTGTGGCTCAAACTAATCTACCGCTTTGACAGGCGCCTGTGTCATTCCCAAACAAGCATATCCGCACCGCAACCGGGCACACTACTCGAATGAATGTATCCCTGCATGCCAGATCTTCCGCGGTTGATCATAATCCTCTCCTAACCGGAGTGCCCGCATCCAGGCATCCAAAACCCAGATGCTCATGCCCAATCACAGGACATAATCCGTGACTCCATCTCTCCACACCAACATGAGCTCATAATTGGAAAGATAATCCGCCACAAAAACACAGAAGAAAAAGAATACCAGTATGCATCATCTGATCTCCATCTCAACCCCTCTGTCCGGAGCTCCCCTGAACAACCCACAGCAACCAGTCGCTTTATCCTTGCTAGCTAGCATCCTGCACACTCTTGATTTGACTACCAACGCATCCAGTACCATCCCGGTCATGACTCCTCGGTACACTCCTATGCTTATCCTGTGTGCAACAGCAACTGTCGCCTTTCCTGCTCACGTCACAAAACACCCATACTGCCTGACCATGCCTGACATCAGCTCCAATTGTCACTGCACTCTCACAAGCCTGTATGGTGGCCCATCATCCAATCCAATGCAGTTCGAATCACATCTGCAAATCTTGATGATAGGTCTTCAAATCCAATTGAACCAGACTACCTCCGATTACTGCAGACCAACTCCGACCTGTCACTCTAGTAAGCGCATGTGTCATTACCAAACAAGTGTATCCGCACCCATCAACAAAGATGCAACACCTGAGAGAATGTATCCCTGCTCACTGGCTTCTCCGACTGATCACCACGGCTTCATCGCCGCGAATCTGCAATCATCCGATTGCCCCGGTCAACCTCCGATCTTTGCAAAGTCTGTCCAATACTCCTGGTGTGTAGCTATCCAACTCCGCTCGCCTCTCTTGTCACCAATCCGTCACCTATCCGCCACTCCTGCCACTATCCTGGTCTTCTCGCCACTCTCCGTCAGCTCTCCCGGGTCTCATCCTGGTCCATCCATGTTCCATCCCCGACTCTCCCAGCACCCCTTGGACTCCCATCGGATCTCCCATGGTTTGCCTCCGACTCAACAACATCCCATCTGATTGATCTGACCGCGTTGGATCGTCCCCAATCTCTCTGGATATGTCTAGGATTGCGAAATTTGGCTCGAATCACCCAAAACTAAGCCCACCATTGAATCCGAAACTGTCCAATTAGCTAGGAACAAGCCTCCACACAATCTAAAATGCCTCCAAACACCCAAATCCGGCTCAATCCAGCAATAACACCTGCTTCTAAGCCTCTTCATGAAAAACAGAGCGCGTGGTTGGATCCGGAACGAAAAACCGAGTCGAGAATCGGTCTGAACCGGCCATGAACCGGTCAAAATCCCGCTGAACCGGTCAAATAAACACAATCTGGTCTAATTCCGGACCGTTATCCGGTCTGGTCCGGTCGAACTCGGTCTGCCTTTCATGTGAACCGCCGGTCTAACCCGATTTGACCCCTTTGACCTCCGGTCTGACCCCTTTGACCTGACCTCTGATCCTTTTAACCCCTTTGACCTGAACCTTGACCCCTTTGACCCTGAACCCTAGCCCTTCTGACCCTTTTGCTGACGTGGCACTGACCCACTGACGTGGCACTGACACCTGACGTATCGTCCTCCGTGGCGTTGACCTGTCGCCACGTGGTCGTCATCTAGAATCTTCTCGCGCGTGTACAACACGCTAGCGCGGGATCTGACGCGCCGATAATTGGCCGGCGCGTGCGGGCGCGTCCGGCATAATCCGGCTCCCGGGCTTCCACCTCCGCGATCGTCTCAACGAGTTCTACAAAACCCTGTACTCAAATGTTCACCCTGACCACTGTAAGCAAGACCGCTAAGCCACGGTGCCTCCGCCCGCCGCCCTTCAAATCGTGATTCCGACCCACTCCGGTGACCAAAACTAACTTCGAGCACTCCGTTGGACTCGTCTCTGAGAGTAGCACCTTTCCCTCTGATCAAAAATAAGTTTCGTCACCTGTTTTGTCCGACCAAAGCTTCAAACAGTGCTCCAATGGCCTCCGAGTGATTTTCCGACTGCTCTGCGCTCTCCGGTGCTTCAACCAAAGCTCTGATACCAGTTGTTAGGATTCCAACAACGCACCACACGCAACAGAAGCAGTAATACAAGAGAAAACATGACACACAATATACGTGGTTCGGCCAAATCGGACCTACATCCACGGGGAGGGGGGTTTCACTATAATCCGGAGAAAATTCGAGTCTTTTGTGTTACACACTCACTCTCTATCTCACAATAGATGAAACCTCACAGTTCTCTCGTGTATCTCTCTCTCCGGGAGAGCCACAACCGGCTCCCCTCTCACTCTCTCTGCCTCTCTCTCTACATTGTGCTACCACACATCATAACCTAGGCATCACAGAGTATTTATAGAGTTACACAGAAAAACCCTAATCCACTCCCTCTGGGCCTAAGCCCAACTGGCCCACGCGGGGTGGAATCCCAACAACTTCTACTCACCTTGGATGAGAATAAGGTTCTTTACCGCTGACTCTCTAGCAAATCATGCGTGTGCAAATTTTATGGAGGCCAAACATTCTACACTTTGGGCTACTGGAGGATTTGCTCAGTCATCGACTCTAGGGTCCCTGAATTATTTGAGATACGCATAAGTTAGCCCGGATATCCGGTTATAAAAAAAAAAAAAAAACACAAACATAAATAATGTTACAATGGCTAATGGCCGCTTCTCTTAGTTTTTTTTTTTTTTAAAGTTATAGACAAAAGTCAAGTTATTTCCGCGATTTGGACTTTTTTGTTGATTTATACGAAGAGAATAACTTGTATCCGTGAAAATAAGTGGAAAAGCCAAAAACACCAAAAAGCCGATTAGCGGAACAGTTAAGTGACATTATTCGTTTTCGGTCACCGACAAGTGAATCTCTTAATGGAACTAGTAATTAATTTCTCCTACTATGCGAGATAAGATCGGTCCCATCCTACCGGTGAGGACCAATTTTTGTACCCTACCTTTCACCTTTGAGTCTATCGATCAAAACAGGTCCTGAATTTTTTTTCCCCTTAAAAACTAAAGAAATTTGAGCTTTCGGAAGACAAACCAACAGGAATATTTATATTTGGTTACAGTGCTTTTGCGAATTTTATTTACATGAAAAATTAGAAAACAGTGGTCTATTTTGTTGAATGATTATTTCCAAAACAAGTAGTACTACACATTCTAATTATACGGTAATATAACAAAGCATGTTTCTATTATATGCAACTGAAGATGTAACGCCCCGAAAAATGGGTAGGTTAATAAATAAATTGCAAAATTTATTTAAATAAAATACCAACTTCATTAAAATTCCAAAGAATACTTAATAAATTTTTTGCTATTTTTAGTAAATTGATAATGCTTCTCGTTTTACATGTTATGTTAAATTTTTCTTTAAGTTTGTGATTATTTTATTTTCTCGTTATGTTAGACTTATGTGATTAACGACCCACGTGATGCATGAACCCAATTGTTAAGTACGTATTGATCGAAATGTTTAAAGTATACGAATGAATAAAACTAATCGCGATATTTGGGGTTGGGACGTGTCCGGTATGGGTCTTGAACCATGCGCAGTTTATACTTTTAGGTGCTTTGCTTTGTAATCGGGTGCTGGAAGTATACTGTGGATGAGAATCGATGCCGGATAAAAAATTAGTGGTGACCGGTATGGGTTTTGAGCCATTCGTAGCATACCCGAGGTAGTTTTGCTGTGTCATCGGGCACCTGGGTATACTGTGGATGGAAGCCGGTGATGGAAAGTATATGTACATAGTTGGAATGAGATAAATAAAATTTTGTCAGTCCTTTGTGTTAAGAAATGTCGTGAAAATTTGGGTATTTCATACAAAATAAAATTTCGGTTATGTGTAATTGTTGCATGAATAACTTTAGTAATGGGGTGGCTTAGGGCGCCCTGTTGAGTGTAATTTTTCCACTCACGGTGCTACATTTTGTGGCCCTGACATCCCCAACGCTAGGTACAGAAAGAGACGATCGATGAGCCGCCTGCTGATTACGAGGCGATGAAGCAGCTAGATGGGAATCAGGTGGCGGATCCATGACTTTATCAGTAGAATATAGCTAGATGGCTCTGTCATTTATTTCAGTTGGATTTATAAATAAATGTTTAAGTTTTTCAGACAGTGTTCGAATTCAACTTATTTCAGTTGTAATAAGTTAGTTTACTTTTAATTTTTTGCAAAAAATTTATTAAGTATTCTTTGAAATTTTAATGAAGTTGGTATTTTATTTAAATAAATTTTACAATTTATTTATTAACGTACCCATTTTTCGAGCCGTTACAGAAGATATGTGAAGTGACACATTTTATGTTTTATTCGTCGCACCGAAACAATTTGTGTTCTAGCTAACCGTCCGCCCGTTGGTTTTAATTTGCAGCTAATGTTTTTCATATAGAGCCATGCATAGATGTGAACCACTTTTTGTCCAGAGTATTTAAAGTACCCAATTGATAATTCACAATTATTGTGCCTTAGGTTGCACACCACTTACCGTCAAATATATGGGCCTTGACTAAATTAAAAAAAAAAAAAGTGAATAAAGTTGAGAAGCTTTTTTCAAAATGTGGTGAAAGCATGACTCATATCTTCCTATCAAAGATCAATTAGGCAGGGGAATCTTACCTTGAGATTATCACGTAATGATAGTACTATTGTTTTTCCAATTTTGTTTAAGGGTTAAAGCAATAGTAAAATGATAATGCTTCACCGTATTGGACCATCGACCGACAAACCTTTGTTTTTACTAAGAAACTTTACAATTACCCTACGCGCACAAACGATGAGTTGTGAGTACTCCAGGTGGTGTACATGACTACATGGTGGGCAGACAGTTGGGTTTGGCTATGGCCAGCGTAGTGATTATTCCCGGGGCGTGAAGCTTGTTGTGGATGGTGCTCGGCGAAAGCACAGTTTTGGGCGCGTTGCAGCTTGGTGTGTGGAGGAGTCCCAACCTTATGCTAAAGGATTTACACACTGCAGGGAAGGGTCACCGCTTTGACTAAAGCCAGGTTTGTCGATCCAATATAATTAGCGATGACAATTCACCCCGCTCCAATAGGGTAGAGTTTTTTTTTTCTTTCTATTTTTTGGGTAACGGGTAGGGGCAAGGGGTGATTTTGAAAAACTCGCTAGGGTTAGAGTAGGGGCAGGGGTATGTTCGCCCCGCCCCATGATTACCCATCCCGACATATATATACAATCCCCTTCCCCTCCAACCTCCCGGAATTTAGTAAAATCCGGACCTCACGCGTGAGCCGTTGGATCTGATCCAATGGCTGAGGAAAGAAACGGGTTAAAACACAATCTCACGGGTCATGGTTACGGGGTAAATGGGTATTGGGTCATATCAAACGGGTCACTATAAAATAACAAAACCCGGTCCACCACCCTCATTTCTCAACTTCCAGATAGAGGAGAGAGAGAGAGGCGATCTGATCCAACAAAGAAGACGACGCAAGCAAACCCTAGATCAACCAAGAACAAGTCATCGATCAAGGTCATCTCTCTCTCCCTCCATCCGACTTTCTTACTCCTTTCGTTTTTCCTGGAAAAAAAACCCTAACTTTTTGCTCTGTGTTTCAAGTCGAAACCCTAGACGTACGAAGCCCTAAACGTACGACGAAGAACATCGCAGGCGACTCGATCAAGGTTATCTCTCTCTCTCTCTCTCTCTCTCTCTCTCTCTCTCTCTCTCTCTCTCTCTCTCTCTCTCTCTCTCTCTCTCTCTCTCTCTCTCTCGATCGATCGATCGAGATTTGCATCTGTCTTGGTAACCCCAAACCCTAGTTTTTTCAAATGATGTTCATTTAGGGTTTTGATAATTATCTATGGACTCTGACCAGACTTTGTAACCATTAGGTATGTTTTCATATAGTTTTGATGTTAACAAAACCGATAGTATATTCACGAACATCATTTGAAAAGTGGTGTCCATCACAAGTAACGAGTTTGGTACTAAGTTTCTGAAGATGCCCATAGTTTGATTTTTTATTCATGTTGGGCTAAAAACCATGTCAATCATATCCCCCTTTCAGGGGACTTGTCTTGTACTTCAATTGGTAATATAACTTCAATTTGGTTCTTTAGTTCTGTAATTGGGCATTGGAATTTGACTAGTAGCTTCATTTTTCTGTTTTTTTATCAGCTACTAACTTCCTTATTTGTGAACATATAATGTGTCATGCCCTCAAAATTTTAAAGGATCATTCATAAGAAAATCCACGTGGACGATCAACAGGTCCATGGGCCACGTCAAAGTCAACGTCAAAATACACATTTGTCTATGGGTACCCGGGCCCCAAATTAAGAAATGATAAATGTTTAGTTATTACAATCCCAACATCAAAAGGGAGAGAGAGCTTAATCAAGTTACAAAATCATCTTAACAAAAATACAAGATTTAAGATGATGAAGTAACTCCTCTAATTCGCTTTCAAAACAAATACATGCATGCACTCCAAGTCATGCTCCTTGTTGGGTACCTGAAAATTTATAGGTTGAGCTACACTAGCCCAGTAGAGAAAAACCTAACAATCCTAAATGCAATGAAATGCATATGAGTGATAGACAAGAAGACATAGTTCAAGGAATAAGAATTTAGAGAGAGATAAGTAGTTTAAGGACTTGAAAGTAACACATGAGCCACTAGATTCCATCTACGTTCGTCTCTTGTACCCGACTCATATCCAACACACACCTGACACGTCACATGTGTCCCACACGTTTATCATATTCATCACATTTCTTTTGAAACATTTGATTTTTCTTCGGGCATGCCATATAGGCCCTGTGTCACTCCGAGCATACCATAAAGGTCCCGTGTCACTCCGGGCATACCCCTTCGGGCCCCGTGTCACTCCGGGCATACCCTTTTGGGCCCCGTGTCACATATTCTACATTCACATTTCCACTTATCACAATATAAGTTCAACTTAATGTCACGTATAACTCACGAGTTGTCAAGTGATAATCACCCCAATTTGAAGTTTAAGCCTCTAGGTATCAATACTAGAAAACTGGGGTATCAATACCCAATTTTCAACAAAAGGAACAAAACCTCTGGGTATCAATACCCCAAATATGGGTATCAATACCCAGCCCACTAGTAAAACAAAATTACGAGGTATCAATACCTCCGCGTCCGGGTATCAATACCCAGCCTTCTAAGGGCTGAAAATCACAGATTTGCTAGGTATCAATACCCCAGAATCCGGATATCAATACCCATTCCACAACAAACAAACTATTGGGAGGTTTTTGGGTATGAAACTCAAGATCAAACCAATCAAGATGTGCATAAATCCACTCATAACGATCCAATGGAGAAACATATCAACTAATTCAATGGAAAACCAAATAGGAGCATAGATTAAGGTCTACACCACATGAGAATGACTAAAAAAGTGGGTTTCTCAAGGGGTTTTAAGCATTTAACAAGCATTACCATGAAATCAAGCAACAATGTGATGAGTTCTCTATCAAATCAATAGGAGATGAACAAAGGAGCTAAGAGATGATGAGTTTCAACACAAACTTGACTAGAATATGGTTTTCTCTCAAGAAAAATCAACAAGACAAAGAAAACTTAGCAATGAAATGGCAATACACACACATACACAACATATACACTTAGAAAAGTTAGAATTTTTCCTACCTCAAGTGTGGAAGCACGACTCATATCTTCCTATCAAAGATCAATTAGGCAGGGGAATCTTACCTTGAGATTATCACGTAATGATAGTACTATTATTATTCCAATTTTGTTTAAGGGTTAAAGCAATAGTAAAATGATAATGCTTCACCTTATTGGACCATCGACCGACAAGCCTTTGTTTTTACTAAGAAACTTTACAATCACCCTACGCGCACAAACGATGAGTTGTGAGTACTTGTGGACACCCCTCCGAGGAATTCGATTCGGAGTCGCCACCCAGGTTTTAGCGAATTGTCCCCAAGGAACTGAACTCGAATGACTCGTGCCTTATTTTGGATAAGGTTTAAAACCAGACCGTCATCACCAAAATATTTTAGGTTCGGGAGCTTGGTTACGAGAGGGGAAGGGTTTTATGGCACCCCTCTCGCCCGACCCGAGAGTCGGTCTCTACTTAGCATTTATGGGATTTGTAAAATGTTTATTGTGCAACTTGGAGCATGAAAAAGGGGAATGGGGAACGGGAAAACAAGTAAATGCAGTTACAAACAAAGATTCACATGTGATGGTGGATACTTGTGAAATATGTACAAAGTGATGTTATGTGAAATATACTGAAATGCATGAAACAAACTATATATGTACAACATATGCAAAAAAACCATTGACTTGCATGAACTAAGAATAAATCTAAACATGAACAATAACTTATAATGTCCATTAAATTATGAAGCTACGTGATACTTCAACCGTGAACAGACTGAAATGCAACACGGTAAGCATAGACAAAGATTATATTAAATAGAATGCAACAAGTAAAGACTACTAGAACCAAGATAGATCTGCTTGTTGACTATGATCTGATCACTCAAATGGGCTAACCTGAGTGCTCAAGTCGACTGACTTGAGTGCTCAGGTAGCCAAAATACGCAAATAAATTTTTCTCTTTAATGACCTTGATTTACGCACCCTTTCCATAAATGAGTTCATTCCTTGTATTTTATCATGTTTTAGGTTGATGAATCTCTTTTTACAAGACAAATAAACTTTCAAAATACACTTTCATAGCATTTTATGCACAAAACGAGCCACAAGCAGATCCATATTGATATAAAATGATGATTAAAGCCTTTATAGGAAAGTTCAGACAGAATATAACCAGTAAAAAACATAACATAAACCAATAGAAGAGACATGAGAGTGGGAAATGATGACGGTCCAGATGGACCTAAGTGCTCAGATGGGGGAACATGAGCACTCAACTGGACTGATTTAAGTGCCCAGAAGGTTTGAGCTGGACCTTTGAGTTTTCAACCATAATACACTCTTTGCAAACATTCATGGCAGATTTATAAAAAATAGACTTGTTTTTTCCTTTTTCATCTTGTTTTCAAACTCTCCATTTTTATTTTCAAAAGAAAAATGCTTTCAAAAGCATATTTTTGTACAATGGTGAGATATATTTGAGTGAAAACAACCCCCATTTGAGCACAAACAGCCATCAGAATGAATCAAACATGACAATATATCAAAATAAATGTCAAAACACGGAATATAAAGGAAGAAAGTTTGATCATTCTGATGGACTTGAGTGCTCAGGTCAGGGATCTAGAGTCCTCAGTTCAATGAACCTGAGTGCTCAGATGAAACCTGTCCATTCGAATCAAAAACTTAAAAAAACATTTTTATGAACTTTAAACCCTTAATAAGTTCAGAACAGGTATAAGGAACCTGTCTAAACCTTTTGAGTTCCCTCAAGAAGCAAGAACAACATTTTGGCAAGGTATTTCTACCTTTTTGAGCTTGAAACAAAGACTTTTGTGGTGATTTTGGGAAGACACAACCTATGGATGAATTTCTGAAGTGGAGTGACACCAAGATGAGGGTGTATGAAAAAGAACTCAACTGATGGGTAAAGTTTGGGTATTTTTAGTGAGCTTTTAGGCTAGAAACATGAGTTTTCAAGAGATTTTCAAGGGTTTTTGAGGAAATATGGGATGATGTGGGGATTTTGGGGTGTTATGGCTCTGGACTCGTACTAAACCAACTGTAGATGGTCTTTGATGGGAGTTTTTGGTGAAGTTTTTAAAGTATTTAGGTTAAAAATGGACTATAGATGGAGTATTTGGCCATGGATGTGGAAGATTTGGGTTTGAATCAGAGAAGAAGGGTTGAGAGATGATGGAGAGTGGTCTGATAATTAGTGGGTTTTTTCTAGAGAGAGAAAACAAGGAGAAAATGTGGGTTTTATTGAGAAAATTTGGGAGAAAAATGTAAAATTAATTTGGCTTAGGGAGTTAGGATAGTAATTAGTTTTAGGGGTCTAGGAAGGTAATTAGTATGATTTGGGTCATCTCAATACGTGATATAGTGGCAAAAATATATCAGATTCGCAGAAAATCACATCATTGCTTGTGTAGGAATCTACCACGTGTCCCACCTAAGCGCTCAAGTTCATGGACTTGAGTGATCAGGTTCATGAAGGATCTGAGTGCTTAAGTGGATGAATTTGAGTGTTCAGGTGGGTGGACCTGAGTGCTCAGGTCCAACAACGCTTCTTCCTTTGTTTTGAGTTTTTGGGTCATTTTGGTGAGTGTTTGGAGGTTCTTGGAAGATTGGAGGTCTTGTTCAAACTTTAATTGTTGTTCTTGACTTATTCCTTATCATTGGGAATGCCAAGGATTTTCACGGGTTCAAATTGGGGTGTGTATAGTACTCCAAGTGGTGTACATGACTACATGGTGGGCAGACAGTTGGGTTTTGCTATGGCCACCGTAGTGATTATTCCCGAGGCGTGAAGCTTGTTGTGGATGGTGATTGGTGAAAGGACAGTTTTGAGCGCGTTGCAGCTTGGTGTGTGGAGGAGTCTTAGACCCAACCTTATGCTAAAGGATTTACACACTGCAGGGAAGGGTCACCGCTTTAACTAAAGTTGACTAAAGCCAGGTTTGTCAATCCAATATAATTAGGGATGACAATTAAACCCGCCCCACCCCGCCCCAATAGGGTAGAGTTTTTCTTTCTAATTTTTGGGTAACGGGTAAAGGTAGGGGGTGATTTTGAAAAACCCGCTAGGGTTAGAGTAGGGGTAGTGGTATGGTCGCCCCGCCCCATGATTACCCATCTCGACATATTTATATATATGAAATTATATTTTCTCCCTTGTATGCATCAAATATTATTTGTATTCTTATAATTTTATTTTTACAACTAACATACAACATTAGATAGTAGAATTTGGTTAAGTTGTGCAAGTTATTGTGTGAACTTTTATTGTAATACCCGTCACGGATAAATAGTGTTTAGATTTTAATTTGCATTTTGGAGTAATTATGAGTTTAGGGTTTAAAGTAAATTGAAATAAAAGTTGGAGGGGTGAAGGTAGTTTGGCCATAAAGATCTTCTCTATTATTTTCTTTGTTCTGATCTTTCCCAATAAAAACAATCAGAGAGAGAGAGAGAGAGAGAGAGAGAGAGAGAGAGGAGAAGAAGAAGAAGAAGAAGAAGAAGAAGAAGAAGAGGGGAAAATTAGGGGAAACCTTTGATTAGTCTTGATACTAGTGGAAATTGGTGAGTTATGTACTTCCTATGCTCTGATTTCATGATTTAAGTGTTCAACTTCCTCTCCTACATCTATATTACAACTGATTGTGTCCATGAGAGTGGGTTTTAGAAGTTGATATTGGGTTTTATGTGAAAGAATTCGTGTTTACCATGGACATGTGAACTGTGTTTTGAATAACTAGAATCTGCCATGATTTTGAGCGAATTTAAAGACTTGGTTCCTATGTTCGTAATTTTCTGAAATTTTTACCGTAGCTAGCCAAGTTAGTTTGTTTTTAGCTGAACTAGTAGTGGTTTGTATTGAGTTGAAACTAAGAGGACTTTGAGTACTTGAACTACATGTATTGTAAATAAGTCGTCGGTTGTTTGGCATTTGTGTTGAGGTGTGTCGTATACACTTTTATTTATATGTTAGAAGTCTTCCGCTGTGTTTTTAGTTTGAGATTTTTGAACATGTGTTGTTTGGTTTTGTGTTGGAATGCCACGTGGCCGCGCCGACACGGGCCCACACGGGTGCCGTTCGGGACGGGGCGTGACAGCTTGGTATCAGAGCTAGTACGTTCTAGACTCTGTGTTGAGAGTCGGCTGGGGTATGGTAGTGGACCATAGGGGTCTTGTGTGTGTCAAATAGAGGTTAGTGGTCGACTAACGCTCAGTCTAAAGGGCGAGGCACGAAATTGGTGGGAGGCTCTGAAAAGACAGTTGACGGCACCTTTACCTGGGGTGGTACCGGCAGTTCCACAAGTTGTTACGTGGGAACGCTTTGTCAGAGGGTTCAATGATCAATATTGTCCGGAGAGTTATCGATTGGAGTAGGAGGCAGCTTTCACTCGTTTAGAACAGGGTACTATGATGGTTCCGGAGTATGAAGCAAGGTTTGCGGCTTTGTCTCGGTATGCTCCGGAATTGGTTGACACAGATGCAAAGAGGTGCAGGCGGTTCCGGCTAGGACTCAACCCGGATGTGTTTAAAGGGCTAATAACTTTTCGAGAGAGAGACTATGCTAATTTAGTGGATATGGCTAGGAAGACGGAGAAGAGTTTGCATAATTGTCGTAATGAGCAAGAGTCTAACAAAAAGAGTAAAACGGAGGGAGCAGCCTTTGAGAGATTTGGTGGTAGTAATAACAGGGGCGGGCAACAGAGGTCACAAAGCGTTGGAAATCAAAGTGTGGGGAGAACACAAGGTGGTTCATCAGGGTGGTGGAAAGGGGAATCTGAACAGGGGGCAAGCAAGCAAGCTATGAGTGGCACTGCCACAACACGTTACTGTTTCAATTGTGGGGTTGCGGATCATATGGCGAAGGAGTGCCCAAGTGCGGCCAGGGGTCCTAAGTGTTTTTCTTGTGGTGAGTTTGGACATAGGGCAGTGCAATGTCCACATGCACAGGCACGAGCGGCATCTTCTATGGGTAGTGTACAAGGGGGTAGAGATGGAGGAGCTGAGGGGTCTTCGGCACCGGCCAGGGTGTATGCAGTTATTCATCAGGGAGCTCAGGCTTCGGCCGATGCGGTGACAGGTATTTGTATGGTTTTCAGTATGAATGTCACATGCTTAAATTATTGTTATGGGTAATTAATTTCGGGGACGAAATTTCCTAAGGGGGGGAGAGTTGTAATACCCGTCACGGATAAATAGTGTTTAGATTTTAATTTGCATTTTGGAGTAATTATGAGTTTAGGGCTTAAAGTAAATTGAAATAAAAGTTGGAGGGGTGAAGTGTAGTTTGGCCATAAAGATCTTCTCTATTATTTTCTTTGTTCTGATCTTTCCCAATAAAAACAATTACAGAGAGAGAGAGAGAGAAGAAGAAGAAGAAGAAGAAGAAGAAGAGGGGAAAATTAGGGGAAACCCTTGATTAGTCTTGATACTAGTGGAAATTGGTGAGTTATGTACTTCCTATGCTCTGATTTCATGATTTAAGTGTTCAACTTCCTCTCCTACATCTATATTACAACTGATTGTGTCCATGAGAGTGGGTTTTAGAAGTTGATATTGGGTTTTATGTGAAAGAATTCGTGTTTACCATGGACATGTGAACTGTGTTTTAAATAACTAGAATCTGCCATGATTTTGAGCGAATTTATAGACTTGGTTCCTATGTTCGTAATTTTCTGAAATTTTTACCGTAGCTAGCCAAGTTAGTTTGTTTTTAGCTGAACTAGTAGTGGTTTGTATTGAGTTGAAACTAAGAGGACTTTGAGTACTTGAACTACATGTATTGTAAATAAGTCGTCGGTTGTTTGGCATTTGTGTTGTGGTGTGTCGTATACACTTTTATTTATATTTTAGAAGTCTTCCACTGTGTTTTTAGTTTGAGATTTTTGAACATGTGTTGTTTGGTTTTGTGTTGGAATGCCACGTGGCCGCGCCAACACGGGCCCACACGGGTGCCGTTTCGGGACGGGGCGTGACATTTATCATTTGTGCTCACTAATATTGGAGTCTAAAATATACTTTCCTAATATTAGAAAAAAATAGGGGCGGGGCAGGTTAGAGGTGGTTTGGAATTTTTAGGGTCGGGGTCGGGATCATCCCAACCCGCCCCGTTGCCATCCCTAAATATAATCATACCTGATTGCAATATACTAATTACAGGTGTCATACTTGATCGGGCGGCACAGACCGTGCAGGCCACTAGCGCGGCGCTACCCCCCACGGTAATCTCCACTTTCGCGTAGTCAAGGCCCCGATTAAGGAAACACTTATCTAGTGAGGGGCCATCCATACATGGAGAAAAAGCTCATGAACTTTATGACTAGTGCGGCCCATATAAATGGACGAGAATGCGAAGAGCTAGTCCATTTTATCCCGGGTAATCATACTCGCTCCATCTGAAGGCAGGACCCGAGGGGCCCCTTGAGGCTTGGTTGCGGTACAGGCGCGACCGAACATGTTATCACTTTGCCCAAACGGGAAGGAAAGGAGATCCAACGGTTTGGTGGCTATAAAAGAACAAGAGGATCTCCGCGCATGGGTGGAGTATCATGCCCGAGTTAAGCCGCATAAGTCAGCTGCGTGGTAGGTGATGTCACACGCACGGTCAGGTCGTACAGAAAGGACATGTGTCCTCATATTATAGGACGACAGCTTATCACCTTATCATTGGCCCAAGGTACCTATAAATATGGGACATTCCATTCACAATTCTCAGAGGTGATTCTTAATAGAGTGTGTCATCCGAGAGAGAGAGAGAGTAGGCGATCATAAATTTGGAAAGAGAATATCATGGATTAATCTCAGAGCAATCTTCTGCCTTAGTCTTTTCCGTACACACCTGCTCTATTTTTCACCCTTCTTGTTGATCATTGCATTCTCCTTAGATTGTTTATCATTAGCTATTCTTACCTCTCCAACTCACATATTCTCTCTTGAATATTGACTGAACCTCTCCTACAATAGGCGACTCTGTTGGGGAGGTAGATTAGTTAATGGTAAACACTATAAGTGGTCTTCAAACTTCAGCAATGGTAGCTCCCCCACTAAATCCAGCAAATCTTGTAAATCTGGTTCTCGATGGTCCACCGCTGGTAGAAGACGCTACTTCCAGTCAAGCAGGAAATGAAGGAGGTGGAAATCAAGGCAATCCAACCTTAGAGATGATCCAGACCATGCAGGCTAGCATTAACCAGATGCAAACTACTCAGACTTGTAAAGATTCGTGAACAAGTTCGAGTTTGACTCAAACCTAGGGAGGCTTGGCTCGAGTTCACTTAAACACTTTAAAACTTGGCTCGATTGGGCTTGTTTGCAACCCTAGGGTGGAGAGAACTAGGATAACAATTAAATGATTATTTAATGTTAATATTAAATAAAAAAGACAAATAATCATCCCTTCCGAGGAAATAGTATCACTCTAAAGTGATATTGAAAGGACATTAATCCAGTATCATTTTTTCTACAGGACTTAGGGTTCTCGTAATGAGCCAAGTCACCACATTCCCGTAGCAACTTCAATTGTAGGCCCTATGAAATCTTCATTTGAGATCAGAACCATTCATTTTTTTAGGAATATTGAGCACACTGTGCGTACAAAAATTTATGATCATCGAACATTAGTAGGTACACAATGAGACAAATTTGTCTTACAGTGTATTCTCCAAAATGATATTGATCATCCATATAAATTGTATCCGAACATATGGCTAACAATATCTAATTTGATTTTTTACATGAATGATCTACACAACATTCCCGATTAATTGTACGGCTTTGATCTCAAATACAGAATTTTAGAGGGCTACAATTAAGTTCACTACGAGATGTAGTGACTTAGGTCACTACGGGTTCCCCAAATTTCACACAACAAATGTTAACTTGTAGAAGATGGAATTCTGAGGCCTAATGTGATATAGGTGCAACCGGCTATGATGTGACCCATACATTAGGCCCATTTCAACCCGAAAAAGTTTTAGGCCCCATTCCACTAAGCCAACTTATTTTTAAACCAGCTTATTTCAAATCCTAAGACAGGTTATTCTCTCACAATATATCAACAAAAAAAAAAGTCAAAAAGCCAATAAGCTAAAAAAAATTAAAAAAATAAAAAAATTTAGAGAGATTATAGTAGATGGAACATATAAAATTATTAAAAGGAATTCGAGAAAATAGCATCACAACTTAAATCACACATGTCAATTATATTGGCACCTATGGCAAGGACAATTATGTGACTTGGAACCAAAATCTATGTAGTGTCAATCTGAGTCGTCCGCAAGTGGAATGGAGTGCAGTTGGTGCCTCCCTTATACTCTCATGCATATGGGCAGGGTTGAATTCTTGTAAACACCCCTCCCCAAGTCCCATATAATAGAGTAGATTAGAATTAACGAATGACAAAAAAAAAAAAATTGAGTCAGTTTGTTAGACAATAAATGCGAATTACTTTACATGTAAGATAAGCATCTTATATTTAAGATAATATTTTGAAATCTAGACCATTAACCGGCTCAAATGGGGCATTACATGAATGCCAAGTTGACCAAAATTACTCTTTTGGTTTTTGTTTTTAACCCAAACTGGCACGGGAAATCAAATCAAATTGATCACGTTAAATAGCAAGTGCAGCACACGTTAAATAGCAAGTGCGAGCGGGGGAGGGGGGTCTAAAAAGATGAGAAAATATTCTCGAGGGGCCCAGGAATCCAAAGGTGGGGGGAGGAACCACCCAGTTCGCGGAAACACGGAGCCGCTTACTGCCAAACACTTTGGAACCCTCCCTCCCAAACAACCAACCCAACCTTTCCACCCCCAAAACACCAAAAAAAAGTCTTTCTTTAATCATAGTTAAACTTTTGCTAAACCCAACCCATTGGTCGAGTTTAACTCCCTTCTTACTTTTCTCCACATCCCAACCTCACCTCTATTTATTAATCTCTCCTCCCAATCTTCATCTCCTCCTCCTCCGATCACTTTCTGATTACAGGTTTCAATTTTCATTCATCTGGATACGCTAGCCTGTGAATTGAGCTGAAAAGATGAGTTGCAACGGGTGTCGAGTTCTTCGCAAAGGTTGCAGTGAGAATTGCATTCTGAGACAGTCTCTTATAGGAATCGAAAACCCTCAAGCTCAGGCCAACGCCACCCTCTTCGTCGCCAAGTTCTTCGGCCGCGCCGGCCTCATCTCCTTCCTCTCCGCCGTCCCCGATTCCCAACGCCCTGGTATTAATTTCCCTTCTCTCTCTCTCTCTCATAGATATAGGAAATTAACTAGGATTTTGATATCTACAGTCCATTTTTTAGACAATCCAGAGAGTTATTGGGAAAAAAATGTGTTCCTAAATAGTACAACTTTTAAGAAAAGACAAATCTATTTCGAAAGCATAGTTTTGAATGATGTCCGATCAACGTTGTTTTGACAAGACCTCACTTGCTTGACAAAGTTTAAAGAATGAACGGAGACTCTCCATCATCAAATCAAATTGGGCCCGCCAAGGACTCACTAGTGAACGGACTGGACCGTGCGTGTTTATCGGAACCGGTCAATACGCATGCAATTTTTGTATACCCGGGTGCAACCGTATCAAAATATTCAAAAACTGTTACATGTATATACCGGCCGATGTTCAATTAAAACCATGGGATTCATATTTGTGGATTGTGTGCAGCACTGTTTCAGTCTCTGTTATTCGAAGCATGTGGACGGGCGGTTAATCCCGTGAACGGAGCCGTGGGACTGTTATGGGCCGGAAACTGGAACGTTTGCCAGTCGGCGGTGGAGACAGTGCTCTTAGGCGGCGTATTACAACCGGTTGCGGAGTTTGCCGGCGGATCTCCGGCCGACGAATTCGACTACGCCTCGAATACTACCAACATCGACTTGTTCAGATCCCTAAATCTGCAATCGGCGTGTAATGCGGCGGAGGAGTCCGAAACGACGTCGTTAGAGAGCGGTTTGGGGTATCAACAAACCCGACGAAGCGAAGGAAAGCTTCTGAGATTGTTTTTCTAGTGCTTTTACCGGATACTGGAGTAACCTGTAATGGATTTTTCCGGTTCCGTTTTTGCTTTATGGGTATTCCCGGTGATCATGACGGCCGGCGAATTTTATGTTGGGTTGTGTGTTTCGGAAGCACTTGATTTCTCTCTCACTTGCCGTATGTGTGGGGGTAGAGAAAGATGAGAGAGAGTTATCCGGTTACCCACCTTGCTTTTGATTTCGAGACCAGCGTTCAGACACAACACCGAACACGACTTTTCACATATATGTGGGTTCCACGTAATAAATGTGTGTGAAACCTACGTTTATGTGAAAGGTTGTGTTTGATGTAATGTCCAGGTGGTTGTGTTCCTATTATTTTTGTTTAATTTCGATTACTAAAACTACTCTATGAGTTTTATGGGTTAAAAATGGGTATCGAATCGATGTTGTAATCTTGTTATGTTCCACTACAAATGTGTTGGGAAATCTAATCAAGTGATATTTGATTAATTTGATTTTGATTAACTTGATTTTCGGTGTGACTAATGTTTCCGACAAGTTTTAAACGACAAACAGTTTGGATATCAAAGTAGACCCAGGAAAGTAGCCAAGTCCTTGCTTCCTACTCTTTTCTTATTTTTTTAAAGTAGTTTGAAAATTTTAAGGAAAGTGATGGGAAAGCGATAAGGTAAAAAAGAGAGAAATTCTTGCACAAACTATATATTAATTGGGGATTGGATTTCCTACCGTCCTAATTTCAGATTGAACGGGATAGTACAAATCTAGAATTCACAGTGGTATAATTAATGTTTCAAATTTGCTTATATACTTTTATTGGAAACAGTGACTCTTATTGGAAACAGAAATGAGTGACTCGACTAAACAATTCTCCCATGCAAACAGGGATCATACTCCATATCGATTTTACGATCTAGAGGGTGTTTGGCCCCTTGTTTTTCACCTTTTCAGCTTCTCTTTTTCTCTTTTTGGATGTTTGGCTAACACCTCTCAAAACACATTCCTCCAGAAACTGTTTTTCATTTTGCAAATTCTAGGCCAAAAGCCAAAAGGAGGTCTGGACCTCCTTTTCTATTTCTACGTCTGATTCTAGGCCAAAAGCCAAATGGACCTCCTTTGCAAAATGCATTCTGCACATTTCTCCCAAACACTCTTCCCAGATTCAAAACTCATTCTGGCCATAATCCAAAAAACCAAAAAACTAAAAAGCCAAAAATGAAAAGTTGACTCCCAAACACCCCCTAGTTGTTTTATTATGTAAATCTTAAAGTAGTACTTATGCTTGATTCAATTATGAGACTGCATTAGTAGAGCATATAAAAATGGGTAGAGAGAAAATTTTAGCCTTGCTGAAGATAGTTGTGATTTTTAATTTTTTTCAGGAGTAATTCTTCAAAATTTGCTTGTGTTCAAACGAAAATATCTATTACATAAAATCACCTAAACAAATGTCGATTTGATGTTTGAAAAAGTAATTCAGATGGAGCCCGTATCTGTAACTTTAAATTCGCACTGCCATTAGTTTTTCTTCTATGAAACTCAGGTCCTCTTCTTTCGGTTCAGGTGCAGGCAGGGATGTAGCCGGGATGCCAGTAGGGGCAGTCACCCCTGCAAGGGGGAAAAAAAAAAAAACCTCTAGTATTATATAGGAAAAGAAAATTCAAAATTTTCCTATGAATTATATAGACCCACCCATGCATAGTGAAATTCTTTACTCCGTCTCTGTCCGTAACATTCGATCACTTGTCATGGGCCCTATGAGTCTATGGCAGGTCTTAGGATTTGTACTTGATTATTCACACAATAGGTAGCACATTTTATGGGCTTATGGGGAGCATGTCCCCTTCAAATACTCTGCATCTTGCCAAATTGTTTTGGTGAGTTGGAAACTCAATAATAGAAGAAAAATGATACATACACTCACTGGGAGCCACTCCCTCTCTCACATGGGGTGTGGGGTCCGGATGTGGGGACCACATCCCATGTGAGAGAGGGTGTGGCTGGGAGTGGCTCCCAGAGAGTGTATGTATTGCCGTTGATAATAGAACTGGTAGCCGTGATTTAAAAATTGAATGAATATTGGAAAAAAACCAATGGTTAGGTACGACTTTTGTCACCCTATTTTATTTTAGTGTTTTCTCTTTTGCATCACACGAAATTAAATTTTCAAGTTAATTTTTACAATGAAATAATGCAAACATGTCGTGTGATGCAATTTCATCCCTAGAAATTCTAAATTCTCCTTCTCTTGTTTTCCATATCACTCGTACTAGTGTTGTGCTTAAAAAAACTTATGGAAAGGTTAAGAGGAGGAAAAAATAATAACTTTAATTTTCTTCCTCCAGGTCATGTTTAAAAGTTAAATTTCAGCAAGGTTTAATAATTTGTTCTTTTACAAGGTTTAACAATTTGTTCTTTTACAAGGTTCTTTTAAATTTTCAGCAAGGTTTAATAATTTGTTCTTTTCATGTGTGAAGAGAGCGTGTAAAAGAATAGTTCAGCAAGGTTTAATAATTTGTTCTTTTCATGTGTGAAGAGAGAGCGTGTAAAAGAATAGTTCAGCAAGGTTTAATAATTTGTTCTTTTACATGTTTTCTCTTCACATTTTCCCCCCTTCTTTTTCTTCTCAGGGTCCAAATATATGTGTGTTAAAGAGTAGTAATAGTGATAATACCTAGAGGTGACAAATGGGTAGGTTGGGTTGGGTTGGGTTTGTGTGGGTTAGTATGGGTCATCGGTTGAATGTGGGTGGGTTGAAAGTGAATGGGTTCGATATGGGTGGGTTGAATATAGGTCAAGTCAAACCCAACCCAACCCAACCCAACCCAACCCAATTTTTTTTTTTTTTTGAAGATCGTGGTTAACAGCAACAAAAACACCAATTAATTTTACCATTCGGGTGGGCTAACTACTGGAGTACTTTAAAATGAGTTCAGTCTAATTCCTTCATTGATCAGTACCTTTGCGGCTTCAGCTAGCCCTCTGATTCAACTGGTTGAGACAAATATAGATGTATTTTTTGAATTTCTATTCGATTTGTATTAAGTTTTCTTGGTTTAATTTTTCATCTCCATGAAATCAATTGAAAAAGTAAACCAAAAAAATTATTAAAGAAGGAAATATTTCCGAACACCTATCTTTATTATCGTCTCACCGGCATTTTTTTTTTAATTTCAGTCCGTATTATTTATACTTTTTTTATTCAACTCGTTGAGACAAATGATTAGTAAAAAAAAAGGGGCAAGTCCCAACCAAATGAAGCAATAAAGCACCGACTTCAGTTGTAAAATGGAAACTCAATAAAATCAAGTAGTATTTCGAAAAGATAATTGTGTAGATAATATCGAAATGTTAGGCTAAAATAAAATGTGTGTCAAAATTAGGAATAAAAGCAAGTATTTTATATTTTTTGGTTTTTGTTGTAATCGTGTAAATGCATTTGTCGGTGTGTTTACATGAAATCAAGCATGCACTTGGCAAGTGTCACAATTTAAAATACAGCAAAAAGCAAAAAATATTGCTTGATTATTTCACACGAAAACAATGTTCGCCATCCTTGATATTAGAGAAGGGCCAGCTAATAAAGAGTAGTTCTAGATGCAGAGAGAGTGAGTAACGTGAGTGGGAGTGTGGGAAATTTTTTGGACCAACCCAATTTTGAACCCAGGCAAACCCATCTAAATATAGGTAAATATGGGTTCACCCATTTACAACTTGTGGGGGAGCCTTCGCCGGATTGAGCTCTCTAAACCTTCTGGAGTGGCATAGGTAGTGGTGGAGAGAGTGGTGCACGCCTGAGCCTTTGCTGCTTGCCGGTGGTGATAACCTGCACACGTAGACAACCACGTCAGTGCCTAGCCCAGACGGTGGTGGTCCGGGAAGGCACTCCGACGGTTAAGTCAGTCACCGGAGGGAAGAAATGCACCGGAGATCTAGAGAGAGAAGTAGAGTTATGAGGGTAGTAAATGAAGAGAGAGGGATCTCTTTGGTGGTAGTTGTAGTTGGGTATTTATAGGCTGAGGGGCGTGCGTCCCACGCGCTCGGTGCCCCTCACGCGCCTGTCATTCGTGCTCGGTATGACAGGTGATGTGACCTTCATCCCTGCCATAGACGCCATGTCTAGGCTGACGTCACGACACGTGGGTTCGAGTAGTCAAATCATCTCGAGACATTCCCCATCACCCACGTGCTCCTGCAGGCGGCGGTGGCAGAGTAGGTGACTGCCGCATTTAATGCTCCACCGTGGACTGTGTAGCGTGCCTGGTACGCCACCACCGAGCCAAGTAAATCCGAGCCACCGCGTGACCGAAGTTGACCGACTCGGTACGCGAGTGGCCCAGTCCCTCGGACGCTCAGCACGTCGCTCGGCTGAGATCCCGAGGGTATCCCGAGATCCAAGCGGAGATCGCCATGTCCTCGGCACTTATCGCTCGGCAGACATCGTTCAAATCTATATTCGTCCAGAACCATACATCCGCGCTCCTCGCTGAGGGCACCGTGAGCTCGGCATAATCGAGATGGATCGATCTGCATTCAGTTTTGCAGATTTTGAGATAGTGACCCTTTTAGCTCTTTGTGACGTGAAGAGGGGCCTTAGATGACCCCTATGAACCCGACTGCTACAATAGCCCCATCAACCCCTACGCGCTGAGGGACGACGAGTGTGGGAGTTGATTTGTCCCGAGCTAGTGTTCGGAAAGACTGGCTCGGCATTCGTTTTGAAGGTGATCGGGGGACCGTGCTCGGAGAGTTGCCCCGTGGTCGGGAAGGCGATGCTCTGAGTCCCTATTATCCGAACGCTTGAGGGTAGTTAGGGCTCGGAACGTCACATCAAACAGCGATGTGAAGGGACGCCTGACACACCGGTTCAGGAATCTATGACGCATGATGACGTTGCTGCCACGTGTCGTATCCCGGTTGGCCCGAGCGCCGCTATCTGGATTCGTGCCCAAACGATTTGAACGAGTTGGACATGTGTCGTAATCTGAGGAAGTGACCCTTGGCCTCCCGAGCCGGTGCCATAATGGCACCTAACCCTACCCCCTCCCTCTATAAATATAAGGGAGGGAGGAGAGAGAATCACCGTTACTCTCTCACTCTAGCATCAGAAATTCGCGCCGCCGCCTCCCACCGTCGTGCTCAGCCATTTTCTTCGCAAAAAAACCAATCCTCAGCTCGAGATCTTCCCCCAAATCCAAGGTATTGTGTTTTCCTTCAGTTTTCTCTCTGTTTTTCTGCAGTTTTTGCACGTTTTTTCTGCATTTTGGGTGGTTTTTCGAGAGTTTTGCTTTTGTTTCTGTTTCATTTGAGTTTTCCGGCGGTTTGTGCGGCGGAGCACGGCCGTCGGATTCTGGGCTTAAATAACACTCAACGTGTTCTTCCGAGCGCCTCATCATCGTACACACTGTCTTCTGCCGAGAGCTATTGAGCGATCCGAGCGCGCCTTTCCCCTTAGGTCTAGCCGAGAGCTTGTAGTCGGGTTGGGCTCTCGGGATAGTTGACACCCTGTGGGGAGCTCGGCTGGGGCCGAGGCTCAACCCTTCATATTTTCTTGAAATCAAACCTGTGCATATCGCTGATGGTTGTTTCACCCGTGCACTGTAGGTTTTCACTTGGATGAGCTCAGACTCTGCAGATTCATCCCCATACGACATTCTTGTCGACTCCCAGTTCGGCAACTTTATCCAAGACATCCTCTTCCGCGAGCAGCTCAGAAGCCTCAGGAGGGGTTATAGAAGCCAACTGCATTCTGTCCCCCCACAAACCGGAGGAATAACCTACGTAGCCCCTCTCCAAGCGATAACCCCCGAGCAATGGATGGAGTTAGAGGAAGAAGCGAGGCGAGCAGGGAGCGGTTCCCAAGCCGTGACCTCTGGGTAGGGGCAAGTCCCAGACCCAGCTGCCGAGGGAGGAATGCCTACCGAGACTCCGGGGCCACGACCGTCTTCTCCCACCGTCGACCCATCCGAGCTTCCCAACCTATCCGAGGGGTGGTCCTCGGATTCCGACGTCATGGAGATTGATAGGACCACAGTCGAGTTTGAGGCGCCCGAGCCGGCCCAGGTTGTCGAGGTGGACGCTCCCCTGACCCAATGGATGGATGTGGAGGGATCAGTCTTCTCCGAGGGCGAGGGTTCGAGGGAGGAGCCCATAGCGGAGGACGAGCTCGAAGGCCCGGCGGCCGAGGCAGAGGAAGGAACTTCCGAGGCCGCGGCGGAAGCAGTAGGGTCAGGACAGGAGCCCGCCGAACTAGTGGGGGCCGAATACGCCTTTGTGGACGGCGGCGTAGAATACGGTCCCACCTGGGAGTCGTTTCCGCCGAGGAATCCGAAGCACGACGTCTGCAAGTACGTCAAAGATTACTTCGACGGGATCGCCAAAAAGCTGGCCTTGTTCCGAAAGGACTACCGCATCCCAGAGGACGTCGAAATCTCCCGTCCTACCGACAATAGGATCCACTACCGAAGGGGAGAGATTACGGTGCCTCTAATGGCCATCTGCGAGGGTGGGCTAACCTTTCCGGTGCCCAGACTCCTTCGGCAGTTCCTTGATCTGTACCAGCTCGCTCCCCACCAGCTTACCACCAACGCCTACCGAGTTATCTGTTCGGTGGTGATGCTGTCGGAGCTGTACGATATTCCCTTCCGCCTCTGCGATCTCATGGCCATCTATGTCGTCCAGCGGAGCCCCGCCTACGGACGATATTACTTCACGAGGCGGCCCGAGTACCCTCCCCTCATCGGGAATCTCTCCGACTCGGAGAGGCACGCGTGAGAGCTGGTCGTCGTACAGGGGAACTACGAGAAAGCCCCCGGCGACAACTCGTTGTGGTCTATCCCTTGGCGCCAAGGGAAGCCTAGTAAGTCCGAGGGCACACACTTGCATGTTTTCTTTTCGCGTTTCCCTTTATGTATTCATCATCGCATATGCCGAACACTAATGTCACTTCTTTTATTGCAGAGTGCGGAGAGGTTACAAAGCACCTTGCCAAGGACGCCGATGACGACGTTATCGACAGCGTCTTCCGGATCCCTGACCGTACGACCCCTGCCATCCTCGGCTACGTGCCGGTCTACAGGGGTTTCCTGAAGAAAGGGAAAGAGCCCGTGCCACGAACAGGTCCCCGCCGGGTTTGACACTTCGACCCTGACATTAGGCGAGCCGATCTCGCCGGCCGCGAACGCGTGCCGAGGTCATCTAGCCGTCTCTCCCACTCCTTCGTTGCAGGAAGCGGCTCTAAGGACCCAATGGCTGGTGCCTCGGCGTTGAGGGAGGCTCAAAGGAGGGACAAAGAGGAGAGGACGAGGAAGGAAGCCGAGAAAGCGGCGATCGGTCAGTCCGGACGTTCCGACGAGGCTGAGGCTCTTCAAAAGAGGCCCCAGACCACCGAGGCTGCGACCGTTACCAAGGTTGCTCCACCGAAGGCTCCTCTGCCTCCGACTCCTCCTTAAACCACCCTCACCGACGTCCCGTCGGGGGACGCTGTCAAACAGGCCACCACTTCAACGCCCGAGGTCACGCTCGTCCCCACCGACAAGGACGAGCCATGGGTGCCGACAATTTAGACCTCGCACGGCGAGCCAATCAAGAAGAATGCCAGCGTTCGGGAGAGCTGCTCAAAGCCCTCACCTTGCCGAGGGATATGAAGGCTGTGCCGAAGAACATGGCGGATAACTACGCCGAGCTCTGCACCCAGATCGTTAGGGTAAGATTACGATTTCTAATTTCGCCATCCCGATCTTTAATATTTTACTAAAGTCTTCGTCTTCGGATTACTGCTCATTCGATGTTAATATTTCTCTCTTTTTGCAGGCTGGCCAGTCGGCTCTGGCTCTCGACGACAAGGTGTATAACCTCGGCGTCGAAAAGACCGAGGTCGAGAAGAAGGCCCAAGCGGACCTGAAGAAGAGTGTCGAGGCCCTTGCCGCCGATGGCCATGAATTGGAAAAGCAGCTGGCGGAGGCTCACCGTCTTCAAAAGGAGGCTGAGGAGAGGGCCGTGACGGCCGGGAGCAAAGTCACGGCCACAGAGGAGAGGGCCGTCCAAGCCGAGAGGGATCTTCAGCATGCCCAAACCAAGCACGACGGAATGATGGCTGCTGTCGATACTAACGGCTATCAGAGGGGGGCGGACGAGACCCTGAGAAAATTCGCTAAGGAGGCCAATGATAATGAGGACAAGACCTTCGGAAAGGGTTACCTCCTTGGTTGCTCCGACTGTTGGCCCGAGGCCTTTGTTGCGGCCTATGACATTGTCTCCGTCCCCGCGGACTCTGTGCTTCGGACCTCCCTTCCTCCACTTCCCGAGGCTGTTATTCCGGAGATGCCCTCCGACGATGAAAAGGAAGCTCCTGGAGGCAACGACGACGAGGATACCGATGGCACCGATCCCCCGGTCAGGGACTCCACCGCCGAGCCCAACCCCACAGAGGCCTAGTTTAGTTAGTTTTTTTTTTTTTGAAACGGACTGGTGCCGAACAGTTATGCGCAAGCCAGATCCGAGCGCTTGTATTGTACTTTTTGTTTTGAATGAATGAATGTCTTCTTCCCTTTCATTTCTGATTCGATGTTTCCGATGTTTGCATCTGAAATTTTTTTTCACAAGTAATGGCTCTCGTGGGTGATAAATTGTAACCACCGAAACTGGTAATAAATGATAGCCCCTGCTTCGGCGGGGGAGCCAATGACCGAATGACACCCAGCCGAAGCATAAGAGTTGAAAAGTTTTCCTGGCTCCGCTTGGAAATTTAGGAAGAATAGCCCCTGATTTCAAAGCTGAGCTGAAGGACGGTGCGCGCCGAGTGAAGAATCGATACAATAGCCCCCAGCTAGTTCGGCAGGTAGGTCCCAAGACTAGGGGCTTTTTCCCAAACGCTTATACGTGTCAGCACCGCTGAATCGGACACAATCATACGTTCCACCGAATGCTACCAATTGTTTTGCCGAGTAGAGAGACAATTGTTCAACCGAACATAAACGACCGTTCTTTCGAACAGGGTCGGGTCGTTCCATCGAACGGTACTAATTGAGCTAGGGCCCTTTAGCCGAGGACAATTACTTGAAGAAAAAAAAAAGTAAGAATCAAAAGATATCAACAACTGGAGAAAGGATCTTATCATTAACATCTTGATCCCCAGACATTACAAAAAGTTGCCGAGGACACGATAATCATGAAAATGATAAACACAAGATCCTAACCATAGAATTTCCTTAACTTGGAGGTGTTCCATGGGTTGCTCACTGCCGTGCCGTCCATCTCGGCAAGCTTGTAAGCCCCATAGCCAGCCTTGGCCACAATACGGTAGGGACCCTCCCAATTGGGCATGAACTTCTTCTTGTTCTTCTTTTGGACAACCTCTCGGAGGACGAGATCATCGATGTTGAAAGGGCGGATGCGAACGTGCTTGTTATATCCCCGAGCGACCTCCTGCTGGTATGCAGCGTACTTGATGTTAGCTTCATCTCGGAGGTCCTCGATTTGGTCAAGCTCGGAGGCTAGGTGCTCATCATTCGTGGCAGGATGGAAGACTTCGGTTCGGGCTGAGGGAGCAACAGCAGCAAGTGGAAGGACAGCCTCTATCCCATAAGCCATGGAGAACGGCGTTCGGTCAGTCCCTCGCCAAGGGGTCGTCCGGTAACCCCAGAGGACCTTGGGGAGTTCCTCCACCCACTTCCCTCGCTTGTTGGTCAGCCGGCGTTTTAGGCCGGAGGAGATTGACTTGTTCGAGGCCTCGGCTTGGCCATTCCCTTGGGGGTAGGCCACAGTTGAATTATAGACGCGGATATTCTTCTTTCTGCAAAGCGTTTTTATGGCCTCGGCGACGAACTGTGTGCCGTTGTCGGAGATGATAGCGTAGGACACGCCAAACCGAGAAATTATGCTTTTCCAGATGAACTGCTTGACTTCGGAGGCTGTAATGTGGATTAGGGGCTCGGCCTCAACCCATTTGGTGAAGTAGTCCGTGGCCGTGATCAGGTGACGAAAGCCGCCGGGGGCCGTAGGAAGGATTCCAACAATGTCGAGCCCCCACTGGGCGAATGGCCACGGGCTTGTAATGGGCTGCAGTGACATGGTGGGCTGGTGGAGAATGGGGGAGTGTTTCTGGCACGCCTCGCACTTTCTGACGTACTCCTCGGCGCTCTTCTTCATTTTTGGCCACCAGTAGCCCTGTGTAACAGTCCGTTCGGAGAGAGTGCAACCTCCCGAGGGGCAGCCACAACTTCCCTCATGGAGCTCGCGAAGGACATGGGGCACCTCAGCGTCGTGCAGCACGCGGAGATCAGGGCCGATGTAGGTGCGGCGGTAAAGCTGATCGGATGGAGAGAGAAAGTAGGACGCGGACTGGTAGCGAACTCGGTGAGCCTCATTTTTATTCGAAGGGAGGGTCTGGTCTCGGAGGAAAGAGACCACGGGGTCCATCCAGCTTGGGCCAGAGGCGACGATTGTCATGACGTCTTCGGCGCCCGGCTCGAACCTTGGGACCGCGATCTCCCCAAGCGTGATTGTTCGTGTACCTCTGAGTTCGTTGCATGCCGACCTGAGGGCCGCAAGGGCATCGACGTGAGCGTTCTTGGCTCGGCCGATATGGGAGAAGTGGACAGCCTTGAAGCTGTTTTGCAATTCCAAAACATGGCTAATGTACTTCAACATCCGAGCATCGCCAGAGCCGTAATTGCTGTTCAATTGGTTCACCACCAACATGGAGTCACTATAAACCTGTAGTTCATCCACCCCGAGAGCGAGAGCAAGGCGGAGTCCGGCAATTAAAGCCTCGTATTCGGCCTCGTTGTTTGTGGCTGGGAAATTGATGCTCATGGCGCACTCGTGGAGAGTCCCTTCGGGAGAAATGAGCACAATTCCAGCCCCTGCCCCTCGGCTGTTTGACGCAGCAATCACATGCATGCACCAAGACTCGCCCGTGTAAATGGTAGCCGTGCGGGGAGGGGAGCGCTTGAGGACGAACCCGGACTGCTCGGTGACGGCAACGTGTTTTTCCGGCTCGTCTCCGCCTCCCTCAGCGGTAATCTCCTTCTGTAGCTCGGTATCCAGCTTCGGGGTAAGTTCGGCGACGAAGTCTGCCAACGCCTGACCCTTAATCGTCGTCTGGGGCTCATACCGGATGTCGAAGTTGGCCAATTCCAAGGACCACTTGCAGATCCGATCCGAGAGATCTGCCTTACACATGACGGTCTTCAGGGGATACGCCGTGATTACCATGATTGTGTGGCTCTGGAAGTAGGGTAGGAGCTTTCTCTTAGCCGTGACCAGCGAAAGTGCCAACTTCTCAATTGGCAAGTACCTGTCTTGGCTGGGAGCATTGTCTTGCTCGATTAGTAAATTGGAAACTGCTGCAAACCCTCCTGCCAGACCAGTGTCAAGCTAACGGCGTGGTCGGACACCGCCAGGTAGAGGTAGAGATCTTCGTCCTCCCTTGGCATGACGAGCAGGGGCGCTCGGGACATATAACTTTTAAGCTCGGCGAGTGCGGCGTCACACTCGGCGGTCCAGAGAAAAGCCCTTTTACTGGTCTTGATGGATTGGAAGAAGGGTCAGCAGGCGTCGGACGACTTGCTTATAAAGCGATTGAGGGCAGCCGCCATTCCCGTCAGCCGCTGTACCTCTTTGATCGTTGATGGTACTCGGAGCTTCTGGATAGCTGCAAGCTGGTTGGGGTCGGCCTCGATCCCTCGACGGGTGACGAGGTACCCCAAAAATTTTCCTGAACCAACTCCGAACGCACACTTTTTCGCGTTGAGTTTCAGATCGTGCCTCTTGAGGATGGAGAAGACTTTGCCGAGGTGGGAGAGATGGTCCTCTGCGAATTTGCTTTTCACTACCATATCGTCGATGTAGGCTTCCATGATATCGCTGAGCTCCTTAGCGAACATCTTGGAGACCATTCTTTGATAGGTTGCCCCGGCATTTTTCAGGCCGAATGGCATGACCCGATAGCAGTAGGTACCCCTCGGCGTGATGAATGCTGTCTTCTCGACGTCCATAACACTCATAGCGATCAGATGATACCCGCGATAGGCATCCATGAAACTGAGCCTAGCGTGTCCGGCTGTAGCATCCACCAACTGGTCTATCCGGGGGAGGGGAAAACGGTCCTTCGGGCAAGCGTCGTTGAGGTTAGTGTAGTCCACACATACCCTCCACTTCCCGTTCTTCTTCTTGACCACCACGGTGTTTGCCAGCCACGTGGGGTACATTACCTCTCGGATGGCCACCGCTTCGATCAGGCGGTCAACCTCTTCCAAGATGGCGTCGGAGTGGATGGTTGAGGACCGCCTCGGCTTCTGCACCACTGGCCTCCTAGCTGGATCAACATTGAGGGCGTGCGTGATGAAATCAGGGCTTACACCCGGCATCTCATACGGAGTCCACGCAAAGACCTCAATGTTATCCTTGAGGAAAGAGACCAAGTCGTTCCGCTCGGGATTGAAAAGATCCAAACCGAGCGTGAAGTATTTGGTGCCCTCTTCGTTGATGGGCACCTTGACCAATTCTTCGACAGACTTGTCCTCGGCCTTAGAGCCAACGTCATCGAGGACTGGAGTGCACTCGAGCACCTCAATCCACTGCACCTGCTTCGGTGGCCTGCCTTCTCTCTTGTCCTTCTGGCGAATGGCATTGACAAAACACCTCTTAGAGGCCATCTGGTTGCCCCAGATGGTTTCTTGGTGCCCAGTCGTGCCAATGAACTGGACGCACTGGTGGAGGGTTGAGGCAATCGCTCCCATTGCATGGAGCCAGCCTCGCCCCAGGATGGTGTTGTAGGGGCTCGGGGAATCCACCACGGTGAATTCTATCTCCAGACGCATCGACCCCGACCAGACCGGGAGGGTGATGCTGCCGAATGGATATACTGGAAACCCAGATAACCCAACAAGGGGTGTGTCGGAGGGGGTAAGCTCATCACGCGTTCGCCCAATGGCCTTGTAGGCCGAGTTGTAAAGGACGTCGACGGAGCTCCCCTGGTCTACCAAGATCCGCCTGACATCCACGTGGTCGATACTTGTCTCGATTACCAGGGCGTCGTCATGCGGGAGCTGCAACCCGTCCAAATCTTGTTCGGAGAAGGAAATGGTGTACGGGTCCATAGGTTCCTCGTATTTTCGCTTCGGCACCCTGCCGAGCGTCATTACTCGCATTGCTGCCTCCATCTTTTGCAGCTCTGTATGCATTGCGTCGGCCTAGGCTTTGCCGACTGGGTCGTGGCTAGTGACAACCACCCCCAGGCGCACTCTGTCCCCGGGCGCTTGTTGGTTCGGAGGTAGCGGCAGGATGGCCTGCTGGTTTGGCTGAGGGGCAACCCCTCTAAGCACGGTCGGCGTCCGATCGTGATCAATCCATTCCCCCATGCGCCCCTCGGCGACCAATCGTTCGAGGTGCGCTTTAAATGGTCGGCAACCCGTCGTGTAATGACCCACCTCATTGTGGTAGGTACATTTCCCCTTCTGGGTGGGATCCGAACCCATCTTCTCCTCCGGCCAGTAAAACGAGCGCTTCCTGCCGATCTCTGCGAGCAGCCTGTAGATTGGCATGGTGAAATAGGTCGTCTCGGCAACATAGTCGTTGTCATTTCTAGGGGGCCTTTCCCATCCCCCTCCGCCATTATTGTTTCTGCTGGCGTCTCAGGGACCCCTATTCCCGTACCCTCCAGCTTGATCACTTCTCCCTTCTTCAAATTGTTCACTTAATTCTTTGCTTCCTTCGGCACACCCTTGCCGGTATTTCCCTTCGACGCTCGGTCAAAGAGTAGCTCTTCGAGCTCTCGGAAGCAGTTCACAGTTTCCATTAGTTCGACCATGTTCTTTGGTGGCCGGACCATGAGCTCTTTGAAGAGGTCGGAGTGATCATCGAGTCCGTTCTTGAATGAGGTGGAGGCGATCTTCTGGTCACAGCCCTCCACGAGGCTGTATACCTCCCAATACCGAGCGATGTACTCTTTCAGGGCCTCGTCTGAGCCCCTCTACATATTGACAAGCGCGTCGAGCGTCTTCGGCTGTGTGTTGCTGGTCACAAACCGAGATGTGAACGCGCGCTCGAGCTCGTCGAAGTCATTTATAGACCCCGGAGCGAGCTGGCTATACCATAGGAGCGCCGTGGTCCCCAGGCTCATGGAAAACATTCGGCACATGAGGGAATCACTATGGCCGTAGAGCTCGGAGACCAGGCGATACTGCTAGACGTGCGTAATCGCGTCCGTTGTTGGCTCATACTTATCAAATTTGGGAATTTTGAATCCGCGCGGTGGGGCCACCTCAGCAATTGTTCAGGAGAATGGTGACTGCTTAGCCTTCTTCAACCTGGAGTAGGCAGGGCAAGGGCGGTTTAGGTCGACCGCTCGGTATTCCCCATGGGCATGCTTCGCCGGCCCAGCGGCTCGGTGCTCCATATCAGGCCCGTCCGCATGCACGTTGCTCCCCTCGGAGGACAGCCTTTTGTTGTGCCCGTCTCGGGCTCCTGCCAACTCTTCCCGAGGACGACGGTTTCTGGTATCGGGCTCGGCGTGATAAACCTTAGTTTTGCCCGTGTGCGTGTTGACGAGCACGATGCTGCCACCGTCGTTCCGCAGCGTGTACCTGTCTTCGGGTTTAAGGCCATTGTTCTCATTTCGGCCCATCCCTGTCGAGACATCAATTGGGTCATCAACCGCATTCCCCCGCGAGTCATCTCCCCGGGCGGTTGGTGCGCCATTTTGGGCGACATGCCTATCCACCGATTGGCGATGGCGCTGACAACCTCCCCGATCGTCCGATCGGTTATGGTCATGGCCACCCCCTCGCTCTTCGAGCGCTCGGCCTTGGCTGTTGCGATCTTGGCGCACCTGCGGGATGTCTGCCGGACCCTTTTCTCTGTCATGTTGCCTTTCTAGCTCCCGGGCGTATTCTGCGTCCCCTCGGACGTTTGGCGTCTGAGCGCTAGATGTCGTGGCACTATCTTCGACGTGGTCAGTCCGTTGAGACTATGCTATTTCCGACCGGACAACAAGTGCGCCGCCTCGGTCGTCCACCTCCACGACCTGCCCGAGGCGGGAAAAAACTGGAGCGCGTCCCTCATCATTAGTCCTCGTGCTCGACTGTGGCCTCCGAGTCCTCGTCCGGCCGCCGGACCTCGACGTTGTGGGTTGATTTCTGGCCTGTTTCATGGCCAGTACTTCTTTCCTTAGCAGTGCCAATTCGGCCTCTACGGTGAGAGGAGGAGGGGGGAGGAAGAGCTTCCGTGCGTGCTAGAGTCGTGAGGTTATCGAGGGAGAGAATGTATCCGTCCATGCTGAAGAGAATGTTGCTGGCTCCGGCGTTGCTGGGGCTGGCGCCGTTGGTGGCCACAGTGACTGTTCTATCTCTGTTGATGACGGGAGAAAGGGTGAGGCCCAAGTCGCTCCTGACCTGATGGTATCGGTACTGGTCGGCGGTGCTGCGAAACTAACCGGCGGGACCAAACGCATCAAGGCCTAAAGTGAGGTTGGCCATTCGAGCAGTATTTGAAGAGGTTTTGGGGACAGAGCTTTTTTTTTTTGGAAAATGCGAAGAAACACCACCAATGTATACAGAGAGGCTGGGAGGAGTTACTTTCCCTGTCCCCAGCGGAGTTGCCAATTGTGAGGGAGCCTTCGCCGGATTGAGCTCTCTAAACCTTCTGGAGTGGAATAGGTAGTGGTGGAGAGAGTGGTGCACGCCTGAGCCTTTGCTGCTCGCCGGTGGTGATAACCTGCACACGTAGACAACCACGTCAGTGCCTAGCCCGGACGGTGGTGGTCCGGGAAGGCACTCCGACGGTTAAGTCAGTCACCGGAGGGAAGAAATGCACCAGAGATCTAGAGAGAGAAGTAGAGTTATGAGGGTAGTAAATGAAGAGAGAGGGATCTCTTTGGTGGTAGTTGTAGTTGGGTATTTATAGGCTGAGGGGCGTGCGTCCCACGCGCTCGGTGCCCCTTACGCGCCTGTCATTTGCGCTCGGAATGACAGGTGATGTGACCTTCATCCCTGCCACAGACGCCATGTCTAGGCTGACGTCACGAAATGTGGGTTCGAGTAGTCAAATCATCTCGAGACATTCCCCATCACCCACGTGCTCCTGCAGACGGCGGTGGCAGAGTAAGTGACTGCAGCATTTAATGCTCCACCGTGGACTGTGTAACGTGCCTGGTACGCCACCACCGAGCCAAGTAAATCCGAGCCACCGCATGACCGAAGTCGATCGACTCGGTACGCGAGGTACCGAGTGGCCCAGTCCTTCGGGCGCTCGGCACGTCGCTCGACGGAGATCCCGAGGGTATCCCGAGAGCCAAGCAGAGATCGCCATGTCCTCAGCACTTATCGCTCGGCAGACATCGTTCAAATCTATATTCGTCCAGAACCATACATCAGCGCTCCTCGCCGAGGGCACCGTGAGCTCGGCATAATTGAGACGGATCGATCTGCATTCAGTTTTGCAGATTCTGAGATAGTGACCCTTTTAGCTCTTTGTGATGTGAAGAGGGGCCTTAGATGACCCCTATGAACCTGGCCGCTACACAACCCATATTATAATATGGGTAGGTTGGGTTGGGTTTTAGGTGGATGGATTTGGGTGGGTTCATGGGTTGGGTTCAAAATTGCCACCTCTAATAATACCAACTACTATATCTCAGTTAATTTTCTTTCCAATTTATTATTCCAGAGCCATACATACTCCATATCTTAGTGAAGTTGCCAAATGTAGCGGGTAAAAACGAGCCGAATACGTGGCACGTCTCTCAAAATGATATGTGGTACGTGACACGGACTGTGGGACCCACACAAGAAGATTGAACCGTGCACAAGACCCCTTGGCCGCGGACCCTCAACTGCATGACCCTATCGCCGTGTGACCACTTTACCATGTGACTTGAGTCGCTGGACCACTGATCACTGGACCTTTGAACCTTTGAGCCGCAAGACCTCAAACCGACTAAGGGACCTTAAATCGTGGGACCCTTGAAGTGCTAGACGTTCGAACTGCGAGGCTCGTGGCCACGACACCCCAACTGCAGGACCAAGCTTAAACCATGCACGAACAATGACCACCTGAACAAAGACCAAGCATGGTTTGCCCGAACAAGGCATGGCCTGAGCACGGGCTAATCTGGCTTGACATGGCCGACCTCGAGCATGGCTTGACAAAACCAAGAATAGGCCGAGATGTGGCCCGATGACCCCATAGCTTATATCATTTGACTCTTGGACAAGAGAAAATGATGGGGCATCGATTGAAATTCCTTGAAGGATAGGAATACGATGTAGAAAGACGTCAGTCCCCTAAACCAATTAAGCCAGACAATGAGTTCTTCCCTGACCAACTTGGCAGGGCCCGAGGGGAGCCCATTTAAAGGCATGGTCGCGATGTTGGTACAACCAAGAAGGTCATCACCATTGTAGACACCCATATTTTAATCCAAGTGTTCCTTCATCATCGTCCCTCATCTGAGACTGAATGACATAGGTCATGTCACCATCAGGTCGCCTCTTGATTGAGGCACCCCTGTCTGTCGCTCGAAAATCTGGCCAAGTATGGAAAATTAACTTTTTTGGGAAGTTTTGATTTGGCCAATAAAAAGTCCCGGTATTTGTTCCTTGGATTTTTCTAAGCACAATGATATAATCGGATGCTCTTTTCGAGTACGGGAAGATTATCTTTCGGCCCTTTTCTTCGGAGAAAAACGTGCCATTTTTCGCCTTTGTACCAAAAGTGGGGGAATGAGATTTTGATTGGATTGGGATATCAAAATTCTAGAAATGCCATTGTTTCCCAAAGGGGGGTACTTCGTTATTTTCATAAATAAATTAAAGTAAAGAAAATACTTAAGTTTGGTTTATGAAAATAAGTACCCCTGTGCATCCCCAATGATGAAAGAAACACTCAGCAGTACCTTGGAACAACTAGTCTGGACTTCAGAATTTTTGGTCACACAAACCATAACCGTACGGCTTACTGTTATAGCCGCACGGTTCACCTTCTCACAACCTAGCCGTACGGTGCATCCAGTTCAGTCACACGGTCAACCCGTCTAACCGTGCGGCTATGTGTCGGAAAATATTCGAAAAATCTGACAGTAGAAGCATCTCATCATTTGGAACGATTTTTTATAGATTTTATTCCATTCTCACGCCTATAAAAACCCTCATCCATCTCTCCCATAGAGACGGCAGAAATACCACCACTCCGATACGTCGGAAAAATCCCGGTCACCCACTGTCCAAAATTCCTGCCCGTAATAATCAATCCATTCCTCCGTTCTTTGTTGTTTGTTCTTCACTTAAGGACTTCCAGTAGCCTACTAATCGCGAAAAAGCCTCACCCCAGTTTCATATCCGAAGCTTCTGAAGTTCTTAAAGCTGTTCAAAGGTACAAACCGTGTTTCTAGAACCGAGTCCAGAACCTTGGTTCTTTGAGGGGATCCGCCCGGGTCGAGGATGTTTCCAATAATCATTCCTAGGCTCGGGTGGCCATGTTTTTACTAAAGTCAAATCTCTCGAATCCGTATTGGACGATATTTTCGGTTATCGCAAGGTACGGTTCTTGCGAGGAGATACACTTCATTTACTACTTTCTTTCAGTATAAAAACATTTCAACAGAAGTTATTTTTGTCAAAAAAATTGGTTTTTACAAATAAAACCGAGCTCCTGTTGAGAAAACAAAATTTTGAAAAATCTTTCAAAAGATTAACCGTGCGGCTCACCTAAGTGAACCGTACAGCCAACTTAGGTAAGCCGTACGGCTAACCTATGCAGCACAAAAATCTTCCTCTGTTTTCCCCTGTTCATACCCTGTTTTTCTGACTTTCTGCAATTTTTTATTGCACTTTCATCCCTTCACTCTTCTATTATTGCTATTAAGTTCTTTGTTTAATTTTATTTCCGTTATGGTTTTGTCTATTTTTATTTCTCATTATTTATCTGCTTAACTGTCAAAGTTTTCAATAAAATGTTTTCCAAAAATCCCACAAAAATTTAGTAGAGACCGGGAATACCCCGGGCGAGCGGGGTGCTTTTCAATAAAACCTTCCCCGTTCGTAACCGGGCTTCTGAATCCAAGAATCTTTTTCGCAGATCAAATCATTTTCCAAAACGGCACGAGAGTCATCATTTATTTTTCAAAGCAGGTTTCTCGGGTACCCAAAATCATTTTCCAAATAAATCCCAGGTGGCGACTCATCATTTTTTTTTTCGTTTTTCAAATAAGCCGAGCCGCGTGGCGCCGTCCACAAAATGGCAACTCTGCTGGGGATTTTTAAATTAATTTTTATTTTGGTATTTTACACTTGTAAAACGACTCCCGAAAGCTTGACAAAAACGAACACGCCCCGCGTGATCGAGAAAGGAATGATGCAGTAACAGGGCTACGCCCGACCAATCCGGACTGGAGTTTTGTAGACACCCCGATTTTGACTCGAGAAACTTGTCAAGCATCCCCGATGATGAAAATGCCGATAAGAGCACGTGAAGCTTGATTGTGAACTTGGAAACCCCTCCTAAACCTCTCCAAAATAAACCCAAGCCTACACCACCTTCTAGTACATTCAAAACCCTCTTTATCGATATATAATTTGTCCCAATCCGTTTTGAAATGAGGGAGATATGCACGTTTTACCAAAATAATTCATTCTTCCGACCTTCTGAGGGTAAAATGGTCACATATTTTGATGTACAAATCATATTGGGTTCAAACCACTTGGGTTAGAAAGTAGACTTGATAAGCTTTCCAACGCTTCAAACCATGCGCAAAACAGAGTTCGGTAGCACCCGGAATGGCCCCGCGAAGTTTGGAATTTTGTGCTGTCTCTCCATCCAGGCGCCTGGATTCCCCTATTCCAGGCGCCCGGACTCAATCCAGGCGCCTGGATTGCCTTAATGCAGGCGCCTGGACTCACTCCAGGTACTTGCTGCCCAAGTTCAAGTGAGTGGGGAGGAGCGTCTTGGGGGATTCTTTGGGGATTTTCTGCAGAAAAATAGTGGAGGGAATATAGAGTACCTTATTGCCCCCTAACCTTGACCCCTAAGCCAACTTAATGGCCCTTTTTGAACCCTCCTTTGCCTATATAAAGCCCCTCATCTCTCTCATTGAAGAGGATCAGCTCTCCCCTCATTTTCCTTACTGTTTTGCTGCTGAAATACCTCCAGAAATTCTGATCCTAAGCTATCTCCCTTTGTTTCATCCATCAAAACCCAATTTTCCCCTTTCCTAGCCCCACATACTTACTTGATTCTACCCATTTTTCATCATCCACAATCAAACCCCCAATCAAACCACCTACAATCAACCCTTTACACCTCCATAAACAAAAGTCCAGCCCATTCACTTACCAAAAATCCTTCAAAAAAAGATCAAACCAAAGTTCATCAATCAAGCTTGTCAAGGTAGTTTTTCTATCATTGTGCTCAAAAGGTCCCTGAGGGGATACCATCCAAGCTCTTACTAGTTCTTCATACTAGTTAAGAGTTTGGAAAGGTTTCAAATTTCACAAAAATGGAAGTTCTTTATTAGCATTTGTTGTGTATATTTCCAAAAATCATTCAAAATCAAGTTTCTTTTAAGCTCATATCATGCATTTGAGTTAAATTTAAGTTTCAAGTTTGCTACTGTGTTGTTATACATCTTTTAGAGTGCATGTGAGTTAGTTAAAAGCCTTGCATTTGGTGCTTCCTGTCAAAAATGAAGTTTTGAGTTTGCTGTCTGGAAGGCAATCCAGGCGCCTGGATTGACTCCTTCCAGGCGCCTGGATCCAATCCAGGCGCCTGGATCTGCCTAATCCAGGTGCCCAGATTGCAATCCAGGTGTGATGTGTTGGGCATTTGTGATCATTTTCTGAGACATCCTGAGGCAGTTTGAGGGCATTTAGTGGAATTTTAGCATCTTTTGTACATGAATCATCCACTCATGACATTTTGCACAAGCATTCACTCATATCTCATTAATCTTTTTGATACATTTGTCGTGTTTTTCGCATGAATCCGTGTTTAAAGTCCACTTAAACAATATTTTCAAAATCTTTTCAAACATTTAGTAGAGACCGGTAATCATGCCGGGCGTGAGGGGTGCTTTAAATTCCTTCCCCTCATGTAACCTAGCTCCCGGACCCGAGAAATCTCATTTTGAGAGGCCAGTAAAGCATTTTCCATTTTCAAGGGCAAAAGAGTCATTTTTCAAATGGTTTCTCGGGTACGATCCTCAAATCCGGGTGGCGACTCCATTCAACCAATCAAAACCATTTTCCAAACCACAATCAATTTCGTGGACACATCACTCCGCGGGGTGTTCACAAGCTGGCGACTCCGCTGGGGAATTATGATTAATATATATTTTAGTATAATTACACTTATGTGTGATTTTATTAAAATGTGTATTAATTATTGAGAGCTAAGCTTGAAAAATGTTGAAAAGATTTTTACAATATTATTTTTATGGACTTTTTGCATTGCACGTGCATGGTTACTAGCCTCGCTGGCGTGTTTCGGCAATCCCGCCCGGCTTGCCGGTGACGGGGAATCCCGAAATGCCCAGCACCCCCCGACCGTGATAAGTCACAATTGTCGTTATTACCATCGCCTTGCGGGATCCTTGGCGGTGGGAGACAGCTTTGGCTTTGAGTCCGGGGTACCCTCTCAAACCAAAACCGGCCTTTGCATATAGTTAACCATAGAACCCCACGTTAGTTAATCAACCCAAGTGTTAGGATTATGTGCTCCATCCTGTTTCGTGCTATGTGTTACCGTCTTTCAAAGCATGCCATACTGCATACATGCATACACTTGTATCCGTACATATTCTTGTTATGTTGTTGATATAGTATAAGTTAGGTTTCCGGCAGTTAGTAGAAGGTTGCTTCGGCCCAATGATGAGTCGTGCATCCCATATGCGCGTTGTTCTTACGAGTTAGCCTTTAGGACGGCCGGACGTGGGAAAATTTGGATCATCAAAATTTCTAACACTGATCTAAACGGGTTTAAGGGACCTTGGCCCGAGGAGGGTCAATCGCCCTTAGGCATCTGATCTTAGATCATTGTCGGAATTCGTGTGGACCAGGATTTCCCAAATCCGACCATCCGATATCAAGGACTTATCACTTAAAAGAAAACTTGAGGATTGGGGCAATCTTTCAAAGCTGTCGAATTCAGTCTAGGAGACTTTAAATCCACGGAGTTTGAGATACCTCCAGTGTTTGTCGTGCTCGAACGGCTCCCCGCGTCTCGGGCTAGCCTTAAGTGCATTTGTATCCGGATTTCAACAATCTTATTGCTCTGTCTCGGATGGTCTATAAGGAGATTGGCTCTGATTCCACGACGATTGGAATTTAACCTGCCTGTCACGACTTACCCGTGGTTGTTGTTTCAAACATCCGTGCAATGTCTTAAGTGAGACCGAGACCGATAGTCTAGATCTTAGGACGACACGATGCGACGACACATGCATGACATTTTCTTCAATAAAACCAGGTGGCACAATCTGAGTTTGACTTTTTGCTTTACTGTCAGTCCTGAATCAAGAAAACCTTACCTGATTGGATCCGACCGCCCGGACAAAGATTATCTCAACCTTTATTGCCAGTGTCTGGAACGAGTATGTCGGCAGATCAGGAACAAGATCCCCCGAATGAGATAGAGCAACTGAGGAAAGAACTGCAAGATGAGAGGGTCCGGAATGACACTCGAATTGCCCAACTCATGGCAATCATGATAAATATCCAAAGCCGGCTGCCTCCACCCCCACCTCAAATGCCCGAAGGTGGGCCCCAAAACCAAGAAATCCCTAATGATGACCGCCAAGAGCAACTTGCTGAAAACACTCAATTGGCCGAGATGCTAGCCAAGATTGCTAAGCTTGAGGAGTCAGTAGCCAAGAACGAGCAACGGACAACCACCGGATTTGATATGGATAAGCTCTGCCTTTTCCCGGGTGCCAAACTCCCTAAGAAATTCAAACATGTGAACTTTGAGAAGTTCGACGGTACCAGGGATCCAAGGGGACACGTTCAGGCATACGTGAGCTCCCTTTCATTGCAAGATGTTGATGAGCCCACTATGGCCCAAATGTTCCATGAAACTCTCACAGGGCCAGCACTTCAATGGCTCTTGTCTCTTGACATCTCAAAAAGGCAAACTTGGGATGAAATGGCGGCTGCTTTCATAAAGCAGTATGAGTACAATGTACAGCTCAAGGTCACTACTCGTGAACTTGAAAGTATCAAGATGAAAGAGAAAGAGTCCTTTGCAGAATTTGTAAAAAGGTGGAGGACGAAGGCCGCACAAATGACTGATCGTCCCAGTGATAAGGACCAAATGAGGATCATAACCAAGAATCTACAACCCGACTTGGCCCAGTACATGGTGATGGCCCAGGCACATAACTTTGAGACCTACTTTGAGACAGGCCTGTCAATTGAGGAAGCAATACGGGACGGCATTCTTGAAAAAGATGGCCCCACTCCAAAAACCAAGAACAACAACTCCAGGGATAACAACAACCTGTATGCAAACACCTCATCCAGCTCCACAAAACATAACCCCAACCAAGCAGCACCCATCAACAAAATCACAGTCCAAACCAACCGCTCTCAAAAACCACAAAGAACCCTCTCACAGTTCACCACACCCCTATCCTTGATGTATGAAGAGCTCCACGAAGCCGGTCTTCTCAAACCACTCTCTCCAACTCCTCTACCTCAAAAACTCCCAGCCTATCACAACCTAAACGCCTTTTGTGCCTTCCATCAAGTGTCTGGTCATGCTACCGATGAGTGTCATCGCCTCCGCCACAAGATTCAAGATCTCATTGACAATGGGTCCATCTCTGCTCCAATAGTGAAGCCGAACACCTCGTCGAACCAGTAAACCATCGATGGTCATGCAATAATTCAATCTTCCACGAGTCTTGGAAGTCTTCAAGTGTTGAGTCAAGTGTTCACTTTTATTGGGTCAGTTTGTACTTTGAGTCTGTCGTGCTCTCGTGTCTGTGTGTTTTTCAAGTTCAAGTCTGTAATATCTTGTTGTCATCAAGAAAAATAAAATATTCAAAAATTAGAGTCAACTTTGTAGTCCTGAACTACGCGCGACCTGATTCCTTGCAAAGGGATACGTAGGCAACCCTTCGCGGTTCGGTCGTAACTATCAAAAATCAATGTCATCCCCCGTTGTGTTGAAATTGTCAATCATAAACTTGGATTTTTGTAATAATCCCTCAACTTGGAATTGTTTTCCACCATCATTTGAGAAACATGATAATCACTTCAAAACACGAGATGGATTTGGATTGAACTCTCGCCCCGTACAAGGAAGATTTTCAAGGGACCATTCCCCAGCGCCATCAAGAAGCAATGCTTTGACACAGAAAAAGCCTGCTAGGTTGAAAACCCGCAAGGGCGGCCTAGGCAAAAGTTAAGGCAAAAAGCTCGCTAGATCAAACTTCAAAATGAGATCTAGGCAAAAGTTAGAGCAAGCATGAGTTCTCCACATCAAGTTGCACAATTCAAAATGAAGAAAGGCATTCTTTGTTTGATTCCCCACATAAATATCCATTGCGAAGCCCTTTTGAGCCTGAATCAATTTCCTTGAAAAAGAACCCGGCTAGGCAGCTATCCCCCACACTGGGGTGAAACAAGAAATATGAAAGTGTCAAACACATGACAGCCAGCAGAATAAAAGGGCCAAAGATACAAGCGTGTGAAGATTCAAAGTATCACAAGAATGAAAGCGCCAAACTCATAGGGTGCAACAAGACAAAGAGCACTGAAGAAAATTTGGAACGAAAAAATCAAATGAAAGGAAGTGCTCATTTAAAGCAAGAAAAAGCACATGAAAGCACCCATCAAAAGCAAAAATGGCACAAAAAGTCCAAGATAGCTGCTAGCTCAAATAACCCCGAGGAAAATTGAGATGTTTTGAGCCTATAATCTTTCCTTTGTTAAACCCATAACCTTGGCCCCATCATAACCTAGATAAAAGTCCTTTCAGATTGGAAAGTGCAACTTGATAGTGAGAATTCAAGTCAAAAGGGAACAGTCTAATCTCCCTTGAAAAAGTCAAAGCATTGTGCAAACACTGGTGTCATGCAAAGCAAAAATCCAAACTGGGGCATATCAACGGGTCTTCATTAGCAGCCCTCTAAACTGGGGCATTTTGAAGGAAAATCAACGAGGCATCATCAGCAATCTAGGGCATGGGTTCATGATAAGAAATCTTGTGTTTTGATAAAATGGTAGATTTGAATGAATATCACTTGATGGAGTGAAACAATCACAAAATCAAAATCTAATTTTATCATGACAATTTCGACATCAATGGTGAAGCATGGTTGCCATCTTTCAGAAACTTTGGGTCAGCATAGTCTTCCATACCCTTCGAGTTGACATGTTCTTCCGTATCAACCTTTACTCACTCGGGGCACCCCAATCAAGCCATTCACATAGTTGCTCATATCCGTCATGTCAACCTGGTCGATCAAATTCCTTGGCCTTGTTTGTCTTATCAATGTCCACCCCCTTGTCAAAAAGGTCGATCAAATTCCTTGGCCTTGTCTGTCTTATCAATGTCCACCCCCTTGTCAAAAAGGTCGATCAAATTCCTTGGCCTTGTCTGTCTCATCAATGTCCACCCCCTTGTCAAAAAGGCCGATCAAATTCCTTGGCCTTGTCGGTCTCATCAATGTCCACCCCCTTGTCAAAAAGGCCCATCAAATTCCTTGGCCTTGTCGGTCTCATCAATGTCCATCCTTTTGTCCAAAAGGCCGATCAAATTCCTCGGCCTTGTAAAAATCCACCTCTTTGTCAAAACAGTCAATCATGTAGTCTTAATCGTGTCTAGCCTTGACTCGTGGAAACGATTTCAATGCATCAAAGAACCCGTGTTTGGGTACATGGTCAATTGGTTGTCAAAACCATCAGCAGAGCTGAGAAAGAAAATCAGATTTGAGGATCATCATCTGTGGGGCATGTCAGCCTAATGCCATTTCTGGGGGAAGCATACACCCAAATCCAGGACTGGGGCATAGAAGCCTAAAAGCCTCAAACCAATTCAAAACCCAAGTTTTGCTAAGCTCCAACCCAAACCTTGGCCTCAAGGGAAAGACAGTAAAGCAAAAGAGCCACCCATTGAGCCTCCTACTTTTTAAAGAAGGAATGTTGTCGTTGTTGTCGTCGAGTGTCGATGCACGAGTCGCATGCAATCATCCTGAGGGACAAGTTTTAAATCAATCAATCGTCCTGAGGGACAGTTTTCAACCAATCATCCTGAGGGACAAGTTTTAAATCAATCAATTGTCCTGAGGGACAGTTTTCAACCAATCATCCTGAGGGACAAGTTTTAAATCAATCAATCGTCCTGAGGGACAGTTTTTAACCAATCATCCTGAGGGACACCTTTTTCAATCAATTTCAAGACCAGAAATGGTCACCTTTTTCAATCAATTTCAATACCAGAAATGGTCACCTTTTCAAAATTAATTTCAAGACCAGAAATGGTCACCTTTTTCAAAATTAATTTCAAAACCAGCATGGTCAAGTCATTTGGGATAATCATTGAAAAGCCGCCTACCTGGTGCATTCAATCAATCAATCATTTATTGTGTACATCAAGCATGTCAAGTTGTTTGAGTATATTTGTTTAACCAGTTAGTGCATTTAATCAGTTGTTCTGAGAATTTGTTGTTGATGAACCATTGTGCCGCTAAGACCATCACATTTATGTGTTTGGTTCAATAGCGTATTGATTGCCTCTTTGCTCAGTAAGCAATCACATTTCCTCGATTGTCTCGTTGCTCAGTAGACAATCATCTTATCATTGGTTATCTTGTTGCTCAAGGGATAGCCCCATTAAATTTAGCCTCCCCGTTGTTCAGAGGGTAGCTACACTCAATCACAATCACAATCACAATCACAATCACAATCACAATCACAATCACAATCATAGTCACAATCATTTGCTTTTAGTGTTTCGACTCGCGAAGGCTTGTCGATTCACATAAAGTCATAATTCATTTGTTTGGCGTTTCACGACCCGGGAAGGCTCGTTGATTCGCATGGTTTGATTGTTTGGCATTTCACGACCCGGGAAGGCTCGTTGATTTGCATAGTTCATTTGTTTGGCATTTCACGACCCGGGAAGGCTCGTTGATTTGCATAATTCATTTGTTTGGCGTTTCACGACCCGGGAAGGCTCGTTGATTCGCATGGTTTGATTGTTTGGCATTTCACGACCCGGGAAGGCTCGTTGATTTGCATAGTTCATTTGTTTGGCATTTCACGACCCGGGAAGGCTCGTTGATTTGCATAATTCGTTTGTTTAGCGTTTCACGACCCGGGAAGGCTCGTTGATTCGCATAATTGTTTGGCATTTCACGACCCGGGAAGGCTCGTCGATTTGCATGGTTTCAATCGTCCTGAGGGACAAAACTTTTTATATCAATCGTCCTGAGGGACAACTTTTTAAATCAATCGTCCTGAGGGACAAAACTTTTTATATCAATCGTCCTGAGGGACAAAACTTTTTAAATCAATCGTCCTGAGGGACAAAACTTTTTATATCAATCGTCCTGAGGGACAAAACTTTTTAAATCAATCGTCCTGAGGGACAACTTTTTATATCAATCGTCCTGAGGGACAAAACCTTTTAAATCAATCGTCCTGAGGGACAAAACTTTTTATGTCAATCATCCTGAGGGACAAAACTTTTTAAATCAATCGTCCTGAGGGACCAAACTTTTAAATCAATCGTCCTGAGAGACCAAACTTTTTAAATCAATCGTCCTAAAGGACCAAACTTTTTAAAATCAATCGTCCTGAGGAACAGGAAAACCCGTTGCATTTGTTTGCATATGCCCCCAAGAACTACGCTGGTCTGATCCCTACAATGGGGTACGTAGGCAGCCTGAGTGGCGCGACCATGATTTTAATGTTTTCCTTTGCAGCTTGAGAAAGGCTCAGGGAACGAATCGGGATGTCTCTATCTTAGATGTAACTCGTATCGAGCAATGATACGGAGTTCCATCCAAGAGGGGCAACTGTAGACACCCCGATTTTGACTCGAGAAACTTGTCAAGCATCCCCGATGATGAAAATGCCGATAAGAGCACGTGAAGCTTGATTGTGAACTTGGAAACCCCTCCTAAACCTCTCCAAAATAAACCCAAGCCTACACCACCTTCTAGTACATTCAAAACCCTCTTTATCGATATATAATTTGTCCCAATCCGTTTTGAAATGAGGGAGATATGCACGTTTTACCAAAATAATTCATTCTTCCGACCTTCTGAGGGTAAAATGGTCACATATTTTGATGTACAAATCATATTGGGTTCAAACCACTTGGGTTAGAAAGTAGACTTGATAAGCTTTCCAACGCTTCAAACCATGCGCAAAACAGAGTTCGGTAGCACCCGGAATGGCCCCGCGAAGTTTGGAATTTTGTGCTGTCTCTCCATCCAGGCGCCTGGATTCCCCTATTCCAGGCGCCCGGACTCAATCCAGGCGCCTGGATTGCCTTAATGCAGGCGCCTGGACTCACTCCAGGTACTTGCTGCCCAAGTTCAAGTGAGTGGGGAGGAGCGTCTTGGGGGATTCTTTGGGGATTTTCTGCAGAAAAATAGTGAAGGGAATATAGAGTACCTTATTGCCCCCTAACCTTGACCCCTAAGCCAACTTAATGGCCCTTTTTGAACCCTCCTTTGCCTATATAAAGCCCCTCATCTCTCTCATTGAAGAGGATCAGCTCTCCCCTCATTTTCCTTACTGTTTTGCTGCTGAAATACCTCCAGAAATTCTGATCCTAAGCTATCTCCCTTTGTTTCATCCATCAAAACCCAATTTTCCCCTTTCCTAGCCCCACATACTTACTTGATTCTACCCATTTTTCATCATCCACAATCAAACCCCCAATCAAACCACCTACAATCAACCCTTTACACCTCCATAAACAAAAGTCCAGCCCATTCACTTACCAAAAATCCTTCAAAAAAAGATCAAACCAAAGTTCATCAATCAAGCTTGTCAAGGTAGTTTTTCTATCATTGTGCTCAAAAGGTCCCTGAGGGGATACCATCCAAGCTCTTACTAGTTCTTCATACTAGTTAAGAGTTTGGAAAGGTTTCAAATTTCACAAAAATGGAAGTTCTTTATTAGCATTTGTTGTGTATATTTCCAAAAATCATTCAAAATCAAGTTTCTTTTAAACTCATATCATGCATTTGAGTTAAATTTAAGTTTCAAGTTTGCTACTGTGTTGTTATACATCTTTTAGAGTGCATGTGAGTTAGTTAAAAGCCTTGCATTTGGTGCTTCCTGTCAAAAATGAAGTTTTGAGTTTGCTGTCTGGAAGGCAATCCAGGCGCCTGGATTGACTCCTTCCAGGCGCCTGGATCCAATCCAGGCGCCTGGATCTGCCTAATCCAGGTGCCCAGATTGCAATCCAGGTGTGATGTGTTGGGCATTTGTGATCATTTTCTGAGACATCCTGAGGCAGTTTGAGGGCATTTAGTGGAATTTTAGCATCTTTTGTACATGAATCATCCACTCATGACATTTTGCACAAGCATTCACTCATATCTCATTAATCTTTTTGATACATTTGTCGTGTTTTTCGCATGAATCCGTGTTTAAAGTCCACTTAAACAATATTTTCAAAATCTTTTCAAACATTTAGTAGAGACCGGTAATCATGCCGGGCGTGAGGGGTGCTTTAAATTCCTTCCCCTCATGTAACCTAGCTCCCGAACCCGAGAAATCTCATTTTGAGAGGCCAGTAAAGCATTTTCCATTTTCAAGGGCAAAAGAGTCATTTTTCAAATGGTTTCTCGGGTACGATCCTCAAATCCGGGTGGCGACTCCATTCAACCAATCAAAATCATTTTTCAAATCAAACTTCAATTTCGTGGACACATCGCTCCGCGGGGTGTTCACAAGTTTTCCCGGTTGTTTGCTCGAGTAAAATTTCAAAATAAAAATTAATTTATAGGTGAGCCAAACTTGAAAATATTTGTGGGATTTTTGAAAATATTTTATTGCGAAACTTTTTGCATTGCACGTGCATCGATGTTGGATAAACCCCGCCGCTGCGTCTTGGTTACCCTACCCGGCTTGCTGGTGTTAGGACATCCCAAGATTCTCGGCAAACCCTGGACGATGATGAGTCAGCCTGCCGTTCGACCTTTGCCATGCAGTACACTTGGCACTGAGAGGCAAATATTGGCTCTAGTCTAGGGAACCCCTTCAAACCAAAACCCAGCCTTTTGCATATAGTAAACCATAGCACTTTCCAACCTACGACAGGGCCTGCAGGGTAGGATTATCTGTTATATCCTGTTATGTGTTTACTGCTTCTAACATATCATGTTTATCTGTTTTCTGCATATCCTATTTATCTGTTAGTCGTTTTATGCATATCCTGTCATCATGCTCACATTCTCATTAGTAGTATAATTTACCCTAGATTGTCACCTTTCCCGCGGTCTTGAGAGGTTGCCCTGCCCGATGATGAGTCGTGCATCCCAATGCACGTTGTTCAGATTAATTCATTCCTTAGAATAACATGACTTAGGAAAATCAAATCAATTTGATCCTTAATAATTCCTTGACAATGACCTAACTGAAATTAGGAACAATTGACCCAAGCTGGGGCAATTGTCCCTAAAATCAAAGTTAGATCCTTGAAAAGGAATCATCAAGAACCAAGTTGATTTAATTTCCCCGAATCCTGCTATCCTAAACAAAGGATACACTGTCAAAAGAAACACTGAGGATCGAGGCAGCCTTTTTCTTAGACCCATTTTTTTTATATAGTCTAAGAGACTTTAAATCTTTGGAGTTTGAAACACCTCCAGTGTCAGCCGTGCTCAAACGACTTCTCCTTGTTTTTTTGTCACATTTCTATCCAGATTTCGACAGCCTTATTGCTTTGTCTTGGATGGTCACGAAAGTTGACTGGCTCTGGTTCCAACACATAGGAACTTAACCTACTGAGTAGTCGACCTACCCAAGGCTGTTGAAAACCTTTTGAGACTTAGGTTCGCATATATGACGACACAAATACGACATTCCCATTTTTCAAAATAAAACAAGCAGGGGCATTTCTGAGTTTGCTTTACTGTCAATCCCCAGTCATTCAGTCAAACAAGAAAACCTCACCCATTCTAAGGACAAAAGATGATCCGACCCAAAGCAACAGACATGGAAGTTCAGGCTGAAATCAAGGAGATCAAGAAGACTCTAATTGATATGTGTAGACACCCCGATTTTGAACCCGGGATGCGCTCGAACATTCCCGATGATCAAACGGACCAATTACGACTACCCGAAACTGGTGAAAATGGCTTGAACTTGATCAAAATCAACCAAACATTGCCAAACAGTCCAAAATCACCTAAAAATAACCAAACCAAGCAAAACCATCAACCTGCCACCAGTAACCTTGAGCGCTCAAGCTCTGGACCTTGAGCGCTCAAACCCAAAAATTCTACCTTGAGCGCTCAATCCCATGGCTTTGAGCGCTCAACTCTGATCTCTGCAGAGTATCTCATCATGAGATCTCATGCAGGAGGAGCGTCTAACCGTTTGTATACGTTTTCTATACGTAAAATACACCCTAAATCTACTCCTAAATCTACCCCTAACCCATTTTGAATACAAACCCACTCTCTCTCTCTCTCCTCTCTTCCCTCCCACTCATTGCCTATTTAAACCACCCACTACCCATAGTTTCCAGGTGACCAACTCTCATACTTCAGCTCTCTCAATTCCTCCAGAAAAGATCCTTTCTCTCTCTCTCTCTACAAAACCACTCACTCACCATCCAAACCACTCTCAAAAAACCATCTTTCAAGCTCCAAATTCGACCTTTGTTCATCAATCAATCTCATACACTGTCTCATCCACCCAGAATACCAACCAAACGTCCATAATCATCTACCATCAAGCCCAAAATCAAGTTCAAGCTATAATCCTTTTCAAAAGGTAGTTAAACATGTAATATATTCACTGTTTTGGGTTCTCTGAGGGAGACCAGTAGGTTCAAGCAAGTTCTTTATACTTGCATTGGGATTACAAGGTCCAAAATACATAATTGAAACACTTTCAAAATCTGCAGTTACAGCAAGGGTTGAGCGCTCAAGCCTAATCTTTGAGCGCTCAAACCCATTCTGGGACAATCACTATTTTGCTAATTTTGCACTCTTCACTGGATTTGATCGTCATTAAATGGTTAAATATGTTCATATCATTCTTAAAACAGTTTATCTCCATCTCCAAAGCACATGCATGAGTGCTAATCTACCACTTCATGGTGATTAAACGTGAAAAGTTTTGTAAATCCTACTTTCAAAGGTCAAACAGTGACTGATTGGTGTTCTAAATCACTTTGTTTCATGTATTGAGGATCCTGAGAAACATTTAAAATTCATTTTCAAGTCAGAAACCAGAAAGCCACATTATGGCTTGAGCGCTCAAGGTAATGCCTTTGAGCGCTCAAGCTGTTCTAAGGCCATTTGCTGATTGCTGGTTGTTTCGATGATGGATCATGTTTAAACTTCCTTCTGGTGTATGTGAGTTGTTGTACTCATGTTTATGACCTGAATCTCTCTCTCTCACATCCTATTTCAAGCATTTCCCTTATTAATTTGTGGTGATTCTCCTCTTTTCATCATTCTTTAAGAGATCAAGCTATCTGTTTTCACCTGATTCTCCATAAAAAATGTTTTATTAATGTTGATCTTGTAAAGAATGAGAAAAGAAGCTGTAAAAAGGGTCAAACTCACAGAAATCAGAAACTGGTTTGAGCGCTCGACCCATGAGCCTTGAGCGCTCAAACTGGTTTGGAAGCTTGAGCGCTCAAGCCATTACCCTTGAGCGCTCAATCCCTATTCTGGGATTCAGATTGCAAGTCAGTTTATTAAGTCTCATGTTCACAATTTCTTGAGTTGTTGTACAGTTTCTGTTATTTCTTATTTCTTGTAAATACTTGTAGTGATTTCCTTTATTGTAGTCATCATCACCCATGTAGATCACGTGCACAAGCATCCACCGTAGAATCGTATCTCCTGTATATATTGTTGTTATGTGATTCCCATCCCCGATTCTCTATTTTCGTGGATAAATTGAATTTCAAACATTTTCAAAATCCCACAAAATGTCGAGTAGAGACCGGTTCATGGACCGGGCGAGAGGGGTGCCGTAAAACCCTTCTCCTCTCGTAACCAAACCCCCGAATCCGAGAAATCTTTGGTTCTGCCATGACCAGTAAAATCTTTTTCAATGGGCAAATGAGTCATATTTTTATCGGTTTCTCGGGTTCGGACCTCAAATCCGAGTGGCGACTCTAACAATCACAATCTTTTCATTCGCAATCGGTTTCTCGGGTTCGGACCTCAAATCCGAGTGGCGACTCTAACAATCACAATCTTTTCATTCGCAAAACCGAACCTTCCGTGGGCCGTCCACAATATGGGCAAACGGATCAACAGTCAAATCACCCAACTCATGATCATGGTACAATACATCTGTAACCATCTCCTACCAACCCAAGAGAACCCTCAACGACCCAGAAATGGCTGCAGCTTTGGCAAGAATTTTTGAATTAGATAAATCTGTCTTGAAAGAATTCAATCCCATGGGCCTTGAAAGTTTCATTGGTATCGGGGATCTGAAAATGCACCAGCAGGACATCAAGAAGGACAACCTTGCAAAAACCACCCACAGCTCCACAAACAACAATTCCATGAACACAACCCGAACCAACCGCCCTAAAAGAAACTTTCACCAATTCTCCACTTCCCTTATTCCTGTCTACAAAAGCCTTCTTGAGAATAACCTTCTTAAACCACTTGAGCCTCGAGAATTACCAGAAGAGCTCCCTACCAACCATAACCCAAACACCTTCTGTACCTATCACCAGATGCCCGGCCATCACACCAACAATTGCATGCGTCTCAAACACAAAATCTAAGATCTCATTGAAGATGGAACCATCCCACTCCCCCTCAAAAAGCCCAACATTGTCTCTACACCCATGCCTGAACACAAGCTCAATGCCCAAGTCAACCAAGTCTCCTTTAGCTCCACTCCAAATGACCAAAGCTCCACAACCCAAGATTTCAACCAAGCCATGCCTGCCAACAAAGTTAAAGCCCAAACCAACAACTCTCAAAAACCACAAAGAACTGTTTCCCAAATTTCCAAGCCTCTGTCCTTGATCTATGAGAAGCTTCTCAAAGCCGGCCATGTCAAACCACTTACTCCAACTCCTCTACCTCAGAAGCTTCCATCTTACCATAACCCCAATGCCTTCTGTGCATTCCACCAAATGCCCGGTCACGATACCGATGAGTGCCATCGCCTTCGTCACAGAATTCAGAACCTCATCGACAGCGAAACCATTATTTCTCCACCAACAAAAACAAACACCCAGGCAAGTCCCAATCCTCATATCAACTCTGCCATGTTCGACACCGAACCCATGGGGGATTACTGATTGATGTCAAGGCCAGCAAAAGAAGAATGAACTGCCGAGGACCATGCAACGGACCAATCTTCCACGAGTTTTGGGAATTTTCAAGTTTCAAGTCAGAGTCTTCTCTTTTATTGAGTCAGGTTCTATTTCTATTTCTACTTTGGTGTTTGTCTTCAAATTCGAGTCTGTAATGTCTTATGGTTAAAAGAAAAAAACCAAAAATAGAGTCAGCTTTGTAGTCCCGAACTACGTGACGACCTGATTCCTTGCAAAAGGATAGGTAGGCAACCCTCAGTGGTTCGGTCGCAACTTTCAAAAATTGATGTCACGCTTTTGTGTTAAAATTGTCATAATAAACTTGAGTTTTTACAATAATTCTTGAAAATGGAATTGTTTTCCACCATCATTTGAGATTTATGATAGTCACTTCAATACATGAGGTGATTGAACCCCCAGCTCTCACAAGAAGAAGGAATTTCAGACGCAATTCTCCAACGTCATCAAGAAGCAATGCTTTGACAAAAAAAAAAAGAGCCTGCTAGGTTGAAAACCCGCAAGGGCGGCCTAGGCAAAAGTTAAGGCAAGACTCGCTGGATCAAAACCTTGAAGTGCGACCCAGGCAAAAGTTAGAGCATATACAGATTCTTTTTATCAAGTTGTGCAATTCAAAATGAAGAAAGACATTCTTTGTTTTTATTCCAGATAAATATATCCTTTGATAGCCCTTTAGAGCCTGAATCATTTTTCTTTGAAGAAGAACCCAGCTAGGCAGCTATCCCTCACATCGGGGTGAATTACGAGAAACTAAAGTGCCAAGTTATCAGTAAGATGTCCAGATGGAAGTGCCAGAGAAATGACAAAAGTACCAAATGCATGGTTGCCAGTGGCACGTCAGAATTTTGAAAGAATGAAAAGTGCCAAGTTCATGGGCACAACCAAATGCGAAGCACTAAAGAGGAAGAAAGAAAGAAACTGTCCATCAAAAGCCAAAATGGGACACAAGGAAAATATTGAAAGGGCACGTAAAAAGAGTTCAAGATAGCTGCTAGCTCTAATAACCCAGAAGAAAAGTGAATTTTTTTGAGCCTTTATCCTTTCTTTGTCAAACCCAAAATCCTTGACCCCATTATAACCTAAATAAAGTCCTTTCAGATTGAAAATCACAACTTGATAGTGAGGATCCATTGGAAACAGTATCATAAAAAAATATATATAAATAAATAAATAATAAAATCAAAGCATTGCAAAACACCAGCATCCGCCGGAAGCTCAGATCTTCATCAGCAACCCGGGTCAAAAGTCAAAGCATTACAAAACATCGGCATCCGCCAAAAGCTCAGATCCTCATCAACAACCCAGGAGCAAGGCATTGCACAAGACCAGCATCCGCCAGAAGCAAAAGTCCAAACCAAGGCACCTCAATGGAAAATCAGCAGATCAGCACCCCGGGGGCATGGGTTCATAATAAGAATTCTTGTGTTTTGATAATCGATTTAAATGAACATCACTTGATGGGATGAAACAATTTCAAAACAAAAACAAAACTCAGGTTCATGACAATTTCAACATCAATTGTGGGGCACCTTCTGCCATTTCCAGAATTCTCGAGTTTGTCATCGCTTAAAGGTCTTTTCAGGTCAACATAATCTTGTCGGAGTCCATTCCTTTGTCACAAGGTCAAAATAACCGGCGTCTACCAAATTCATGAGTAGTCATTCTCCACCTAGTCAAGAGCACCTTCAGGGAAGTCACTCTTTTGAGTCTGTTGAGTCAGCCTAGTCTTGTCCAAATGTACCCCCTTTTGAGTATGTCATCTCCGCCCAAATCAGGGGCATCTTTGTAAAGTCACTCGTATTGTCTGGACCTTGTCCAAATTCACACAAGGTCTCTTGTCTAGGCAACCTTTGGCGGTCTTGATATTCTTTAACTCGAGGAAGACAATTTCAATGCATGGAAAAGCCTATATGTGGATGAACAAGTCGATGGGTTCAAAACTGAAGCTTGTCATCTATTGGGGCACATTTGTCCAAGACTGGGGCACATCAGCTCAACGCCATCTACTGGGAGAAGCGCATACACCTGAGTTCAAGACTTGGGGCAGAAAATGCCAAAAAGCTCTAGCCTCACAGAAACCTGGAAGCTCAAAAGTCCTGACTAGGAGCAACCTTAAACCCAGACCCTGTCCAAAAGGAAAGACATTAAAGCAAAAAGAGATACCTTGCTGCGCCACCTAATTTCTAATAAAGGGAATGTTGTCATTGTGTCATCAAGCATCGAAACCTGAGTCTCACGCAAGAGTCCTCATGGACAAACTTTTTAATCAAATTTTGGAAATACATTTCTCACTCTAATCCTTTTTACAAGACCCTGCTGGTCTCACTCTTATCCTTGAGGGACTTTCACCGGTCTCGCTCAAACCAAGTTTTTGGGGGACCTCGCTAGTCCCGCATGAACCCTTCTAGGGACCCTTACCGGTCTCACTCATGAACAGCCTCATTGCTTTGTCTTGGATGGTCACGAAAGTTGATTGGCTCTGGTTCCAACACACATGAACTTAACCTACTGAGTAGTCGACCTATCCATGGCTGTTGACTCACTTTAAATCACTTTGGAGACTTCGCCGTCTCACTATAAACACTCTTTACTACTCACGAAGCCTCGTTTGCTGGTCGCTTTTCGGTCGTTCATTATTTGCAAAACATTTTCGGATTGGGTTTACTGGAAGACCCCAACACTGAGAGATGCCCAGAAGTCAGCAAAAGACCATGCAGAAGCCCAGAGACCTGCCAGAAAGTCAGAAATGTGGCAGATTGATAAGAGAGCCGGGCGGCCAACAGAAACAACCGCATGGCTAACCTATGTTGGTCGATCGGCCAAACCTAACGGATCAGAAATAAAACTTTGGTTTTGACCTCAGAACTTGTTCATACAGGTTTTTCATCACTTCTCTTGTGCAAACCAGTTGCAATGGGTATTTGAAAGTTATTGGGGGAGTTGCTTGGCAATTTTGATGGCATTTGGATAGACAGATACTTCAAAATCTAGGATACGCTGAAAATCTCGGATACTACGTTACTTCTTTGGTGTCAACGGCTTCAACAAGCCATGCAAGAGTTCATGAGGATTATACGAGATTATTTGCTGGAGTTTATGGAAAAGTTTGAAGCCCGGAAGTGCCCAAGCCCGAGATCAACCGAACAAGGAGTATCGGGGCACGTGTCACATATTGTCAGTTTCCTGTCACCCTCAAAGCGCAAAACAGGACCAACATCAGAAGCTACCACGACACGCAGGCCATACCCATAAAAAAAGCAAAGATGGGCAAACAGGCGCCCAAATCAAAACCAAGCACGTAGGCTCGTCCAAAGAACCAGTGTGACGTCTCTTAAAATCACGGCGACAGCCCACTGCCAAGTGCCGGTGCTCCTCAGGTGTACTCGGGAGGTCCGCATAGTCATCCACACTGCTATCACTACTATCACTGTTGTCGCCACTACCACTGCTATCACTGCTGTAGCCACTACCACTGCTGCCACTGTCACTACTACTGCTGCTCTCTATCTCCCGGGGAGTCCACCGCGACTCAGGTGTCGAACTCCCAGGAACACTCTTTTCCAGCCTGTCAACTGAAGACCGCAGCACTTTGTCAAACGGTGGGACTACAGGTGGGGCACGCCTCCGAGCTCCGCTAACATTCTTCATCAAAGGCAAAAGAAGAGGTATATCCTACACAAAAAGGAAAGAATTCGTCAGTAAACAGTCAAAGCATGCAAATTTCAAATCAGAATACAAAGGATACCTGGTCAGTCTCACTGCTAACAGAAGCTCTACGGCGACTGCCAGACTCGCCACCACCTCCAGTCCCGCGATCACCACCACGACTACTGCCAGCCCCACGGATACCACATGCACTGCTGTCTCTACAACTCCCTCCTGCTCTGCCACCCATGCGGCTACCTCTAGTACCATGGCCATCTCCAGCACCACGGCCGCCTCCTCGGCCAGCCCTACCACCACGTCTTCCACCAGCTCCATCATCTCCACCATCTCCTCATCACTGCTACCTCCCATCTCCCCGAGATCCTCCATAAACACATCCCCAGGCCACCTAATGGTGATCGGAATTCTAACAGAAATATCGTCACCGCCAACCGAGTACTCTCTCACTAAAACAGCACTCGCAACATCAGGAAAAACTACGTCACCACCACCTACACCCTCCTCCGCAGCCCGCGGGTAAATCAGAACATCCACACCACCAACATTCATCTCAATCTCAGGCAGAGGAACATTTATATCAAGATCAATATGCATCGAACTACTAGAAGCAGTAATAGTACTTACCGGGATATCAGTACTCTCCATGGTCGCCCAGACATCATCCATCACGCTGTACTGTTCTATTATTGCCCTAAGAGCATCACCACCCTCCACGGTCTCAATCGGCACTGACTCGCCATGCTTTAGTGAGGGAGCAGCCCCACCATCAACCGTACGGCCTTCCTCATGAGCCGCACGGGATACCTCTGCCCCGGACCCAGCCGCACGAGACCCCTCTTCTTCCACTTGAGCCGCACAGGACACCCCCTCACCGGACCCGGTCGCACGGTGCTCACCATCACCCGTTTCGGCCTCTGACTGGTCGACCTCTATCGGAACCGTTGAACCGGCCACGACGGCTTGGGCCACCATCTCTTTTGCCCCAGGAACCAACGTCGGCTCGTCAACGCCGGAAATAGTGGACGGATCATGATCCCCACCGGAATCAGCCATATCCGACGATGGGCTTTCGCTTATAACTTGATCTCGAGTGAAATTTGAGAAAAGAAAGGCAATCAAACGACGGAGATGGCTATCGCCCTTTTGAGGCTTTCGTAAACTGCTCTTGAGAAGTTCAAACACAAGAATGAAAAGACACAACCCGTGGGTTTCGTTCACAGCAAAAACCGCCCGATCTAGCCACACGGCTTACCCATTGGTACCGCACGGTTTAACAGTCTAAGCCGTACGGCTTACCTAGTGATGATTTCTCTGCCGCACGACATGCCCTTCGGTCTCTCTCTCAGCCGTTCGATTCCCTCTCGGGTATCCTTCCCCAAGCCGTGCGGCTGAACCCTCTTTGATTTCAAAAAATTTAATTCATGTGGGGCCACCCCCCGTACTTCCTATTTTTACAAATACACCCTCGCATTTTGAAGCCCTCAACGGCACTTTCCAAATTTTTAAAATTACTCTTAAGTCCTCAACGGCATTTTCCAAATTTCATAAAAATTACTCTTAAGTCCTCGAGGGCACTTTCCAAATTTTTAAAATTACTCTTAAGTCCTCGACGGCATTTTCCGAATTTCATAAAAATTACTCTTAAGTCCTCAACGGCATTTTCCAAATTTTTAAAATTACTCTTAAGTCCTCGACGGCACTTTCCAAATTTCATAAAAATTACTCTTAAGTCCTCGACGGCATTTTCCGAATTTCATAAAAATTACTCTTAAGTCCTCAACGGCATTTTCCAAATTTTTAAAATTACTCTTAACTCCTCGACGGCACTTTCCAAATTTTTAAAATTACTCTTAAGTCCTCAACAGCATTTTCCAAATTTTAAAAATTACTCTTAAGTCCTCAACGGCATTTTCCAAATTTTAAAAATTACTCTTAAGTCCTCAACGGCATTTTCCAAATTTTTAAAATTACTCTTAAGTCCTCGACGGCATTTTCCGAATTTCATAAAAATTACTCTTAAGTCCTCAACGGCATTTGCCAAATTTTTAAAATTACTCTTAAGTCCTCGACGGCACTTTCCAAAATTTTAAAATTACTCTTAAGTCCTCGACGGCACTTTCCAAATTTCATAAAAATTACTCTTAAGTCCTCGACGGCACTTTCCAAAATTTTAAATTACTCTTAAGTCCTCGACGGCATTTTCTGAATTTCATAAAAATTACTCTTAAGTCCTCAACGGCATTTTCCAAATTTTTAAAATTACTCTTAAGTCCTCGACGGCACTTTCCAAATTTTTAAAATTATTCTTAAGTCCTCAACGGCATTTTCCAAATTTTTAAAATTACTCTTAAGTCCTCAACGGCATTTTCCAAATTTCATAAAAATTACTCTTAAGTCCTCAACGGCATTTTCCAAATTTTTAAAATTACTCTTAAGTCCTCAACGGCATTTTCCAAATTTTTAAAATTACTCTTAAGTCCTCGGCGGCACTTTCCAAATTTTTAAAATTACTCTTAAGTCCTCATCGGCATTTTCCAAATTTCATAAAAATTACTCTTAAGTCCTCAACGACACTTTCCAAATTTTTAAAATTACTCTTAAGTCCTCAACGGCATTTTCCAAATTTCATAAAAATTACTCTTAAGTCCTCGACGGCACTTTCCAAATTTTTAAAATTACTCTTAAGTCCTCGACGGCATTTTCCGAATTTCATAAAAATTACTCTTAAGTCCTCAACGGCATTTTCCAAATTTTTAAAATTACTCTTAAGTCCTCGACGGCAGTTTCCAAATTTTTGAAATTACTCTTAAGTCCTCAACGGCATTTTCCAAATTTTTAAAATTACTCTTAAGTCCTCGACGGCACTTTCCAAATTTCATAAAAATTACGTTTTTAAGTCCACAACGGCATTTTCCAAAATTCAGAAATCATTTTTAAAGTCCACAACGGCATTTTCCAAAATTCAGAAATCAGTTTTAAGTCCTTTACGGCATTTTTCAAGATCCAAAATCATTTTTTTAAGTCCTTTACGGCATTTCCCAAATCCAAAATTACGTTTTTAAGTCCACAACGACATTTTCCAAAATTTAGAAATCATTTTTAAGTCCACAACGACATTTTCCAAAATTCTGAAATCATTTTTAAGTCCTTTACGGCATTTTTCAAGATCCAAAATCATTTTTTTTAAGTCCTTTAAGGCGGGTACTTATTTGATTTTTCAAAAAATAAATCAAATGTTTCTAAAATCCGTCAGGTACTTATTTGATTTTTCAGAAAAAAAAAATCAAATGTTTCTAAAATCCGTCAGGTACTTATTTGATTTTTCAGAACAAAAGTCAAATGTTTCTAAAATCCGTCAGGTACTTATTTGATTTTTCAGAAAAAAAAAATCAAATGTTTCTAAAATCCGTCAGGTACTTATTTGATTTTTCAAAAAAATAAATAAATGTTTCTAAAATCCGTTAGGTACTTATTTGATTTTTCAGAACAAAATCAAATGTTTCTAAAATCCGTCAGGTACTTATTTGATTTTTCAGAACAAAAGTCAAATGTTTCTAAAATCCGTCAGGTACTTATTTGATTTTTCAGAAAAAAAAGTCAAATGTTTCTAAAATCCGTCAGGTACTTATTTGATTTTTCAGAAAAAAAAATCAAATGTTTCTAAAATCCGTTAGGTACTTATTTGATTTATTCAGAAAAAAAATCAAATGTTTCTAAAATCCGTCAGGTACTTATTTGATTTTTCAGAACAAAAGTCAAATGTTTCCTAAAATCCGTCAGGTATTTATTTGATTTTTCTTTTTCTAAAATCCGTCAGGTACTTATTTGATTTTTCAAAAAAAAAAAATCAAATGTTTTTAAAAATCCGCCATGGTGCTTATGTAATTTTCATTCAGTAGCCCCGAAGAACTACGTTGGTCTGAGCCCTGGAAACGGGGTACGTAGGAAGCTCTAAGCGCGACCATATTTTTCTGTGAGTTTTGTTCTGTTTACTTGTTTTTCGCACTAAGACGATCAAAATTGGGACGTCTATGTCTTTTACGAGACTTGCATCTCAGAATGATGATTAAGTCTCGTCAAAGAGGGGCAACTGTAGACACCCCAATTTTAATCCAAGTGTTCCTTCATCATCGTCCCTCATCCGAGACTGAATGACATAGGTCATGTCACCATCAGGTCGCCTCTTGATCGAGGCACCCTGTCTGTCGCTCGAAAATCTGGCCAAGTATGGTGTAGACACCCCGATTTTGAACCCGGGATGCGCTCGAGCATTCCCGATGATGAAACGGAGCAATCATGACTACCCGAAACTTGTGAGAATGGTTTGAACTTGATCAAAATCAACCAAACATTGCCAAACAGCCCAAACCAACCCAAGCATCATCAAACCAAGCAAAACCATCAATCTGCCACCAAAGACCTTGAGCGCTCAAGCTTGAGGCTTTGAGCGCTCAATCCTGAGGAGCACCTTGAGCGCTCAAGCCTACGGCTTTGAGCGCTCAACTCTGATCCCAGTCAGGAATCTGCAGAGTATCTCATCATGAGATTTTCTGCATGGGAGCGTCTGGGGTGATCTCCTACGATCCTAATACGTATAATACACTCTAAAACAACCCTAAAACTACCCCTAACCCACTTTCAAATCAAAACCCACTCTCTCTCTCTACATTTCCCTCTTACTCACTCTCTATAAAAACTACTCACCACCCATGGTTTTGGGGATCAATTCACAGACTCCAAGCTCTCTTACACCCCCTGAAAATCGTCTACCATCCTCTCTCTAGAAAAACCACCCACATTTCACCCAAGCCATCTACAAAACCATCTTTCAAGTCCAAAATACCATTACTACTCATCATCCATCGATCAATCAACCTTACACACTATTTTCACCCATCCAGAATACTAACCAAACATCCATAATCGTCCATCCCCAAGCCCAAAATCAAGTTCAAGCTTCCAATCATTTTCAAAAAGGTAGTTAAACATGTGAAAATCTCACTATTTTGGTCCTTCTGAGGAAGACCAGTAGGTCCAAGCAAGCTTTCTGTACTTGCATTGGGCTTACAGGGACTGAAATAACTGAACAAAACATTTTTTTTTTACAGTTGTAATAGAGGTTGAGCGCTCAAGCCCTAAGGCTTGAGCGCTCAAACCCAGTTCTGGGTCAGTCACTGTTTTGCTAATTTTTGCACTCTTCACTTGTTTTGATCGCCATTAAATGGTTGAATATGTTCATTCTCAAAACAGTTTATCTCCATCTCTAAAGCACATGCATGAGTGTTAATCTGCCATTTCATGATGATTAAATGTGAAAAGCTTTGTAAATCCTACTTTCAAAGGTCAAACACTGACTGATTGATGTTTTAATCACTTGTTCCATACATCGGGGATCCTGAGAAACATTTAAAATTCATTTTCAAGTCAGAAAACTAGAAAGCCAGATTATGGATTGAGCGCTCAATGGCATGCACTTGAGCGCTCAAGCTGTTCTTGAGCAGTTGATGTTTATGTATTATTCTTGAAAAGTGGCGCTGTAAATTAACTAGAAGGTGTGTGTGAGTTGTTATTACTGTGCTTATGATCTGGATCCCTCTCTCTCTTCCATTTCCAAGTATTTCCTTTGTTAATTTGTGGTGATTCTCCTCTTTTCATCATTCTTTAAGAGATCAATCCACCTGTTCTCATCTGATTCTCCATAAAAAAAATGTTTCATCAATGTTTGATCTTGTAAAGAATGAGCAAAGAAGTGATGAAGAGGCATGAATTCACAGAAGCCAGAAACTGGTTTGAGCGCTGAATCCATGAGCATTGAGCGCTCAAACTGGTTTGGAAGGTTGAGCGCTCAAGCCATCACCCTTGAGCGCTCAATCCCTATTCTGGGATCCAGATTGTTAGTCAGTTTATTAAGTCTCATGTTCATAATTTCTTGAGTTGTTGTATAATTTCTGTTGTAATTTACTTCTGTGAATGTTTGTAGTCTCATGTTCATCATTCATGTAGGACACGTGCACAAGTATCCACCATAGATTCGTATCTTTTGTGTATATATTGTCGTTATATGATTCCTGTCCCCGATTCCCTATTTATGTGGATAAATTAAATTTCAAATACTTCCAAAATCCCACAAAATGTCGAGTAGAGACCGGTTCACGGACCGGGCGAGAGGGGTGCCGTAAAACCCTTCCCCTCTCGTAACCAAACCTCCGAATCCGAGAAATCTTTGGTTCCGCCATGATCAGTAAAATCTTTTCCAATGGGCAAACGAGTCACATTTTTAATTGGTTTCTGGGGTTCGGACCTCAAATCCGGGTGGCGACTCTAACAATCGCAATCTTTTCAAAGGGTAAAAACTGCGCAATTTCAGTGGGCCGTCCACATATGGAAAATTAACTTTTTTGGGAAGTTTTGATTTGGCTAATAAAAAGTCCCGGTATTTGTTCCTTGGATTTTTCTAAGCACAATGATATAATCGGATGCTCTTTTCGAGTACGGGAAGATTATCTTTCAGCCCTTTTCTTCGGAGAAAAACGTGCCATCTTTTGCCTTTGTACCAAAAGTGGGGGGATGAGATTTTGATTGGATTGGGATATCAAAATTCTAGAAATGCCATTGTTTCCCAAAGGGGGGGGGGGGGGGGGTACTTCCTTATTTTCATAAATAAATTAAAGTAAAGAAAAAATCTTTACTTAAGTTTGGTTTATGAAAATAAGTACCCCTGTGCATCCCCAATGATGAAAGAAACACTCAGCAGTACCTTGGAACAACTAGTCTGGACTTCAGAATTTTTGGTCACACAAACCATAACCGTACGGCTTACTGCTATAGCCGCACGGTTCACCTTCTCACAACCTAGCCGTACGGTGCATCCAGTTCAGCCGCACGGTCAACCCGTCTAACCGTGCGGCTATGTGTCGGAAAATATTCGAAAAATCTGACAGCAGAAGCATCTCATCATTTGGAACGATTTCTTACAGATTTAATTCCATTCTCACGCCTATAAAAACCCTCATCCATCTCTCCCATAGAGACGGCAGAAATACCACCACTCCGATACGCCGGAAAAATCTCCGGTCACCCACTGTCCAAAATTCCTGCCCGTAATAATCAATCCATTCCTCCGTTCTTTGTTGTTTGTTCTTCACTTAAGGACTTCCAGTAGCCTACTAATCGCGAAAAAGCCTCACCCCAGTTTCATATCCGAAGCTTCTGAAGTTCTTAAAGCTATTCAAAGGTACGAACCGTGTTTCTAGAACCGAGTCCAGAACCTTGGTTCTTTGAGGGGATCCGCCCGGGTAGAGGATGGTTCCAATAATCATTCCTAGGCTCGGGTGGCCATGTTTTTACTTCAATCAAATCTCTCGAATCTGTATCGGACGATATTTTCGGTTATCGCAAGGTACGGTTCTTGCGAGGAGATACACTTCATTTACTACTTTCTTTCAGTATAAAAACATTTCAACAGAAGTTTTTTTTGTCAAAAAAATTGGTTTTTACAAATAAAACCGAGCTCCTGTTGAGAAAACAAAAATTTGAAAAATCTTTCAAAAGATTAACCGTGCGGCTCACCTAAGTGAACCGTACGGCCAACTTAGGTAAGCCGTACGGCTAACCTATGCAGCACAAAAATCTTCCTTTGTTTTCCCCTGTTCATACCCTGTTTTTCTGACTTTCTGCAATTTTTTATTGCACATTCATCCCTTCACTCTTCTATTATTGCTATTAAGTTCTTTGTTTAATTTTATTTCCGTTATGGTTTTGTCTATTTTTATTTCTCATTATTTATCTGCTTAACTGTCAAAGTTTTCAATAAAATGTTTTCCAAAAATCCCACAAAAATTTAGTAGAGACCGGGAATACCCCGGGCGAGCGTGGTGCTTTTCAATAAAACCTTCCCCGTTCGTAACCTGGCTTCCGAATCCAAGAATCTTTTTCCAGATCAAATCCTTTTCCAAAACGGCACGAGAGTCATCATTTATTTTTCAAAGCAGGTTTCTCGGGTACCCAAAATCATTTTCCAAATAAATCCCGGGTGGCGACTCACATTTTTCTTTTCACTTTTTAAACACGAAAGGCCGAGCCGCGTGGCGCCGTCCACAACCATGCCGCTTACGTGAGGGCAAGGCAGAGCCAAGTCTTGACCTTACCCGATAGTGGCAATGGCAAGACCGAGGAAAACTTTGACCACACCATTCACTCAGAATTACTCGAGATCTAGTGATTTGGTGGCTAAAGAACAAGAGGTCACTGCAGAAAGATACTCGCGGAGTAGCACTCACAGGACCACCGCAAGTGTCACTAGGACCTAGGCCTGGCAGTACAAAAGCAATATTTGCAAATGCGTCATGTGACGCATGTCCACAATTGACGGCCTAGAAAGAGTGGTCAAGTCACCTAGAAATAGAATATTCCTTCTACATTTTAGAGACTTTTTTTTTCAGATCCCGAGAGTGATTCGAGAGAGAAAAAAAAATCTTTCTAAAGAGTAGTCACTCTCAACCCTTGTTCTTTTTGGGGAAATCCTGCCAAGGATTTCTTCATACTATTTTGCCTTGTTTTTCCGCAGTCTTTAGATTTTCTCTTAATCCCTCCACTAAACCGTTCATTACTCTAATCCCTCTCCGATTAATACTCCCTCCGTTCCAAAATAAGTATCCTTTTTTAGACTGCGTGCCATTTTCAACCGCTTATATCTTTTAATGTATAATAGTTTTTTATGGTTTTGAAAATTTATATAATAGAATTAATTACTATCTATTAAATGAGATTCATAATTCATATTTTTTGAGGTTCACATTAAAATATTCCGTCCGACTCCTATTTCTTTTTCATCGTCGTTGGTCCTTCTTTCACTAATGATCTAATGATTGGGTCTTGTAGTGGTAGAACCTGGTGAACTAGGCGTACTACTTCCCAACCTTCTGTGGGCCTTACTTCTCTTATGATTTTTTTTTATTTTCTTTAGTTTAGTGATTGATATCCGAACGAGAAAGATGTCTGATCTTATATACGATACCACCAGATGCACTCTTTCCTTTTCTCGACGTTACATATAGAAATATAATTAAGCATACGCAGCTTCAACCAATGGTGAGAGAGAAGCACGAGTAAAACTTGTGACATGGGCGATCTGACGATCTCTCAACCAAGGGCTCAGCCTTAGAGTTTGAGTCCCATAGTGGTTAGCCTCGAAACCAGCTCATATTCTTTTGTTCCAGTTGTCAGTGATGAAGAAAAATATTGGCATGCAGTCTCAAAAGGAACACTTATTTTGGAACGGAGAGAGTACTCGATTAACGAACCCAGGGATTTTTCACCTCCTACACCAATAAATTCAAGAAAAAAGTTCTTACTGTACTAGTTTTGCATTATAAAGTGGTAGCATTGGGGAAAAGAAGTACAAAGTGGTAGTATTGCAACTTGCAAGTCTTTCAGTGGCTGTACAGAGTAAAGCACAGAGTATGAGAAAGTTTGGTCGGTTTGGGGTCCCACCTATGGCGTTATCCATTCACCCCATTGGTGGGGTTTGTGGTGGCGCAAGTAAATCCCACAAAACAAAAGTGTGGTGTGTGCCCTACATAATAATATTTCTAGGTAAGAGCATCGCCAAAAAATGGCAAATTTGACACAAGATAAAGAGAAATGGCAGAGTCGTTCTTTCCATATCAGCATTTGTGTGTTGCGCACTTTTCTTGGTCTCAATCTCACTCAATCCCAATAAAAATATTTTTAAATGACCTACCGGCCGTCATCGATTTTTAGATAAAATTATGAATTTGGTTCCATTCATACAATTCTGCTAAGTTTGACAAAATACTACCTTGGCATGTCAAAAAATTACTTTGACTAGAGATGCTCTGGTCCGTCAATCTATGAGACCATTCTAATTGAGTAGAAAATCGATTAGTATATCTTTCAACGGTAAACATATGGGTATAGACGGGAATGTCTAGAAAATGTACCGATTGTGTTTGGGAACTCACTTTTGGTCCCACACGGGTGATCCGAACCGTTCATTATTCTTAAAACATTATTCTGAGGGGCTATACAAAATTTCAGCTCAGTCGGACGGTTAAAAGTGCTCGAACCAAAGTCTCACCGTTTCAATCAAATTTTCGGATCACTCGTGTGGGACCAAAAATTGAATCCCCGAACACGATCGGTACATTTTCTGGACAATTCTCTCTGTACATGTAGTCGGGTCCATCTTTCAACTGATAATACTTTTACTTATGCAATACGATGTTTTTTTGATAAATCTCCATTTAGTTTTGTTAAACAAAATTTCCAAAATACTTAAAGCTTTACTATAGATTATAATATATAATACATTGAAAAGTGACACGAACTCTAAAAAACTTCTATAAAATGGGCACGGATCCTCCCTAATCAGAATCAATTGCCACCTGATAGCCAATGTGACTTCTTTCTTAGGTCTCCCGATTAGTGGTGATGGTGGGACCCGCTTTAGATGCTTTCTTCTTTTTCTTTTTCTTTTTTTTTTCTTTTTTCCTGTGGTAAAAAACTGCTGCGAGTCGCTGCATATGCATATGAATTGTATGATGTGGGCCTTACAGAACCTTTCCATTCCAACATCATATCCCCACGAAAAAGGCTTGACTCATATAAACACTTCGATTGGAAGCAACAAGTTGTGTTCGCCCATTTTAAGTGGTTGATAATTGACACCGTTTAGAAATTCAAATTTTGAATTATCAAATTGCTGAGATATCCCTAAGTCCTAGTAAATTGTTGTTTTTGTTTCGGGAATCCAACTTTTTATGAATATTATATATATAATTGTTCAAAGAAATGAAAGAAGTACCAGATTTTCTTTATAAACTTTTTAAATTGACCCTTTATTTTGGACAATCAAAAAAGAAAGAAAAAAAAAAACAACATTTTGAAACGAAGAGAGTAACTTCACTGTTCAATCGTGATTCGGTTTGTAAAGACTCTCAATGGGAATTGTTTGACGTATGGCTACAAGCCATGGCGTCGAGTTTCGAATCCGAAATGAATTCATATGAAGCCCTTGAAAATAGAAAGAAAGATGCAACAACGAGACAGGAGACCAATCTTTCGAAAATGAACTCGGATATTGATGAACTCTATAAAAGAGTTATCTATATTGTTGAAGGCATCTTTAGGGTGATCTCGTAATTCAAGCAAAATTTGCTTCCAGAGTCCTTTTTGTAAAGAGTTATTTTGTTGTTTTGATTGAGGATAACTGTTTCTTTAATGAAATTTTTAAACATTTCACCGTGCAGACCTTGTCAAACACATTACCATATGTTAAGAATCAAATTGATCGAAATATCACTGATTACATTATCATATAAAAAAATGTGGCCTAATCATGTGGCTCTTGGTATTGAATAAACCTGAGTTTGGACATAGATTCCTACAATATTGGCCGCTTCGGTGGTGATCAGATTCAAGAAACTACTACGGGGTGACACTGTGACAGTCGAGCAAGTTACTTTAATCCCTTAAAGGGGCTGGTCAATCCTGTTCGGATAGTTTTCGGACCCTTTCCGGGTCTATTTGATGATCGGAACCATTACCATTTTAGACATTATTGAGAAATCTGGCACACAAAAAATCATGCTAATCAGTTATTTGATGTTCTCAACGAGATCTAACATATATTAACGGTTTCGATCATCAAAACGAATTCGAGAAGCACCCGAAGACGACCCGGACCGGAAAGTAATTAGTGAGTAGAACCAACTTGTGTATTGAAATTTACCAAAAAAAACAAAAACAAAAATCTTGTGTATTCTCATATTGGAAAGCTAAAAAAGGGGCACGTGTCGCAAACTGGGTCCTGGTTGGTGGTTGGTACTTCTGCCAAGACAAAAAGTTTTGTCACGAGGCAGTACCATGCATACCATAGATACTGTTGATTTCAGATTTTCTGTTCGTTTTTTTGGCAGAAAGAAAAACGACAGGGCGGCTCTTAATACTGAAATGAATCAATGAAACACAACTCGTGCAATTGCTGCAACGTATGCGTATCTGCCATTTCTATTGCTGCTGCTATCAAGGAAGATATCCTCCTCCTCCTCTCTGTCTGTAAGCGCGAGCCGGGGTGGATGCTCGAGCACGAACATGATTGAATAAAACGTTTTTAAAAAATATCTCAAAATACTGAAAATTTAAAATCGACAGAGAGCGGAAGCGAAGGTTCCTATTGAAGGACACACGCACACTCTTAGACACGCAACCCTATCTGGTGTTCGGAAAAAAAGAGGTCCCAATGGACATAGCTCATTTGAAGAGAAACGAATCCATAATTCCCCATAGATGAGTAAAACTCTCTCGCTCGATTACAATACATGAAAAAAAGTAAGTTTTTCTATTCACTTTTATATATAAAAAGCCACAAAAAAGTTCATATTTCACCTCAAAAATTCGTAATCAAACACCATAAAATTTGTAAGTTGGACAAAATAATATCATAAAATGGACCACAATATTCATTAAGTGGACAACAAAAGTTGACCAAAAAGACTGAGTCTTTTTTAATTGCGCCAACTTTTTGAGCCATAAAGCTCATAAATTAAACCACAAAAATTTACTCTTAAACCACCAAAAAAACTCATTTCATGAGCCACAAAAAAATTGTAAAGCGCATGCCGAACGCTACAAACTACTCCCTCCGTCCCCAGATTTTGGTCTCTCGTTTTATTCTAACCGGATAAAAAATTAGTTATAACTTCAAATCGGTAATGAATTTTATATTTAATATGAATCTTGTTTGACAAATCTCAATTAATTCTATAAAATAATGTTTTCGAAATCACGTAAAACAATATAAATTATGAGATATAATCAATTAAAAAGTGGCACAAACTCTCAAAATGGACAAATAAATTGGGACAGAGTGACTATGTAATCTGTAACCATATTCCAAAAAGTGGTTCAGTACAGATTCGAAACTAGGACCGTTTATAATAGGCGACTACTGTTCCATTCCCACGCTTCCCAGTTCCCACCACATGCACCAGTGATTGTTGACTTGTAATCTTTGTTACGCCCCTATCACTCTCAAGGAAGATTTCCTCGGTTCACAACACAGTAAAACAGAGATTCTTGAGAGAGAGAGAGAGAGAGAGCCTGCTTTTACTGTTCCATTCCCACGCTTCACATTTGCACTGCAAGTAATAACGAGTTTACTCTCCTAATAAGCTAGCATGTTTGATTCCCACCGACAACAATAAATGGCTGGATCCATTGAAAGTTTGTCGATCTAGTCCTTAAATTAAAGACATTGGAATTATAGTCAAGACGCTAGGACAACCATATTATATACTTTATCCGTCCTGCAAACATGGTCTTGTATTTCATTTTGTGGTCCAGTATTTAATTTTGAGATGTCTCATAAAGGAAACCCGAAAGTCGTCGTTTTAAAACAGCGGTGTTTCAGTCGTCGTTTTAAAACAGCGGTGTTTCAATGCTATGAGAAAGCCCCTCTTTTTACTTGCGAAAACCCCATTTGGCACGGCGAATTACTCAATTTTTAGGTTAATGATTCATTGAAATGAGCCCCACAAAGATGATTTAACTACGAATTCTGAAAAGCTTTTACTGATATAGGATTAAGCTAATTTTTTTTTTGTAAGAACCCATAAAAAAAAACATGTGAAGAATAATGAATGATTTGAATCATTTTTGTGTGACCCAAAATGTGTCCCACAAAAAATCAATGAATCATTGATCTAAAATTGAGTGTTTACCTAATTAATTCTGAAAAAGCCCTTACCGATATCGGATTATGATAATTTATTACAGGAACCTGGAAATAAATATGTTAAGAATAATGAGCAGTTTGAATTATCTTTGTGAGACCCCCAAAATGGGCCCCACAAAAAACAGTATGAACCATTAATCTGAGATGGTGTTCCGCTGATGGTGTTTTTAGAATAAGCTGGTTTTTACAATTTTTTACTATATGATTCTATTGTAAAAAAATAATCTGCAGTATGATTTTTGAGAAAAAATATTTTTTGTCAGTGGAACTGCCCCCTCCATATTTCGTTCGTGCCCAACGGAAATTTTGGAAGCACAAGGGGGGACCCTCAAAGCATTAAAACAATGCCCCCTTTGAGTGCCGCCCCTTTGGAACCGTAGAATCCCCAGGTCCCTCATTATATTTGTCAATTTTGAAAGTTTCCCAAAAAAAAGTACTAATACAATATTCCTATTTTGCCCCTTCTTTTTTTGTTGGGATCATCCCATCCCGTGTGGGTCGTATAGCCCTGGGGTTATATATACTCTTGTAGTCTCTCTTATTTTGATGTGTGGTAGCATAATGTGAGCGGGACAGGCTGAGAGTGTGAGAGGGGGAGCCGGTTGTGGCTTCCCCCGCCGGAGTGAGAGCCGGTTATTGCTCCTAGAAGAGGTTTTCAACTTGTATATTGTGTGAATATATTTAAGGGATTTTTCTTCAGATTTCTTGTGTGTGTTTGAGTGCATGTGTGACCCGGAAAGCACAATATTTTTCACATTAAATAACTTAGGATATCTAGAGACAATCCATCAATCGAGGGGGAAAATTGGGAAATTAACTTAAGTACAACGTTATAATTATGTTTCCTAAATAATTTGGCTTCCCAATGAGGATCCAACAAAATGGGATGGAGAGAGTATATAAAAAACTAGTAATAGACGCTACATACACACTAGAGGTGTTAAACGGGACGAGTCGACATAGACAAGGAACATGCACAACACGTTTAAAGAGTGGCATGGCAAAGAGCCAAAGACTCGGGCACGTCACAACACGATCCCTATAGAAGGGTTAGGCTGGGCAAGTATTTTGTAGCACGTAGCATGGGCACAGAAAAACACGAGTAGGGCACAACAGAGATAGGAGTAAACATCAGGAACACTTAATTTATAGTAGTAAATTAAAATCAAGAATACTTAATTGCTACCAAAAAGACAAAAAAACTTAGAGCCTGTTTGGGCGCTTACTTTTTGCGTTTTCCCGTCTTGGTTTTCACTTCTGCCTGTTTGGGTGCCAGGTTCTTGGAATGAGTTCTGAAAAACTCATTCTTCATTTTCGACTTTAGGAGCAAAAACCCAGAAACAGCTCAGAGCTTCCTTTTCCCATTCTCGTTTTGCATTCTTGTTTTTTATTTTCTCGTGAACCTTTGTTTTTACCTCTCTGTAAATTACCCTTTTAACCTTTTGGGTGGATGAAATGTTGTATCTTCTTAGTTCTTGCATTAGTATGATGGGGCAGGAGATGTAATTTTACAAAGTTCTGGTCTACTACATGTCCACATGTTCGGCTTATGTTTTTTTTTTTTTGCCAAATGAGAGAATCATGTCTGGCTTATGTTGTCTAATGAAAAGATGGGTCATTCTGTTGTGTAGTTTCATTTGTTGTTGCCTGAGAGGTTACGTCTGTTTTAGCTAAATAAAAAGGCTGAATTATTTTTGACAATAATAGTGTGTGTACTAATGATAGCAAATTTGTGGCCTCTTACTTAAGACAAACTGAAAAATCAAACAATGATTGTATTTGTCAATACTCAATAAACAAGAATCAACTATAATTCCTAATTAAAGACCTAAAACAAAACACAGTACTGCTAATAAATTCTTGATGACGACAGAATTTTATTGGTGAAAACCAAAATTTCTCTTACGCTAACAAAAAAAGCTTTGCAAGAAGATACTACAAAAAAATTGAGTTTTAGTGACACCCTAGTGACAACGACGTGTCACTAAAAGTGCGTTGCTAAAAGGTATTCAGTGACAGTTTTTTCTACTAAGCTGTCACTAATTACAGAATTAGTGACAACGCACTAAAAAATTGTCACTAAAACTCTTTAACAACACGCTTTTAGTGACAACCTAGTGACAAAATCATTGTCACTAAAGATCAATTTTTTTTTGTATGAGGCAATCATTGAAGATATACCAATAAAAGATGTTAAGAAGCACTGACCAACTAATGAATTTAGTCGCACATTCAACAATTTTCTAAAACTAAACTTATATAATATACGAGTCAAAAGCAAACCTGTATATTCTCTTTGTTGTAATAGCTTTTTCCCTTTTTCCGTTCCGTGGTATGACCTTACTATGAGTTGTTTGTCACCCGTATTATGACCTAAAATAATTATGAATTGCAAAACACTAAGGCAATATTCTCCAAACCTATCAATTGTATTGGGCCTAATTTTGCGCGCAACCCCTTTACTAGTGATTTACAAAGGTCATAGTTCCCGCGCCAGTATTGGAGCATTTTCTTTTGGAATGTAGCCCTCCATTTGTTGGTAAAACTGTAGAAGTATGAAGATAGATACACAAGGTAAACCTAATTGGTGTTGCAAAAGGGATCAAATTTCTGGAAATTTGATAATGGAGGAAGCACTTTTAAGCCTTGAAGGCCAAATTGAAAACAGATGAATGGCTCTGCTTCTTGGCCATCACTGGAAAACGTCTTCATGTGATCACAGCTTCACTTTTCCCTTTGAAAGGTGATTTATTGTGAAGAATTTTTCCTTTTTTTTATTGTGAGGATTTTCCCTTCCTGCAAGTTTATTCTGTTTTCTGGATCAATTTTCAAGTGTTAATTCATGTTACAAATCCAATCGTAGTCCACCAAAGAATTCGTCGAGGTGGTGCTTACAAAGAAATGCTTATGCTTATGTAAGATTTTGATCTGCTTTTGAGTTGCTGTTTTATTCTAGATTCTACGTTAAATTTGAATCATTGCCCAAAAGTTTTATCAAAATCATACAATTTCCTCTCTAATCCTTCACAATCAAGGGGAGATTTTGTAATTTATATTCCCTTCAAATCTCCAAAATGAAGAACGGAAGTGACATATTAAGAAGAGATTTTGTAATTTATATTCCCTTTTCTTCAAAAAAATTATACTTTTTAGAGGGTTCCATCCTCCTTTTTGGAGAATCCATAGGAGGATGGATCCCTCCAAAAAGTACAATTTTTTGAGCAAAAGAGGACAAATTACAAAATCTCTCTTCGATATGTCACTTCCGTTCTTCGTTTTGAAAGAAAAAGAATGGGGGAGATGCTCTTTTACGGGACCAATGCTGGATTCTGAGGTTGGAGTGGGTCCAGGGGTGTTCCCAGTTCATTTTTGGAGCGGCAAAATTTGACTTGTAGTTGTATCCATAGAGATTGTTGAAAAAAAGAACTAAAAATCAAATTATTATTTTTTTAGCATTTAAGCTTCATGGTGCTAAGCCAGGCAGGCAATTGATTCCCTTTCGCTTTGCTACTGTAATTAGTGAAAAGTTGCTTCAAATTTGGATTCACTTCTCCAATAAGAAAAAATTTAGGGCTGATAAACGAACCAACTTGCTCAAACTTAAAAATTCACTTCTCCCTGAGGCAATAATTAGGGCTAATAAACGAACCAAGCTACTCAAGTTTGAGTCGTGTTCGCTCATTAAATGCTCGTCGAAGATCGATTTGTGAAGTTAAGAATCAAGCCTGAATATTTTATGTTGGAATTCACCCATGTGGGTGAAGATGCTTCTAGTCAAAGATTGGGATAGAGATCAGCCGTATTTGTTGAAGATTTGCTGGCCGCAATTCATGACTCCCTCCCCTGATTATGTTTGTTTCCCGAGAGAATCCCTATAAGTATTGATTGTATTTGAGATGTGAGTAGTGAGTAGTGTGGTAGCAATGTGAGAGAGGGTGAGGTTGAGTGAGAGGGGGAGCCGGTTGTGGCTCCCTGGAGAGGTTTTTCATGTTTCGTGTATATTTGTGTGTGTGTGTCTACACGCGCGCACACACACATACACACACAAAGAGGGAGTTTTCCTCAGATTGATGTGTGTGTTTTGTGCGTAGGTGACCCTTGAGCACAACATTTTATTGAAGCTCTTTAAACTTTCAAACCAAACTTGAACGGTTCGTTTGGTACATGTAGTATAAAAAGGGTCAAGTTACCCGTGTTTGACTCGATTAAAGCTTGTTGGAGATCATATTGACTATGTTTGGTTAGATAGTTTAATTTAGTTTTGATGATGTCAGCAGGTGTAATGAGTGGAGAGAGATAGAGAGAGAAATGAGGAAAATGATGATGTCATCAAAGCTAAAACTAAAACTAAACAGGAAAACGAACAAGGCCAATTATCTCATAAACAAGTTGAGCGGTAACATATTTTCAATACCATTAACTTTTCAACCCAAGTTTGAACAAATAACTGCTCGGCGTTTTTTACTCGTTTATTACCCCCACTCCAATTCGGTGGTTAAATTTCTATAGCAGAAAACAATTCATTCATCACACATCTTACAAAACACTAGGATAATAACTACTAAACGATTAACGAATATTTCAAGGAATTGCTTTTCACTGTTTTCAAGCAGAGGCTAAACAAGTTTAGGTCATGTTTTCATCCCACATCGATTGCCAGTGTCCAAAGCGAGCAAAGAAAGAATATAAAATTTCAACCCAACCACTGTGCCAATTCATACCTTTCTCGGCCTTTTGGCTGAGATCAAGTGTAGTATCTGTTCTTATTAGTTTAATATCTGATACGTGAGTCATCGGCACACATGATATTAAATTAATTGTTTTAAGGGGAGGGTCTACCACAATATCTTGTTGTTGGGACTTTCGAGTGTTGTCTTGGTTTTACACTATTGCCTTGGCTTCGCGCACCCCACCCAAATCAGTATTAAATGTTATAGTCTATCCTAAGGGGAGCAATAGCTTTTTGATGTTGATTTAATTCGTTTACTATCCCTCAACTTTGTACAAATCTTTTTAACAGACTTCCGCCCGCATTAAGTTCAAAAACCGGAGAGGCAAAGAAAGGAAAAACCTCATGTATATAGTTCGTTAAATTCGATTTGCACACATATCGCATGTGCCCAACCCCCAAGAAGTGGTTCGGTGGAGATTGAATTTGAGGTGGTTTTTTTTTTAATGGTTTGGAGCTATGAAGCACCGACACTTCTAGAGGTCGCCGTGTCCACGTATCGGACACGGGGACGCGTATTGGACACGTCACGTGGCGTGTTCTTTAAATTAAATTATTTTTTGGAGGGGGACACAGCATGGATACGCGTGTCCCACATATACACTCCGTTTGTGTATATGTATATATGTATGGTATTGTGTTATATATTTCCATTATGGGTGTATAGGGTGTATATCTTACATATATGTGTGTGTACCAGTATATATACTAGTTTATAACAGTGAAGATATCCTACATATCAAAAGAAAAGTGTATATATCTACATATATAAACTGTTACTGCATCCATATATGTTTTATTTATATATATAATTAGTTATTTATTTATTTATATTTGTCGTGTCCCCCGCCGTGTCCGTGTTCATTTTTAGAATTCACGTGTCTTGTGTCCGTATTCATGTCAGTATCCGTGCTACACAGAATTTGCTATCTTCGATCTTCCTTTCAATACCACATACGCCATTTTCACGTCCACTCATCCCACATTTTGACCAAGGCAAAATATTCATCACCTTTAAAAATTGGAAGCCAAACTGGCAACATGTACGATGCTTTAGTCTGTATAGATCATAAATTTAATTCCAGTTTCCATGGTATTACTTTGATCTGTTAGGGTACCATTCATTGAATAGCATATATTAATTCCAAACTTAATTTCAAATTTTTTTAACAAAATAGAGAATATTACTATATTAATAAATGCCCAACGACACGAAACTTAATTTCATACCATGGTCAATTTTTTCAGTTTGTAAATCAGGACTCCAAGATGAAGCGGCTACCGAATTGACTGAAGGTGTTTTTTTTCCCGATGTCGCGTTAATCGTACTTTAGGAGGCAAAAACATATAGTCCCACTTTGAAAATAAAATGAGACCTTGAACTATCAAGAATTTGGTGTTTCCCTATTCAGGAGTTTTCGTTCTTTTCCCAGAAAAGAAAAGAGATTTAGATTTTATTGGTTACAATAGGCCGGGACACATGCGAAACGTGTTCATGTCAAATTTTGATTATTTTTCAGATATACGTTTTATTGGTTATTAGAGGCCAGGGCACATGCAATAGTGTGTGCCTGTACGATTTTTTTTTATTATCAAAGTTCGATTTGTACACGCCACGGCCTCTAGTTCTAATAAAGGGAGCTTTGTCAAACTATAATTTGATCGCCAGAATTTCCCTGAAGGTATGATTTACTTTAGTTGAACAAGATTTCCCAGTTTATAATCTTCTACTTGGTAATACATATATATACTAGTGGAATACTTAAGCGCTTCTCCCACTCATTCTTAATTTTGTACTTGTAAGGTTTAAGAAATACAAATAATTGACAGTGTGATATACATAAAATATTAAAATATAGTGATGCAACTCTTACCTATTTACATCTAGTGTATTACGAAATTGCAATTATCAATAAAGTGTTTGAATTTTTAGCACGAGCACAGCACAACACGGGAATTGACACGGGCACGGCACAGATTTAGGCGTGCCTGTGGGTACGCCGGGCCGAGCATATTCTAAAATGGGCTGACACAGCATGACACAACTAATAAATGGGCCGGGCTAGGCACGACAAGAAGCACGTTCGGCACGGAACTAAATAGGCTAGGCTGGCACGGCACAACCCATTTGACACCTCTAATACAAACAAGATCTATGAGTCATGATAGCAGGGATATACAACTCATATAGCAAACATTGCCACAAGATCTAAAGTGGACCAGACACAAGCATGCAAAAACATTAGGTTTAACTGCTATTCTTATGTTCAAAATTGTGCAGATTGTCTGAAACCGGAACTATTTGGATCTTGCATTGGTAACGAAAACAGTAAAGGAAAATCTCGGAAAATATACAACAGTATAAAATAAGCTCTATTTCCCCCCTTAACAGCATATTGACTAAAAGAATCATTTTGTTTAGCTAGCCATAAAAACTGTAAGTAAATTAGTTTCATGTCTCTTAAAAAAACCACGATCTAAAATGAACCAGATACAAATTCACTCGACGCCACAATCAGAACAAAAGCAAATTCAGATGAAAAACCAAGAATTTGCCCAAGAACTAGCTAAGCAACAGTAATCCGAGAATTACATATATACACGTACGTACGTAAGTTCCCTTTCCCGGAAGAAAAAGAAGGAATTTTATACAGCTCATTAGCAGGAGGAAAACACCATTTCCTATGATCTTCCGGATACAAAAGATACAAGAAGAAATGACAGAGAACACCTCAACAGATTTTCAAAATTTCCAAATGAGAAGCCAAGACTAATCATTCGGTTTACACTTGTTATCTCTTGAGCCGCCTCTGCTTGACTTTGCAAAGTTTTGGTGTAAAGTTAGCTTTCAGAGTGGAGATAGTCATAAAGAGATCAGTTCTACACACGTGTCGTCAGGCAGTAGGTACGCGAGTAAGTTGTAATATTTGCGTTCTCAAACTAAAGTACTTAACCTGTTAATGAGAAAACAATAAATTACTATTTTTGATGAAGTGGACTTCATTGTTAGTAACAATAAAACGGGTGGCCAAATGTACCTGCATGGCTGCTAACATGGACAAGAAATCCTTGCATTGTTCAAGCAAAGCCCGCTCTTTGGAAATCACTTTCACAAGTTCAGCCACCAAAGAATTCACTTCCTCCACCTGAACATGGTGAGTGTCACAAGGATACTATACTGTATTGATTACATTATGGTTTCAGTAGATGTTCAAATCTAAAAGTGCTCCAACATCTTTCTTCAGAATTAGCCAGTTTAAAATATCAAGTAATCGGTCACTTGTGCAGTTATGCTGTTAAAGTGAAGGGGACCAAGAAATTTCAATAAATCATCAAATTATTGATATTTGTAATAAGTAGTTTTGTAGGTTGGCTAATTGGTCACATTTTCTTCATTTTTTTTCATTAAATTGTATGAATTCATATTTCATACTAGATTGGATATGAAATTGGAACGGCTAACTAAAAAAAGGATAGGATAAATTAGGTTCGTTTTGCAAACTTGATGTTGATAAATCCATGAGTCAAGAAATTCATTTCGGATAATTGAAACTTCTCGAACTGTTTCTTTCTATGAACCAAAAAGATTTGTGCTAAAACAACATATGCTAAGAAGAACAAAAGGCGTTGAAGACGTAATAGATCTTGAAGTACGATTTATGAATCTCCCTAATCCTTCACATACTAGAGTTTATGGAATTGAAGAAAAATAACCTTTATATAATCAAATTTTAATTCCAATAAAATGATCCACAGCAAACAGGCATAGGCGAACTAAATGGCACTTGGAGTTCCAAGACAATTGCAGAATGTGATGGACAACAATACAAAATTGGAAGTTTCTTCTTGTCAGGCTTCAAGTCTTGTTGCTTTTCTTTTGGTATCCATAGAGAATACGGAAATCAAAACTCCTAGAAAACAAACTGAGATAGATAATTTGTCTTAGAACAAACAAGAGAAGGATGATACTTTCAGTATGTCTAGAGGACCCTCTTTGCACATGATTAGGCATGGAAAACTGGTGGAAAATGTATAAAGAGACATCTGCTATTGGGAAATTCCACAAAGCTGTCTCCCATGGAACAAAGGAGGCAAACAAATGGCTCTATAAAAGATCCAAAGGCTATTCTAATTTTGTTGCTGCTCTCGATTCTCCTTCTCCTACTCCCTCCCTCCCCTCTCCTTTAGTTTGTTTTATCCACAACTACCCCAAGTTAATGAAAAGGCAATATTACCCACAGTGATTATTTCACCATTTTCCTGTGTTTGTGATAGAGGGATAATTACATTCGTACATTTTGGACATATTCTTACGACAGACTTGCACAGGAGTTCCACATAAGGTAGGTCCAAAAATGCACAGCACTTGGGGACTTGGAGAACAAAGTTTAAAAAGAAGCGAAAGAGCAAAGCGAGACAGTTGACCTCTTGTGAGGTAAGGCGTAAGCCTTTGAAGTATTTATTTCTTATTTACAAGGTAAAATTAATAAGAAATATGATAAAAATAGGGGATAGTGTTTGTGCCTTACTAAAAATAAAAAAAATAGTTAATAGAATTCACAGAAAAACATGTTAAGGCATAAAAAGGACTTATAATCACCTGAATCTTTACTTGCCACAAACCAAAAAAAAAAAAAGAACAGGCTCTTTTGATGTGTTTGCCTCCATCATTTGGGCAAAAAAGGCGCAAAAAGTGTACATCTCAAACAAACGCAACACACCTATGAGTGTTTTTGCTGCACCTTGCCTCAAGGCGAGGGCCAGAATCGCCTTTGAAAACATTCACAACCCAACAGATGACATGTATACAAGACTTCATGCACATGCATGACCATATTACCCCACAGTCCCACATACAGAGAAAATTCAAAGTCAAGCCCTTGGTGTCTCGTACAAACTCTAACAGATGTGTAAAAATGGTTTTATGCACGTGCATGACACTATTACCCCACAATCCCACCTACAGTGCAAATTCCGTCCTCATTTTGAAAACAAGACCTTCTTGGGTACAATTTCACTTCCAAATGGAGGAATTCAAAAAATTATTTGTAACTAGAACCATCTTAGCAACATGACTTCATATCTTAGTTCCAGGATCCCCCTATCGCGTGACAAATCCATCCCAAAACATTGCTCTAGCATTACCAGGTCAGAATCTCCTGGGAACCTAACTCCCATCAACCATCAAGAAAGGAGCACGTTTTCAACTAGGAATAGAACCTCTAAAGCACATGAATCCCAAAAGAAACAAAAGAAGAGCTACTGAGCAATAGAAAAATATGTAGCAACGATATGATTTCTATAATAGATAAACATTAACTTAAATTGCTCAAGTGTCTAGTATATACATAATACTGGTATTTGCAACAGGTAAAATGCAGTTGACTCGATTATTAGTCAAGATGTATGCTAGAGGTCTAGAACCAAAGAAGTAAGTAACATTTTTTGCGTATCAACATACATATATACACACTCTCAACCTTAGATTCTTCTATCATATATGTCCCAGCTTTCGCTTACTATTTACAGATATCATCTGGAACTATTAATTAAAGGTATGCAGTGTACGCTGTATGGTAGTTTTAGCTTTCTAGGTTGTCACTTGGGAATGTCGGTGCAAATAGAGTTGGTACATTTAGGAGTTATTAAAACATTTACTTTATCGTCAACCTGAAATTGGACAGGGGATTTAAAGCCGAAGTGAGCTCCTTTTTGGCTGGCGTTGGATACAACAGAAGCCAAGGTTTCAGTGTGACATAGTTAGTGATGCTTTCCATGGATGACTATTCGGTCATAAAGCAGAGGTAGGACAGTCAGATCCTAGGTTTCAATAGCATGGTATTGCAAAGATAAGTTTTATCTTCTTGTTTCGCATTACTTAGCAAATTGTTTGGTGGATTTGGTCAGCCTACTACAAGATTTCAGGGAACGGCATACCTCAAGGAGGTTCCTTTTTGCTATTATGGTAGTTTATTTTGCCTATGAATTGGCCACAGGTAAATGCATACCAGACTCATTGAAATATCCAGATATGATTGGATTAAGTTTCCCCTTCCTCTTTTCTTCCATTAGTTTCGATCAGTTCTCTCTTCTCTATCTCTTAATCTTTGTTAGCGGGATAAGTAAATGAGGGGGGAAGACGGATATAACAAGAGGTGGATATGGTTGGAGGGGGTATTGTTTCAGAAGGGGAGACTAAAAATTACTTGTTTTGTTTTGTTGTTGTAGAAGGGGGATATGAGGGGTAAAATTGTGTAAAATACCCTTTTTGTCCCAAATTAAAAAAATCAGAAAAAGGAAAAAGTGGTGGGGCCAAAGCCTCTCTCTCTCATGTGGGAGAGGGATGGGTGGGGGCCACATGGTATAATTGACTAATTGTAAAAATGAGGCCGGATATAAGACGGAGGGGTGTCCAAAAATTATCCCCCTCCTGGGGTATTTACATATCCCGGCCAAATTATATTCAGGGAAGCGAATTTAGAACAAACACTGGATATACTTCACCCAGATATGTATATACGGGCAAATCATATACCCCCCTCTCTTACACTGCTAACAGGGCGTTCATTTCTCCATGTTTATCCGCTTCTACTTGTGATCAGTTTTGTTTTCTTTTTTATTTGGACTAGATGTACAAATGAAAAATTGCTTCTGATTCTTCTACTCTCATCCAAGATGCGATTGAATAATGCTGCACTTCATCCATGCTTCATGTGGATAATATCTTGTTCTCTCTTCAAGCAAGCAGAGAAATAAAAACATTGTAGTCAAGCAATTGATTCAGTTATTTGATTGTGATAACCTCTCACACTATGTTAAACCTGGAGGAAAAACACCATAGTTTCTCTTCTCCTAGTCAAACATCAAATGATTTGGGACCGAGCAATGACCAATAGAAAAAAGTAGAGTAATTGCCTTGTGTGTTCACTTCATTCCATACGCAATGTTTAGTACCATTCAAGGTGAAACATGGCCCTAGAAATGAGCAAATGAGATTACCTTGGTCAAAAGCGAGAACATTGAATATGACATTGCCTGCATCACATCAACTGCTGAACCAATAGCATCCTTAACGCTTTGGACATCAGCCTGTCAAAATAAAGGACATTCAGATTTTGCTAAGATCCATACTTATGTTCTGTTTTGCTCTTGAAAAGTGAGATTTCTTTAATTTAAGAAATGGAGCAAAACAACCAAACGCGCGTACAATTGCTCCTCCCACTACTGGAAGACGAAGAGTGCTAGCCTTCAAAGCTTCAATTGCTCCAAGCAAAGAAACAGAGTGGTCTTTATCTAAACAAGCCCATTTTTCCAAACCCGTTACCTACATTTGACAAGCATAACAGAGGTCAGATGTGACTGTGGATCGTATAATGAAAAGCATTATCAACACCCAACAAAATAATATCCACAAGCAATCATCTTGAGAAACATAAAACGTATAGCAATCCCGCAGAAACTTGTCAATGTTATTTTTTCACATCTCTCCTTTCGATTATATTCCACTTCCATGTTACCTCCAGTCCCTCGGAGTCCAGAATATCTGTGCAAATTGACTAAATGAAAAGATGTACAAGGTCCAGATGAGGAGCATCCCTCCACAAGGTAAAGAGAAGGGGGAAAGTCAATAAGGAATAATTATGCGGTGAATTTGAAGGGGCGCCTTTTCATGAGTGATTAAAGGGGCACCTCATTACCTAGAAGGGGGAGAAACAAATAAGCCCCAAGGCAGCTCAACTTCGTAATAAGGAGGACAACATTTGGTAATGGAACCTAGAAACACTCGAATATATGAAAAAGAAAAGCTGTTTCGAGACATCAAATATAGAAGCCCCTTTAACAAAATCCCCTCTGATAGTTATGGTAATTTCAATCATCTAAATGCCTACAAAGTATAAAAGACTCCTATCGGTGGCCTATTCATTTTCCATCCACTCCTGATTAAATTTAGCGGCAATCCTTTCTCTTTGATGCCCATTTAACCGGATAACCTGGACAATGACAAAAGTGACTCCAATGCGTCTTGATTGAACAAAGTTATCCAGGGCAGTTTATCTCCTCAACAAGCTTTCGTCACAACTGCTGAACGTAGGTCTATTCAAATTTTATCCTCTATTTTTAAGAGGAAGGTAATCGCGTAATTTCCAATTACCTCCACTGCTCCACCCATGTTCTCATTGTCAACGTCTTTTATCACCCTCTACGTGGATGAAACCGCTCATCCTTGTAGATGCATTAATAGATTCAAGATGCACGTGATCATACCATAGCTTCATCTTTAGGGAATTAGCAGTCCTAAATCACTAAAAAGAATGACTCACCTCTTTTAAGCTCTTGATTTTAGCTTTTCCTATTTCCCCCTCTTAAAGTACTATCCACAAATATGTGGAAAAAAATTGGATAAAAGTACCTCCGTATTAGTTTATGCGAGTCTAAGTTCGATAACATGTCAAGTTCAACTATAAAAACTGTATTTGGGAGATTAATTTTTGCTTTAAAATTGCCAGCTCATTTCAGATGATTTACCATTTAATCTTAAAGGGGGGCAACATGAGTATCTTGCTAAGTTGCTAGCATATCAAACGGTTTAAATTTTATGTTCGTAACTTTGGATATCACAACTTTCATTCCAGAAGTCTTCTCTAATAAGATCCATATTTTGGAACAAAAGATATATCAGCTAAGAAATTTAATATCAATTCATATAAAAGAACAAATCGGGTCTCTAAAAATGTGAAAATTTTGAGTTTCATACCAAAAAATCTCCCAGTTAAAACCGTTCTCATAGTTTTTAGTTTGAAAATGATAAAGATATTTATGGAATTTCTTAGTTTCAAAAAGTGAGAACCAATGCTAGAAAAGCTCTACGCATTTGGCTCCTTGTCTCATTAACCACCTCACAAACCCTTCATTTCAAGTACAGACGACACAGAGAATCCCATAACCATAAGACTTACACTGGATCTATTGTTTCCTCACGGTTCACGTGCGCACAGAGACACTCAAACACAAATCCTTCCACATAGAATCCTAAAGGTACGGACACTAATGAACTATCCTTTTTGGAATCTATATCTCTTGATCTTACATCTCAGTTCTCTCTCAGGCATATCAGATGCATCAGTGGAATTGGAGTAGCAGAGATAGCTAGTCTTCCAATGGTGGACAAAGAGAGAGTTTAACTTTTACGGAGGAAGAGAGCATGCAGTACCATGGGTATTGAAGTCCTTTGTCTGCTCATGGGACTTGATGGGTTAAATATAAGGTGACGCACTGACACTTAATTTGGACAAATCTGCCAATTTTTTTGGAAATTGCTTTGAGTTGCTAAATTCACTGATTTGGAATGTAAGAGCATGCATTCCAAATACAAATTATTAAACTGTAGTCTGTAGGAATTAGTGTATTTTGGTAACAATGAGACGGACAACAAAACGGGGATATTCCATCACTGCAGATCTTAACAAAGTAGGAAAAAACAACTACCAACCTCTCAGCATAACTTCAGTCTAGTTTGTGCCATGTTGGACCAACATTCAAAAAAATTCACATTAACAGAAATCCTAAATTTGAAATTGTACAAAAATTTGGTCCTACATGGCATTACTCAAAAAAACTTGTGCACAAGTTATTTATCTTTCCACACCTATAAGCCCTAGCCTACTTAATTTGATTTACAGATAATAGGTCATGTCACAACTTTTTATGTGGGATAAAATCGAGTTATGAGGGCCCTGCTGTACAAAGTGGTGAATTTCCAGCAGCTAAAATGTTGGAACCCACAACTAGTTTATGATAAAATGCAATTTTGGTTAGAAAGAATGCTCCATTCTTGCAAACTTAACCAGTGAAGGTGTCCATAAGTATCTCTAATGTTTCTTCCATAAAGGAGGGCCTTATGTTCTAACTTCTCTTCAATATTACCAAAATATGTAGTACGATAACCCTAAGCTTGAAGTGATTTTATATTTAATGGATCATTAAAATATACCAAAGTAGATAATACGTCTGCAGGAGATCAAATAGAAGGTAACACAAAAGACATGAGGATGAGGCATATATAATGCCAACCCAAGCATAGATTTCTGAATGTTCTCGCAGGATTCAGCACTAAAAGACGAAAAACACCATGACAAATCTTACTTCTCCCTTCAGAATGGAGGCTAGCTTTAACTTTTGCTTCAACAACTGCAAACGGTGTCTCTTTTTGGTAACGGAATCACGTAGCTCTGACGTTGTTATCCATGCGTTCCAAAGATTTTTCTGGTACAAAGGAAATCTGTAAGCTAATAATATCACTAACACTGCATAACGAGGTTCTTATTCTTTAGCAGCAAAGTAACTCATTTTAGTATCGCAACCACATTCGCCAAAGTGGCCACTTTTTTGTAGGCAGAATGAACAAGTTCAAGCATCTAGAATACTGAAAACACATCTAACCAGATAAGCAAATTAGGAAGTCAAATATTAGTTTCCTTCGAAACACTAGCAACCATAGAAACTCGGGAATAATTTTGAGCTGACCAACAATATCTGATAAGACTCCACCGGTCCCATTCAACTTAGGCTGTTAAGGGCCTTTGAACTGACCAAATTTGTACATGAGCAAAGCCCTTTTTATTAGAACTTAACAATACAAAATGGCTTAGGAAAGGAAAAGGAAAAAACAAAGAACTTCGATACTATGATTAAATAATCTACAAATCCAATCTTTGACAAGAAAATAAGTTTAAGAACAAAAGCCGCTTCTTTAATTTCATGTTTTTCTCTCCCTCTCCACAAAAATTTAGGTCAATTTTCAAACTCAATAGCATGAACTTTGCAAAGACTAACTTTATATAAGCATGAACCATGTTTCAGGAAAACACATGCTTTGAGATTGTACATGAAAAAGGCATTAGAAAACCAAACCAAAGTTTGAAAATTTTGCAGCTCTAGTGATCAAATAGATTGTAGCCCGCCAAAAATAGGTACAATTTATCCTTCTTCACCATTTTGCTCTACCTATTGCAATTTATTTGGAGAATGTAGGTCATCATGTGCCAAAGCCATAGAGCCATAGCTGTGAAACCTGCCAAGGCCTCTAAAATAGAAGGGTCTAGATGAGGGTTTGAATATCATCATCATATACCAATGATGCCTATCAGTACTTAGTTAGCCAACTAAAATGCAACCGTATCAAGGAAGCTCGGGGAGCAGTGTTCTAAAAAGAGGTCTGAAAGGCCGAGTACTCGCCGCCTAGGCGCTAAAAGCTCTCTCACCGTCTAGCCTGCTAGTCCTGACTAGCCCAACTAGTTGCCCAACTAGGTGCCGAGTACTCAGCCCTAGAAGCTAGAAGGTGCCCGGCTACCCTGGAAGTGCCTAGTGAGTTTTAGACCCTTGTCGGGGAGCCCCTCACCTTGTCAGAACCTTTGCATATCACAGCAGGAAACCAAAGAGAGAACAAAAACATATGCAGGAAACAAGGTCCAATAAAATAAAGGAAATCATAGAGAAGTAAACAAGCTAGTACAAAGGTGATTATTAATCGAGAATCAAAATAGACTTTATGAAAGTCGTAGGAGAGTCCTAAATGATACTTGGAGCTTTTAGTAGAATAAAGAACTCTAGAATAACTAAACCCCCATAGATAGTTTTGGGCTTACTACTTGAATAGGTAATCTGCCCATGCAAAGATCACAATGATTCTAGCCATCCGTTCAGAATTGAGGCAGAAAGATGAAAAGCATAATGCAAAACCCAATGTAATGCCCTATTGATTGAGTGCCGAACAATCAGACAAGTAAAGCAACATAGGGGACACGAGAGTCCTCTAAAATCAAGGATTTTGGACCAATTTCCTCCATAATGTTCACTGAAACTTTCCATGTGGCAATGCAGCATCCTTGCTGGCAAACAAGGCAGAGCCATCTGCAAAGCTAGCTCTAACTGCAGCAGTTAGCTGACACGTGCATCATATTCATCTCAAGTACTATGTTGAGCTTTTCCTTAATCCTAAACCCAAAAGGAACATTACCAGATCCTTCTTTCCAATGATAGACAACATGATTTCTTGTACACACTGCATATATGAGAGCGCATTTATTTCATTTCTGTTTGCGGGAAACTGATTCTAGTAGTTTTAGCCACCCACCTCAGATTTGTCACCTTTAGAGGATCTAGTGTTTTAGTGGTGTGTATTAGGAGCTAGCAAATAAAAATGTATTTAAGGTGCTCCAATGCTTGTATTATTTTGTCTAGTGCGGCAATGTGCTAATCTTGATTTGTGCTAGAATGTGTGCCAAGTTTGGCCATGGAGCTACCAAACAATAAGTGGGTTCCATCTCTATAAATTCAAATTCCAACCCTAAAACATAGATGCCTGCTTATCCTCTCTGAAAACTTAAAGTTGCTTATATCCACTGATTTGTTTTTCCATCATCAAAAAGCTACAACCCATCCCTTCCATCAATGGATCCCAATAAAGCCTTAGAATTTAATGTGAAAAAATAACACACTCCTAACTAACTCATTGGAGTACTCATATATATAATAACTTGGTAATGTCTTAACACATACTTGTCAACACACTTTTGTTATCCTAATACTCATTTTAACAAACTTTAACACACAAATATAGAGAGGCCATTGGAGATGCTTAGTGATTTACTATTATGAACCTTGGATAGTTCTTCATTCTAAAACGTGTGTCTTCATCTAGCAGGGTTCTTTCACATTAAATTCTCACTCTTCTAGAACCAAAATAAGAATTCCAAGTCAGGTTTTGAATTTTCTTTGGGATCTAAACAGGTTAGCGATAGAAGCAAGAGTCCGACTGTGACAACCATGTTCAACGGTCTTCGACCCTTAATTTCTACAAAATAGAAGCATAACACAATCTCCTAGGTTCCATTCTTGCTATAATTTCCAGACCACCCTATTCAAGGGTATAGGTTTGCTCTAAGAAAAGACAAAATATGGCACCTTCACATACACGACTAAAGTTGTATATCTGAATGAACACGTAAACTAACGAGAACGAAAAGAACACGAGATGCCAATTACTAAGGAACTAATTAATCCTGCAACATTCTTTTATGATTCTACCAGAGTCTCTAGTTATGATCAAGAACGAACCACTAATGAGCAGATGCTATTAGAAAAGATGAAGGCAGATTACACAATCAACATAAAACAAACATTATCCGCAACCAAAGAATGAATTGGATCAATACTACAATTCAAAATTCAGAATCATTGCACAATTCAAAATGACATACCTCTGCACTATTTCTCTGCACCAACAAGGCAGCTTCAGTCCTAGCATTTACAAACCGCCATTGCAAGTGTCGATTGTACAAAAGCCTCAACAAGTGCGCATCCCCAAGGCGATTCTCCCCCACCTTCCCCCTCCGAACATCAACAGCAAAACTGAGAACCGAAGGCGTCTCACCAAAACTACTACTAATGGTTCCAGAGACTGAACTCCTTACCCTAGACGGACTAATCATACCCCTTACCGGAGATGGCACCATTGATGTCATAGATTTACTCGGTGATGCAGGCCTAATACCACCTCCCCTAATAGGAGAAGACATCGTCCGTGGAGACGATAATGTGCTATCACTTGGGAACTTTTTCGATTGACCGAATTTCGGTGGAACCACCATTTTCGCTGGACTGGTTGATGATAAAGTTGAACCCGGATCGTTCAATCTCCTCAAACGACTATTCGTCTCTTGCCAAAACCTAGCCGAAACAGCAATCCCACGAGGGCCATTTCGCCCTTTCATACTACCACCACCACCACCACATTCTTGAACTCCTGAAGTACTACCAGAAGAAACACTATCTCTATCTGAATCAGATGCGGCAAGATCAGAAATCGCAGAGGACTGATCATTCACTGAATTGCCATTTGGGCCCTTTTGAATTGCTCTCAAAAGCTCAGCACCACCCAAATCAAGACCTAACCTACCATCAAACGACGCCCTCCTACTGTCATCAAAAATCATGGATTTCTGCAATGCCCTAACCACATTATTCCCATTCCCAGATCCAATCAGTTTCATCTTATCCTCTGAACAATCTAAACTCCTAGAAATCGAATTCGGCTGTTGTTGTTGCCGGGTTCTACCCGGCCACCGGTGCTGATCAATCGACTTTGACAAACTCTCCACCTGATCTCCACCACCATCCACCTTCCCTCTCACCGGAGTACTAGACCTGGTACTAGTACTAACACTCCGCCGCTCAGGCGTGCCCTTTCTCACATTACTAGCCGGTGGGGCCGCCTTAGTCTTGCTAATCGGAAGCGAGAACGCCTCACCTTGAAACGAAACCGACAAACTCCGAGTGGAAGTAACCAGCAGCTTCGTAGCCGCCGATACTTCACCGGCATTGCTGAGTCTCGACTCGAAACCCGGGGTAAGCGGCCGAGACGGGGTCGGCCGCCTCCGGTCCGCCGACACCGCCCGTTTCGGGGCGGGAATCGGGGTATTCGTCAACGGATTCGAGTTCCTCGACACAAGAGGGGACGGGCAGCGTCTTGTAGGGGTGGAAATGGAAGAAATTGAAGAAGCTGCAGAAGTGGAAGTAGTAGAAGAGGAAGAAGGGGACATGTAACGAGAAGAGACTTGCCTTGATTTGAAAGGAGGTCGTTTGTTAGGGTTTTGTTGCTGTTGTGCGTCATTTTGATGGGAATTGATTTTTGGGTTTTGTGGATCAGTTGTTGAAGCTGCTGCTCCAGAAACGGCAGCCACCATCATCACGCACGAGGCACACATACACTGAAGATATTTGAAGCCCAAACCAACTCACATTGTTTTTTTCTCTCTCTAGAAATAGAATCAAAACCCAGAAATTGCTTTTGGATTTGGATAGAGGAAACCTAAAGGCAAGAATGTGAAATCTCAGGGGAAGTCGGAATCGTGTTAATGGGCGTGGGGAGGAGTCTGCATTCCGAAGAAAGGTATAATGTGTGTGAAATTACAGTGTAGAGAGAGAGTTAGGAGTGATTTGCTTTCTCCGGCGAGAATAGTGACCCCGAGAGAGAGAGAGAGAGAGAGAGAGAGAGAGTTGTTGGGGGTAGGGGTGAGATTTGGAGTTTTTACCGAACTTGGGGTCTGGAAATTAATTTTCTGAAAGTATTTTCTACCATAGCTGGAAAGCTCCCACAGACGACTCCCTTCTTCTTCTTTTTTGGAAATTACTGCATTTCCATTTCCGGAAAATCTGAAATTTTACATACTAAAATTTTAATACAGGAGAATATACTACAGAATACTCCCCAACAATAAATAATACTCCATAAATAAATATGTTTGATAAAAACGTATTAAACTCCATAAATAGGCATTAATATCTTTAAAATAGACATTTGATCATCCATTAGCCCAAACTCAATTTAATGTTCTCATTCGATTATTATCCAACAATTTTCTTTTTACTTTCTCAAGTGGATCATTGAGAAGTAAAATTAGTTTATGCTTACTAGAGGGGGTAGTAAATTTAAAAAAAAAAAAAAACAGTGTAATTATTCTCTGCGTTTGTGTCTCGAATTGATCAAGTAATAAAGTAAAAATCACTAAAATCGTAAATTAATTTTTTAGGTGCAACCTATCGAAATTGTAAATGTGTTTCCTTTTTAAAAAGGTTTTCCCTAAAATCACAGCATAGACACAAATTGAAATGTTCGCGAATAATTCAATATATCTTCAATAAATTTAAACAAGCATATTATCAAGACCGACTTATCAACTAAAGTCACATAGATTACCGAGCCTTGTTATGGGTATATTATTTTGTGCACACCAAATGCATACCGCGCTGTATGAGACTCATTTTGGGATCTCAAATGATCTGAGTCGCTCAACTTATTTAAAATATATTCTTAAGAATGCCTGTAAAAAAATTAGTTCCGTTGGACATTGTAAGAGCTTAATCGACTCTTCGCTCAATATCCTGTCAAAAAATTGAGCAAATAACTGATCAAGCCTCTACCGATAACCGATTGAGCTGATTTTTTTACAGGAATCCTTAAAATAAATAAAAAACATTTAAAAAAAAATTGAGCGGTTTCGATCATTTGTATTGAACCCCGAGATGGACTCTACACAATGCGGTGTGCACACCAAATGGTGCGCCCATTATTTTTATAGATCGTGAAAATAGATAGACTATATATATATATATATATTGTGGTATAAGACAAAATGAAACATGTAGTGGTAGTGGCGACTCCAGAAGTTCGGAAGCGTGGGGTCATTCATAAACGTCAAAGATTTTTACCAATCATAAATCAAAGAAAAAATCACAATAATGGCAACTAAAAATCTTATTCCAACAAAAATCACATTTAAAGCTCAACCTAGCAAGACAGATCAACATCTCCTTGTCAAAAGAACAAAACGAATGACTAAGATTCAAAAAAATCACACAAATAAGTAACTTTTAGGAGTTATACAGTGGTGTCGCCACCAAATTTAGGGGGTTCATTTATAAATTTTTCAAAAAAAATTCAAAATTTTCAATATAATAGTAGTATTTTTATTTTTTTTTCGCGTGGTCGGCTGACCCCCCTCTCAACCATGTGGAGTCGCCCCTGTGTAGTGTGGAAAAATAGGGTCATGCTATGAGACTGTGTTTTTACTGCCAAGGTCAAACAAGTAGAGACTATAGATGGAGATGGGGCATCCAACCGATGATAATATTGGTAGAAGAGCAACACTTAGTTTAATCAGACATATTTAATTAAGGACCTGCCTTCTATTATCTTGTTCCTGTAATTCCTATTTCCTACCACAGAAAAAAACAAAAATCAAAGAGACCCACCAAATCTGAGTCAATAGTGAGGCTCATTCTACATTTTTGTCAGGTATAAAACATTTTATTCATAATATAGTTTTATTAGTTATTATTTGTAATTATTCACAGTTTACAAGTTTTGTGAGGTTCAGCATGCAACAAAGAGAAAAGGTTTGGAACATGAAAACATATCCAGCGGATGAGATCCATCCGGTACACTGTTTGCCGAGTGTATCCGGATGAATTTCATCCATTGGACGTGTTTCATGTTTTGTTTTATATTTTGTATGAAGGCCCTGCAACAAATGGTAGTGTTTGAGTACAGTACCTTGTGTCACTGAAACATCATATCAACGTTATGAAATTTTGTCTTCAACTTTGGAAAAATATATGAAATTTAGGAGAACCGAAGCTCTTTATTAAGGAAGCAGAAACATATTGCATTCATAATAAAAGACAATTACAACAAAAACAAAATACAAAAGCACCCAAAAAAAAAAACAGTAATAGTAATGGAAAAACCCTAAAAGTCCACTAAAGACTGGATTTTAGAAGAACCAAACCTGTCTCTGTTTACAACGTCGTCACTGTTACCTTTACTGGCCTGACTCCGCCACTACAGGTAAGAGCATCTCCACTCTTGGACCAAATATTTCACCAAATTTAAATTTGAGTAAAAATTACCCAAAAACCCACTCCACTCCTTCACCAAATCCTTCACCAAATTTGCTCAAATTTTTCACCAAATTTGCTCAACACCAAATCCTTCACCAAATTTGCAACCCCTCTTTTTGTTCAAATCAGTGTACTATTTGCTCTTGTTTCATTGTTTCGGCAGATGAGGAAGGTGAGGAAGATGAGAAATTTGTTCACTGTTTTAACTGGAGGCAAAATGAAAAAAAAAAAAAAAAAAAATGTTTTTGACAAAATTTTAACTAGAATTTGGTAAAAATAGTGGTTTCCCATTGGAAGGGTTGGTATCAAATCAAGTTTTTGACCAAATTTTTCCTCAAATTTGAGTAAAAATTTGGTCCAAGAGTGGAGATGCTCTAATACGTACTAATTTGATTGTTGACATAACCCCATGACACTCCACCAAATTCAAACTCTCAAGACCTCTGCTTTTGCGAGATGCTTATGATCAAGATTAATGTACTCCACTATTTAAGTGACTCTTAGACGTAATAATTACAATCTACTAATGATGATTAGGCAAGTCTAATTCTCTTATTAGACCTGGTAAAATTGACTTACAAGCTATTTATTTACTGGTGAACCACATCATATGACATATAGGTATACCTAGATAGAAAAATGATGCAATCACAACTGTTTGTTCCGCAATCAAGAACCCGGATTAAATAAAATTATTTTACATGTGAGATACGTATTTTTTTTGTAAGAGAATCTGAACTATTGATTGCTGAACAAACGACTGTAATTGCTCACTAAAAGGGTGTATACAGGCCCCCGAATCCTTCCAATATTACTTCAAGGTCACGGTTGTCCCCTTTCCAGCATGAGTCCTTATGATTGTGGTGTTCATTTGTCTTTTTCGCAATCAAATTGATTAGGCTTAGCTATCTGCGGAGTATTTAATTTGGTGGAAAATTATTTACATATAGCATTTCAATGCAGAAAAATGAAACGATAATTTATTTCTATCTTTAGAGAAAAAAAAATTTAACAAGACAACAAAAGGCTTACTTAATTCATTCTTTACAAAAAAAAATTTAAAAAAAAAATTTACTTACCTTACCTTACCACCACTCCCAAGGAATCCGGGGTGGGTGTTGTGCACCCCTAGGACGTCCGATCGTGTTTTGGACGGTCTAGATGCGTTTTAATTTTTTACCGGTAAAAATAAATTAAAATAAAATTAAAATTGCCGAACGCATTTGAGCCGTCCAAAATATGATCGAACGGTCAGCAGTGCACAACACAGTGCAAAGCACCCGGGTGCACAACAACCCCTGTCCCGTAGGCATAGTGGGATGGAGAAGCAAGAGTTTAGATTAATTCTTAAGACAATACTTTTCTTATTAGTTAATTTTCTTAACTTTTTTATTAAAATACTTTACTTTTGATTTCATCGGAATCCGAAAAATTAAAAAATATGAGCCGAACTTTAATTTTTTTCAGGAAAGCCGTAAATAATCTAAATTTTTGTGTATTTTAGAAAGAATTTAATTTTTTTTTAACGTGTGATGATAGTTGTTTTTGCCATATTCATTTCACTTTCATTGCGTCAAGACATTATCGTGTCTCTCTCTCTCACACACTCCACAAAAGAGGTTTCAAGCACTAACACACAGTTGGTACTTGCTGATGGTGCCAAATAAAATCCAAAGAAAATTTGTACTTAGGTCATACATTATAAAAGGAAGTACCAAATAAAAATAAAAAAAACAAACCTTATAAAAGGACAATTTGCCTTGTAACTTTTGCAAGTGATCAAGACATAGGCTCCGGCTGCAAACAAACCGAGTTGTTTGTAAGCAGATCAAGACCCACTTCATTAAGACTTGGCTCTGCTCTACTCATTTAGTAATTGAGCCTAGCTCGAGTTTTGAGCTCATTTAGTTTAGCCGAGTTTAACACTCTAAAGCTGGGTTCGTTTATATACGTTTGGCTCTTTACATGCAGAAGCTTGTTTAGTAAATGAATTGGACTAGGCTCATTTATAGCTGTGCCGAGCTCGAGCTCAAGTTTTTAGCTCCCTTAGTAGACAAGTTGAGCTCGAAGACAACAAAGCGCAGCTCGGCTCGTTTGCACCCGTACTAAGACATGACTCACATATATGTGCATACATACACATCTATTTATACACGTTTTTTATTTTTACCTTGTCTTTACTATTTCCATAGGATACTCTGTATCCTTCTGTCCCCCTCCATTTTCCTTGCTTTCAACGCCTTTTTTTTGCTTTTTGTGATTATACTCTGCCATTTTAGTATTTATTTATCTTTCTTTATGCCTCTACACAACACATGAGCTGCTCTGGTGGAGTCGGGTTTCGCACGATAAAATTTAATTTGTTCGAAGTCAATTGCTACATAAGTTAAACATATTCTTTAAGATACTCAAGCTCTCAAAAAAAAAAAAAAAAAAGAAAGAAAAAGAACATTTCACTGCTCAATTTGATAAACTTATGCTACTCTTTTTTTTTTCTTTTTTTTTTTCTGTAAAGAGATAAAAATTCATTAAATCAAATGATACGAAGTACAAACAAATACAGCTGAAAATAACAAATTACAAACAATAAAGACAAAGAACCTAACTAAATTAACTGAAGGATACAACCGTTGTGTTGGCTAATTCAGTCGATTAATTGTCTGAAGCCTTGCCTGCAACATGCCGAAGTGCAGTTGCCCGGTAGTTCCCCCGCTGGTAAAACCTCCATATGGAATCTGAATTCTACTTAGAAATATATACTAAGATAAGTATAAAAGTTTGTTCGATTTAAGAAAGTCGAACGTTCCAAACCTTGTGGCAACGGAATATTTGTCCGGTTGTTGACTTCAGGATCTTGGAATTAGTCAAGATGCACTCAAGCTGACCTGAACACCCAATTATCGAGAAAAAAGAAAAAGGTTTCTCGGGACATAATCTAGTGCACAAAAACAGGTCTAGAAACAAATGTATATACAGTACTAAACAAATTATTCATGTTACGCAAATGGGGTGGTAACCAAGTTGAAAGGCACCTTTACCCCATGCATTAGATCAAGGTTCAAGTCTCACTGAACACTTCTTGCATGTACTCGAAAAAGTATTCATATTACTTGTCTGTAGAAAAAAGTATCCAGAGTTTAGGTCAAACATCGTATGGACTTCGCATTGGGAAGAACACGAGATTTTGTGCCATACTTAGAATCTACGGACTACGACCACATAATACGTACAATGCGTGTTCATTGCATGTAGTTCTATTTTCCACGGACAAAGCAATTGGAAGGTGTGTATCTTCATTATTTCGTCTTTCTATATTTTAGGGTGTCCAGGCCAACTTATGCGCAGCTCGACTGATCCATGGAAACTAATCCGGTCATCCAATGCTTGCGGGATTCTCCTTTCATATTTCCCATTGAAAAGGAAAAAATAAATTTGGATTAATTTAAGCAATGCAAATGGCCTCTCTCTCTCTCTCTCTCTCTCTGTATATATATATATATATATATAGAGGGCCGATCCAGTCAGGGATCCCGAATCCGGGATTTGTAGTTTATATATATATATAGAGGGCCGATCCAGTCAGGGATCCCGAATCTGGGATTCGTAGTTCCGGATTAAATTTTCACGATCCGAACCGTTCAATGTGTTCAAAAGGTGTTTTCCAAGGTTCACGCGGGAAATCTTCAAAAAAAAAATACCGGGAAGGGCTTGATCCAAGCATTTTTTCATAAAACTGCATATATACAGTTTTTGTGAAAAACTGGATTGGATCAAGCCCTTCCGGGTATTTTTTTTTGAAGATTTCCCGCGTGGACCTTGGAAAATGCATTTTAAAAACATTGAGCGGTTCGGATCGTCAAAATTTGATCCGGAATGGTGAGGTCCGCACCAAATTTGGCTAAGGGAGTCCTTAGTAGATCATTATCCTATATATATATATATATATACGGCAAACTTCTTATCCACACTCCCGGAAATAAGGAAAAAATGGGGTTTTTTTTGTGTTGCAAATTATTTTTGGAAAATCCGATCCGTCCAATGTGTTCAGAAGGTGTTTTCAAGGGTTCACGCGGAAAATCTTCAAAAAAAAATACCGGGAAGGGCTTGATCCAAGCAGTTTTCGCAAAAACTGTATTTATATATTTTTGCGAAAACTGCTTGGATCTAGTCCTTCCCGATATTTTTTTTTTGAAGATTTTCCGCGAGGACCCTTGAAAACACCTTCTGAACACATTGGACGGATCGGATCGTCAAAAAAAATTTTGGATCAAAAGTCCGGATAAGAAGTGGAACCTATATATATATATAGCGTTTTTAACAAAAACTGATCGGATCAAGCCCTTCCGGGTATTTTTTTTTTAAGATTTTCTGCGTGGACCTTGGAAAATGCATTTTAAAAACATTGAGCGGTTCGGATTGTCAAAATTTGATCCGAAAAGTCGAAAAATGGCTTGGTCCGCACCAAATTTTGTTTGAAGGAGTCCTTAGTAAATCGGCTTCCTATATATATATATACAATAGTGATCTCTTGCGGTATACCTTAAATTGGTGATATGCGGACTTGCGTTTACAGCCGTTGGATTTCATCCAACGGCTTAGATTAGAAAGGAAACTCGCGGGTTAAAAGGGGGGTCCAACCGGGTTAAGTGATATACGGGTCAGGTCGCAGGTCATGAACCCATTTCCCCCTTTCCCTCTTCGTTCATTTCGTTCCTTCGTCGAAACATAGAAGAGAGAGAGAAAGTGAGAGACGAAATCGCGATGGCGAAGAAGGGAAGAACACAACGAGATCGGATCAACTACGGTAACGTCTCTCTCTCTCTCTCTCTCTCTCTCTCTCTCTCTCTCTCTCTCTCTCTCTCTCTCTCTCTCTCTCTCTCTCTCTCTCTCTCTTTATGTCGTTTGATTACTCTAAAAAATGGGTAGTTTTCGATTTTTCTTAAAACCCTAGTTTTTTTTCAAATTTTCAGAAAGACGAACAAGGCAGAGATAGAAGAAATCGACCACATCGAAGACGATTCAGGTAATGTTTTCCTTCGAACAACAATCTGGTTCAATATTTGTCGATTCTAGGGTTTTGGGATTCTGAAAACCAAGTTCGAACAACAATCTGGATCAATATTTGTCGATTCTAGGGTTTTGCGATTCTGAAAACCAAGTTCGAACAACAATCTGGATCAATATTTGTCGATTCTAGGGTTTTGCGATTCTGAAAACCAAGTTCGAACAACAATCTGGTATCTTATTAGGCTACGCACTGCAACTTTTCGAATAATTTTTGTTTTGCGCCAGTCTTATTGGTTGTGTTTGTTCTTCATCATTTAGTAGTGATGAATGTGTGACCAATGTTTACATTTATGCACATATTGATTAGATTTCTTAAAGGGAATGTCGGTTTATAAATCATATGGGTTTGCTAAGAGTTGATGCCTGTTTGCTAAGACTTGATGGCTGAATTCTTCATGACTATGCAACTACATCACTTAGTCTACGGCATGTAAATGGTTAACATCATTTTGGAAGAACTGCTTTTTGTAGTATGTGTACAAGTTTAAATGATGTGGGTTCTAGTGTACAATTAAAGAGAGAGATTAGCGTTCTGTTTATCATTTAGTACCCCAGTTGTTCTGAGTTAATCATCTAGTTGGATTAAAATGGGATTGTTCTATCTTGATTCTTGTGTATAAACTCACTTCCCACCCGCAGATTTTTTCTCTCCGCTTGATTAGACTATCTTTTACCTGCCAAAATTTGATAGAACCCAGAAAATTGGCTGGTTCCTATATTGTTATTGGGATTTAAATCTACGGCAACTTTCAAGTAGCCTTTTTCTTTTTGCCAAATTTCAAACCCCAAAGTAGGTTTCAAACCCCCCAAACCCCTATCACTATATTTTACAGGAATATCTAAAATCTAGGAGTATTTTTCAACTTCCACAAATAGTAGATTTCAAGGCCCTTTTTGTGGATGTGGGGTACCAGCCCCCCTAAGATCTTCAAACCAAGATCCAAATCGGGGAAAAAGATTTTTTGGTTGCATCAACTATAAGGTAAGTTCTTGCAAAATTTCTTTTTCTGTAATTTTAAAACCCTAAAAACTTCTTCCATATAATGTTATGCACATTTTTTGTTTTATTTTTCCTGTAGCAACCCACTGCATGTGGGTTCTTCCTTTGGCTTGATCCTGAAAGGGACATGGAGAAAGAATTACTACAAGCAGAAAATCAAGTGCTGAAAAGAGAGGTTGAAGCCCTAACAAAAAAGAATGAGAAGCTGAGGAAAAAATACAAAGAAGCTGAAGCTAAAGTGGTGGGTTACAAATTTTTTTTTTTTTGGGTTTTAGTTGTGTTTATTGTTCTGTGGTTGGGTAAGCAGTTTGTAAATGTTCCTAACACAAGGAATATGAAATATCTACCATAGTTGAGCCCTACTTCAATTTGTAAATGTACAGTTTTTGCGAAAAACTGCTTGGATCAAGCCCTTCCCGGTATTTTTTTTTGAAGATTTCCCGCGTGGACCTTGGAAAACACCTTTTGAACACATTGGACGGCTCGGATTTCCCAAAAACAATCGTTAAAAGCATCAAAATGCTTCAATCCAGGAAATCCGGGATCCTTGACTGGATCGGTGGCGTATATATATATATATATATATATGGAACCACTTCACATCCAAACCCCTTTTTACGGACCTAACGTCCGGACCTCCACCTTCCCAATATTTTTTTGAAAATCCAAACCGTTAGATGTGTTTAAAACGTGTTTTTAAGGTCCAACGCGGAGATTTGGCAAAAAAAATACCCGGAAGGGCTTGATCGGGGCAGTTTTTCACAAAAACGCAAAAAAAAATTTGGAAGGTGGAGGTCCAGACGTTTTAAAATCCGGGAGTTTGGATTGGAAGTTTTTTGTATATATATATATATATAGAGTCCGGATCCCCTCAGGACTCCCGGATTTACCTTAGGTCCGGACGCTAATTTTCAGCCGTTGGATCGCATCCAACGGCTCTAATAAGAGAGAGGAACACGCGGGTCAAATGGACCACGGGTACGGGTAAAACACTCCCGCGGGTCGCATATACTTCCTATTCGGGTCATTCTTCCCCTACACGATTCAAACGAAGAGAGAGAGAGAGAGAGAGGTCAGGCGATTGAAACGAAGAGAGAGAGAGAGAAGGAGATCGCGAAGAAGAAGAACAAATCGAGGTCCAAGACGAAGAAGACGACATCCCAAGGTTCGATTCTCTCCCTCTCAAGCATTTTCCTGTCGTTTCTGGTTCGAATCTAGGGCTCGAAAACCCTTGTTTATTCTGTGTTTTTTTTTCTGAGATTTGGAACTCGAACTCGAAACTAGGGTTTCGAACTCTGAAGTCTCTTTCTCTCTCTCTCGTTTCTAGTTCGAACTCGAAAAATCTTGGGTCTCACTCTCTGTTCGAAATCAAATTGGTCTAAAAGAAATACTCGACAGTTGCGGATACGTGAATCATCTTATATTTAATTAAGGTTTCACTTAATGATTTGGTACTCAAACGGGCAAAGTAAAATTTCTACGAGACAAGTTATTGAAAAGTCATGATCTCATAACCAAATAATGCGGTTTTGTGCTTATCCAGCACGACGTGACAGTGAATTACTCTTGGTTCAACCCAATAGATGTTCATGTTACAGTATAGTAGATGTTAGATACAGTTTTTTACTTACAGTAGTTCTATAACACAGAGTTGTTTTTACATTTAGGTTCTATAATTCTTTTGGATGGGAGAGTGTGGGAAACTTGAAGTGAAAAAATCTGCCTCCATCTAGGTCCATACAAATACGAATTCACCAGGTATGCTTCTGACCCATGTTCATTTGTTTAGTTCAGACTCCTATTAATTTGTTTTAGCTTCATCAACTAATTAATTTGTTTTGACTTTCATCTAAAATACACTATGAACATGTCGGTTGTTGGTCTTATGGCGTAAGTCCCCAAATGTGTGTTGTGGAAGTAATTACAAGAACTAGGGGTGCTCACGGTCCGGATCGGTCCGGATTGGCATGAATCCAATCCTAATCCGCGAGTCACGGTTTTTTGAAAATACAATCCGTGTCCGATCCAAAAGTCTCACGGTTCGGTTCCAATCCGAACCGCGAGTCACGGATCGGTTCCGGATTAATCCGCGGATTTTCAACTTATTCGGAAAAAACAATAAACATAGACACTAAGGCACTAGCAAGTAGCAAATGCACTAAATAGAAAGTTCAAAGTTGGAAATTCCAATAAAAAAACAACAAAGGCAGTAAGGCAGATAGTTATATAGATATTGTTAATTTAGCAAACTTACGGTTTGGTTGTACTGTTGTAGGAGTTATGGTGCGAATATTGTTATATAGATATTGTTAATTTAGCAGACTTACGGTTTGGTTGTACTGTTGTAGGAGTTATGGTGCGAATATTGTTATATAGATATTGTTAATTTAGCAGACTTACGGTTTGGTTGTACTGTTATAGGAGTTATGGTGCGAATACTATTGTAGGAGTTATGGTGCGAATATAATTATATATAATTAACAATATTTATATAACTATGTGTATGTATATTTAAAACAATTATATATAATAAAAATCTCACGGTCCGGATCGGTTAATCCACGGTTTCAAAATCAAAATCCGTGTCCGATCCAAAAGTCACGGTTTTTTATTTTTTGAATCCGTGTCCGGACCATTAATCCACGGTTAAAATCCAAAAGGTACGGATCGGTTCGGTCCGGACCGGATTCACGGTTCACCGGTTTTTTTGAGCAGCCCTAACAAGAACTATAACAAAATGCAAGAACTAGAGTTTGAGAACTATATACCCAATGCAGGAGTCTGAACTTTGGATTGTTAGTTCGAAGAAACAAATGTATTTTTTGACAAAATATGTCCAAACAAAAGAAAAGTGGGATATTTTGTTAAAAATTGACGTGCACACGCATTGCGTGTGCCCCAGCCTCTAGTGAATCCTACACTACTACTCCATCATAGTCCTTGCTTGTAAAAGAAATGCACGTCATACTATGTTTGTGGGGTAATAACTCATCCATATTAAACTTCCGTTGTTGGTTCTGCAAGGGAAATGCTAATGGGTGCAACGTTGTACCGTTAAGGGTATAAAAAAATACAAGTGTGGCCTTACAAGTGTATTTTTTTGTATGCTTAACCAGGGCATTTTTGCACCCGCAAGATCCAAAATACAAGTGTGACTTTGTGGAATCTTTTTCTTTGTTAATTTCTGGAGTGGTGCATTCATATTTCAATTTGTTCTTTCTTTGGTCCTAATAAGTGTTTGCAATGTCATGTTTTGTAGTTTTTTATTGATTACAACATGGATGGGTTACCTTCCAATGATGATGGATTGGCTTCGGGTAATTTCTTCCCACAAACAATCTCTATGGAAATTGAACAACCAAGGTACGAATCTCTACAGAAACCGAGCAACCACAGTTGTAATGTAAAAATTTAGTCATATTTTTAACTTAGTTTTATTGTTGTGTTTTTATTGTTTAGAATGGAGAGTTTGGAAGATATAGAATTTGTATCACCGTCACCAGTTCAACCGTGTCAATCATCTGCTAATTCTTCCCAAATAGTTTACACTCCTCAAGTTAAAAACTCCTTGATACCAAAAGTGGGACAACATTTTGACAATCTAGAGGATGTTCAAAATTTTTACAATGAGTATGCTAGAGAATCTGGGTTTGGCACGCGAAAAAATTCCAGCAAAAGGAATAGGGAACAGGAAATTGTTAGGAAGGAGTACGTTTGTTGCAAAGAGGGGGTCAGAAAAGGTACTGCAAAAAATTCTGAACCTAAACGGAAACGGGGGGAAACTAGAGAAGGTTGTGGTGCAAAACTAGTTGTTGTCAAAGACTCGGAAGGGGCGGGGTTTGTTGTGAAGCAATTTATTGAGGGTCATACTCACCCCCTTACGACCCCAAGGAGAGTGCATTTGCTACACTCTCATCGTGATGTGTCAATTGCAAAGAGAGCTTTAACCCAACAACTAGCCGCTGCTAATGTGCCAACCCACCAACAAATGAGTTTTTTAGAAATGGAAGCCGGTGGTCTTGAAAATGTTGGATGTATACAAAGAGATCTATATAATGTTCAAAGGGATAGGAGGAAAATGTTTGCCGGATTTGATGCCATGAACTTGTATGAGCATTTTGAAAGCAAGAAAAAAAAGAATCCAAGTTTCATGTTTTCATTTAAGAAAGATAGTAACGGGCATATGGTTAATTGTTTTTGGGCCGATGCGACATGTGTAAAGTCATACGAGTATTTTGGAGACGTGGTGATTTTTGATACTACTTACAAAACAAACCGATATGCTTTGATCTTTGCACCTATACTAGGGGTTAATCACCATGGCCAGACAACTATATTTGGGTGTGCGTTCTTAACTGAAGAAAAGGTTGAATCTTTTGAGTGGCTTTTTAGGGAATGGTTGAAAGTTATGCCAGGAGGCCATCCTAAAATGATCATTAGTGATCAGGATCCGGCAATGGGAAAAGCAATTGCCAATGTTTTCCCGAATACACATCACAGATATTGCATTTGGCACATTGTCAGTAAGTTTTCAGAAAAAATAGGTGCGATATCCTATAGGGATCATTATGAGGAGTTCAAAAATTGTATATGGAAGTCCGATACTCCTGAAGAGTTCGAAGCAAAATGGGAAAATGTTGTTGAAAATGCTGAGTTGTCCAACAATGACTGGTTAAATGCCATGTACTTGAAGCGTGCTAGATGGGTTCTTGCATATATGAAAGACATGTTTTCTGCAGGCATGACTAGTAGCCAAAGAGCTGAAAGTGAACATTGTTTTTTCAAGAGGTATTGTTCAACCAATAATTCTATGTTGGAATTTGTCACGCGGTTTAATAGAGCACTTGCACATATACGACATAATGAATTGGATTTGGATCACAAAGATATGAATGAGAAGCCACTTTTGAAAACCGCGTATGTGATGGAGTCGACAATGAGTGAAATCTATACGCGGAATGTTTTTTATAAGTTCCAAGATGAACTCTTCCAAAGTTCCGCGTATTTGTTGACGATGAAACATGAGGATGACCAACGTTGTGTGTACCATGTTCAAAGGGTAAACCAAAGTGGTTCGAAGGGTCGTGAGGTATCGATGGAAAAGTCATCAAACTTTCTTACTTGTACTTGTAAGAAGTTTGAAGTTGAAGGAATTCCATGTCGGCACATATTGAAATACTTTACTAGACATGATGTTATGGAACTACCTGAAGAATACATCTTGCGGAGGTGGACTAAATCAGCAAAAGCTAGTAGAATTAGAGATGGCCAGGTTTTGGGGGAGAAAGGAAATTGTGACCGAAATTTGTTACTGACCCGAAATAGGCTCCACCAACGTGCATCTCATGTAATTGATGATTAATTGATGATTAATTGGCGTTGAGATGTAATTGTGACCGAAATTTGTGACCGAAATTTTTTTTGTATGCTGAAAAGAGGCTCGCAGAGAAGAAGCGTGTAAGGGAAGAGGGCGAAGGGAGTGCTATCGAAGTGCCTATTCCTGTTGCAAGGGAAATTCATTTGAAAGAACCACGAAAATGTAGGACAAAGGGTAGTGGTAAAAGACTTAAGGGAGGAAAAGAGAAGTCTATGAACAAGGGTAGGCGTTGCAGTGCATGTGGGTTAAGGAATCAATCTCATGATAAAAGGAACTGTCCGAAACTTCTAAACATGTACGTGTATGCATCTAAATATTTATTGAATTAATTATTTATTGAATGAATTAATTATTTATTGAATGTTAATTGTTGTATTTTTTGACTTAGGTCTTCACAAGTTAGTATGTTGAATGATGATGACGATGAGGACAACGATGATGATGACGATGACGATGACGATGATGATGGTAAGTGTTTGTAGTTTATCCAATTTTGTGGACTGGTCATGAGGTTTTTATTTAATCTTAGTGTTGAGTATATTGAATCTGAGTCTGTTATTATGAAAGAGTTTGATCGGCCTGGTGCTACTGGTTGGTGAAGCCTGATTTGGTGGTTGCTGATGTTTCAATTGGTTGCTGTTTGAACGCTGTTTTGCTATGTCGGGTGTGGTTGTTGTTGCTGCTGGGACAATCTGTTTTCTTTTTTTTTCATATCTTGGTCTATGTAGTCCAAATCTGGGATCTTGCTCTGAAATTCATTTGGTTATGACTGTTATTGGTTCAGCTATTTGTAATGGTGTACTTATTTATGACTGTTATGGAGGAAAATATCCGGCAATGGGATTTTCTGGGAAAAACATTATGACTGGAAATGCTTGTTGCCCAGAATAGTCTTGTTTGGTTAATTCGGCTAAGTGTTGTTCTTTAGATCCACACTAAATTCTTATTACAAAAAGGAGTCCTTGCACAGGTAATTGCAAATCGATTAAAAAATTTGCCACTGTATTTTGCCAGAATAGTCTTGTTTGGTTAATTTTGCCACTGTATTTTGCCACTGTATGAAAAGCAAAAGGTCAAAGATCACATAATAAATTTGCCACTGTATTTTGCTTCAAGCATTTGCACTAGAAGGATTTGAACTACTCATTCGGAATCGAATACATACGCCATAACAATACAAGTCACAAAACCTACAAAGAACATTGTCTACACAAATGACACTCAAAAGGAATAAGAAATGAGAAATGAGAGTGCCATTTCATTCATAGCATTACATTTCATTTTCAAATTGTAGTAGGGCTCAACTATGGTAGATATTTCATATTCCTTGTTTTAGGAACATTTACAAACTTACCCAACCACAAAAAAATAAACACAACTAAAACCCCAAAAATTTTTTTTTGTAACCCAACACTTTAGCTTCAGCTTCTTTGTATTTTTTCCTCAGCTTGTCATTCTTTTTGGTTAGGGCTTCAACCTCTCTTTTCAGCACTTGATTTTCTACTTGTAGTAATTCTTTCTCCATGTCCCTTTTAGGATCAAGCCAAAGGAAGAACCCACAGGCAGTGGGATGCTACAGCAAAAAGATAACAAAAAATGTGCATAACATTATATGGAAGAAGTTTTTACGGTTTTCAAATTACAGAAAAAGTAAATATGCAAGAACTTACCTTATAGTTGATGCAACCAAAAAATCTTCTTCCCCGATTTGGATCTTGGTTTGAAGATCTTAGGGGGGCTGGTACCCCACATCCACAAAAAGGGCCTTCAAATCTACTATTTGTGGAAGTTGATGACATTTGCTAGAACATGAATGGTGATGAGAGAGAGAGAGAGAGAGAGAGAGAGAGAGAGAGAGAGAGAGAGAAAGAGAGAGAGAGAGAGAGAGAGACCTTCGAATGAGTTGAATACTAATCCATTATTCATCAAACAAATGAGTTGAAATCCTATGGCCGAGGTCAAGTATGAAGATTCTAGACAATAGAGTTCAAGTCCTTTACATTTTTGGACCCATACTGCAGTGTAGTCACATTTGATTGTGCTATTAGACTTGCAATTTCAGCCACTCTAGGACCATTTAGGGGCACAATCATTCGTTTTTCAAGTTTTTGTTTTTGTCTTTATTCAATTTTTATTCACGTTTACTAGCCCACTAGATATGCCATTGTTTCACCAGTTTACTACTAATCAAATAGGGTGTCTCAAATCAAGTTTTGAATCATTAAGCAGGAACACCATAACATCTGCAGAACCAAGCCAGAGGCAAACTAAAAAATTGTCTGAATAACTAGGCCAAATTTTTTTATTAACAAAAAGAAATAAATCAATTGTCCCCGCTCAACGAGTTCCAAAATCGTACAATCTGAGGCTATATGATCAAAAAATACACGTTGTATTCATCAAGAAAGGTACCAAGACAACACAAACATAACAAACCATTTCGCATAAAGAACGACAGCTACAATAAGAGACATTTGAAGTTATTCATAATTCTCAACAAAGTTGAGCAGCTATAAAGATTGGACTTTGTGTGGGGGGTGGTGGCTGTTTAGTGGGCGTGCGAAGGTTAAAAACAAAAAACTATATGAACTTACTCCATATTCAATTGCTATAGACTAAAAGTACATATTCAAACCTAAATTTTTGTGTTTCTTGATATGGTGCGTACGTAGAGCCAGTTGCTATAGACTAAAAGTACAATTGTATAACAAGATGGGAACTGGGGGTATTAGCTAATTACTACAAGCTATAACCAGGAAAAGGGGAAAATCCTTAAAACTTGAAGTATCATCATATTGTCCTTTTCAAACTTTGAATTCAATGGACACTAGCCATTCAAAGACTCAATTCGTTCAGGTAGAGATCAGCAGAGACTCGCGCTCGTGACCACTCTCAGCCCACCACGGCTTGAACCCAACACGATAACATTTGAAGAAAACTCAGTTTCTCCTTGTAAGATTCGTAGTATACATTGGTCAACACAGAGTCACACAACTTTCGTCAAAACAAATTAATTAATTGAAAGTCAACACCATAGTGTATTTTAGATGAAAGTCAAAACAAATTAATTAGTTGATGAAGCTAAAACAAATTAATAGGAGTCTGAACTAAACAAATGAACATGGGTCAGAAGCATACCTGGTGAATTCGTATTTGTATGGACCTAGATGGAGGCAGATTTTTTCACTTCAAGTTTCCCACACTCTCCCATCCAAAAGAATTATAGAACCTAAATGTAAAAACAACTCTGTGTTATAGAACTACTGTAAGTAAAAAACTGTATCTAACATCTACTATACTGTAACATGAACATCTATTGGGTTGAACCAAGAGTAATTCACTGTCACGTCGTGCTGGATAAGCACAAAACCGCATTATTTGGTTATGAGATCATGACTTTTCAATAACTTGTCTCGTAGAAATTTTACTTTGCCCGTTTGAGTACCAAATCATTAAGTGAAACCTTAATTAAATATAAGATGATTCACGTATCCGCAACTGTCGAGTATTTCTTTTAGACCAATTTGATTTCGAACAGAGAGTGAGACCCAAGATTTTTCGAGTTCGAACTAGAAACGAGAGAGAGAGAAAGAGACTTCAGAGTTCGAAACCCTAGTTTCGAGTTCGAGTTCCAAATCTCAGAAAAAAAAACACAGAATAAACAAGGGTTTTCGAGCCCTAGATTCGAACCAGAAACGACAGGAAAATGCTTGAGAGGGAGAGAATCGAACCTTGGGATGTCGTCTTCTTCGTCTTGGACCTCGATTTGTTCTTCTTCTTCGCGATCTCCTTCTCTCTCTCTCTCTTCGTTTCAATCGCCTGACCTCTCTCTCTCTCTCTCTTCGTTTGAATCGTGTAGGGGAAGAATGACCCGAATAGGAAGTATATGCGACCCGCGGGAGTGTTTTACCCGTACCCGTGGTCCATTTGACCCGCGTGTTCCTCTCTCTTATTAGAGCCGTTGGATGCGATCCAACGGCTGAAAATTAGCGTCCGGACCTAAGGTAAATCCGGGAGTCCTGAGGGGATCCGGACTCTATATATATATATATATATATATATATAATGATTTCGTTTAGACGGTGCACATTTATAAGGTTATTGTACATATAGTGGCATAGTGATTATGATAAGGTAGCTTTTAGTCAATTATTCTTTTGCCCAACGAAACCGCGCGCAGATGCCAAGTTATCAGCGGTACATACATTAATTGATTTGGGAGAGTTGAATTATTGGAATTAAAAAGATATACGTAATCTAAAAAAAGAGAACACTAAAGATAGGTTCTCCCTTTCTATATTTCCCTATCATAATAGATAAAGGGTCTACCCTTTTTCAAGATTGTTTATACTTTTGCATTTCAGTAATGCCCTCCCCAAAATTAGATAACGCAAAACTTTTAACTTAGCTTGAGTAGTTACATTTGGGCAAAAGTGGTAAAATTGCTCGAGCGCAAGAACACACAGAGTGTGTGCCCTAACTTCTAGTGATAATAAAGACAAGAAGGCAAGAATGTATTTTAAATTTAATTTTGTTATGAAAGGGTGCGTAATTAATGAAAAGCATGAGTGATTAGTTTTTTTGCATGCGGGAAATCTTTATTTTAGTAAATAGACTATATAAGAGCATCTTCAATGGTGGAACTGCTACTTGGACAGTTATTAATGCTATTCTCTCCGTTCCTTTTTTTTTATAGTTGACTATTCTATTTTAGGTTGTCACTTAATAAGTGTGTATTTTAAAAAGTTAATGGGTAAAAATTAGTACAATTACTCCCTCCGTCCCGAAATATTTTTTCTAATTTTGAATTTCAACATTGTATGTACAATACACAATGGTACCCAAAACTTGTAACTTTTCAAGTTTGCCATTCATTAGTTGACTCTAATAAAATAGGAGTTAATCAAGTTTTGAATTTAAATGTTTTCCGGAAAACGAAAAATATTAGAGCATACTTTAAACTTTTAAAATTTTAATTATTCTGCTTTTGGTCTCATTGTTTTGATTGTTAAAAGCACCTCAAGGGCAAAAATGGAATTTACCAACTTTCATTTGTTTAATTTTTTAATTGGTCCTATATTTTGGGACAATCAAAAAAGGAAACTAAGACAAACTTTTGGGGATGGAGGGAGTATTATTTTGCCATTTTAAAAAGTTAGTGGGTAAATAGCTAATCAATGAAAGTGGAGGATACTTCATCTGTCCCAATTTGCTTGCCCCTTTTGGGGAAGTGGGTTTTTAAGGGATGTCAAAACTTTGTATTGTCTTTTATTTTTTGCCCCTAAGTCCAGTCAATATTGTTGTGGCCAATTTTGTGGGGCTAATTTTTTATATGAAACTCAAAATATATGCAATATGGATCTTGTTTGATAGATATCATTAGTTTTTTTTATACAAAGTTTTTAAAATCATAAGAACCATTATAATAAAATAAAAGATAACGGACAAGCCAATTGAGATGAAAAAGGTACTTTTTAAGGGTAAAACTGAAAAATGATCTTGTTTTGATGGATGATTTTAAAAATGAGACAAATATTTTGAGATATCCCAAAATGGAAAGGACCAACAAATTGGGACGGATGGAGTATTATTGGAAAGTGGAGGTAACATTTGATGTGAAAGGTTTAAAGTGGAGGTAAAATTGATATAAATGGTGTAATGATAGTGTCTCTTTAATAAGTTGGATTTACGAAGCAACACACTTTAAAAGGGATAAAAGTAGTATAATATAGCAATGAATAGTATCAAATTGCTATTCTATAGCAATGTTGCTCCAATGGTGCAAATGTTATTTCTTCAATTTCTCCACAAAATGTCAATTTGAATTGCTATTTGTGAATCACATGATGAGAGATAGAAACAAATGGGCATACGAAATTATAGTAATAGTTATATTTGGCAGAACATATAGCTATAGGTAAACATAGCATGTGTTTTACCGCACCATTGAAAAAGACTATTTGGAGCTTCATTCTATGGTATATATAACAACACATACAAGATGCCATTGGAGAAGCTCTACCAAATAGACAAATCCAAAATCTAAACACATAATAGTGTAAGAGCATCACTAGTGGTATACTCAAATATGGATACTCAAATATTGCCACATCACATTTTGAGTATTCATTTAATGGGTTTATAAGTTTGAGTATCTACCCTTCTACAATGGTTCATTTGTGTCCATAATTAAAAAAGTACTATTCACTATATTTTTATTCATAAAATGGGCACAACTTTAAATTTGTACATATATATTTTTTATAATATTAGTACCATTTAAAATATATTCACAATACGTTTAAAATGAGATCAATCTTGAACATATTTTGGTAAAGATTAAAAATTGATAATTTCCTTTGGACCCTTAATTATTTTTCTTCGATAGTTCTGAATTTCCTCGAGGTTAGTATAGTTTATGTTATTGCTGTATTTTTTTTTCTCTTTCCATCTATATCCTGTCATAGGGTCCTTTCTGAAGGACCTGCTATTCATTCTCTGTTTTTTGAATATCAACCCTCGCAAAAAAAAATTGATAATTTTAAAAATTGATAATTTCAATTTTTGAGAGAAAGTGCAAAAAAATTAAGTTTTGAATTAAGTATTTGAAAAATAGAGAGAGAATGTTGTTACTTTTGATAGGATTTGGTCCCCAAAATTTGGTTATTGAGGTTTGATTATTGAGAAAGATTGGAAGTTTTGAGTATCCAAATGCCAAAAGTTGAGTATTTGTAACAAATGTTGTTAACTTTGAATATTTATCCAAATACCATTGTGAGCCTCTTTTGTGTATCAAAATACTCATCTTTGAGTATTTTTGTGTTTGAGTATGCCACTAGTGATGCTCTAAGTACAAAAGTAAAGCACTATCAGACAATGGTTTTTATTTTATACTCCCTCCGTCCCAATTTCTTGGTCCTTCTTTCCATTTTGGGATATCCCAAAATATTTGTCCCACTTCTAAAAACATCCATCAAAATTGGGTCACTTTCCAATTTTACCCTTAAAAAGTACTTTTCCCATCTTAATTGGCTAGTCTATTATCTTTTATTTTATAACGGTTTTTATGATTTTGAAAATTTTGTATAATAAAACTAATTGATATCTATCAAACAAGATCCATATTGAATATGTTTTGACTTTCATATAATAAATTAGCCTCACAAATTTGGGCACAGTAATATTGATTGGATTTAGGGGCAAAATAGAAAAATCAATACAAAGTTTTCACACCCCTTAAAAACCCATTTCCCCAAAAGGGGCCAAGAAATTGGGACGGAGGGAGTAGTATTTTTGAGCAGCCATACAATGGTTTTTATTGGCAAATGATGATACATGGTTGAAATTTTTGAAGGCATGTGACTTAAGAAACACTCCTTAATTGGTTTGGTTTAAAAGCAACACATCAACTAATTACGTGATGTTTTCTAAAATAGTAATTAGTTAGCTTACTTTCAAAGTGATTGCTACCTTTCCAACTTCTTCTAAAATATAGTAGTAATTAGTAGAATGTATTTTATTTTTTTCCAACTTTTCTTCTCCTTTCAGCTTCAAGGAAATGATGAATGACAAAATAAAAATTATTATGCCTCTTAATTGGGAGAATTAAAAATCTAAAAACGTTGGGCTGTCACTTGTCTAGTCTTACTTTTCGTTTATTTTTAGTCAAAATAGATATGCAAATATGCTACTTTGCGTAGCTGTCGGGAAGTATGGTTATTTTTACGTTTTCGTCTCTTATTATTGGTAAGCGACTAGGGGGTGTTCCACTAAGTTGGTTTTTTGAAAAAAATTGACTTTTCACGGTTTTTTATGTGATGTATTGTGAGAGAATGACATGTCTCGGTGTTTGAAAAAAACAGTTTATTGTTAGTGGAACACCCCCTAATTAACAATCTTGAGATGGTATGGTATCAAATTTGTTTATCTTCAACTTATCATGCCACTCTACCAAATTAAGCTTAGCGTATCAATCAATCAATCAATCAGATGAATCCATATTTTATCATCTTATTCCATTCCATCATTTATCGTCATTCCACCTTTTGGACATCATATATTCGTCTCCTATCATTTTAGTCACAAATTATACGAGCCATTTTTCGTTACTTTTATCTCAATTGAAGCTATTCCAACCATTTCAAAAACATATTCTTTTCCACATCTAAATTAAAGTTCTACCATTACAAAATACTACTCCATCAATAATCACCTGTGGTCCTCAACCATCCCTATCACCCTCGACCTCGACTCGTCGTTACCCTCCGCAACCTCCATTCCCCAATCTCCATCGTTTTCAGCGAAGGAGAATCAAATCCACTCCCTTTGCCCTAGGAGGGCCAGATCTGTCAAGATTGAAGAGCTTTAGGGTGGTGAGGTTTCCTATCCAGTGACAAAGAGGTCAAATCTGTGGCGGCGGTTCAAGCGTCTTCTCCGAAGTCTGGCTTTTTCTTTTCCTGTTCTTGTTTATTTTTTGTTTTTGTCTATCTCCATTTGTAGAGATTGATGTTCCCCACGTGAAACTTTGTTTATACCCCCAACATAGATAACCTGGAAGTTGGGGATCGGTTTTCCCAACCAAGGGCTCTAGATGGTGGTCTGCAACCCCCTTGAGACGTTTTCCTTGTTCAAGGGGGGTAAAAAAATTAGACCCTTTCCAGGGAAGAAAAGGGCAGAATTTGTACCACGAATTGCCTCGAAATTTCCTCATAGAAACCAAATGACCAAAAACTATAATAGACAGCAAGCCAACTTTTTTCTTCTTTTTTTTTGGCGAAAGAGAGAATTTCATTTAATTGACTGAGACCCTCTATTGTTCCAAGTCTCGTACACTCTTCTTTTGGAATGAGATGCTATGCACCCCTTAATTTTTTCCAAAAGAAAAAACATGCACTGTAATGCAGAGAGATTGTAGATACATTTTTAGTGATTATAGCACAACAGAGAGGAGTAGAACCAAATGGCAACCGAGCAAATTCCTTAATACAAGAATTCTTGGTCCAGCAATCAATTCAAATCCAACATTAAACTGAGACGAGAAATGTTAATTCCAATGTAAAGGTTTGTAGGCAAAGATACATGACAAAAAACAATCAGAAAAGTTCTTCGATCGGTTGAAAACAAAAACCCAGCATATTCTTAGGCAAAACCCTCTTTTCTTGTAGAATCCGCAAAATCCTTTAGCGATACTGCAAAGTGAAAAAGCAGTGGCCCAATGAATATTCACCACACAGAAATAAAAATGGACTGAACAGCAGGTAACCAACATAAAAATACGAACCAGAAACAAACTAGCTAAAAAGTTTGTAAAAATGCAAGATTTCAGCTGACGGTTAAGTTATCAAACAAAAAATAGGAAGCAGGGCTAGAGTGCAACTTGAAAATATGTGCACCAACCTTTTCCTTTATGTATTAGTGTTAGTGGGTGTGTGCAATGTAGTGTAATGGCGGGCTATCGCGGAGGAGTTCAAAGGTTTACCTTAATAAAGCCAATTTCTTTGGCATTGCTGCGGAAGCACTGTCTGCAGCACATCAGCCCATATTTTCGGATCAAGCCATGAGGATTCCCACACACGCGACTGCCGAAAACACAACTTATCAATGAATAATGCATGACAATCTCAGAATAATGCATGACAATTTCCTATCCATTCCAATCACACATATATCAAAACATTTTCTAACAACGGAGACATAAAAAAAAGAATAATCAAAGGGTCGATTTGGTTGCTGAGGATTAATGAAAAACAAAGACCGGGGAAAAAAATCAGAGACTTTAAACTCACTGGGACAATGGACAGTAAAATCCTTTCTGCAGAACAGTTTTCCCAAGCTTTTAGGCTTTGGGCCAATAGGAGTGGAATTACATGAAGGATTTGACCTTATTATCCAACAAGAATAGGCCGAATTATATTTGAAATCTAACATATGATTCCAACATTTAATACGAGAGATTCCCAATCATTCAATTATAAAATATTAGCAATTCAAGGATCTAATCTATCAACCACCCAGTTTTAAAAGATACCTTCCCTAGCCCTACTGTATTTGTTGAAATTGAACCTCCAATCCCAAAACCGGGAAACCCACCTCTATCCAACCAAAGCCTTATATTAACTAAGCTGACTTCTGCACATTTTGGGAAATCAAAACCATTTTCTAGTTTTATGGGGAGCTCCATTTGGTCGGCAGTGGACCTAAGACATAATAAAAGATTCTCTACTTCCCAATTTTCTCACCAACCACACAAGCACAAAGTAAACTTAAAGGCTAACAAATTCCATTCACCAAAACAAAGCGCACGTATCCATTTACAAGACTTCTCTCCGTGAAACTGAATTTGCAGCCATAAGTAATTTTACGCATGAATTTCAGCCAAAAACAGCAACAATCAACAACATGCAAAGTATGTGAAACAACCAGTACGAATGGGAAATCACGTTTAATAAAACTAGTTCAAACTGAAATGACTAAGTCCAAATGAGAGCAACATTTTGATCCCAAAACTAAAAACAGATCAAATACACCCACAGACAAGTCAAAACTAAGTCCAAATGAGAGCAACATTTTGACAACAGAGTTTTGCAAATTCAAGACTAAAATCAAACAAACCTACGCCTATAAACAAACACAGTAACGGCGTGCAAAAAGAACCTAGGAAATCAAAACACTACCAACTAATGTGATCTTCTTTGGTTTTCCGCCCATTTTCTCGGCAACTGAACACGGTAAAAGCCAAGGCTAAAGAGATACACATACACGAAGGAGTGAAAGAGTCGTGTAAATTCGAGATGAAATCAACAAAGCTAAGCATTCAAAACGAAGAAAAAAATCTAAGAAACGGCGTAAAAAACCACCCAGAATATCAAATCATCAGCAACAACGTCATTTTCTTTCGTTTTCCGTCCATTTTTTCTCGGCAGGCAAACAACGTAATCTAAGGCAAATGGAATCAACTTAAACGACGGAACTGAAAGAGTAGTGCAAATTCCAGATGAAATCAAACAAAGCAACTAGAAAATTCATACTGACGGCGTACAAAACAACTAGAAAATCAAAACATTAGCAACAACTCCATTTTCTTTTCCAAACAAGATAAACTACAAACGTTAATTACCATGTGCGAGAACCAGGGCCGTAGTTCTTTGGATGCGCGTTCCAGATGTTCGAGTGACCCATCTTTGTCCTCTTTTTTCTGAATCAATCGGTAAACGAGAAGAAGCTTTCAACCACAGCAGCTGAAGAAGACTGCTTGAAAACCCTAATCGCGAAGAAGTGCCGCCTCAGTCAAAGTTGCTATTTATAGGAGTAAGTAATGGTGTGTGGAACCCTAGTTTGCTAAAGTCGGTTCATCCCCTCTATAACTGGATGCACACTCATCGGCCCGTAAGTTTGGGTTGGTCCGGCTCACTAAATTCCAGAATTACTCTGAAGCCCAGTATTATTTTTATGGACTTGACCCAAAAGAAATACTATTATCTATATAACAAATTAGAGTGGTTTTCAAATTTACACATTTTGTCTGCATAAATCCTGAACGTTAATTCATTCGACGGTTGAGATTAGCTTAGAATGGGGAAGCTTCCTCTTCACACCTAGAGGCAGCGATACCCAATCTCAGACACTTCTCTCTCTACCAAGATTTGAAAGCATTCACCTCTCTCCTCTCTTCTCCTCTCCGCTGTTCAAAACTCAATTAACCCACCACACCTCTCTCTTTGATTGACATCTCTCTCTCTCTCTCTCTCTCTCTCTCTCTCTCTCTCTCTCTCTCACGCTTTCATGAAACCCCTCTCTCTCTCTCTCTTTCTCTCTCCCCCTAACGCTTTCATGAAACCCCTCTCTCTCTCTCTCTCTCTCTCTCTCTCTCTCTCTCTCTCTCTCCCCCTAACGCTTTCATGAAACCTCTCTCTCTCTCTCTCTCTCTCTCTCTCTCTCTCTCTCTCTCTCTTTGCAGCACCGATTGTCCCTCACCGATCGTCCATGGTAGTTGGGTTTTAGGACTTTTCTATTTCGGTTTTTCAGAATGGCAGTCGGGTTCTAGGGATTTATTGTGGGAACCGGTCTATTTAGCAACAGTAGCAACCGGCACCACTACCCGCCGACCACCACACCACTTGCGACCACTCTCTCCCTCTATCGGTAATGATATCTCCCTCTCTCTCCCCTCTTTCTTTCTCTCTCTCTCTCGACATATACACACAAGCATACAGTGCGAGCACACATACGCACCCGTAGTCATGGCTTCTGGCGAGAACAATGGCAACCTGAATCCTCCCTCATCCGCCACTGATTCTCTCTCCCTCTCACCGGAGTTCTCTCTCCCCCTAATCTCTCTCTGTCTCTTCGTTTACTTCTCTATCTAATTTTAAGTTTAAGGTGTCGGCCATTTCTAACAAATTCAGTTTTTGTATTTGGGGATTTTGTAGGTTCTGTTTTCAAGTCTACAAGTGCCTCAATGGAGCTATTTTATGTAATTCTCTCTCTCTCTCTCTCTCAATTAATAGATCTAACATCAATTTTTTTTTGTTTTGTTTAATAGGTCTACTGAAATTTGCTTGGTTTGTGATATTTGTAATCTATATTTGTATAACCAATCACTTAGTTGAATTGAAGTTGGGGTCTTATGATGTGCAGGCAGCCAGGCACAGGTCGTACTTCCCTACGGTGATAGCCGATTCCTCAAATTTTATGGTGTGTGATTAGTGCGATTAGCTTAATATTATGTGATTTGTTGGGTGTTTTTTCTTTGGTCCATCGATGAAACATTCTATGTTGAAAAGTTTTTTCCATCTTTGTTATAGATGGTAGAGTTTGTTGAAGTTTAACCCTTGAATTAAGTGATAATTTTTGTCAAATATAGAAAACATTTTGAACAAATCATAATCCATATGGTAAAGATTGTGAGGATTTTAATTTCAAATTTGGGTCTACTATATCTTATCTAGCTACTAGGGAATGCCCGTGCCTAAAGGCACGGCATGTCGACGTGATTTGCACTCAACTTTTTTGATCGATAACAAAATTTTATTAAAACTCAACAAAAGTTACATCGAGGGTAAAAGAAAGTCAACGACCAAACACGTGTAAGGTAGAGGCAAACAAAAATTCCAGCGAAGTGCTGGAAGGAGAAAAAGAAAAAGAAAAAGAAAAAGGAGAAAACAACTATACAATAGGCTAACCAAAAATGGGACTAAGCCTATGCAAAAATTTGAAACAATGCATCAGGGAGTTTCCTCAGAATTTCAAAAACCAGTGGTTTGTGAAAATATCCCAAGCATTAATTCCAAGAATCAGTAAAATCATCCAAGCATTGAGACAACATACTTATTCCTATTCAACCTATATTAATCATGTTGGTGCATGCCTGTGCTTAAATGCACGGCTTGAAGAATTTGATATTCAATACGGCTTTCAGTGCCATCCGCAAGGTATGTGCGAACATAATTTAACTTCAACAAAATTGTCTCCTGCTCTACCCGACAAACATCTAATGGTAAAAGGTATTTGGTGGAGAAAAGTGTTCACCCTTTCTTCAAATTGAACATCCAAGTCATTTAAATTACTACTACTTAATACCTGTCAATGTGTAATCATTACCCAATTGAAAATCTAAGTCATTCTCCATTTGAAAGCCAACAATCAAAGGAATAAGAATACAGTTTCATATAACAAATGCATTCCGAGGGAACAATTTTGATAAGTTAATTAATTTCAGAAGTAGAATGAGTCAAAACACATCTAGGAAAAAAACTACTACCATAAAGGGTACCCCATCAAACCGATTTAATTTCATTACGATACTAGATTTCCCCACAACTAAGAGGCTAAGTAGAGGTCAAACACCCAGCCAAACACCCTATTGGCAAGTTGACGCTTGACATACTTTGATGGAAGATCCTCCTTTCATGAATCCACGCCACGAAGCTACATGTGTTTTCCTGCAACAATATGATTCCAAACATTGGAAAATAACACCAACAAATAGCTAGAGTTTCAAATCTGAATTTTCCACTTAAGTAGTGACAAATTAAAGAAAGCAAATGACAAAAAAATGGAAAGCTTTATCGAGATCTCATTGACGTATCCTTTTGTTTTCAGTTAGATAAAGAGAATGTGTACAAATTAAAGAAAGCCAATGACAATAAAATGGATAGCTTTATCGAGAGCTCATTGGCATATCCTTTTGCTTTAAGTTATATAAAGAGAACATGCAGGACAATGCTGCTACTTCTATAGAGGTGACTTGACCTGCTTGGTGATATAACATGCAAAATGGAGATGCGTTAATAACTTAGGTGCAAAGAAAAAATGTCAAATTACATGATAGGCATATTTCAATCCCTATACATAGCCCAAAATCACCCAAAGTAGTTTCATTTCCCTCAACCTTGTTTCTAAGGTTTCATTTCATTCCTCATAAGAACTGACTTTCCGTCAGATCTAATAAACATGACAGTGCTAAGATATTATAGTACTTAAATGAATTAAACATCTAGTACGCAAAAACTGATGATCATAAAAAGACGAATGGTCTTGAGGGGATAGTTTGAAAACACTTCCCTAAAGCCTTAAAAATGCCAATGCTATGTACTTGCCAACTTAACCATTTTTCTCCTATGGTCCTTGTTTTCCATCACGAACAGGATAAGTCATATAACAAAAAAAAAAAGGTCGTATTATAATATGGAAGTAGCCTACGCAAGTCATAGCCATTCCACTTATCTATACACCCTTGTTTTTTTTTTTTTTTTTGACTCATACCTTGACATGATGTAAAACTCAAAATTGAATATTAGGGAAGCCAATTAATAGTGTAATAAGATACCTATAGAAAATTTACACGAGTACTTCTATTTTAACTGTAAAATTTTTACAGTCATTCCACCTTCCCAAAAGAGCAAAAAGAAATGCCACACTTTTATAGTTGATTCTCTCCTACCACTTCCACCAATGCAACTACCGACATTATAACTTACAACAACCACCGTTCAAAGAATTCAATTCAAGGATACATCAGATAAATACTATCAAAAGATGGAAACAATAAAATCCCATCTGGAAACTGAGCTTGCTTATTACAGACACTGCTGGTATTGCATTTAAGCTCATTCTAAAAAAATCTCTACTTAATCCTGCTTCTTCAAAAATTATGTGATAACATTTAAGCTACTCTTTGAATTGACGTTTAGTCCTCCCCTAAAAACAAAAACCAGAATATAAGTCCAACTACAATGATATGGCCCAGTTGTATCCTCTTTGATGGTTAAAATATGTGAACTCTAAGGAACTATAATCAAAAGCTTTACCTACTCGAGGATGTAGCTAAAGATGCACCGCAAGCCAAAGAGAAGGTCCTGTGACAATAATTCAAACAAAAAAACCTTTAGAAGTAAGCCCGAGAAAAAGAAAAGGAAAGGTTTTAAGTTAAAACTTCTCAAAAATTTGAAAATCACATAGTGTCTATTGGTGGTAATCTCTTTCAATATACATCACTTTATGCCAATACAACTCGAGTCAGAAGAACAAAATTGGTAATGGCCAACGCAAACCAACTTCCGAACATAGAATTAGGGAAAAGGAAAAGAAAATTAAAGTTAAAATTAACCAGTGCAAGTAATTCAAAACTTGACTGTAAAATCTTCAAGATTCATCATCAGCATCACCCACTGTAAAATCTAGGGGTGAAAGATAAAAAAAAATGCATTAAGCTATTAATCTCCCAATCCTACCACATTTTCAATTCTGAAGTGGTTTTTTTTTTTTGCCGCTAAAAGGACTGGCTCTCAATTGGCCGATGTATAGTCCAAAATAGTTTTTAAATCATCATGAATTGGTAATGCCTATTTCATAACCTTGGCTTAATCTCCAACAAACTCTACCATCTATAACAAAGATAGACAAAACTTTTCAACATAGAATGTTTCATTGATGGACCAAAGAAAAAACACCCAACAAATCACATAATATTAAGCTAATCGCACTAATCACACACCATAAAATTTGAGGAATCGGCTATCACCGTAGGGAAGTACGACTTGTGCCTGGCTGCTTGCACATCATAAGACCCCAACTTCAATTCAACTAAGTGATTGGTTATACAAATATAGATTACAAATATCACAAACCAAGCAAATTTTAGTAGACCTATTAAACAAAAAAAAAATGATGTTAGATCTATTAATTGAGAGAGAGAGAGAGAGAGAGAGAGAGAGAGAGAGAGAGAGAGAGAGAGAGAGAGAGAGAGAGAGAGAGAGAGAGAGAGAGAGAGAGAGAGAGAGAGAGAGAGAATTACATGAAATAGCTCCATTGAGGCACTTGTAGACTTGAAAACAAAACCTACAAAATCCCCAAATACAAAAACTGAATTTGTTAGAAATGGCCAACACCTTAAACTTAAAATTAGATAGAGAAGTAAACGAAGAGACAGAGAAAGATTAGGGGGAGAGAGAACTCCAGTGAGAGGGAGAGAGAATCAGTGGCGGATGAGGGAGGATTCAGGTTGCCATTGTTCTTGCCAGAAGCCATGGCTACCGGTGCGTATGTGTGCTCGCACTGTATGCTTGTGTGTATGTGTCGAGAGAGAGAGAGAGAAAGAAAGAGAGGAGAGAGAGGGAGATATCATTACCGACAGAGGGAGAGAGTGGTCGCAGGTGGTGTGGTGGTCGGCGGGTAGCGGTGTCGGTTGCTGCTGCTGCTAAATACACCGGTTCCCATAATAAATCCCTAGAACCCGACTGTCATTCTGAAAAACAGAAACAGAAAAGCCGTAAAACCCAACTACCATGGCCGGTCGGTGAGGGACAATCGTTGCTGCAGAGAGAGAGAGAGAGAGAGAGAGAGAGAGAGAGAGAGAGATGCCGATCTAAGAGAGAAGTGTCTGAGATTGGGTATCGCTGCCTCTAGGTGTGAAGAGGAAGCTTTCCCATTCTAAGCTAATCTCAACCGTCGAATGAATTAAGGTTCAGGATTTATGTAGACAAAATGTTTAAATTTGAAAACCATTCTAATTTGTTATATAGATGTTAAAGATAATTTATTATCTCTGAAATTCACATTTTGTAAAATTACCTTTTTTCTTTATTTTCTCAATAAAGAGTGTCAATGGGAGTTGTACCTGTTTTATATGAACAATTCTCTAGGGAGTTGAGACCATTGCCACTGCTGCTGCGCCGTCTCCATTTCTGCAATTTCTATGTGTCTTCCTTTTACATATGGAGAGCGATTTATTGCCGATACTTGTGCTTTACTCCATGTAATGGCCTGTTTGGCAGTGGTACAAAGGACGGGATGTGGATTTCCACAAAAAGCACTGGTACATACACAGAAATACAATCCAAAAATTAACTAGAAAGTGGGAATGATAGTGAATCCGAGCCACTCATTCCCATTTTATGGTTAATTTCTAGATATTATTTCTTGACACTTAACATTTCTGTTACACACTCCCATGGGCCACTGTCGTTACGGAGAGGGAGAGGGGAAGAAGAATGATCGACAAAGAGGAATTGCACGATGACCATTCCAAAATGAGTGAGGAAGGCCAAGTGACAATCGGGCTTAGCCAATCGTCAAGGAGAGGGACATTCGGCTCATTTGGCAGTGGTATAAGTTAGGAGACGAGTAATCTACTTCGTCCCCCTCCTTATCTGGTGTTTGGCACCCGAATGAGAAGGGGTATGACTCGTCTATATGGATAAGTAAATCATGAGCAGTGGGATAAGCTCAAGCTACCTCTATCTTTATAACATTCCACTTCTTATCCACCTACCTAATTACGAAAAATCCTGGTGGCTTTGATTAGTTGTATTTTTTTAAATGAGTTTCTAGATGAAAGAGTTAAACGGAGTTTCATATTTCTTCGTCTTTAACAGTTTTTTAAAAGATTTTACTGCACTTTTTTACTTTTTGGGTACATTTACTCTAGACGCGCTAAAAAGTTAATTTTAAAAAACATCGCTAAAAAAGAAAATTATAGCCAATTTTGGCTTTGAAAGTTTGACTTTTTTGAAAGTTTCTCATCTTCAAAACCAACCAAAGCCCCACTTTTCATCTTTAAAACTCATCATCCACGAACCCATATTTCCCAAACAAACCAAGCATATACATATCCTCAATTTTACTATATCCTTCAAACAAACCATCAAACCATCATTCCCTTATTACACATCCCTCCTACCATATCTCCCTTATAACATATCCCTCTAAAACTCATCCCGCTACCAAACGGGCATGTCCGTCGCATCTTCGAGCCGATGTAATAACGTTCAATTTGTTCTAGTAATTAATCTCTAATTGCTACTTATGACAATCTTTTTATATACTTTATTTTTAGAATGAGGGTCTCTTAAAAAGCCCACCTCTTCATGCCGAAAATTTTTTTCCCTGCCGGCTCGTGGGTGATATTAGTTGGGTGATATTCAAACCATAATTTTGTAGACCTCACAAAAAAGAATGCTGAGTATTGAATATCAGCTTGATTTGAACCATTCATTTCATCAACGAATTAGGATTAACTGGTGTGTTTCTCCTCTTGATGCTGATCAATATGGTTTTTGATATGTACAATCCTTCTCTTCGACGTGTACAAGAGGTAAACGATTCAAATCACGGACTCGCAGTGAATTCCACAAAGTGAAGTCTTCAGAAGCATATAGAGATGAGAGTCTTGAGGGGATTTGCTTCTAGGTGGTAGGGTGATGGAGGATCCATAACACCAGTTTGGTATTGTTTGCTTCGAGTCTACAGTCTACTAAATAAAACTGTGTGCAAGTGCATAGAAATTTAGTGAAGTGTGCATAAAAAATTGTTGATGAACAAACCAAACTACCTGGTTCAAAAACTTAACAAGCTTGAAAAATAAGTTCAAGGTTGGTTCACTTCTCTCAAACGAGCTTTTTATCAAACCCATCATGAGTCGACCTCAAGTAGTTTTGACTTGGTAAATAATACTATAAGCATATCGAATCGAGTTACATAATGTTCGAATTTGGTTGAAAATTTTCACGAGCTTCAAACACGTAACAAATTCAGGATTTTCTCCTTGTACGATTTACCTTCAGGTCTTCTTTGCTTGGGGGGGATTTGTGGGTGGGAGTGGAATACAATTTCAAATTTTCAAAAACCAAGTATTCATCTCATTCATCTCAAAACTAACTTCCGTCGTCAAAATTTTCAAACCCCCAATGGTGCACCCACCCAGCCACGAACACCTGCCCCTCCTTCCCAGCCAGGCAGCCACCACCCACCACCCGTAACCAAGACCTATGGAGGCTTCAAAAATAGAGGAAAACGAAGAAGAAAAGAGCATCATTGGAAAGAAAAAAATGAGAAAATATCAAGCATGTAAAGGGTGTGCTAAATAGAATAGCATGAAAAGGACAGTTACTCAAACAACACCGAAGCATAAGACCCAAATATCATAGCCGAAAATCAGAAGCTCATCATCGGTAGCTCTAGGTTTTAGAAACTCTACCTAGACCATACCTATAGAAGTATAATAAACGCAAACTAATACTATATCAAGACAAAAGCTGTTTACAGACTAATATTTCTAGCTAGATTGCTCATATTCCTTGGATAACATCTTTGAGTCTTGCCCATTTCCAAACTGCCAAGGAAACGCATCTCAACAATCTACATGTAACGAACATGCAACGAGTACCACAAAGTCAGTAGACGGTAAATTTCCCCATTAAGTTCTCAACTCAAATGTTAGATAGTTTACCTTTTGGAAAGATGCGAACAACTCTTTTGATAGCGCACCTGTAAAGGTCAAGTCAATTAAAAGAAGGATCATTTGTAGAAACACGTATCAAACTAAAGATCCCTCAGGAAATAACTAAACACATTCTGTTGTTAAAAGAAAACTAACGCATAAAGACATTCCACGGTTACAAACATATGTCTATCTGTAAACTAAAACCTAATGCTACTCACAACTCATGAGCTAGTAAGTTTCGTGGATGGCATTTCTTTCACAATGGAATCTGATATGAGAAGTATCTATTAAACAAAAATATGTTTGAATTGGGAAGTAACTTTAAGGATCTAACAAAGTTGCAGTGACACAAAAGGGTTTTTTAATAGTAATGCTCGTTTTTTCAATAGTAATGCTCACAAGAACGACGGTATCTTATGGATATATATAGGGAAGATGAGTATCATATTCAAGACTAACATAAGAAGATAAAAAACACAAAGCCATAATCATTTGGCAATAAAAACCAGTCCAATTAGCAGAGACAATGGTGATCCACGTGTCCCTAAGATAACTTGGAATCAAATGTTAGATGCCTTACCTTCTAGAGAGATGGGAAGAACTCTTTCGCTAACTCCCTTGTAAGATCAAGCAAGAGGATGGATTATTGACATGAACAGAAGTACGAAACTAAAGACTCAGCATGAAATGATATTTCACATTCTGCTGTTGAAACTTGACAGTTTATATGAACAATTCCATTTCCACAAAACTCGTGTACCCGTTTATTAGTGTTCGACACTCGACAATGACCAGTTATTTCACAAAATGGTATACTAAACCCTAATGTTCCTCATAACTCATAACAAAAGGGAAGGATACCACGAGTCACACTTCATGCACCTGTCCCAATTTGGTGAAATCCACAATTTGGCCCTGGTTGCTTTTTGCAATCGTCTCTACTTCAACTTGTAGCATTTGACAACGTAAGTATTTGCTCGGCTGTGGTTAGCACTTAGCATGGAAAAACAGAGCTTCAAGATTTATAACAACCAAAAAACCCCTCAAAGAAAATTGTAATAATCTGACCTCGACATTGAATTATTGATGGCAGCTTTTATTACTTTCTACATTTTGTCTCAGTTTTCTTTGCATAAAGCGAGTCACAATTAGTATATATTTAGGACCCTATATTCTCCTTGAGAATTAGTACCGATGCCTTACAGGATATTCAAATTCACTATACAGATTAAAAATCACATGGGTTTGACACCATAAAGTTTCATGGGTAGCACTTATTTAACCATGACATACGACATGGAAATACATTACGAAAAGAAAAAAGGTAAATGTGTGTGAGTTGAGAAGTAACTTAAGGATCCACAAAATTGCAATGACCCAAAAAGCCGAAAGCCAAAAAAAAAGGAAACAATTGAAATCAGAAGACAAACAAACACTTCAGCTTCTCACCTTACACAATCTGCACATTGGCATCCTGCCAGTTCTGTCCATTAGAGTTTTTTGTTTCATGAATAAAAATAGCTGAGTAAGTTTTGCTAGATTGCATTTGAAGGCAACCAAATCCCATTGATAACAACCTTGGAGAAATAATACAACTACGTTGAAGAGGGAGATGACTGGTGCATAGCTTTGCATCTTTTCCCAGCCCCAACAGCTGCAAGTCCTAAAGTAGTTGGGACTTTTCATTTCCTTCAGGGTTGAAATGTAGTGATGTAACCAACTGGATTCATTCGATGTCAAGTAAATCAATGACCAAAAAGAAGAAGAAGTTAGATCATATTTTTGGTTCAGGGTAATAAAAATAGATTTCGGACAATTTTTGAGTTTAATCAAAAGAAAATCAAGAAAATCACGTCTATAAAGACAAATTGCAGAGCGTAACAATGGATTGAAGACGAACTAATGCAACTTCTCCTCCATGTATCCAAAGATTAGCATTGATAACAGAAGCATAATACGGGATGAAGGCAAATTTGAAGGGTATCGGTGAGAGGTATCTACTAAAGAGAGATTCAATGGCTTAAGTTACACAGATAAAGAACGGACAAGCGCATCAATGTAGCAAGGAGCCCTCTCACTATGGAACTAAATCGGAAAATAAATGAGTCAGAAGGTGGCTCTGAACATGCAAGAAAGTCTCACATATCTCTAGAAAAAACTACCAATGAATTCAAGCCCATAAAGAGCTTTCTATTCAGATACCAAATGCAACCTCCAAAAGATATGTCTTCAACTGGGTGACGCATTGGACATCCTAGTAAGGCCGTAACTCCAAACCTGATGATCAATCAATTTTACTTCAGTTGGACCTTGACCATAGGAAGCCAAATTTAGATGCAGAAGAGTGAGCTCGTAAGGATGTTATTCGTAAGGTGATGGGATTAGGATAAGGTTTGGATTGGACTACCAATACCAAGTGTGAGAGGGTATTGTTAATACCCCTTATGGGCCAGATTGGTAGCCCCCTTGGACTCATATGAGTCCCATGGCATGGGATTGTATTACCAATCCCAAGGGCTAATTTGGTTACCAAACAAAGTAGTAGGAGTCCCATGGGATTGCTAATCCAATCCCAAGGGCTAATATGGTTATCAAATGGGGCGCTTCTCATTTTTTACATGCCTAGACATACTAGTGGTTTTCGAACAAATTTTTGTTTTCTAACATGAGGCCCACTAACACTAAACTCCCTACGAAATCTAATAATCTATGGTGTAGACAACATACTAATATCTTTTGTGTGCATCTTGTACAGACTAAGGAGATTGGCATCTTGAAGTGTTACAGGTTTTTCTTTTTTTCTTTTTTTTGCATCTTTCTTACAGACTAGGTTTTCATATTGTTCTATCCCAATAAAGATAATTGTCTGTTGGCGTGTATTCATGGTGACCCTATTGGTTGGTTCTTAAACTTCATTGTGTATCCTTGTTTTGGTAAATAAACATAAACTTGTGACCGAATACAGAGCAAGAATAAGATTCCAGAGGATACAAACTATAAGTCAAGAACACATATATTCATAACTAATGTCGGACAAATGAAGATATTAATGTGAAACAACGTGAATGTATGAAGTTGCATAATAGCACTTAAAACAATCAATTAACCTTTAACAAGGATTCATTTAATTATGTTTTCAACTGCTGTAAAGCAAACATTGAGATGGACTTACATTCAGTATCTTCATTGAAGCATGGGGTTTTCATTTTCTTCATCGAAACACACAGTCTCAGCTTAAGCCAAGGTGGGGGAGGCCAAAAAATGGGCCAATGAGATGGAAACGAAGCTAATGGCCCAAAGCTACCGTCCTCCAAATTGTACACACCAGTGTCGCCCCAAAATTCCCCCAGCTTTTTGTCTTCTTCATTATATGTGTTAAACATATTTTCTGGGAAATAAACGCACTTTCCTATCAAACCAGAAAAATCATAGGCAGAAACTGAATATGAGCAGATGTCACCAACGAAGAAAACCTGATCAGTCAAATCAATAACCTCTTCCCATTCTTTGTCTACTTCATTAAGCTTATAAAACATCACTTGAACCTTGACATTACAATGAACCCAACCGTCTTCCACTGGAGATCAATTGGCACTCTCATCGAACTTGTTGACTTGTTTCATTTTCACCGTCTCAACAACCAAATACAGATCATCCCCCAATGTCAAAAGAGTAACAAGTTTCAACCACTCATTTCCCTTAAAAAATGCAGCTTCATTAACCTTCAAATCAGAACCAATCACTACACACCTTCCTCTGTTGTCCACAGCATAGAATTTCCCCTTGTGACAAATAACATCCCGATAATTGCGATTATTAGCATCAATCGGACTCCATTTCTGATCTCCAACCTTGAAGAAAGCTAGGTACCCCGCGAAAATAGCCATGACCGCATAATCATTACCATCAGCACCGCCATTCCATGGACTCGAAGAAACAACCAACTGACTCGGATTGTGAACCGTAAAAATAACCACTCTCAACCTTGAGAGAATAGGCTTTGGTGATTTCGGAGACTCGAAAGTTGAGCAAATTTAGTGGGAAACGATTTGGGGACCACATCGATGGAGGTTTTAGGGATGGGATTCAAGAGGAGGCGGGGTAGTTTGAGAGGGAAGAAGTCTAGGGAGGCATAATTGCAGACGAAGGGAAGACGAAGAGTGTCGATGGGAGTCATACCTGTTTTGTTGGCGATTAGCATCAACTAATCTCCAGGCAGTTGAGACCATTGCCGCTGCTGTTGTGTTTCTGCCATTTCTCTGTCTTTCCTTTCCTTTTTACATATGGAGAGACATCTTTATAGGACATCTTTATAGGCCGACAATTGTGCTTGCAAGTGCAGAAGCTTAGTTATTATACGGGAACTTTAGGTATTTTAGCTCATCAAAGAGGGAAAAAGTGGCATGCAACACCTTTGGTAAACATCCTGTTATTTTTCGTTCATGAACAGTACTCCCATGGTTATGACAAAAATGTGTTGTTATATGACACAAAAGTGTAAGAAGTGGGTCTTATTTTTGTGTTGTTATGACAAAATATATTGTTAATATAATATGTGTTGAAATGATATTGTTAGAGTGTTGTTAAAGTACAAAAAGTAGGTCCAAACTTTTATCCCTTTCTCTCTCCTCTCTCTTTCCTCCCTTTCTACGTTTCTCTATCCTCCCTCCTGACAGATTTTTCTCTCTCTCTCTCTCTCTCCTCCCTCCCTCTTTTTCTCCTCCCACACTCTCTCTCTCTCCCCGTTGGGAATATTGTATGGCTGTGTTCGGTTAGGGGGTTTGCCCCAGTTTTGACACTATTCCAGTTTTGATTACATCATCACTTTTTTCACTTTTCTCTCTACCTCTCTCCACTTATTACACCTGCTTACATCATCAAAACTAAAACTAAACAAAACTAAACCTACTAACCGAACACAGCCAGTACAACCACAGTTGTATTGTCAGGTAGAGCTGCACTATTTCTTACACAATTACCTGACCTTATTTTTTCAATTAACTCCACTGTTGGGACAAAAAATGTTATTGAAAAAATGTTTGTTAACCGGACAAATCTGACCCTATTTCTTCCATTAACTCCATTCATTATTGGAGATGCCTTCACAATCTATCATTTGTTTATTACTTTCTCTCTCTCTTCTCCTCCACTCTCTCTTCTCCTCCTGTCACCAACAGTACTTGGGAATATGTTGTAATATTTAAATTAGAGAAAAATAATATTTTAATAGAGAATGGGTAAAAAATAATATTTTTTTAGCAGCAAAAATTTTGCCCCAACTGCTGCTCTTGCTTTAAGTGGGAAAGGTTGAGTGACAAACAGGCTTAGTCCATGTGATGGCCCTGTGATGGCCCGTTTGGCAGCGGTATAAGAAGGTGGGATGAGTAATGAGTTACATGAGTAAGCCACCCCTTCCCGTCTCTTTGGGCTTGTTTAATACTCCACAAGGTTTCAAGTTTGTGATATTGGAACTCTGAAGGTGTTGTTTAAGTTGGTGTTTGTTTTGTTTTTGATGTTTGGGATTGATTATCCAAAGGGATTGTGAAACCCAACAATTCATTGGATTCACCAACCTAGATTTGGGTTATACACCCCTGCAGTAACCTCAGTTGTTGGCCCTCTATAATCTGTATATGGGATAGAAACCATTTAATATGTCGGGAATGTTGAGTGGATCATTTATATAAAAAATCAAATTAATTGGATATTGGTAGTCATATGGTCGGATAACATTTATATGGATGGCCAATATCATTTTGTAGAATACAATGTAAGACAAATTAGTCTCAATTGTGTGTCCACCAATCTACCAATCTACGATAACCATAATTTTTTGTACACATAACGTGCTCAACATTCCTAAAAAAAAGAACGGTTCCGAACCCAAATGAAAATTTCAAAGAGTTCATGACAGGAATATAGTGACTTGTGTCACTACGGGGACCCAAATCCGTGAAACTTGTACCAAGGGTATTGCGTGAATAAACACGTATTGACAGGAAAACACGCCGTTGAAATCTGCCTCCTTCATTCTTCATTTGTTTTTACAGTTCAATGTCAATAGTATACATTCCTTTGAAATCTGGCACGATCAAACGATAAGTCGGATAAGTTCGACTTACACACGCATTGCATGTGCCCCGGCATCTAGTCTCTAGAAAAGAACTACTAAATTCCACCCCACAGATAGCTTCTACTCAGATACCAAACGTGACTATCCAAATGATATATGTCTATAACTGGGGAGTGAATTGGACATCCTAGCAAGCAAGGCCATACTCCAAACATGTTGATCAATGATTCCAGCTGGTCCTTCACCACATAAATCCAAACTTTCGATGCCGAAAAGTGAACTCCAAAATATATGATGTAGAAAAAGCATTAAGGTCCTTTGTTTGTGTGGGGATTTTCTTTTTGTCTTTGTTGCGGGCTAGGTTTTTCCTTGTTTTATCTCCCAATAGAAATTATTGTGAGCTTCGTGTATAACCTTATGGATTTTCTTTTGTGTTTGTTGCAGACTAAGTTTTTCCTTGCGTTATCTCCCAATAGAGATTATTGTCTTTTGGTGTGTATCCACTCAAGCTCCATTTCGTATCCTTGTTTGGTAATAAACCAATTTCATATATTAGTTCAGTGAGACTAAGATTACAGGTGATACGAAAGATAAGTCAGAGCCACAAAGATATAACTCAGACATGATATATTAGTTCAGTGAGACAATGTGAATAAAATGAACTTACATAATAGCACTCTAAGAAAATCATCTCAGTTGTATAAGCAACACATCTAATCAGGTTTCCCGTAAGGCAAACATCGAGAATCACTTACATTCATTTCTTGATCGAAGCATCGGATTTTGGCTTAAGCCAAGTTGGGGGAGGCTAAAACAAGGGCCAATGATCTGGAAACAATGCTAGCGCCCCGCAGCTACCATCCTTTAACTTGTAGACACCAGTGTCGCCGCAAAATTCTTCGAGGCTTTCCTCTTCCTCATTAGAACCAATAAACATCTCCTCCGAGAAATAAATGTAGTTTCCTTTCATACCAGGAAAATCACGAGCAGATACCGAGTATGAACAGTCGTCACCCACAAAGAACACTTGATCATTCAAATCATCAACTCATTCCCAGCGTTTACCAGCTTATAAACCCTCAACTGAACCGGCGTATCAAAATCAATCACCTCCACCTCATCGAAATGGATTTCTTGTTCTGCATCCAAATGCAGATCAATCAAGTACATATCATCCCCACATTTTACAAAAGATGCTTAAACTGGCCAACACCACGGCCAGGCAACTGAGACGTAGTGTTTTTAGCCTTCAAATCAGAGGAAGGGCTGTTGTGATTGGTTCTGATTTGAAAGCTAAAAACACTGCGTCTCAGTTGCCTGGCCGTGGTGGTGGCCAGTTTAAGCATAGTGTAAAATGTGGGGATGATCTGTACTTGATTGATCTGCATTTGGATGCAGAACAAGAAATCCATTTCGATGAGGTGGATGTGATTGATTTTGATACGCCGTTTCAGTTGAGGGTTTATAAGCTTAATGAAGCTGGTAAACGCTGGGAATGGGTTGATGATTTGAATGATCAAGTGTTCTTTGTGGGTGGCGACTGTGCGTACTCGGTATCTGCTCGTGATTTTCTTGGTATGAAAGGAAATTGCATTTGTTTCTCGGAGGAGATGTTTATTGGTTCTAATGAGGAAGAGGAAAGCCTCGAAGAATTTTGCGGTGACACTGGTGTCTACAAGTTAAAGGATGGTAGTTGCGGGGCGCTAACATTGTTTCCAGATCATTGGCCCTTGTTTTAGCCTCCCCCAACTTGGCTTAAGCCAAAACCCGATGCTTCGATCAAGAAATGAATGTAAGTGATTCTCGATGTTTGCCTTACGGGAAAACTGATTAGATGAGTTGCTTTTACAACTGAGATGATTTTCTTAGAGTGCTATTATGTAAGTTCATTTTATTCACATTGTCTCACTGAACTAATATATCATGTCTGAGTTATATCTTTGTGGCTCTAACTTTTAGAGTGCTATTATGTAAGTTCATTTTATTCACATTGTCTCACTGAACTAATATATCATGTCTATATCTTTGTGGCTCTAACTTATCTTTCGTATCACTTGTAATCTTAGTAACAACTTTCTAGGAGTCTGAAATTGGTTTATTACCAAAACAAGGATACGAAATGGAGCTTGAGTGGATATACACCAAAAGACAATAATCTCTATTGGGAGATAACGCAAGGAAAAACTTAGTCTGTAACAAACACAAAAAGAAAATCCACTCACATTCTAAGATGGTAGGCATAAGGTTATACACGAAGCTCACAATAATTTCTATTGGGATAACACAAGGAAAAACCTAGCCCGCAACAAAGACAAAAAGAAAATCCACACACATTCTGAGATGGGGCATAAGGTTATACACGAAGCTCACAAACAAAGGACCTTAATGCTTTTTCTACATCATATATTTCGGAGTAAGATATGTGGGCCCTGTGTTAGATAACAAAAATTTGTTCACTAATGGCGAGGCATGCAATATATTTAAATCTTCAATTCAAATAGCCTACTCACTGTAATACTTGGAGTTCACTTTTCGGCATCGAAAGTTTGGATTTATGTGGTGAAGGACCAGCTGGAATCATTGATCAACATGTTTGCAGTTATGGCCTTGCTAGGATGTCCAATTCGCTCCCCAATTATAGACATATATCATTTGGATAGTCACGTTTGGTATCTGAGTAGAAGCTGTCTGTGGGGTGGAATTTAGTAGTTCTTTTCTAGAGACTAGAGGTCGGGGCACATGCAATGCGTGTGTAAGTCGAACTTTGACAAAAAAGTATCCGACTTATCGTTTGATTGTGTGTGAAATGTATTCTCTTTTTTTTTTTTTTGAGAAATAAGCTATCTTTTAGATATTTAAGCAGTGTATTGTGACAGATTGCACATAATCAAATAATACATTACCATGCTAACGCCTCCGCTGCCGCCGCATTATCCATGATCTAATACCTGAGACGTTATGCATGTTCTTCTGCGGTAAGACGTATTCGACACTGTTGCTCAGACTCCATTTCGAAACCCTAGAAACAACAGACATATGTGTATGTGTGTGTGTGTGTGTGTGTGAGAGAGAGAGAGAGAGAGAGAGAGAGAGAGAGAGATAGGTAGCGGTGGAGAGAGAGAGAGTGTAGAGTGGAGTGGTGGAGGGAGAAAATATAATTGAACGTGGCAAGTAGGGGACTTGCAGGAAGTAGGGGCTCTGCTGTTTGAAAGGGCCAGCAAGCCCTATTGTCCGTTAATGTGATGTCGTTTTGGTCAATAATAGGGGACCCATTTCTTCTCTCATTCTTCTTGTTTGGCTGCCAATAAATGGGAATTGGGAAGCAATGGGGCAACAAAAGCAAACTAGGCAAAGATGATTTAAATCAATTAATTCTATATGATTAATTAATATTTCATGGGGCACATTTCGGTATCGCAAAGATGATTTGAATTGTGGGTTTTTTTCAAAATGTTTTTTGTGGGTCCCTGTAAAAAATTAGCTTAATCTAATATTGGTAAGGGTATTTTTTTTTCCAGAATTCGTAGGGCGCCCTAACGGTATTAGATTATGCTACCTTTTTGCAGGGACCCATAAAAATATGTTTTAAGTACAATGAGCCGTTTGAATCATTTTTGCGGGATCTGAAAATAGTCCCGAAAAAATCAATAAATACTGCAAAAATTTGTTTTTTTAATGGGACAAAAAGAATATAGCCAAGCCTACTATAAAAAATGCCTTCCACTGAGTATGAACTAAATCAACTAATAAGTTCACAAATAGAACAAGCAGATTGCATTTCAAGGCATACTATAAAAAATAAATAAATAAAATAAAAAAACCTTCCACTGATTATGAACTAAATCAACTACTAACTTCACAAATAGAACAAGCAGATTGCATTTCAAGGCATTTCAGTTGATTGAAAAACAGGTTTTTATAGTATTTATTGATTTTTTTTAGGACTATTTTTGGATCCCACAAAGATGATTCAAACGGCTCGTTGTACGTAAAATGTATTTTTATGGGTCCCTGCAAAAAAGTAACTTAATCTAATACCGTTAGGGCGCCCTACGAATTATGAAAAAACAACCATTGTCGATATGAGATTAAGCTAACTTTTTACTAGGACCCATAAAAACCATTTAAAAAAAACCTCGCAATTCAAATTATCTTTGCAATACCAGAAATAGGCCCCACGAGATATCAATAAATCATATAGAATTAATTGATTTAAATCATCTTTGCCTAGTTTGCTTTAATGCCCCACTACTTCCCATTTATTGGCAGCCAAACAAGGAGAATGAGAGGACAAATGGGTCCCCTTTTATTGGCCAAAATGACATCACATTAACGGACAGCAGGGCCTGCTCGCCCTTTCGAACAGCAGAGCCCCTACTTCTGGAGTTGCAGGAGTCTCCGTAGGGGCAATGGGCGGATCAGTTGACACAGATTTGACGTAACTTTTTTTTATTTATCGGCACATTTGACATAATTTTAACACAACAATTATCAGAGTCCCAAGGCGATAATCGAGGCTATTCAATTTGCTAAAACATGTTTTTAAGAGTACGTGTAAAAAATCAATTCATTCGAATATCGGTAAGGTCTTGATCAATATTTGTCCATTCTCTAAATTTGGCTGGATAAAAATTGAATGAATCGATCAAGTCGATCGATCCCTTACCGATATCCAAATGTATTGATTTTTCACGAGAACTTTTAAAAACATGTTTTAACAAATTCAACGTCTCCGATCATTTGCATAGAACTCCAAAATAGATGTTTTTGCATTTGTTATGTAAAAAATTGTGTTAAATATTATCTTAACGGAACCGACTTCATAGTATTGTTTTTTATTATGCCGCTAATTTAAATTAGGGTAAAACCATGAAAACTACCCCAAATGTACGTACTTGAATTAGGGCTGTAACCGGTTCGGTTCGGTACGGTTCTTGGGCGTTTTAGGGTGAACCGGGAAAAACCGGTTCGGGAAAAGAATGGAACTGAAACCGGTTTTCTAGAGTGTTCAGTTTCGGTTCGCTTCCTCCCGGTTTGGGGGTCGGTTCGGTTCAGAGAGTGGGGGAGAGAAATCTGCAGATTGTAACAATACACACAAACATAGATCTATACATATACATACAAATACATATACATAGATCTATATATAGTATACATATATATAGATCTATATATAGTATACATATATAGGAACCCCTTCCTATCCAAACCACTATTTACGGACCTACCGTCCGCACTTCACTTTCCGGACCAAATTTCGACGATCCAAACCGTTAGATGTGTTTAAAACGTGTTTTTAAGGTCCAACGCGAAGATTTGGCAAAAAAAAATACCCGGAAGGGCTTCATCGGAGCAGTTTTTCATAAATTCTCGGATTTTCAAAAAAAAATTGGGAAGGTGGAGGTCCGGATTTTTTAAAATCCAGGAGTTTGGATAGGAAGTTTTTCGTACATATATATATATATACACATATACATATACATATATATATGCACACACAGATCGAGAAAGACTAAGACTAAGAGAGAAATAGAGATACCACTATACCAGTTAACAGATCGCGACCACCCTTTGTCATCGCCTGCTTCGCTGTGACGGCTGTGTGAGTTGGGGATTTTGACTGGGTTTAGCCGTTTGGAGAAGAGACAGAGATGAGAGAGAATATGGTATTTGATTTTGGGGATTTTTGAGTGGGTTTCGCCATTTGGGGAGAATAGACAGAGATGAGAGAGTTATGGGAATTTTTTAGTGAGAGGACACCGCACTCCTGATCTACTGATGAGAGCAAATCCAATGCAGTGCTATCCATGGTGCTATAGTCATAATATGAAACCAATTATAGAACTAAGCAATCCAACGCAGTGTCAAATCCAGATGCAAAATAACAAAGATGGATACTTGGTTCCAAATATAGAACCAAAGATGGCTGTAGCCATCCTTGACAGCTCATCATCCAACTGAAAAAGGGAGGGAAATGGACATCGGACTTACCAAGTTGTTGCCGGAAAATAATCGGAAAGTGGCCGGATAATTAAAATATGCCGGAATCGTTGCCATTACTGACGAAGACGAAGACGCTGGTGGTGGGTTTGATCGTTGCATCAACCGTCGGAAAAGAAAACACGATCAGAGGTTGGGTTTCATAGTTTTTTTCCCTTGGGTTTGATCGGCTGCCGATGGTGGATGGTGAAATAGAGTGTTTGTGAGAGAGAGAGATAGAGATAATTTCATGGGTGAATCGGCCGATCAGATGTTGGGTTGGCCGGCCCTATGTTTTCCCCCTTTGTCGATTTACAGAGAACCGGAGAAGAGAGTCTCGAGAGGGAGAGACAATCGTGTTTTGGGAAGAGGAAATGGTAAAGTTAGTGAAGTAATGTGGAAAATTATCCTGTGCAACAACGTCAAAGCCAGATCAGTGTTCCAAACGGCTATATGAACGGCTAAATTAGCACCAACGGCTCTTTTTTTTTTTTTTTCACCCAACGGGCCAAAATCATTTTTTTTGTCCCACCCACCCACTATAAATATGAATGCAAGGGTGCACCAAATTCTTACAACAATTTGCACCAATTTTGGTACCAAAATTATTCGTAATAAATATGAGTGATGATCGATTTAGTGTTTTTGGATTTTAAAAGGGGTAAAGCGAATCCCAGGAAGTAATAAATATTTTTGTTACCTAGTTAGAAACCAAAGTGATGGCCAGCTAAGTGTGGTTAAGTGGATGGTCTTCTATACGTTTGGTCGTGGAATCCATCCCCACCCCTTACATTTTGCATATTTATAATATTTCCGGTTCGGTTCGGTTCGGTTTGCTACGCCAAACCAGGGACTGAACCGGTTTTTAAATTTAAAAATTCTAGAACCGAGAACAGAACCGGTTAAAGAAAAAAAAAAAAAAAAAACTCGGTACGGTTCACCCCTAACTTGGATGGTAAAAAACTCTCCAAACATCTAATACTAAATACAAAGTTTTTCAAATCTTATATCAAACATGCATTAGTGCCATTTATTTTTCAAGGGATCAGATTGAACCCTCTCTCTGCCAACTCTCTCTCTGCCAAATAAATCCAACGGTTGATATTCTTTCCCAATTCGGGAGGTGTTGTGCATCTTTCGGCCGTCCGATCGTGTTTTGGACGGCCCGGATGAGTTTTGACTTTTGACTAGTAAAAAATAAATCAAAATTAGATTAAAATTGCCGAACGCATCCAAGCAGTCCAAAATATGATCGGATAGCCAAGAGGTGCAAAGCATCCCCAAGTCTGTTCTTTCCACCCCAGTCTGATAAACAAATGGTCTCTCTCTCTCTCTCTCCCACAATCTCACGTCTCCTTTTTTTTTTTTTTTCCCCTAATTCATTTTGTAAAATTTGAACTTTAAAATCCAAGGCAAGACAACCGTACCGACCACAAGATCATTGATTGGGGTATACGAAATAGCACCCTGAATTTTGATTCGCTTAGTTCAAAAAATGTAAGTCTCTCTCTCTGAATTCTGATTGTGCTAATTTGTCTTTGTTTTTTGTCTGAATGTAATTGCAAAAATAATTTAGTTTAGAACAGGATTTTGTTTGGAAAGGCGAACATGAAAGAACTTAATTGTGGGGGTGGCTTCGCCAGAATAACCTCTTTGGTCCTTTTGATGTGGAATGGAGGGTGGTGGATTGACTGGGTTTCGCCTGAACCCTAGCTCCTTGACTGAGAAGAAGGGACCTGCACACGTGAACAACCACGTTAGTACCTAGCCCGGACAGTGGTGGTCCGGGAAGGCACTCCGATGGTTAAGTAAGCGATCTAAGAATGAGAGGTGAACTGGGAAACTAAAGAGAAAAGGTGAGTTAAGAGGGTATTGAATGAGGAGAGAGAGATAGATCCCCCTCACTCCTCAGTGTGGTAGTTGGGCTTGGTATTTATAGGTAGAGGGGGGCGTGCCTAGGACACCCCCTCTGCCCCTCACGCACGCTCGATCCGTACCAGGAATGACGGCTGATGTGACCACAATCTTTGCTGCAGGCGCTGCACTTCAGCTGACGTCATGTCACATGGGCCTGAGAGGTCAATTCGCCTAGGGATATTCCCCATCACCCATATGCTTACGCAGGTGTAGAAGGCAGGGTAGGTGACTGCCGCCTTTACTGATCCATAATGACCTTCCCAGGGTGTCAGGCACGCCTCCGCCGGCCTAAGTAGCTCCTCGAGCCCCCATAAGACCGACGTCAACCGACTCGGCCCGTGGGGCGCTTGGTCGCCCAGATTATCAAGATACTGAGCGGTGAAGCCCCCGAAGCATCCCTGAGAGCCACGCCAGAGCCGTACGTCCGTGACACCCCCGAGCGTAAAGGGTCGCCTCCAAATCAATATTCGCCCAGATTCGGACCTTCACACCGTGAGCCGAGAGCATATCTAGTTCAACAAGAGCAAGACGGTTCGATCTGCATTCGCTTTTGCAGATTCCTAAGAGGTGATCCCTCGCCTTTTTTTAGGAGAGAGTTGTGCCCAATTGGCCCTAATGGACCCGATCGCTACATTAATGCTTCATTGCATGCCACATTTTAATGATTTACTCAAGTATGAAGCCATGATAATCCGAGTTTTGACGTCTCAATTTTTGTACACTTTGTTTGGTCGTGGATTCAAGTCACTTTTGTGCGAAGGGAACCCATGGTGAAATTATAAAAGGGAGAAAGATCATTTTGTCTAGCTCATTTTCTCAAACAACCAAAAGCTCATTTTGTCCAGATTCATAATAGAATGAAGTGTCAAAAAAGCCAATCTACCTTATTCCAAAGTGAAAAATACTCTTTAGTGACCATTTATCAGACACATCATCAACTAGTAAGTGTTAAACACATGTCCAACTAGAGGTGTCAAACGGGCCGGGCTGGCACGGGCATGGCACAACAAGACACGTTTAAATGTGACACGACACAGTACGGACACGATTTTAGATGGGCACGGCACGACACGGAAGTGGACTAGATGCTTGCAACCTTAGATTGCATTGTAATTGGTGTCACCCCAAGCGTAGGGTTAGGTCGGCGGTAGCATAATAACCGGTAATACCGAGTCGAATCCACATAGACCAAATGTGTCTTGTGTGATGGTTGACTTGTGAATGAAGTTTTTAGCCTTAAAGCGACAAACTGAATTTTGTGGTTTGATTGGTGGAATTCTCTCGACTTTGAGAACGACTCAGAAGATTTGAAAATACTAATTAAACTAATGCAAAGCCTAGGGGATTTTAATGACCATGACTAGGGTTAATTCGTCCTCTCTTGATAATCGGCTCGGAGCATCGTCAAATGCCCCCGAATGGAAAATTTAGAGTTTAAAACCATTTGACTAGAAAAATGTGTTTAAAAAAGGTTAGGGTTTCTCGGTTCATTTGGCAAACATTTAAATTGACATCGCCCTAAGCATCACACGTGCCAAGTAGTCAAGCTCTTGGCTACGTGTGATCAAAGGGATTAACAAACTCAAACTTTGGTACATAAAATAAACTCTAACTCTTTAATTAACAAATATGTACGCTTTTTTACGAGGAGAACGGATTAAACCCAGTCATGGAGTGCACCCCATGACTAAGCCTATTTAAACTACTCACAAACCATAGTAGGAAATATGACTAGAAATTTGAAGGAAATGCAAAACATGAGATTAACGAAAATAAATTATAAACTTGATTTTATAGAAGATCTAAGTAGTAGCTATAACATTAAAACACGAGAAATTAAACGAAACACGAAACTTACATGAGTTTCTAGAGAGAGAAAGCTTCAACATCCTCTCCAATGGAGGAGAGAGGGGAGAACAAAAGACCTAAAGTAGAAAAGTGTAAAATGAAGGGTTGGGGAAGAGAAAAGAGAGAGGAGAGAGTTATATTCATCCTTATTCTCTCTCTAACAAAATATCCTAAAAGCTCTCACATGAGAGAAAAACTTGCCATAAATAGAAAGCCCAAAAGTGGCTCAAAAATGCTCTCCGGACATAAGTGGATCGATCCAACCTCTGATGGACTTTTGATGGTAAGTGGATCGATCCACATTAACTCTGGATCAATCCAGAAGTGTCTGTTCAGGAAGATTTTTCACCCAACTTCGCGGGCATGCCCTGGCTTCGTCCGAACTCAGAATGAGGCGATTCTTGAACCATTGGAAAGCTCTATGAGTCTACTTTCAAACCCAATTGACCTCATCTTCATAGCCTTCGTATTTTGAGATAAATGAGCCTTTTCCTATCAGTATGTCGGATTTTTTTGAGGCTCATAGCTCCAGATTTCTTGTTGCTTTGTTCCGGGCCTTCCTTGAACCTTCCAAAACTTCTTGAATTGACTTCTAAGCTCCGTTGATTGTCCTCTACGGCATTGAGGGACCTTGGGGTCCTTCCGGATACAACCGGGGATTATTTGGAGCTTTAGGATACACCTTTTGGCTCCTATTTCCTGAAACTCATCAAAAACACACCTTCGCACAAAATAAAATTGTATAAAGCCAAAATATGCAAGTGTGTGTGATAAAAATGAGCTAGATAAGTTCCAAAATCTACAATATTAGGGGCTTATCACTAGACGCGGCACAGCCCAGGGCACGACACAACAAATACTAATTTTGAATGTACGAAAAAAAAAAAAAATTTAATGATGGATTTTCTAATTATATATTATACACTTTTTAATGAGTCAATACAAATATTTTGTGAATCTCAATACGCCGAAACTCGACTAGATTATCCAAAAAAATTTGAATTATATGTTATATATTTTTTAATAAGTCAATATAGCTATAGTTATTAGATATATCTATACATATATATATTTCAACGAAACTTGGCTAGATTATACAAAAAAATTCGACGAAACTCGGAGCTGTGCCGACACAGGCACGACACAATTACAAAATGGCACAGCACGATTAAGTAAACGGGTCGGCATGGCACGACACGATTAAGAAATTGCACAGCACAGCACGAAGCATGATTGGCACGAAATTAAATGGGTCATGCCGGCACGGTACAGACCGTTCGACACCTCTTATCGGGACGCAAACTAAATCATGTGTTGTAGTTGAATCTATATCGGCTATGTGACCACAACACAATCAAGATGATCAAGAACGTTCATTTTATTGTGCCTATTAATTAAATTAATATTGTAAAATTTTGGCTGAATCGGGTTTGGAAAAGTCGTTGATCGGGACGTAAACTGGTTTGTTTGGAACATATGGAAGAGAAAGGAAAAGAAGAGAAAATAAAATGAGAGCAAAGTGAGAGAAAAGTGGGAGGAAAATTTCACTATTCACAATACTTAATTTTTTATTTATTTTCTCTCTTCTTTCTCTCCAAACCAAACAAGAGGAGGAAAATTTTTTAACTTTCCTTTCTTTTCCCTCACTTTCCTCAAGTTCCAAACACACCCTAAATCTGGTGTTGTAGTTGAATGTATAGCGGCCATGTGACTGCGATACAATCAAGATGATCGAGACCATTGATTTTGTTGTGCTTATTAATTAAATCAATATTGTAAAAATTTGGCTGAATCAAATTTGGAAAGGTCATTGATTGGGACGTTAATTAAATCTTGTGTTGTAGTTGAATGTACAGCGGCCACGTTACCGCAACACAATCAAGATGATCGAGACCGTAAATTTTGTTGTGCCTACAACATCGGAAAAATTTGGCTGAATCGGGAATGGCAAGTCCTTGATTGGGAAGCAATTTCACTAACTAAATGAATTTTAAATAAAAACAAAAAATTCAAAATTTTCCCCAAAATCAAAACCCGGTCCCACCCACCCAAAATCCACAAAATCCAAATCGTGCAAATCTAAAAGACAAGGCCCTGTTTGGTGACCGGATTTGCCTCAGCCCCGGATTTGTAATCCAGGGCCCACCTTAAGCCGACGTTTGGCACACCATTTTCGCCCCCCGACTGAAAACGCTGTTGGGAATAGAAATCCGGGAGCACCCGGATTAGCTAACGACGGCCTCCCCCCTGTCGTTAGCAAATCAGAGGGGATTTGTGGATTTTTGGTACCAAACAAAATACCCCTCAAAATCTGGGTGATTTTGGAGGTTTTTTATATCGTGATTTTCGTCCGAATTTTTTTCAAATCCAGCTCCAACAAGTCGTAAATGGAAGAATCGTCTTACCTTTGCAGATTCAGCTCCAGGGGAGACTCGTTATTCGTTGCAAGGGGATTGTGATCGTTGCCTGGTCAGTCATCGTGCTGACCCGTCATCGTGATCGGAGCTTTGCTGCTCCAGGGGAGACTTGTTTCGGATGATGATGGAGGCTTCAGCCGGAAGCTCTGTTGTGTTTCAGAGGATATACATGCATATCAGTATTTTGTTTTTATTACACATTTACCTTATAGTTATTACAAATTACTTTAGCAAAAATATATGTATACTATATTATGCTATTAACCCTATATAATTTCAAATAGCTTTTAAAAATTACATTATTCATCAACTTGTTAATTTGGAATAAAATAATAAAGTAGGGAAAATTTGTTTTTTATTCCATTTATTTTACATTTTGTAGGAAATATGTTATAAAAAAATACATTTCTGTATGAAATATGCTATAAAACAAAAATTGTAAATATATTTTCTAAATTCTATTTCGGAAATATAATTTTTTAGTATATAATATAGTTTAAATAAATTCGTGTATTTATTATGTATTTATTCCAATTATTATGTATTTATTCGAATTATAATGAAATTAATCTATTTTTATTTAATTAGGCCCCGTTCTGCTAAAAAAAACAGTTTTGTTTTAACTCAAAAACTATCTCATTCCACTAACAAAAAAACCACTTAGTTTTTTTGCAAAACTAAAAACAAAAAAAGCCAAAAAAACTAGTTAGTGGAACAAGTTAGTTTTTTTTGCAAAACTAAACATACAAAAAACTAGTTTAATGGAACAAGTAAGTGGAACAAGTTAGTTTTTTTGCAAAACTAAAAACAAAAAAACTAGTTAATGGAACAAGTTAGTTTTTTTTTGCGAAACTAAAACATTCAAAAAAACCAAAAAAACAAAAAAACCAAGTTAGTGGAACACCCCCTTAATAAACTGAGGGCAATTCAGTCATTTGTCCCATTATCCTATCAAATCCACCCTCCAAATTCACCTTCTCAAAAAATCATCCAAACACCTCATATACAAATCCATCCTTTTTAGGAAGTGGGTTGATCCTTATTACAAATCCACCCTCATTACAAATCCACCCAAAATCATCTCCGGTTGCCAAACGGGGCCTAAAATCCATGTATCCGCCCCCCCCCCCCCCCCCCCCCCCCAAAGAATCAGTATTCACTGATACAACTAAAAGTCCCCTGCGAACACCGGTATCTAGAAAAGGAGGAAGGATATATGCCCGGTCTAAAGTCTCAAAGAACAACAGATCTAGGCCTCAGACTCCCATATCAAATGCTGGTGAGATTAGCTCTCCAAAATATTCTCGATGTTAACCTTCTTCCGAGGGATGAAGCAATCTTAAAGGAAATGATTGAAGTTGATCTCAAAAGAACTCTTTCAAATGGCTGACTATTGGAAGGTTTTTCTGCTGTTTCTCTGATGAGGATTTGGAGACTTTTGTTTTTTTGGTGGAGGCGGCTTGGGTTTGTTTCAGGCTCGTTTTGTTTGTTTGCGCTTTTCCGGCTTAGGGTTGTGCTTTAGGCGCCTTAGGGCAGTGTAAGGGGTAGCTTTTCAGAGTTTTGTGGTGGCTGTTTTGGGTTAGGCGCCTTTTGGTGCTTTTCGGCGTTTTCTTCTTTCCCCTCATTTTTTCATTGGTTCAACCTTGGTTGGATGTCTCCCTTTTCTCGATGTACCCTTATCGAGTTTCTTTTACTCCCTCCGTCCCAATTTTATAGTCCCTTTTGGGAGTTCGTGCCACTTTTCAAAGTGTTATATCTTATAATCTACAATGTTTTAGGTGATTTTGAACACTTTGTTTATTAGATTAAATCAAGATCTATCAAACAAGATCCATATTACATATAAATGTATTACCGATTGAAAGATATAATCGTTTTTTTATCCGGTTAGGATAAAACGAGGGACTATAAAATTGGGACGGAGGGAGTATAAAATTTCTTTTGCCGATCAAAAAAAAAAAAAACCCATGAACTTCTGTGCAAACATCTCTCTCTTGCACATCTCTCTCTTATCTTTCTCTCCCACTGTTGCTACCCATCAACATTGAGTTTGTGGAACCGATATCTCAATCTGCCACTGCCGGCAATTGGCTGTGAAGGCGAGGTATGCCTCTCTCTCTCTCTCTCTCTCTCTCTCTCTCTCTCTCTCTCTCTCTCGCGCTGTGTCTCTCTCACAGTATTCCTTTACAAATCTTTTGGAAATTTTATTTTCAAATGTTTCTCATGTGTGTTTTTACTTAGTTCTCATGTTAATCAACTACCCTGTGTTTGATGAAATGTCTGAATGAAATGTCTAAACCAAACATGGGGAGCATAGTTATCTTTTTTTATCAACAGTCCAGAACGGCTAAATTTTTTGGCTGTTCTTCAAGCTCAAACATGGAAAGTGGATTTTCCGGCATAGATAAGTGTAGGCTGGAGTTCACCGGAACCGAGGTGGATATATCTGCATCAGACTACAACATAAGTGCCTGATTCATTTGCATAAACAAATGTCATGGAATAGCCCACATCTCATATATGTCTATGAATATATTCTTGGCCTCCGCACTGACAAAAAATTGAATGACTGGAGATCTATTTTCAATCCCGAGGTTGTTAGACTGTAATGTGCAAGTGGAATTGTCCACATAGAGGATAATGATGTTGTGTCCGGCTTCATCTATCACCTTAAGTAGTCTTACATTTTTTTTTTCTGGCCTCTTAACTATGCTTGGTGTTTTCAATTCACTAATATTGCTTTCATTTAACTAATATGGGTGTAAGAAACATGGTTTGGCAAATGCTAAGGTGAAAAATGCTACAGAAAAATGCTCTCGGAAAAATGTTACGGAAAGAGATGATCCGTGGAAAATGCTACGGTGAAAAATGCTCTCGGAAAGAGATGATCGGTGGGTTCACTCGCCAATCTATTCTCTCCTCGCCCTCATCTTCTGCCGATCTCCTCCCTCTTTTTGGCCCAAGCCTCATTCTCCTGTTTAATCTAATATCTACGGCTCCAAGAGCGTCAACACTTACCAAGTCAATCGAACCCGCGTCTCATCGTCGCTCTTCCATCTGAGTAAGTTTCTCATATATTTTCACAAGTTCCAACAGTGAAACCAGTAAAATCGGCACACTATAAGCACTAAAAAGGAGTGTAAATTTTGAATCTTACCTGTAGGGCTCCATGCGAGAGGGCCAGAGAGGTGTTACCTGTGGGTGGGGATCTCAGAAATCGGGGAAAACAGGATTAAATCAGGATTACTATTTTGTGAGTGTCTTTTTTTACTATTGTGGAATCTTATTTTACTATTTTTTGTCATTTGTTTTGCAGTTCTCTTTTCCCCCCTCCGAGAGTTGATTCTTATGTGCATCTTTGACCTTCTTGAAATTGCGTTAGGTGTGAACTCTCTTCAGTTTGTTTCTATTGGTTTAATTAGATTCCACAAGTTTTCCCCCTTCTGAAATTGCATATGCTGTTGTTCAGAAGAAGAAGAAAAAAAAGGTTGCATGTGTGCTATAGTTTTCTTTCTTTTCAATGGTATAATTCTATAGAATGCAACCTCGGCTGAAACTTTGGTGCGATTAAGTGAATGTAACCCCAATCCCAATTAGAAATGCACTCTCTTATGACCATTTTTGGTGATCAATCTTGCCTTAATATGGATTCGCTGATCTCCATAAATTCTCAAAACTGTGGTGATAAATCTTGGTTTACTAATAAAGACAACTTCATTCATCTTTGGTAAAAAATGGATAAAGGTCAGAGTATTGAGTCATTTATATTTCGAAGGGTTAGGGCTTCTACATAATCTGGCTTAGTATTTTCAATAGGCTCCACTCAACTCATATATGTGTACTACTTTAGTTTTTTGTCTTCTCCAATTATCACACATAGGTAGTATAATGAAAGAGATTCCTACCAATAAACATTATGTATTGCTAGATTTTCCTACCAATAAATTTTGGCTTGAACTGTTGTCACAGGGCCTTGCGCTACCTCTTAAGCTACATACTTGATCGAGTAGGTAAGTGCGTGTTTTCCCCCCTTCTGTTTTCTTAGGTTTCTTACTTTAAATTTGTGTATTAGTTCTATTACTTATAAGAGTGTGCGTATAGTTGCATTTTTTGGAAATGGAAAAAAAATGCTGCCCAAAGGTCCTCCATTTGTGCTTTATCATGTTTAAGCTTATCTTAATTTTTCTCCCCTTTCGCACATGCCCTTTGTCTTAATCTGATACGCTTTCGTTGGGTAAGCACATATTATTTTTCAGTTATGGGAAGAAAGTTTCTTCTTACTTTTTTAAATGTTATTTTTATAGGACAAACAAATGGCTGCGGCAAAGTCTAAGGGAAAAGAGAAAGTAATCGCTACAAATAAGAGAAAATATAATGCATGTCCGGTGGTATGATTTTTTAACTTTTCTTTCGTCTTCAATGTATTTTAACCTAATGAGTGGTGTGGTCATTCCATTTTTTTTACATAAAATTCCATGTACTCTTTCAATTTATATTTTCTACCATAGATAGTCTGATACTTCTTTATAGGTTGGATATCTTCGAGAGAAAAATGTCGGTGTCGTGATCCGAGAGGAACAAGCCAATGTGATCCGCTCAGATAGGGTAAGCACATTCTATCTTCCTTTCATGAAATGAAAAGTTTTTCTCACATTTTTTACGTATTTTTTTTAAAGGACACTGAAATGGCGGAAGCAAATTCGAAGGGTATAAAGAGAAAGTAATCTCCTCGAGTAAGGGAAAGGAGAATGCATTTCCAGTGGTACCAATCTTTTCCCCTTCCTCTATGCACTTTTCCCCCATCTTTTGATGAGTAAACAAACAAGAACCCATGTGTGTGCCCCGTGTCTTTTGCGTGTCCCTTGACAATAAGGAATCTAGATTCAATGCCCGTTGTTAAAGCTTATGTCACATTGTTTTCCAAATTTCGAGCTACATCTTTGTTGATGCCTAACTGAGAAGCTATTTTTTGTTTGGAACTTTCAAGGGTTCTTATGACAGTTCAACAACTTTCAGGGCTTGAAGTAGCTGGATGAAAATTATTAATTCTGTAGGAACAAAAGTGATAAAAATTATTGAGCCTGAAGTGCTTTGGAGGTAAAAGAAACACTCTCTTTTATAGGGTGGAGCAGGCATTAGCAAACAAAGAAGTGTAAACCCTTTTACTATTCCATGTAGTGCTTGGTATATGTAAAATGTTGGTTTTTTTTTGGGTAGTGGAAGCAAATAAACAAGATAGAAAAAAAAAATTGGGAGATGAAGGGCAGAGCCCTATAGAGCACACAAGAACTATACTAGAGAACCTTTGCAAGTATGATATCAATTGAAGATAATTGTAATTGATTGATTGCTTGAGCTCTGCATGTGATGTCCTTAGGACAACATAGTGAATTTAGAGAATGAATCACAAGTACCAGAGGACTCTACATATTCCAATGGGATAAGAATTTACTAATACCATGTATCTTACTATAGATACATGCATCCCAAACTTCTAGGAAAATTATGGATTACATGTTCAAACATAAAATGGATCGCAAACTTCCTAGGGCATTGGTTGTGCTCTTTGTTTGGGCATGCATGCATTCAAAACAATAAGGATTTGAAGGCTAAAAAATCAGTTAGTCCTTCACGCACTTATAGTGGAAACAGATGGATCTGCCATCGTGACGGTATTTTGTCTTTTTGAATTTTGGTCCTAATCAGACTGAATTTGCATTGGAAGCATCTCAGTATTTGCGTCTCAATAACCATTTTAGTGGAATGTGTTAGGTGGTGGCCACTCTATTATGCACATATTTGGAATTCCTCTAATCTGAGCTTGGTATTGAAGTTTGGAGCTAGCAAAGCTGGTAACATTTGAAAAGCATGGTAAGTTCGAAGACTGTAACTTCAAGAGCATCCACTGAGGTAAACTAGATTTTTGTTCAATTTACTGATCCACGCTAGATGGAATGATCTATGATTCTATAGCTTTCTGTATCCTTACGGCTTTGTTTTTTTATTTATGTGGTAACTTTGAAATAATGATTTTGTGGCATATGAATTGTTAATTACAACCGTGAAAAAGGGGGTGATAAACTATGACAAGTAGTTAGGTGACTTTACTTGAACCGACACAAAAACAAACTTGAAACCGATACGCTAACTTGCAGATTTTTCTGAAATTGGAAGACACGACACATCACGTTGGCTCAAGTTAAGTAGTATTGAGCTACCAACGAGAAAAAAAACTAGGTGGCTTAAATAGATTCACGATTCTCTTTGTTAAGAAATATTATCCCACATTGTCTAGAAGTTTCTACACTATTGGATGGATAAACCTATGGGTACAGAAAAAAACATACAGAAAATGTACAAAGCTCTCTCGGGGACCCACTTTTGGATCCCACACGAGTGATCCGAACTGTTCATTGTTCTTAGAACATTTTTCCGAGGGGCCCCACAAAAAATCAGCTCAATCGGACGGTTAGAAGTGATTTGGAACGGTGGGACTTTGGTTCAAGCACTTCTAACCGTCCGATTGAGCTGATTTTTTGTGGGGCCCCTCGGAAAAATGTTCTAAGAACAATGAACGGTTCGGATCACTCGCGTGGGACCCAAAAGTGGGTTCCCGAGAGAGCTTTGTACATTTTCTATACGTTTTTTTCTGTACCCATAGCAGGGTCCCTATTGGATATAAAGTTTCTACACTCTTGACTTCAGAAAGAAGGCACTAAAAATATGACCCCAAAAGTAACTTGAATTGCATTCATCGTTTTTAGAAGCCGCATATAGTTTTGGATGGAAAAGCAAAATTCAAGTAGCTTTTAAATCTAAGTTTTGACTTTTTTGCATTGTAATCTATGAGAATTTATTACAAAAATGCTGACATGGAAAATCTTTGATCATGCTAGATTTAGAACTTCAAAATGAAAACAACCGATCGTGTTATTTTTATCCTTGAGTGAAAATTACTTGAAATGCATCATGTGGTTCAACTTGAAATTGAGTATTTTGGATGCTCAAGGGTAACCCAGGAGCTGCCGGATTTGGTGGAATGCTTCGGGAGGACAAAGGAGAATGGATTTCAGGACTTTTTGGAAGCTCCCAAGACTCAGACACATCCTCGGACAAGGACAGACTCAAGTAGAAATAGAGATGGATTTGCAGGACGCAGTGAATCCGATCAACGAAAATCCAGCTCCTCATCGCCCACATAGGAATCTTATTGAGGATTACCAAATCATGAAGGATTATAGTTAGAGATCTATGAATCAGTCCACGAGAGGACAACAAAGTGACCGATTCCAAAAAGGAAATCTTTTTGGCAACCAATAGTGTAGTGGTTTGAGCTTCTTTTTTTTTGTTCCTGGAATTTATGTTGGTTGATTTTTGTCCATGTTGCCTTTGAAGTGCAAGACTCAAACAATTTTTTTAGTCTTATACTTCTTTTAGGTTGCATTCAGAATGTGGCACGGGCAATAAAGTTGAAAATCTGGGATTCTAAAGTTGGTGTATAAGTATTGGATTTGATGTTAACTTAAAACCATGAAATGCTATTATACTAGCTCGATGTTATAACAGCTCCATCCTTTACACATGTTGTTTTCATCAAGGGAAATTTATGGTTATTTCTTGGAAGTTTCAAAATGACTTCTACCAAATGTCAAATTGGTGAAAATCATTTTGGCTACTTCGTTGCGTCGTGCCTTTATGCACTGGCTATTTCGTTGTGTCGTGCCTTTAGGCACGGGCAATTCCTAGGGCAGTGGCTATTTCGTTGTGTCGTGCCTGGTATGACCTTTTACTTAGCCTCTTAGTTGTCGGGAAATCTGGAATCGTAATGACATTAAATCAATTTGATGGGTTACCCTTTCGAGCATTGGTTTTCTCCTTTTGGCACTTCGCTAGAGTTTTTGGTTGCCTCTACCTTACACGTGTTTGGTCATTGGTTTTCTTTTACCCGCGATGTATCTTTAGTTGAGTTTTAATAAAATTTTATCGCCGATCAAAAAAGTTGAGTGCAAATTACGTCGACACGCCGTGCCTTTAGGCACGAGCAATCCCTAGTAATGGTCTAAACTAAGTCGGGTAGAGTCCAACTTGGGTCAAATAAAAGGCGGAAAGTTCCATATAAGAAAAAGACCAAAAGGTCCAAAGCCCAATCGGGATGGACCAAAAAGGCATAATGGTGCCTAAGCACCAAATCCACCAATGACATCAATTAAATTTTGTTTCTTTCATGATAACAAGTAATGACTTTTTTAGGAGTTTCAAACTGCGTGTTTAACGTCTGATAAAAAAATAAAATTCTTTTTGAAGCAGTTGTAGGCCCCCTTTGACCAAATTTATTTATCTGTATCATTTCAATACTTTTTAAATTTTATTAATTACATGTAACTTTTTTTTATTAAAAAAATTAAGCATTTGTACTTACGGAGGAATTTATAAACTTAAGCATAAATTTTAATTAAGCATCCTGTTCCAAAAATATCATTATGATTCCATCCTATGAGATTTGAATACTTATGATTTCATCCTGAAATGAGATAATCGGACCATTGTACCCTTATTAATTCAATGACAAGTATATATTGTATATGTGACACAGCTACGTTTCCTAAATATAAGGGATATTTCTAAAAGATTGATTATTTTCCATTCCTGTGATCATTTTATAATCCCAATCAAGTAGGGGTCGGCTAATTCATTTCCATATATTTAGGTGATGTTGGTTATCCTTTCCATCTTAGACTTCTTGTTCTCTTTCTCGTCCTTCAAAAAAAATATATACACAGTGGGCATTGCTCTTTTTCTCCTCTCTGCTCTATCCTCTCTCCGGCAATCTGGCAGCCTGCGATGAGCGCCAACTGTCGACATCAACCCCATCATCCACGTCTAACGAGGTAGCCCACTCCGACTGTCCATGCTCAAACTATCGCCATGGTGGCCGCCACGAAAGCCGCCACCGATTCTCTCTCTAGATCAAGATCAAGATGGTCACCCATTTTAACGGTAGATTGGATTTTATTTTATTTTTTTCCTTTGATCGGCCGTAGAATCATGTTTGGGCGGTGGAATCATTTCATGATTTGAAATGTTTTGCAATGTATTCATTGCATGATTTGAAAATGAGGCAATTTTTTCAATGGTAAATTAAATTACCATCTCCTGTTATATTGACTTCTTCCACTTTTCATGTACGTGTTATAGCATATTCTTATTAGTGGTTAATTTGTTTACCATGTTAGTGATTCGTACAACGAACATGGTTTATTAATTTATCATGTTTTCTGTATTTATCGTTTTTAATCTACTAAGTTATTTACATGGTCTAAGATGGTTCATTAATCATGGTTAATCAATAAACTCTGTTCCCTATGTAAACTCACCATTTTGCCATGATATCTTATACTTAAATGGGAGAATGGATACGTGGTTAATAAAGTGTAGACTCACCATTTTGCCATGATATATTATACTTAAATGGAAAAATGGATACATGGTTAATAAATAATCCATGTTCTATGCATGAACATTACAGTAGTAAACATGGTTAATCAATAAATCATCATGTTCCCAGTGTAAACTCACCATGAACATGGTTAATCAGTAAATCATGAACATGGTTAATCAGTAAATCATGAACATTATTGCCGTCATTACTTTACCATTTTTTTTTTGCATAGTCTATGAAAATTAATTTATTTATCATGTTTTCTTTGTTTGTTGTCATAATGAATTTTTCATTCTTTTTTTTTGTTGAGATTTTAGATGTGAGAAGATTAGAAGAGAGAATTACAAGATTAGGAAAGATAGATTTTTCAAGATAGGAGAGAGAGAGAGAGAGAGAGAGAGAGAGAGAGAGAGAGAGAGAGAGAGAGAGAGATAGATAGATAGATAGAGAGAGAGAGAGAGAGAGAAATTAGGAAATATTAGGAGAGAGAAATGTTAGGAAATTAGGAGAGAATTATTAGGAAAAGTAGGAGAGAAATATTAGGAAAATTAGGAGAGAGAAAGGGTGTTCTGGAGTTTATTTGAATTTCAGGATGGAATCATAAGTATTCAAATCTCATAGGATGAAATCATGATGATCTTTTTTTGCACATGAAGCCTAATTAACTCTCCCTTTATTGCTCAAATTAAAAAAAAGAAGTAGATGTTTGGTAATTGATATTCACACCCCCAAATTATTATCCACACCCCCTTTTTGTCTTTTAGTAAAAAAAATTACATATGAAAATTTCACTAGAAGACAAAAAAGGGGGTGTGGATAACAATTTGGGGGGTGTGGAAATCACTACCCTAAATGTTTCTCACATTAATCAATCATACATCAATGATGCACCATATGACAATGCGCCATGAACATGAATAACTCTTGCTAACGTTTAGATGCACGTGAAAAAAGACATGGGAACGCAAATAAATGTGGAGAGACTTAGGCTAGGTTTGGCTAAATAAGGCTTAGTTTTGCAAAAGATTTTAGCAACTCATTTGCTAAAATCAACCATGATTTTAGCAAATGAGTTGAGTTGTTAAAATCATGGAAATTTCAAATCACAAAATTAAGTGGTTCCGTTTTTCGTTTTTCGATTTTTTTGGCACCAAATTAAAGTACTCCTCGTGTACTTTAATTCGGTGTAAAAAATTCAAAAAACGATACACGGAAACACTTAATTTTTTGATTTGAAATATCATGACTTTAGCACCTGTTGAAATCATTTGGAAAACTATGCCTAAGTTAGCTTAACTTTTTTTTTCGTATTTATTTGATTTTTTTTTTGTGTTTGTTAGTTTTGCATTGATTTTTTGAGTATTATTGGTTCGTCTTGGCGAGAGGAATCCAACAAGGTAAAAGATTATGACTAGAACTTTCAATTTTTTGAATAAGATCGAAAAAGGTGTAAAAAGCTGACATTTGGCTTATTTTTGTCTTTATTCAAAAAAAATTATGATTAGATCATAATTTTTTACTTTTTGAGGTAATTAAATAATCATCCAATTTTTGGAACTCACGTACATTTTCATCCTGCTCATTTTATGGAATTATGTTTCCATCCTCTTTAGATGGGATTTTTTTCGCAATTCAAAAAAGGGGTGCAACACGAGGACTTCCCAGGGGGTCACCCATCCTAGTACTACTGTAACGACCCGGATTTTTGGCCTAATTTTTTTCAGATAAAATTATTTTATCAAAAATCTGATAATGTGTGTTTGAAAATTTTTGGACTATTAATCTATTTTAATATGTCCTAATGCTTTCTTATATTATTGCCATGAAATTGTTTGCATATATGGATGTATAGGTATATAATTCCATTTCATTAACTATATTGCCCAACTACACTTCTATATCAACCAAACTCAAACCCCATGCACATTTATTCACACTTCAATCACCCTCACACCCATCACTCTTGTTCAGCCATTTTTGGCAACCACTTTATCTCATCCAATTAGAGCTTAACACACCCTAATAACACATCCCTTTAACCCATGGTTATAAGCCTCACTCTCACACCTCTTTACCCATGAGATTTGAGCATAATCTGCCACCCCTTTTATTAACTTTCCCCTTCTTAAGTATCATAGCAGAGAGAGAGGGATGCTGGGAAAAGAAGAGAGAGAGAAATCCCTATCATCTTTCCTATTCTCGTCCATATCATGTACCCCTATTTACAGCCGATTTTCTCTGAGTTACAATCGTTTTTAGCATTCGACTTCTAAATAAAAGTTGTAGAGGACATTGAGTGCTTCGATTTCAATACAAGAATCACCCAAATCGGTTGAGTTTTGAGTGAGTTATAGCCATCCAAAGTTCACTAAAAATCTCGGCTATATTTTTCCAGACAGCTCACTGACCTTTACCATATCGCCATTTTTCTCCTAGTTAGATACGTTTTCAAGTTTAGAACCCTTCTTCAAGGTTGTAGAGAACTCCGAGATCTTCGACTTAGACACAAGAATCATCCAAAACGGTCAAGCTTTGGTCACATTATTGCTGTCCGAAGTTCAGTGCGAATTTACGACTTTCACCACAAAACTTTTCCAAAACCGAGCTTATTCTTCTGGACCAAAGGTAGATTACTCTAGACCTTTTAATTCCTAAGTATACTACATGTATCATAGACTTGATTTATGTGTTTGATGTTTGATTGATGCTTGGAACTTGCTTATAACTTCCTAAGGGTCGAAACTGTCTTGGTACCGGTAGATCAGTCAACTTTGGAAACTCATATAAAATGCTACGAACCTCTTATGGGGTTTATTATGGTGTCAAATTGTAGATACACTTCTTATCTTTAAGTGGCCGCTGGAATCGCTTAAATCGGACTTATAGAACTCTAGAAAAACAGATTTTAGTAAATGATGGCAAATCTGGACGGTCTAGATTCAAAGACGTTTTTGTACATCTTAAACTCATTTTTATGAAATATGTTCTATATAACAAATGATGATAACATCCTATTCTATTACCCTGTTAAATATCATTAATTTAAGAGCTGTTTTGATATGCTTTTGAAATATATTTCTTAATTACAAAATCTGTCAGACTTGGGTAAAAATTTGAAGTTCTAACAATTTATTGGAAGACTTAAACATTTTATTTTTCAAATTTGTTTTTACTGGAAGTTAGACGAGGTGTTGTGAACACGTATGAATTTTTATAGCTCTTCAATCCATCTCCTTAATCCCTAAACGATCAAGTTTTCATATAGTGTAAAAAAATAGACGGATTTTGTTCAATGCCGTTTTGGGTTAGCATAACTTCTGTTTTTGGAAATGTGTTCTGCAACATAAATGTTCCTAACACCCTAAATAACTTTCCCATAGAATTTCATAGTAATCAGATTTTTATTGATGGATGATTTTGGCTAAGCACTAAGGTGAATAAAATATGTACTTTTCGGTAAATAAGGAGCTAAGCCTTAAAACTCATGTTTGTAGATTAATTCGATAGTATCGTACGAGTTAGCGAATAATCATTGTTCTTAGTCGTGATTGAACTGTGGTGATATTATGAATTTTTAATTATTATTTCAAGTTATGACTTGTTGATTGAGCGGTAATGTTACCAAGAACGTAGAAAGCGCGTTAGGTTCATTAAATTAGGTGCGGACTTGAAAAGATCAACTAGATGTTTAAGTTAATGAAAATTTAAATAATGATAATGGATGGTGATTGATGAGATCTGGGGAGGCCATCCAGCAGAGTCTCAGCTTTATGATTGGCGGTCAGCCAGAGATAATGAAATTGAGGAATTGTGCGGTATTGGATATACCTATGTGCTGTATGTGCATCCCGAGGCAATGTGCTGTATGTACAACCTCACGTGCTGTATGTACGTCTCAAGGATTTGTGCTGAATGTACATCCTTATGCGCTGTATGTGCATCTTGAAGAATGCGCTGTATGTACATTCTCAAGGGGGGGAAGTGAATCTTGAAATGATGGAAAGTTGAATGCTGTGTTGATTTGGAGATTGATCCATGAGATTGTTTGAATTCGAAACCCGTGATGAATGAAATGGAACTCCGTGATAATTAGGGAAACGAAAATGTATCGATCTTAGTATGCCTATAATTTGGAAAGAAAGTTGAACAATGAGATGGGTAGAGTGTTGGTATTAATTGAGAGTACGATTGCTCGAGGTAATTTTAACTGTGTTGAAGGTTATTCATTGAATCTTTTTATTTGACCCTTAATGTTGTACTGCCTTTATATATCAAATTGTGTATTACTTGTAATGTAAGGGTTAACGGGTAGGAGTATATCTGCTGAGCGTCATTCGCTCATGGTATTCGTGTACCCTGGCTTTTCATGCCAGGTATTGAAGACGGAATTGAAAAGACAAGATGAAGATAATGGTAGAGCCCACTGGAGGACAAAAGATGTCAAGCCCTAGATTCCGTACTAGTTACTGCTCTGTTCCTTTTTCGAAATTAGATTTCAAGTTGTAATCTTGCTTAGTAATTAAACCTATTTTGTCAAGTTGGTGAAATCAAACTTTGCTTCCGCTGTTATTTCAGAAATTGACTTTTTATTTAATGGAATCATTCTAGAAAATATTTTATTAACGTGTCCGAAATTCGGGGCGTTACAACTACTCTCGCCCAAGCACGCTTAACTGCGGAGTTCTGATGGGATCCGGTGCATTAGTGCTGGTATGATCGCACCCATTGTTAGATGGGATTTACCATTGTTACCCTTTATATATATATATATATATATATATATATATAAGTTACCAATTTCGGATCCCTAATTTATCTCAATTTCGAATCCCTAATTTATCTCCACATTGCCTATCTTAAATTGAGACATAAGGTGGCATTGATTGCCGAAATAATCTGTTGCATATTTGTAGGGATTGTTACCTAAAATCAAGGTTGGTGGAGGCAACAGATTCCTTAAAATTCAAGCATGATATTGTTACCTAAAATCAAGGGTTTTTTTTTTTTGAAATGGTAGATGATCGAATTTCCTAAAGTCATGGAATATAGAAAATGGATACAAAATGAGTGAGATGATATTATTCCCAAATATAGTGCTCTGGTTTTCCGAAATTATAGGAATTTTGAAATCAATGGGGGAATGCAAAGTGGTCGGGATGATAGTTATCCAATATTTCAGAGGAAGGTGGGGGGATTATCTTGAATGATATATAAGTCTTTTCATTCTAAAATCAAAAGTCACAGCTTTCCATTTCGTACCATATTCATCAGTTTCCAAACTGAGGTGTTTGTTTGGGCATTGCTAGGTTTCGGTGAAGTTGGTGTGGGCACAACAAATAATCCCATATCATAAAGAACATGTTACAATGGTCATGATAAAAAAAATCATAAAGTACGGTAAAAACTTTTGCAAGTCGGATTACCATGGTAAATATATAAACCATATGTATAATACAGTAGTTTATATGGTTTGTTATATCGGATAATGGTAAAAACTTTTTAAGAACTTGTAGCAATGATCATGGTACAAAAAAATCATAACGTATACAAAAATGGTAAAATGAGACTACTATGGTAAAAACTTATGCAACTCGCACTTCCTATTTTTACCATGGTACTTGTTTTATTGAATACCATGTAAGAAAAAATTTCATTTATTATGGTAAAAAAACAATATAACAAAAATATGGTAAAAATAGACGAAATACTTGTAAAAAAAATGCAGCAAAACATGGTAAAAAAAACTTGTGCAAAAAATCATGGTAAATACTTGCAAATTGATTTACTCTAGGATCTATCGTACCACTGATTTTCCAGAAATCATGGTAAATTAGTTACCAATATTCACCATCTACAAACATACCCATCAGAAATCATGGTAAATACAGTCAAAGAACATTAACTTTAAGTGGTTTTATATTCTAATATAAAAAAAATGCAGTAAAACATGGTAAAAAAACCTGTGCAAAAAATCATGGTAAATACTTGTAAATTGATTTACTCTAGGATCTATCGTAACACTGATTATCCAGAAATCATGGTAAATTAGTTACCAATATTCACCACCTACAAACATACCCACTAGAAATCATGGTAAATACAGTCAAAGAACATTAACATTAACCCACAACACTGTGAAGGAAAAAAAAATCGGAAAATGGTGTATAATATGTAAAACACTTATGATAAAATTTACCCCAATGAATTTTTCAGATCCAACCACTTATACCATGAATTGAACTAAACAGAATCCATGTGTAATTCTAAGAAAAATGTAGCAAAATCTAAAAGATCAGGTGATAAAATTGAAGGTGTGATTGTCAATGAGAAAGCTGAAGGTATGATGGTCGCAGTTGTTAGTGAATCCGTTGTTGGACGATAGAAGTCTCTGAACCCAATGAGTCGAGCTGGGATTTTCGGCAACGGGAATGGAAGATTTGGGACACCGGAGGTCTCACAACGACGAGGACTCTTGATGACTACTTTTTCACCAGGAAAGAGGACTATCGACGGCGCCGTTGGATTGAATTTATCCCAAACCTGGGTGAAGAATTGAGACGTTGATGGGCGATGACTTTGGACTAAAAATGGCGTTATTGAAATCTCTTTTGAGTCTAGATTTTTAAAGGAAGAGGAAGAGTCTGCTGGCAAGATTTGTGGATAAGGATTTATCTTCTCTCTTTTTCTTTTTCTTTTTATCAGAAGATAATGTGAGAAGGATTTATCCCAATCCCGTAATTGCAGTCGAGGACCTCCTAATTTTGAAATTGGTCCACTTCCTACCGCCTCCTATATGCAACTTTTAATTTAGTCCTCAATCCCCTAATATGTTATAGATTCTATAATTATATATATAAAGGGCATTTTAGGGTTTATTTGAATCTCGGGATGGAAACATAACTCCTAAAAAGACTCAGGATGATTTTCTAATTTCAAGTGAGTAAAAAGATTATTATTTAAGTGTCCCTTACTTTTTTGATTTCTCTCGCCGAGATGAACCAATAATACACAAAAAGTTGATGAAAAACTAAAAAAAACACGAAAAAAAAATCAAATAAAGACAAAAAATAAGCCAGCTAACTTTTTAGGCCAAACCTCACCTTAATTTATGAATGAACCTCTTTTACGGGGCCGGCTTCTAAAGCATTCCAAAAAAAAAAAAAAAAACGTAAAATTAAAAGTTAAAAAACAAATTAAAATTAAAAGTTAACCCTGCAAAGAGGAGATTCTCTCTGTTGAAGAAAAAACGATAGGGGAGATTGACCATACCATTCCACTTTATAAATACTCCAATACCGCTGCAAGTGAAAATCGGAACCGTCGGAGAGGAGTAACCAAAGGTCCGTCAATGGCGAACAAAGCTACGTCTTCGTCGTCTGTCCCTCTGGTAGAGGACGATGAAGAGGAGTTGGTATACGGGTCGGAGTCGGGCTGGGTCGAAGCGCGCACCAACTGCGATCACCTGGCCACCGCTTTGTCTTCGGATCTCACCCATATCCCCACCCCAGATACCCATTGCACCAGGTAAACCCTAATAAACGCCTGATTAATTATTCATTCGTTTGATGAACGCCTGATTATCTGACTCGCGTCTTTTCGATGTGTGCACTTCTTCATTCGTACATACACATACGATTCAGAAAAGTACTCAATTAATTTGAAATGGCCTCAGGGAAGGCACTTGTGAATGGAACAATTGGTGGTCGTTAGAGTTTTGGATGAGAAGTGATTAGAGACCCAAAAAGGAATAATATAGGGGAGACATTATGATTCCACCAAAAAATTCTTAAGTTCGATCAACCGCATTCAAGTACATTGATGTGCAGGTCAGGTGAATGATAAACTATGAATGTGAACACTCAATATGTTCATGAAACTTATAGGTTGAAAAGAAATAGCGTAACCTCAGTGACAGTGATATTACAACCTAAAGTCTCATTTCAGTTAAGTTCAGTGTACTAGCCACCTAGGCACTTGAAGGCCTCTCGCCGATTAGCCCGAGTCGCCCCCCCGACTAACCCGACTAGTTGCCCGATTAGGCGCCGAGTACTCGCCCTGGAAGCTATAAGGTCCCCGGCCGCCCTGGGAGCACCTAGTGAGTTTTAGAATCTTGGTTGAGTTGGATAGACCTAAGCTCTGGCTTTTAATTTCACTTGCCCAAAGTGACTGTCCGCTGTCCTTGCTATTATTATTCAACCCACAATTCCATGCATATTAGCTTGATCTTTTAATCTAAGTAGCCCTAACAAGGAACATGACACTGCGATCACTTAACTTTTTTAAAAAAAATTTGGAGGACACGATATGTTATGTATTAGACTAACCCGACTAGCCTGATTAGGCGCCGAGTACTCGCCCTGGAAGCTAGAAGGTCTCCGGCCGCCCTAGGAGCGCCTAGCGAGTTTTAGAACCTTGGTTGAGTTGGATAGACCTAAGCTCTGGCTTTTGACCAAAGTGGCTGTCCTTACTATTATTATTCAACCCACAATTCCATGCATATTAGCTTGATCTTTTAATTTAAGTAGCCCCAACAAGGAACATGACACTGCGATCACTTAACTTTTTTTTAAAAAATTTGGAGGACACGATATGTTATGTATTAAATTATATCAACAAAAAAAGGCTCAAGTTCACAATAAGTAAAACCATATATATACCTTAAAATCGTATTTATCATCACGTCATTCACAAATGTATTCCAACGAAAAGGATTTCATCATCTATGTGTGTCTATATAATCAATAAACTATCATATGTCACAAAAATATGAGGGCCTTTTCCAAGCTTTAACGAGAGTCTTTAGCTATTTTGTTAACACCCCCGACTTGTCTTGCGGGTGGCCTAATGGTGTCCGGAGCATTTTGTATAGTGTCTCTGGAGTGTCCAAACCAAAAAACCTTGAGAAAAAATAGGGCACTTTGGATTTGAGTGTGAAACACATGTCCGGAGAGTGCCGGTGTCTGACACTGGCACGGGGACTCTAGAGAAGTATTCATGCTATGTACTCTTTAATGATTGCATTAACCAATAAAAACAAAATTTGTCACTGGTTTCAAATTTGTTTCATCCTTCTCTCTGATTTACTATGTCTATGTAAACTCATTGGATTCCACATGATATTGCAGTGCTGATAATTTAATTGAAATTTGTGCCATCTTGCCTTTCCCACCACTGGTAATAGTTATTGGCTTTGTCCATTTGATAAAAACATATTTTTGTAGACAAATTATGTTTGAAACTCGGATGAAGTTTTAATGTTATTCTGATCTAGTTGTTGATTCATCTATATGAGCTCATTCACTCTCAAATCAGTAATTTGTTATTGGTTGAAAGTTGAAACTTCCAATCATCAGGGCTATATTGGTTGCCTATGGATTTTGAAGTACAATATGGTTTTAAATGAAGTTTGTTATTAATGCTACGTTTTATGTAGAACTATTGCCTTGAACTACGTTAGTGTGAAAGCTGCTGTTCCGTATTTGTACTAGAAGACTTGGATTGTCGTCTTGTTTTAGATTTCCTATGCGTGTGTCGAAAAAACCAGACATCTTCTTACCTATTCTTCAACTTGCTAAAGGTGCCACCACCCCAATGAGAATTGGCTATGTTTATGCTGTAAGGATGTTCTATGTAGCCGTTTTATCAACAAGCACATGCTTGAGCATTATCAGGAGACAACTACTCATTGTGTGGCTCTCAGTTACAGGTACTCTTGTAACATTAGGAAAAAAGATAGTTCCCCCCCTAATGTTTTTCCCTGATTTGCATATTTATTTAACTAGTTTGCCGGTGCCCTTTCTTATCTTTCGTTCCATTTTTTGAATCAGTGATCTGTCCGTTTGGTGTTTCTCCTGTGATGCGTATTTGGACGCCCAAGTGATTTTGCCATTGCGTCCTGTTTATGAAACTGCCTACTTGCTGAAATTTGGCGAAGCACCACCAGTGCGGTCAGTTGAATATGTTTTGCAAGCCTGAGATATTCATGCTGGGAGCTCAGCATCCGGGAAATATGTCGTATTGTTATCTCCGTGCTTCGAAAATTTTCATCCTTGTAATCCTTCAGAAGTTTTGCCTAAGGAGACTTCATATGTAGCTTCAGCCACTTTTTTTTTTTTTTCGTTGCTTCAGCCACCTGACATGGCCAATTTCTTGTAAATTATGGCTTTGAAAGTAATTTGGTAGTTCTGCATCTCTCTCTCTCTCTCTCTCTCTCTCTCTGTGTGTGTGGGTGAATATGAAGTTTGTTTATCAGAAAACAGTTGCTGAGATACAAAATGCGCGTTCAATACGCCTAAAAACAACAGATATAACAAACGATCCTAACAGCCCCTTCGGATGGAGGGATTTCATGAGAAGAAAAGAGTGGGTTATGGTTTCTAGCCAAATCGCTCATTTGGATTGTGGTGAGAATTGGAGAAAAAAGTATAAAAATGAAATGTTTTGATTGGTTCCTCACCTTTCTCACCCAATCTCAGTAAAAATGGTGAGATCCGGTTGAGAAAGGACTCCCCTTTCTTATCTTGTGGCTTTGTTAGGATGTTTTGCTTCGGTTGTTGGGTTGGCCTTGTTTTCTGGGGGATTTTACTTTGTTATCTCAGGCAGGTACTTTCATAGTTTGTATGCTTTGGACGTACTATATTCTATTGCTTATATATGAATATATATTTCTGTTGCTCAACAAAATAAGAAGAAAAAAAAAAAAACAAGAAAAAAAACAGCAAAAAAAAAAGCCACAAAACTTTGCACTATTCCAGAAACATTTTGTTCCTCTAAAATCTAAATACTTACGAAACTCCAAAGTCCGATCACATTGTACTAATTTTGCACTATTCCAAAAACATAAAAGCCACAAAATTGATCAACTACGATAGAGACTACTAATTCGCTCGTGAATGTGGCTAGAGGAAGTTAGAGGAATCATATCAGATGTTGGAGTTCACCGTCCCTTCGTCACACCGCAGTTGCCACTGCCTGGCGCCACCACCGCTATAGCTATAGGACCATAAATCCGTCAATGGAGACCACTAATCTGCTCATGAATGTGACTGGAGGAAGTTGAATAACATCAAACGTTGGAGTTCAGTCCCTTCATTCCACCGCAGTCGCCACTTCTTGGCGTCACCACTGCTACTGCTGAAGGACCCATAAATCCGTTGCCAAGGCTGATTGGATCTAAGGGCCAAAAACCCAGAGCTGGTTCATGTGCTATACAATCCCACCGTCTGTGAGATGATAGCCTCACGGAGAGAGCAAATCCATAAATTGCCTTTGACTAACAAAAATAGGAGATCCACTTCTCAGTATAAGAAAACCAGACTCTGCACGACTTCATCCAAACTTATAGCAACAAAAACTTACAAAGACAATCAGAAACAATAATAGAGATGCAAGAAAGCTCTACAACGTCAGGACACCAATAAAAAAGAAATTTGACGATTCCATCATTGAGTGATTTGCTTAAACCCAAATTTATATTCCTCGAATTCTATTGCATTTTATCGCCAAAATTCGTCGTGGTTCCTTGTAGATCACATGCACGCTGCTCACAGTCCAATTTGCCCCACCTTGCATCAACTCGTTCACATGAGAACGCCATCTTACCTAGGCTGTCAAAACAAGAATTACTACAAATAAGGACTTGCACAGGTTTCTACATCAACAAGGTTATTATGGCTTACAAGAAATTAGGGCTCTAGCTCAAACATCAGCCCTTGAAATTGTGCCTAACCACCGCTGTCCAATTGGTTAAACACTCACAGGACACATGAAGAGCAACATGAAAGTGTAGTGAATTAAGGCGCCCGTGTTTGAATGGATGTGACAATCAGATTGGGTAATATTCAAGGGGATCAATCTGGTGTGTTTGGTTATGAATTTTATGACTCCAATTAAACAGTAGTATATTATATAATCTCAAGAAGTATGAAATGTTACCATTATGAATACCACTACAATTAATCTAACGGGACTACATATCCTATGAGAATGGGTATCAAAAAAAAAAAATCCTATGTGAATGTATCCCTTCACTATTAGTCCTGCCAAACAAACGGGCACTAAATGGTTACTAACCAATTTAACTATGTACAACTTATTCGTCACTTTACCATGTAGAAGTGCCCACAATTCATTTTCAAATTTCATCATCTCAATGTATGCTCAAAAGAACAATAAAATCTGCACAATTCATTTGATAAGGATTTATCTTACCTTCTGTTAACAACATTGTGCACATGACATAACCATTGTGAAAACTCAGCTTGAGATCCAGCCTGTACAGGATTTGCTCTGTTGAACAGTTGAAGCATGTACAATCATCCATCAAGGAAAAACGTAAAAAAGTGTCGATATTGGCTAATTCCTTTTTACTTAGCATTTTCTTCAACCTGCTATTCCTCAGCAGCTAAAGGACCAGAAGTTTTCTTTTTTCCTAAAGAACAAAAAACCATTTTATGCACCAAAGTATTATAGACAAAGTGGAGACCAACGAAATTGATGAGAAAATTTGAACGACTTGTTCCCTGAAGTGAGCTCATGATCCTACACATGCTAAAGCCCAAAAGGAGAAATCCATAAAAAGTTAAAACAAAACCATAATTAAGATAATGCACAAAATGTCTTTCATGACCACATTTGACATAAACTTCAATCTTTTTTCTATCGAATACATTTGATTTCAGACCAATGTGGATTTCATGTCCCCATTGGAATTTTACATGGCATTTGCGATTTGCAATGTTGAAATTAATCATTGTAGGTGAAGCCATCCAGGAAAATGGCAGCCATCACATATAATGTAAAAATTGGTATTGTCACACCATGCCAACGTTAATGATCACATTACAGTAGATAAAAGAATCCGAAAACCATTATGGCTTCAACTTTAGACGACTAATATTCTAACACTATGGTGTGTGCACCAAGCCATTTATAATCAGGAGGCTGAAAAAAGGAATCCACATGATGCCCCAAATGAGAGAGGCACAGGGAAAACTAAAATTTACACGGGCAAATTAGGCTTATGAAGTAAGTTTAGTTTCTAGAAACATGAATGAGAAGCTCCCATTAGATGTTCAAGAATCCCTGTGTGTCCCTTTCTAGGCATTAACCAAAACTATTCACCAAGGAGCCCTCTATGAAGACGGACGGATTATTGGGCACGACTTCATTTTTTAGCTTTACACTGGCTTCTTACATAATATAAGTTATAACACAATAACAGCAATTAAATACCAATGCATATGGTGTATGTGTGTATGCAAACCTCAAAATTTCTTTGAAGTGATCTGCACATTCCTTGCAAGGGTACATCCGAGACAATATCGCCATCTACATACCGAATCGGACGATGTTAATAATGACAATGGACAAGACGAACAACTTGCAACTCATGTCAAGCCCAAAGTCTTGCACATACTGGAATCTAAGGTGGAAAAAAGTTTCTAGGACCTTAAAAATGCAAATAAATATTCAAGTATCCAGATTGGAAAATTTTGTTCAATCAACTATCGTACCAGTTCTTTTACATCCTTCCTTTGCTGTCTAGTTGGATTATCTGGATACTGGAAACAGGAACGTATGCATCATTAAGTCCGAGAGAAGTTAAGTAATGTATATGCAAACCGAAACATCAAAATTTGAAAGAGACGTACAAGCCACAAGGACTCAAAACCTCTATGGATCCATCATGCACAGTAAACTTTCACAGAGAAGTTAAAGCTAGCCTAAACAAGAATTTGAAAAAGCAGCCAAAGAAATGCAATGACAAGACCTGGGCAGCAAGAGTGTGGAGAAAAGTCCATGTCGCCCTGCCAAGCTCTTCTTTAGTTACAGGCGTGGCAGCTTTTCCCTGCAGAAAGACAAACATGTAACAAAACTCAACGAAAATGATAAATTTTCAGAAAAAAACAGGTTGTATACAATCCGTAATAGAAAGAGAAATGCCATAGGATCTAGTGGAGAATTGGGGATGTTCAGACTAGGTAGTGGTAATGGTGGAGTAAGAGTAAGAGACTCATACAGTAACTACACATGTTCTTAAAAAATGTATTTCCCACTTATGAGAAATTTTCTACAGCAGGTAAGAACAAATCAGTCATTGGATTTGGTAATCATATATTTATTTTAATAAGTGAATGACCACAACTAGATTCAAACTATTTATAACAACAGTTCACGTTTCTGGAAGACGAAAGGAAAGGTAGAAGTTTGAACTTGATATAGCTATTGATGTCCAAATAAGCTAATTTTGTTGGTATGCTCAATCGGATCCGGGGATCCCGTAGTGCACCTCCGCGTTATAGGGTTGTAGGGCGGCTCAAAACTATGTCGTTTTGGGTGTGCAAATGGGACACCACTTAAGCCCCCAACACTAATAAAAAGCAGGGCTTAATCTCATTACCGCCAGAAACCCAATTGACAGAAACACTAAGATAAAAGAGTTCTCCCTACGGCCCAATTTCAACCAGAAAAAGAATGCAATATACGGTTCATAGCCAAACAAAAATAGCCCATATGCCATACATGGTTCTGAAAGTCGGTAGGTGCTACTCGGGCAGCAAAGGGGTGCCTAGGCTGACTTTTAACTATTAGTCGATGCCTAGAGATTAGTCAGTTTTTTAGTTTTTTCCAAAAATATTTTCCCCTCTCCAAAGTTGAAGTAGGATATCATAAGTAGAACAAGACATCAAACAACATCCAAAATAAACATATCAAGCATTCATCTATCAAAACCAAATGTTTTAATGTTTAGTTTTGCAGCATTTAACTATTTTTTAGTCATCGATTTTTCATCATCGAACATTTTATCAAAATTAACATTCATTGTTGTGCTGCTTCCTTCTTTTTACTCATAATTTTTATTTTACAAGAGGTTTATGTTGCTGCGATTCAGGTTTGTGTTTCCAGCGATTTAGGAAGGTTGATTGTCGAGATACTCAGAAGCCATTACATACATTTTTTGGAAAAGTAATACTTGACAGTTGACACCCTATACTTAATCTATTACAAATCTAAACCCTCAATTAAAAAAAGTTACTTCAAAATATACCCACTCACTAGTCCCCGCCTGGTCACAGCCTACCCGACTAAACTCGCCTACCTGACTAATCCCGTTTAACGTCCGATAAGTAGTTCTGCCGCCTAATGTAACGCCTAGGACCTGGATGAGGCAGCGGACCACCGCCTAGACCGATATTTAGGACACAATTGCCATAAATAACAACTCATGCCATAGCCCCCATTCAGGACTTTTGTCGAACAAAAGCTGGGCTTAATCTCATTACCTCCAAAAGGACCAAAAACCCAGTTGACAGAAACACTAAATCATGAGATTTTCAAATACCCAACAACTATATTTTGAGAGAGCTGATAATACCTCATTGGGGATCTCATTTGGTAAGAGAAGAGTGGTTGGTTTCAATGGGTTTGAATTGAAGGATGAAGCGAGAGAAAAGAGAGGCTGCCGTCCATTTGAGGGTGGTGATGGGTGATTGGAGACCCCAGGGAATTGGGAGAGAAGGGTTTGAACGCCATGCGAGATTTTCTCCAAGGTTTGAAAGATGGCCAGCAATGGATTGTCGGACATGGGAGTCGAAAGCGAAGGGCGCGGGAAGGTTTGAGAATTGCCTAGAAAGTTTACTCATTCAAAATTCAACCCCAAAAAATTTAAGAAAATTAAAAAATGCACGATGCTAGCAACGCTACCAACAGAACTTTAAAACATAATTCCGAACACAACCACATTGGAGTGCTCAACTGTCAACTGCACATGCATTGAGCGATTCCGTGTGTAGTTGTACTAATGCATGCCTGTGCCTGAAGGCACGACTTGAACAATCAACGCACGTGTTAGTAGCCGTGTCTTTGCTCATTCTTTATGGTCCTTCGAATTTTAGAGAGGAGATAGTGAGAGAGAATAGGATTTGAAATTTTGGGTGTGATGGGTTAGTGGAGGAAAATGGTAGAGAGAGGGGGGGAAGTGAGTTGGCACGGAGAGAGTGTATATTGTGATGACTGAGACAAAAAATATGATTGTGATAAAAACTACTCTCCTTTGTAATATAGATTTAAAGTTTTGTTTTAAAGTTTTATTCGCATTTTTTTTAAATTTTTTTTGGACAATAAAAAATGCAAGAAAATCAAGTCTTTAAAAGATATTGAATAAACTGAAATAGGTGTCCTGCAACATAGAATACGTACGTCACTGTCCTGGTTCGTCGAGAGGAATCCAGAAACCACAAAATCTTCATGCAAAACTAACGAATGCAAAAAAAAATTTGAATAAGGACAAATGAAAAAACCAAAAAACCAAAAACCGGTTTTTTACCCAAAGGAGGCCAAGTTGGCATCCTGACTTTCAAACATGTACGTAAAATACCCTTACTTATGGTTGACCACCAAAATATGATTTTAATGATATACGGGATTTTCTACACAAAAAGGTTTCAAATCACGGAGTCCTCCCGAAAATCACTCATTCATTATCTCATTTTCCAATTTACACGACTTGGAGACAAATCCCATTTTACCTAGAAGAAAACCCCAAAATCAAAAACCCCATTTCCAACGGTGAAGGGCTAGAAACGCAGCAAAGAAATCAACATCCTGACCTGTGCAAAACCTTCACATCTGATGATTTCCTCAAAACATTCTAACCCTAACCCATAGTACATTGATTTGCAAAACCCTTACCGGTGCAGAAGATCGGCGGTTCGAATATAGCTCGAACTCGTGGCTATTTTCTACCCTCGATTGTTTTTGTGTTATATATATATTCAATTTACCATGATTTGCAGTACAATTGTTTGTAATGGTTGAACATCTATGATTTAAATGCTCGGTGTAGAAAAGGAAGATGTTATGAATAGTTGAGTCTTGAGTTATTATTAGCAAGTGAAGGTTTTTTTAGAAATATTCACGTGGTTTTGAAAACAAGTTTCATGGAATATTTGCTAAAACATACCATGAAGTATTTTGATAAATTTGCGGTAATATACCATGAAAAACATGGTATAGTTGAATTGGTTGGTGAATTTAGATTTCATGGTGTAATTGCACTTGCAAATATATGATTGTTGTAGATATGAAATACTTGCATAATTATGTCACGAAAATAATGGAAAAGTTGTTTTCCCTAGATTTGGAGTGTTGATTCCCTAGTTTGGGTGCAATTTGTCACCATACTACAAATATGATATTATGGAATCATGTTTTTTTCATGCAAAAATATGTCATGAATTTTATGATATATTTTATGGTATAGGTGTATACATTCATTTTCGTCCGAAATTATGGCCGAGATTCATGGTGTAATTGTATTTGGGAGAAGTCATAAAAGAGACCGAATTATTAGAACCAAACAAGTCCCGGTAATTTGGGGTTTAGGTGATCGGAATTCCCAGTAATTGGCGAATTGTAAACGTCTGTATATTTAATTAAGGAAACAATAACATGTTCCACTACCTTGTTTCTGGTTTTTTAGTTTTTTAGACCTTTAGTTGTAGTTTAAATGTACAACTTGTTCCACTAAAGTGTTGTTTTGGTTTTTTAGTTGTAGTTTATTGTAAATGGTAGTTGGTTTTTTTTGGGAGTTTTTTGTTAGTGAAATAGAGTAGTTTTAGAGTTAAAACAAAACTAATTTTTTGGAGGAATTTTTGGTTAGTGGAATAAAATGATTTTTGAGTTAAAACAAAACTAATTTTTTTTAGTGAAACAAAACCCACGTCCCTCGTCCGCCACCACCTACCACCACCACCACCACCACTTTTTCAGAAGAATCGACTAAGCGAGCTCTACTTCTTGTGTGACAACCACGTCCACTCTGCCAACGCCCTCTCCAAAAAACACCTCCGCTCACAGATCTGTGATAACTGCACCTCATAACCCATCTCCAACTCCTATTCCGCCCATCGTCCCACCCCTATCGACGCCTTCTCCAGCTGCCCTTCTGCCCTCCACCTCCCTTCCGCTTGGGGATTCGATTGGATTTGAAAACACACCTCAATTGCAGCAGCCGATTCTCAATTTGAGTTATCAAGACTCGAACAATAATAATGATCCTTTTGATTCTTCGATGTATAAATCGGCTTCTGTGGTGATGCTCCAGGATTTGATGGTACTGAGTGGGCATGGGAAGGTTTCTTCGGGTGATGTTTCTTACGAGGATGTTGGTTTGAAGAGTCTGACTAGTGACTAGTGTGGGAAGCAAAAATATTATTCAAACCATTCGTTATTCTTAAAATATTTTTTCTTAATCTCTTTAATCTTTCTCTATTTGGAGTATAATATTCTCTCTCCAATCTTTTCTTTTTAATTTCTCTACCCAATATTCTCTTTCTTAAACTTTTCTCTCCCATACTTTTAAATCTCCTCTCAAGTTTAACCATAATCAAATGCAAATGGACTTGGGATTCTCGTAGTGACCCAAGTCATTACATTCCCGCAGTGACCTCAATTGTGAGCCATCTATAATCTGTATTTTGGATCAAAACCATACAATTTGTCGGGGATATTGAGTAGATCATTCGTGTTAAAAATCAAATTAATTGGATGTTGGTAGCCGTATGTTCGAGTACCAGTTATATGGACTGCCAATATTATTTGGAGAATACATTACAAGACAAATTTATCTCAATTTGTTACCAATCTCCGATGCTCATAATTTTTTGTACCCATAATGTGTTCAACATTCCTGAAAAATGAACTGTTCCGATCCCAAATGAAAATTTCAAAGAGCCCACGATTAAGGTCACTATGGGGATGTACTGACTTGACTTACTACAGGAATGGATGGTGCCTACCACTTGGCTACCTATCCACTTGCAAACTCTCTCTCTCTCTCTCTCTCTCTCTCTCTCTCTCTCTCTCTCTCTATATATATATATATATATATATATAGGGAAATTTTCTTATCCACACTCCCGGATTTAAGGAAAAAATGGGGTTTTTTTGTGTTGCAAATTTTTTTTGGAAAATCCGATCCGTCCAATGTGTTCAGAAGGTGTTTTCAAGGGTCCACGCGAAAAATCTTCAAAAAAAAAATACCGGGAAGGGCTTGATCCATGCAGTTTTCGCAAAAACTGTATTTATATATTTTTTGCGAAAACTGCTTGGATCAAGCCCTTCCCGGTATTTTTTTTTTGAAGATTTTCCGCGTGGACCCTTGAAAACACCTTCTGAACACATTGGACGGATCGGATCGTCAAAAAAAAAATTGGATCATAAGGTGCGGAAATTAAAAGTCCGGATTAGAAGTGAACTCTATATATATATATGGTAAAACTTTTAGTCCACACCTCCCGAAAATAAGAAAAAAATGATTTTTTTTGTGTTGCAAATTATTTTTGGAAAATCCGAGCCGTCCAATGTGTTTAGAAGGTGTTTTCATGGGTCCCGCGGGAAATCTTCAAAAAAAAATACCGGGAAGGGCTTGATCCAAGCAGTTTTCGCAAAAACTTTATATTCACCTTCTGAACACATTGGACGGATCGGATCGTCAAAAAAATATTTGGATCATGGAGGTCCGGAAACGGGAATCCCGTTTTAGAAGCATTCCCTATATATATATATATATACACACACACACACACACACACACACAGTAAACTTCCTATCCAAACCCTTAAAATTCGGACTTCGTCCACATCTCATAGATCCCCATCGAATTTCGACGATCCGAACCGTCCAATGTGTTTAAAAGGTATTTTTAAGGGTCCCAGTGAGAAATCAGGAAAAAAAAATACCGGGAAGGGCTTGATCCGAGCAATTTTTCATAAAAAACTGTATATGTTCGTTTTTATTAAAAACTGCTCGAATCAAGCCCTTCCCGGTATTTTTTTTTTTCTGATTTCTCACGGGGACCCTCAAAAACACCTTTTAAACACATTGGACGGTTCAGATCATCGAAATTCGATCCGAAAAATGGAGGTCCGGATTCTAAAAGCATGCGGGATCCTTGATAGCAAATGGACTGTATGTATATATATAGGCAAATTTTCTAGTCCAAACCTCTCGAGAATAAGAAAAAATTGATTTTTTTTTGTGTTGCAAATTATTTTTGGAAAATCCGAGCCGTCCAATGTGTTCAGAAGGTGTTTTCAAGGGTCCACGCAGGAAATCTTAAAAAAAAAAAATACCGGGAAGGGCTTGATCCAAGCAGTTTTCGCAAAAAATGTATATATATATTTTTTGCGAAAACTGCTTGGATCAAGCCCTTCCCGATATTTTTTTTTGAAGATTTCCCGCATGGACCCTTGAAAACACCTTCTGAACACATTGGACGGATCGGATCGTCAAAAAAAAATTTGGATCATGGAGGTCCGGAAACGGGAGGTCCGGATTAGAAGGGGACCCTATATATATATATATATATAGAGTCCCCTTCCTATCCAAACTCCCTTAACTTAGTTAAGTTACGGACCTTGGGGTATTTTCAACTTTTCGGACCAAATTTCGACGATCCGAACCGTTAGATGTGTTTAAAAGGTGTTTTCAAGGTCCAACGCGAAGATTTGGCAAAAAACAATACCCGGAAGGGCTTGATCGGAGCTGTTTTTCACAAAAACGCTATATTAGCGTTTTTTGTGAAAAATAGCTCCGATCAAGCCCTTCCGGGTATTTTTTTTTGCCAAATCTTCGCGTTGGACCTTAAAATCATGTTTTAAACACATCTAACGGTTCGGATCGTCGAAATTTGGTCCGAAAAGTGGAGGTCCGTAACTTAAGAGGGTCCGGGAGTTTGGACCGGAAGTTTATTCTCTATATATATATATTTATATATATATCCCCAATATTTTCTTTTCAAATTCTCTACCCAATCTTCTCTTTCTTAAATCTCTCTCTCTCTCTCTCTCTCTCTCTCTCTGTGTGTCTCTCTCTCCGAAAATCAGTAATATGAGTTGTAGTTAGTAAGGTTTGAACTAATTAAATGCATGGGAGTGCATGGTGCCTACCACTAGGCTACCTCTCCACTTGCAATCTTTCTCTCTCTTAATTATGTTCTCTCTATAATTTTATCTGTCCTAAAAACTAAAATTAAATTTAAAACAAATACAAAATAAAAATAAATCTAATTTTTCTGCTAAATTAGTTGCTGGTAAGTTGCCATCCATGTATACCTGATTTGGTATCCAAATGATAAATTGATCACAAACTAACACAATTATGATTAGGGGCGTGCACAGGTCGGGTTCTGTACGGACCCGCTATCCGACCCAAAATAGTCGGGTTGGAAATTCATGGGCCCGGCACCAACCGATGGGCATAGAAAAACCGCCCGAACAACCTCTACGGTTTTGGCGGATCGGATCGATCGGGTTTCAATCAAAACATAAATTTTTTTTCCAAATCTGAGACATAAACGGCAGATGTCTAGATTTTGGGTAAGTTATGGCGAACGACGATGAACGGCTTTTGAAATTGAGAGAGAGAGAGAGAGAACGGTGACGAACGGCTTTTGAATGACGAGAGCGGTGAATGATTCCGATCTGATCTTTTTTCTTGTTCATTTTCAAGCCGCTTCTAAAAGTGTGTGTGTGTGTGTGTGTGTGTGTGTGTGTGTGTGAGAGAGAGAGAGAGAGAGACGATCTGGGCAGAGAGAGAGATTTACGCACGGCTCAGTGCTCACATCTTGATCTTAGAGAGAGAGAGAAAGAGTTTTTTTTTAGTTTTCAGTTTGATTAGAAACTTAGAATAGGGCATTTTGATCTGGGGAGTGGGGAAGAGAAAGAGGTTTTCACTTTTTAGGGTTAGAATTTGGGATGGGAACACGTGTAAGGTGGAATGTGTAGTTGTGCATAGTTGTAGAATAATATTGGAGAGAGAGAGAGAGAGCAACCTTTTTTTTTTTCGTGGGGCAAGTGGTGTTAACTGTTGTGGTTAAAGAAAAGAGAAAGGGAAAAGTAATTATGTCTGGGAATATGAAACAAAAATAATTACCCAAATTCTCAATGACAACACATGAAGTTGAAAGGATATAAAGACAACATATATATATATATATATATGTATATATATATATGTATATATATATATATATGTATATGTATATCTACATATGTACATGTACATGTACATGTACATGTACATGTGTACATATATGTATATGTATATCTACATGTACATGTGTACATGTAGATATACATATGTATATATATATATATATATAGAGGCCCGATCAAGTCCGGGAGTCCCGGATCCGGGACTCCACCTTCCCGATATTTTTTTGACGATCCGAGCCGTCCAATGTGTTCAAAAGGTGTTTTCCAAGGTCCACGCGAGAAATCTTCAAAAAAAAATACCGGGAAGGGCTTGATCCAAGCAGTTTTTTGTAAAACTGTAAATGTACAATTTTTGCAAAAAACTTCTTGGATCAAGCCCTTCCCGGTATTTTTTTTTTTGAAGATTTTCAGCGTGGACCTTGGAAAACACCTTTTGAACACATTGGACGGCTCGGATTTCCCAAAAATAATTTTTAAAAGCATCAAAACACCGAAAAACCCTTCAATCCGGGAAATCCGGGATCTTTGACAGGATAATTCGTGTATATATATATAGGTTCAGCTTCTAAAACGGGATTCCCGTTTCCGGACCCCATGATCCAAACATTTTTTTGACGATCCGATCCGTCCAATGTGTTCAGAAGGTGTTTTCAAGGGTCGACGCGGGAAATCTTAAAAAAAAAAATACCGGGAAGGGCTTGATCCAAGCAGTTTTCGCAAAAACTTTATATTTACAATTTTTGCGAAAACTGCTTGGATCAAGCCCTTCCCGGTATTTTTTTTGAAGATTTCCCTCGTGGACCCTTGAAAACACCTTTTGAACACATTGGACGGCTCGGATTTTCCAAAAATAATTTGCAACACAAAAAAAATCAATTTTTTCTTGTTTCCGGGAGGAGTGGACTAGAAATTTTCCGTATATACGGAAAATTTCTAGTCCACTCCTCCCGGAAACAAGAAAAAATTGATTTTATATATATATATATATATAGAATCATGATCTACTAAGGACTCCCTTAGGATAAGAGTTTGCGGACCTCACCATTCCGGATCAAATTTTGACGATCCGAACCGCTCAATGTTTTTAAAATGCATTTTTAAGGGTCCACGCGGAAAATCTTCAAAAAAAAATACCCGGAAGGGCTTGATCGGATCAGTTTTTGTCAAAAACGCTATATAGCGTTTTTGACAAAAACTGATCCGATTAAGCCCTTCCGGGTATTTTTTTTTGAAGATTTTCCGCGTGGACCTTGGAAAATGCATTTTAAAAACATTGAGCGGTTCGGATCGTCAAAATTTGATCCGGAAAGTCGAAAAATGGTGAGGTCCGCACCAAATTCTTGTTTGAGGGAGTCCTCAATAGATCATGATCCTATATATATATATATATATATATACAATCCGGTTCGCATCAGGACGCCCGGACCTAAGCTATATCTGGACTCTAAATCTCAGCCGTTGGATTGCATCCAACGGCTCTGATAAAAGGATGATTCTCGCGGGTTAAATGGTACCCGGGTCTGGGTAAAAACTTCTCGCGGGTCGTCTATTGAAACCAAACGGGTCATTCTTCCCCTATACACTACTGGAACGAAGAGAGAGAGAGAGAGAGAGGAGAGGCGATTCACCATCGAAGAGAGAGAGAGAGAGACAGATCGCGATTCGACAGAAGAAATCGAGGTCGAAGACGAAGAAATCGACTTTCCCAGGTTCGAATTTGTCTCTCCCTCTCGTTTTTCTATTTGGAACAGATCTAGGGTTTCAAACTAAGGTTTTGAAACCCTTTTTCTGGTTCGAAATCGAACAAAGGTCCATGTTTTGGATTGAAATCTCTCGTTTGTTGTTGGAATCTGTCTCTCTATCTCGTTTTTGGGTTCGAACAGATCTAGGGTTTCGATGTATGTAGACGAATTAGGTTTTTTTTTTTGTCGATTTGCAATTTAATTCGAAAGTTATCTGTGTGTGTGTTGATTTTGTCGAAGAGGGTCCCTCTCTCTGTCCGAAACAAAGGGTTTTTTGTTCGAACAAGCACATTTTAGGGTTTTTATTTGATTTTCTATTCGGTTCGAACATGGGAATCTGGTTATCATCAGCGGTTGCACTGCTGGTTATTGTATTCTTACTGGTGATTCAGTCACTTGTTATGTACTAATTGAAGTTACTTTTTTAGGTTTTCAAAATTTCAAAACAAGCTTTGAGATATTTTTTGACTGCATTCCTATTCTTGTTTATGCTCCTAATAAGTGTTTGCAATGTTATGTTTTGTAGTTTTTTATTGATTGCAACATGGATGGATTAGCTTCCGATGGTGATGGATTGGCTTCGGGTGATTTCTTCCCACAAACAATATCTGTGGAAATTGAACAACCAAGGTACGAACTGAATCTAGAAACCGAGCAACCACAGTCCTAATGTAAAAATTTAGTCTTACTTTTAACTTAGTTTTATTGTTGCGTTTTTATTTTTTAGAATGGAGAGTTTGGAAGATATAGAACTTGTATCACCGTCACCATTTCAACCGTGTCAATCATCCGCTAATTCTTCCCAAATACTCTACACTCCCCAAGTTAAAAACTGCTTGATACCGAAAGTCGGACAACATTTTGATAATTTAGAAGATGTTCAAAAGTTTTACAATGAGTATGCTAGAGAATCTGGGGTTCGGCACGCGAAAAAATTCTAGCAAAAGGAATAGGGAACAGGAAATCGTTAGGAAGGAGTTCGTTTGTTGCAAAGAAGGGGTCAGAAAAGCTACTTAAAAAATTCTCAACCTATACGGAAACGGGGGGAAACTTGAGAAGGTTGTGGTGCAAAACTGGTTGTTGTCAAAGAGTCGAAAGGGTTGGGGTTTGTTGTGAAGCAATTTATCGAGGGTCATACCCACCCACTTACGACCCCAAGGAGGGTGCATTTGCTACACTCTCATCGTGATGTGTCACTTGCAAAGAGAGCTTTAACCCAACAACTAGCCGCTGCTAATGTGCCAACCCACCAACATATGAGTCTTTTAGAAATGGAAGCCGGTGGTCTTGAAAATGTTGGATGTTTACAAAGAGATCTATATAATGTTCAAAGGGATAATCGGAAAATGTTTGCCGGATTTGATGCCATGAACTTGTATGAGCATTTTGAAAGCAAGAAAAAAAAGAATCCAAGTTTCATGTTTTCATTTAAGAAAGATAGTAACGGGCATATGGTTAATTGTTTTTGGGCTGATGCGGCATGTGTAAAGTCATACGAGTATTTTGGAGACGTGGTGATTTTCGATACAACTTACAAAACAAACCGATATGCTTTGATCTTTGCACCTATACTAGGGGTAAATCACCACGGGCAGACAACTATATTTGGGTGTGCGTTCTTAACTGAAGAAAAGGTTGAATATTTTGAGTGGCTTTTTAGGGAATGGTTGAAAGTTATGCGAGGAGGCCATCCCAAAATGATCATTAGTGATCAGGATCTAGCAATGGGAAAAACAATTGCCAATGTTTTTCCAAATACACATCACAGATATTGCATTTGGCACATTGTGAGTAAGTTTTCTGAAAAAATAGGTGCGGTATCCTATAGGGATCATTATGAGGAGTTCAAAAATTGTATATGGAATTCCGATACTCCTGAAGAGTTCGAAGCAAAATGGGTAAATGTTGTAGAAAAAGCTCAGTTGTCCAACAATGAGTGGTTAAATACCATGTACTTGAAGCGTGCTAGGTGGGTTCCCGCATATATGAAAGACATGTTTTCTGCTGGCATGACCAGTAGCCAAAGAGCTGAAAGTGAACATTGTTTTTTCGAGAGGTATTGTTCAAGCAATAATTCTATGTTGGAATTTGTGACGCGGTTTAATAGAGCACTTGCACATATACGGCATAATGAACTGGTTTTGGATCACAAAGATATGAATGAGAAGCCACTTTTGAAAACCGCGTATGTGATGGAGTCGACAATGAGTGAAATATATACGCGGAATGTTTTTTACAAGTTCCAAGATGAACTTTTCCAAAATTCCGCGTATTCGTTGATGATGAAACATGAGGATGAACATCGCTGTGTGTACCATGTTCAAAGGGCTTCTCATAGTGGTTCAAAGGGTCGTGAGGTATCGGTGGACAAGTCGTCAAACTTTGTCAGTTGTACTTGTAAGAAGTTTGAAGTTGAAGGAATTCCATGTCGGCACATATTGAAGTACTTCACTAGACATGATGTTATGGAACTACCCGAACAATACATCTTGCGGAGGTGGACTAAATCAGCAAAAGCTAGCAGACTTAGAGATGGCCAGGCTGTGGGGGGGAAAGGAAATTGTGACCGAAATTTGTTAGTGACGCGAAACAGGCTCCACCAACGTGCATCTCATGTAATTGATGATGCACTAGTAACTGAAGATGGTGTTGAAATTATGGATGAAGTTTTCGAATATGCTGAAAGAGGCTCGCAGAGAAGAAGTGTGTAAGGGAAGAGGGCGAAGGGAGTGCTATCCAAGTGCCTATTCCTGTTGCAAGGGAAATTCATTTGAAAGAACCACGAAAATGTAGGACAAAGGGTAGTGGTAAAAGACTTAAGGGAGGAAAAGAGAAGTCTATGAAGAAGGGTAGGCGTTGTAGTGCATGTGGGTTAAGGAATCAATCTCATGATAAAAGGAATTGTCCGAAACTTCTAAACATGTACGTGTACGCATGTAAATATGCTCATTTAATTGGTTAATGAATTAATTTTTCATTGAATGTTAATTGTTGTACTTTTTGTCTTAGGTCTTCACAAGCTTCTATGTTGGATGACGACGACGAGGAGGACAACGATGACGATGACGATGAGTCCGAGGATGATGGTAAGTGTTTGTAGTTTAATGCTGCTATTTGAATTGGTTATTGGTTGAAGTATGTTTGAAGTTTGAATTCTTGTCTGATTTGAAGTCTGATATTTATGTTTGATGAACTTCTAGGTTTGAAGTCTGAATTTCTACTATGTTGGTTTGACAGTTGATTGATGTTGTTTGTTTCTGTGTTTTTTTCTTAATGAAATTCAGAACTGTGAGGCCAGTGGCGTAATTGATGACACACGCATTTTCTGTGTTGATTCCTGCTATTTAATCTGGTTGGTATGGTATGTAACAGTTTGATCGAGCTGCTGTTGTTTGAAATCTGTCTGAAGTCTGCATTGCTCTTTGAATTGCTGGAAATGTCTGAATTGCTTGCTGCTTCTGTTTGATCGGGCTGCTGCTGGATTAATTGTTGCTGCATTGCTGTTTGTTTATGTTGAGTACTGTTAAGTCAGTTTGTTTTCTGTATTAAGTTAGTTTATGTGAAACTAGATGGGAGCATTAGAGATTTTTATGTCCGTTTGTTCTCTGTTTGATCGGGTCATACACTTGCTCAAGTTGGAAAAATACCAAAGATAATGGTGGTGGTGCTATGTGTCAAGTGGTGGTGTGTTTCTGAATGGTTATAATTGGTCAAATATCCAATTTTTATGGTTATATGGAAGTCTGAATTGCTACTGAATGGTTATATGGGTTTGAAGTCTGAATTCTTGTGGATGCACAATCTGGATGTACAATCTGTAGATGGATTTCTGTTTTTCCTTCTTTTCCCATTTTTGTAGGCGGATTCCAAGCTTCTGTAATGGCGTAATGGGGACCAAGGTTTTTGTGGCGGTGTTTGACTCAATGAGATTGCTTTGACGAATTGCTTATTATTTTTGGACGAGGCATTACAAGTACTGCATAAATGTGCCTTGCCGCTAAAGTTCATGGTCTGTTGGTGCTTTTTTAAAATTCTCTGGAGTCTCTCTCTCTCTCTCTCTCTCTCTCTCTCTCTCTCTCTCTCTCTCTCTCTCTCAGTGCATGCATTGTTCATTTAGAATCTCCAGCATCCACCCAATGCATGGGACATAGAAAATGGAATAGAAAACCCAAATTTGACACATCATTCTCAAACTCACATAAGTGGACTTCAAAACCCAAATTTAGAATACAAAAACACTAAGTAAATTCTTTTAAGCAATTATACATATCATTCTGGCGTTATGTGACTTTCCATCCCTTCCAATGGCCATCAGCCACACCAACGAGAAAATGGCAAAGCCTTATATGCCTTATATGAAAATGGCAAAATGGAACTTTGATGCCCATATCATATGTACAAAAAAAGTTCTGCCCATCTAAAAAAAAAAAAGACCTGATGCCTTATATGAAAATGGCAAAGCCAGGTTAACATTTGTTACAGTAGATTGGCAATTTGAAGTGCAACATTGGTTCTTGTCAAACATTTCAAGTGCAGATTGGCTAGCCACTTTTGAAGTTACACAAACAAAAATTAAGGCCCTTCACATAACTAACGTCATTCGGATCAAATACATAGGCCAACAAAATACAAGTTGCAAAACCTAGTAAGAATATTAAAACAAAAGGTATTGTTCGAATATTGGCCTCGCGCTCCAATGGGTTTTGATCTTCCAATGCCGGCCTTGCCGAAGTCGAAGCACCAACACTGGCTTGATGCTGGGTTTGGTTACGTCCAATGCCATTACCGTAGTATCTATCTTCATGAAATCGACACAACGCTTCTTCGGCTTCGTCAAACATACTGTATCTTTTGTGGTCGTTCCTTGGATATCCATCTACCTGGACTTTAGCTTCCGCCCACATCGTATAAATCCCAGGATTACGACCAATGAAAACCACCCAATATGGCATTGTTGTGGCAAAAGAAATGAAGTGAAAATCCTAAAACAGGTTTTCACAAATCCTAAAACAGGTTTTACAATGCATAAGGAAACATTAAAGAAGCATTATTGGGAAATGTAGGATAGGTTCTTTGTTTAATGATGAAATCAATCCGGAGAGGCAAACAATAGCTAATGATTGAACAGAAATGAGAGGGTGTGTATAGGGGTAAAGGATTAAGCCAGGAATATAGAAAGAGAAGGCAGCAGGATTCAATCCATTCCCCTTAAGATCATCATCGTCTTCGAAATCACAGTTCTAGATGAAGCGTGGACTCGCGAGCACTAGCAAGAGCAATGCTCTTGTTTCCAGAGCTCAGAGGCACTTTCTCTCTCTAGAATTTCCGTGCTCCAAGGACGAATCTGAAGATCTCTCTCGGAAATTGTGAATGAATGTCCCATATTTATAGGAATCTGCACCCAATCATTGGGCTGCAGACATTTCCCTAATAATATGATGACACGTGCTCTTTCCGCATACCTAGGCGACGTGGGTGATGTCACTGGTCGTTAGGAAGATTCCATTAGGTCATTCCAGTGCATCGTTTTCCCTCGCAGCGACCCTTAATCCCTTAAAGCCACCAAGCCACTTGTATCTCCCCTATTCCTGCTGTGCTAGTCGTGGTCGCGAGCCCTTTGGGTCGCGCCAAGACTTAACTCGAGCTCGTATCGACTTCCCTTCCCCTGCCTTTTGGTCAGGTGCCGTCGCGAGCCTACTTCGCGTGTTCGCGTGAGTGTTCGTTCTTCCCCGTCGCGTCAATCATCCTTGCTGAGGGTTTCACGAGGGGTGAGCTTTTCCTAAAGTAATGTTTCCCCTGTAGAGGGCATCCCTTTCTGAAAGTAATAGCATTTCGGATATGTAATACCGCGAGGGCCGTTCTTCGCGGCGTCTTTTTCGCGGGTTCTTAAATTTAACCGATGTCTGACGTGTCTCCTGCAATTTTGCTCGAGCCACGTGGCTATTCATTCATAGGCTGGTCAACCGCCACATCACCCGACGCGCTGACCTATCCTACATAAGCCCCTCGCGCGAGCGTGAGTTCGCGGCGCGTGGCTGCTGACGTGCCGAATCGCGTGCGTGCGACGTCAGCGAAGTCCGTCATTTTAGCCTTCCCTCCAAAAGGTGGCCGTTCCAAATTTCGAAGTTGTAGGCCGATTGGACTGCTGACACCGTCTCAACCGTTCGTTCTCGTGATGACAGCCAAGCTGTGTCTATAAATACCTCCTCAGAGAGAGAGAGAACCTTTTACTCTTCTTTTGCCAAGTTTCTTAAGTCTCCAGAACTCCTCAAACTCCTTCTTCTTCGAAACCCTAGTTTTTTCTTCCTCTCTCAAGCGAGTCATGGCTCGATCGCGTAAACATGAGTCTGACACTGAGGCTCTCTTGGCAAAAACGTCCCTTCCTCCTGCTAGTGAATGGAGAAGGGCACCATATTTGAGGCCTGAAGGCGACATCTTCTGGGCTAGCGTCCAGAATTACGTTCCTCTCCGGGGTAATCCCAACGCCCAGCCCCTCTTGCTCTCTGACGAAATTAGTGCTTCGGGGGCGGATATGGTCGACCCATCATCATTGGTGAGGTTGAGGATTGAGAGGGGCGATTATCCTTTCTCGCAGGTCCAATATAGGGCCAATATTCAACCCCCAAGGGATTGGGGCGATTGGGTGTCTACGATCCTCGATAAATCTGAGCACAGAGTGATCCTTGACAAAGTGGGTTTGCTGAAGACTGTGCAACTCTCGCAACACCTCGTCGCGAGTCGTCCTCAGCGCGATCTCGACTTCGCGGTGAGCCGCTGGAGCCCCACTAGCCACACTTTCATATTTCCTTTCGGGGAGGCCGCTCCGACTCTTCTTGACACCGAGGTTCTAATGGGCCTTCCCACCCGCGGAGAGTATCATTACGATCCCGCTACCTGTCCTTCTGAGGTCAACACGGTGATTGAGTTCATAGAGGGGGAGTTCAAATCGGCCGGCGAGTATGGCTCGCGCTACGACAACGCGGGGAAGATCCGAGCTCCTCCGAAAGCCAACAAGACGACTTGGGGCTCTTGGCAGCGGTATTGGTTTCGTGACATTGCCCCTGTCGAGGTGGATGGGAAGCTCGGGATGACCATGAGTGCTTATCACGGAGGTCCGCTATCCTTGGCGGCTTTCCTCGTTCAGTTCTTGTCTCTCTTCCTCTTCCCTGATTTTCCACACGAGGGGCCTCGTCGCGAGATGATCCCCCTCGCAGCCGTCCTCGCGGCAGAGAAAAAACTTCCATTGGGTCCCATGTTTTTGGGCCATCTATACCATCAGTTAGACCGCACCGCTCAGGACTTCGAGCGATCTATGGGGAGGTATGAGATTACTTCTATGATTCACATCTCCTTCTTGCTCGGTTTCTTCTACGAGTATTTTCCAGTGGTTGCTCCTTCTCCCCGCGAGCTCCCTCCACTGAAGACTATCCAGGAGAGGAATGCCGCTGGTGATATAATCCGCGATGCCAGGGGCATGCCCATCTTGCGATTGAGCGAGAGGGTGCCTAGGATCATGAGGTGGGCAAAGACCTCCTCCAACAAGCTTTTTGAGGATTGGTGCGACGAAATAACATCTTTTAATCCTCGTCCCTACGAGCAACCTGCTGATGGCGCACTAGGCCCTGCCGTCTTTTTGGAAGACACCGCGGTGGATTTTCAGAGCAAGAGCATTCGATCCCATAAACTGGATCTCCTCGCGTGGGTCACCCCCAGCTATCTTCCCATTCCCTCCGCTGACGGCCCCATCATGGTGCTGTATAGAGCTGACAGGCTCCAGCTACAATTTGGGTACGATCAGGGCGTCCCTCGCGAGCCTCCTTCCCTGCCCAAGGATTTCTTAACCGGGACTCGTCGTTTTCTGAAGTCATTCAACCATGAGCTCACCGCGGGCTATGGGGGAGATAGGATCATCCCTAGCTCCAAGCGTAAGGCAGCCTTTACCCCAGAAAACAGGGTATACTGGGCCAGGAACTTACAATCCTTCATGAGCTTTGTTCAGACCCCAGCGGTGGTACCATCCGCGGAGCCTATTTCGAAGAAAGACCTAACCTTGCGCACTTTCAAACCAGGGAAGGACCCCGCTTGGCGCGGTCCCCAATCCTGTTGGGTCAAGGGCACCGCGGTTCCTTTGGACGTGGTCAGTGCCATCCCCATTCGGCGAATCCGTCCCGCGGACATGGTAGTCCCCTCGCCGCAACATATCACCGCGAAGGAGAAGAAAAAGGCTGAGGGTACAGCGACCGTTTCCACACCACGACCCCCTACTCCCGCGGATAAAAGGAAGGCTGAGGACCTCTCCCCTCTCCAGATAGGGCGTGCTCCTAAGAGGGCAAGGGTAAGATTATTGTTTTCCCTTTTCTCTTTTCTTGTCTTCTTCTTTTTTTACGCTTTTGCTGATTTATAAACGTTTCTCACCTTTTCAGGGTCCCTCGCGGAAGGGTAGAAAGATAAAAGATTCCTTTTCATTCCTCTCGGAGCCCCCACCTCAAACTGAGCCATCGGCTCAAATTCCTCAAGGCAACGCTCCTAACCGCTGTATTTAAATTTTTTTAACTGTTTTACTTTGCTTCTGTCCTCCATACTCACAAGATATTATGTGCTTTCCCGCAGGCGAAGGGGCCCAACTATTGGAACCTATTACTGATGCTGTCGAAGACGTCCCTCTCGCAAACTCTCCTCTCCGCGATGTTGAAAAATCATCTTCTTCCAAGGACCCTCCCCAGGAGGGGGCTTCGAAAGAGTCTACGTCTGCGAGCCCTGCCAAGGGACAAGGCCCAGATGCCCCTGTCGTCGACGAGTTCAATGCCATGAATGTCGCGAGTAATATAGCGAAGGAAATCGCGCAGGAGGTCGGTGGCTCAGATGACAAACCAGAGGAAGTGGAGAGAGCGGGGGACGTCGCGGGCTCAGAGGGAGCTACCGCGATTACGAACCCCGAGCCTGCAGAGGAGATTGAGTCACCAGCGGGTTCTCCAAGAGCTGAACCCTCCCCTCCAAAATTCAGCTCTATCAAGGCTGGCTCCTCGCGAGATGGTACTTCACCACCTCCTCGCGAAGATGATGTAGTAAACATACCTTCTTCTACCGAGAAGAGCACCCTTGGTTCCAAGCCCATCCCTGAATCAAATGTAAGCGAGAGCTCAGACATGAATGGCCTTTTCGAGAGCAGCGAGGAGGGTGAAGAAGCTTCTGGAGGCTCCAAAGGTAAGTGCAGTAGTGATATTTTTGCAGGGATGGACGACATCTTTCATCTTCCTTCTTTTACCCCTTCTAAGTTGCTAATACCGAGCCATACTTATGACTCAGAGCCACTTCTCGAGGACAAGAGCCAGCACAAACCGCTTCCAAAAATTGAGAACGCTGTAGTGAAGCATGATGGCGACCACGAGATGTCCAGATTCGTGCTTCCCTCTTATGCTCTCCTTTCTGACACCGAAGGCGATCATCAGTGGAGGATCAGGGCTTGTAGTGCCCCGATCCTTCGGGCTTTGGAACAGCAATATCCCCAAACCTTTTCCCACTGCACCGCTGGTCGTCTGGTTGGTGGTACACTTTTCGACTTGGTTGCTGAGACCGTGGTGTGTCTACAGCGGATGAAGGTAAAAGATTTCAATGATCAGAAATATGAGGACGTCATGTCCTCTATCAAGGATATGGAGACCTTCGGGATAGACTTGGGGTGGCTTCGCGAGTACTTGGAGAAGGTCTATTCGACACAGACCTTGTTCGCGAGTCTCTTCAAGATCCAAGACAGCAAAGCCAAGATTGCTGAAGCTGAAGAAAGGTACAATTGTTTGCTCGCTGAGGCCAAAGAACAAATTTCTGCTTTAAAGGCTGGCCACGAGCTACTTGTCGAAGAGCATCAGGCCTTGGAAGCAGCTCCAAAAACCACATTGAGTGGTGATGAGCCCATTCTCCCTCCAGTTGACTCGATTGCACAGAAACTCAGCGAGTAGCTTAAGGCGTTTTTTTTTTTTTTTTTATTATTATTATTTTATATATAACAAATTTTGTATCCATGACTTGAGTATCAATGAAATCCATTAGAACTTTGTCTATGACTCATTGCTGTTATTGTTTTTGTATGGTCGCGCGGGGCAGCAAAGGGCAAATCTTCCTTGTGCATATTTTATTTGCTTTGTGTTTCCTCTTTTATTCGCAGACCTGTTTCCTCTGAGGGCCCTAGCATTTGGTTAGACTAGGGTTTCCCTTTGTGAGGTCTTTTTGTTTTCCAACTCTCTTTTTTTTTTATTTTTAAAAAGTTAGTGATTCCAAAGAAATTTACTTTGGTTCCCAATTATTTGTGGGAATTGGCCGTCGCGAGGGTCTTCATTCCAAAGGAAGAAACTTCCTTGGTCCCTATTTATTTCGCAACCTTTAAAGGCCTTAAGCGTAAGCGAGTACTTCTATCTTGTACTTTTTTCACTTCGCGAAGGGTGAAGTTTCCCCTTGTGCTGACAACATTTCGTGCCGCGAGGTCATCGCTGTGGATGCCTGATTTATTCTACCATTTTCCTTTATCATATTCTCAGTATGCTCCAATGAATATCTTTTAAAACATCATTTATAGAACATATTTCCGAGATAAAATAGGGGTAGTATTCTCATTCATAATTTCAATCCATATTTCTTTGCCTTAAAGGTAGAAAATCAATACCCAGGGCTACACTTGATTGCAAAAAAGTAAAATCTTGTGAGAGAAATAAACAAAAATGGCATAAGGTTGTAAAATGGACCTACTTTCATCAAAGCTAGCCCATATCATGGGTAATACTTCTTGATGTACTTCACATTGATCGGCCCTGTGAGGAATCCGTCGCTGACTCTCGCGAGCCTGTAGTGTCCACTTTCTGCAGCTTTAATCACCTCGTAGGGGCCTTCCCATTTTGGTGTGAACTTTGGAAGCTTTAGATTCTGCATGACCCCAGCAACTGACTTCCATACCATGTCTCCCACCTTGAATTCTCTCGCGACCACGCCTTTGTTGTAGTACTTGGCCACAGACTGCCAATACTTTTCTTGGTTTTCGGCCGCGGCCTCCCTTCTTTCATCCAATGCTTCGAGATCAGCCTTCCGCTCCCCTTCAGTTACTTCAGTGGACAGTGCGAGACGTGCAGAAGGCACACCTATCTCTGCGGGCAACACTGTCTCTGCTCCATACACCAGACTGAAGGGGCTCATTCGCGTAGACTTCCTTTTAGCCGTTCTATAAGCCCACAAAGCAATTGGGAGGTGCTCGGCCCAGGCTCCCCCTTTCTCATCCAAGTGCTTACTCAGAATCCTAACGATGGACTTGTTGGTAGCCTCGGCCTGCCCATTTCCTTGAGGGTAATGGGGAGTTGAAGTCTTCTGGGTAATGCCATAGGACGCGAGCAACCTCTTTACTTGTTTGTTGACAAATGGAGTGCCATTGTCCGAGAGGATAACCTTAGGGATTCCAAATCTGTAGATGATATTCTCTTTAATGAAGTTGGCCACCACTTCGCCTGTTGCACGCTTCAAAGGAACTGCCTCTACCCATTTCGTAGTAATTTCTGTTGCCACTAGAATCCACTGGTTACCTCGCGAGGAGGGATGGATGGGACCAATCAGGTCCATTGCCCATGTATGAAAAGGGTAAGGGGCTCGAATATGGTGTAGTTCAACAGAGGGAGCATTTACCTTGTCCCCATGCTTTTGGCAGGCGTGACATCTCCTTACATGGCATTTGCAATCCCCTTCCATTCTCGGCCAATAATACCCGAGATGGGTGATTTGCTCATATAGCTTTCTACCTCCTGGATGTTCCATCTCATGTACCTTGTGCAAAACCTCCTCTGCCTCATTATTGGATAAGCACTTGAGGGGGATATGGTCAAGGGTCCTTCTGTAAAGCTGGTCATCTTTGACAAAGAATCTCTTCTCGCATCTCTGCACTTCTCGAATGCCGCCGCGATCCATGGGCAGGGCTCCTTCCTTCAAGTAATCAATGTATTTCTGCCTCCAATCTGTTTCTTTACTAGAGAAGTTGCATTCATGCTCGATTTCGTGAAGTGAACAATTGGGACATTCCCTGAGCAGGGTCGCGGCGTCTCTCCTCATCGAAGGCCAGTAGTACCCTTGACGTTGAATTCTCCTGTACAGCGCTATGTCATTCTCTCCACAGGTTTCTTCATGGATTTGCTTCATTTTCTCTTTGGCCTCTACGTCATTGATGCACCTCGCGAGCCATCCCTGGGGGCCGCGAAAGTACAGCTCCCCTTTTAGGATGGTAAATTGTGATAGAGCCATCATAGGAATTGCTCCACTGCCCGTCGCGATCTGCGTTTTAATGGGGTCTCGCCAATCTTTTTCCTTGGAACCTTCTTTTTCCTCAATAAATGAGGGCTCAGTCTTTCTTGTGATCTCTATGGCCACAATACTCCCTTCAAATTCTGTCTTAGCACCCAAAGTGGCTAATGCATCAGGAAACCTGTTCTCAGACCTGGGTTTATGAATGACGCTGATATCATCAAAGTCTTTCCTGAGTCTTTGAACAGTTGCTCTGTATGGCGCGAGATTAGCTTCCTTTAGGGCGTAGACGCCCTCACTTTGTAGGATTATAAGTTTTGAATCCCCCACAATTCTGAGTCTTTTAATTCCTTTCTCTCTGGCCGCGAGTAGTCCTAGGATAAGTGCTTCATATTCAGCTTCATTGTTAGAGCATTGGAATGCCAACTTGTATGATAGGTACTCCTTCGCGCCGCTATCACTTTGCAACGTGACACCTACCCCAGCTGAATTGCCTCCTGTTGCCCCATCGAAGCCTAGAGTCCAGCTTTCTAGTTCATGGCTGGCCGCTAGTGCTTCGAAATCATCTCCTGGTAGCGACTCCCCTAGTGGTTCACACTCCCCACTGGGGAATTGGGCCAACAGATCCGCGAGAGCCTGGCACTTGATCGCTCGCGGCGCCGTGCATTCGATATCGAATTCCGCGAGGGTTAGCAACCACTTCGCGGCCCTTCCATTAAGAACAGGGCGAGACAATAGGTACCGCATAGGGTCATTTCTGGTCACGAGCTGCACTTTGAACGAGAGGAAATAGTGCCTAAGCTTCTGTGCCGTGAAAACAAGTGCTAGGCAATGGCGTTCAATTGGTGTATAGCGTTCCTATGCCCCTTGCACTTTTCTGCTGATGTAGTACACTGGCTTTTCAATTCCTTCCACTTCTTGGGCCAGTAGTGCCCCAATTGACCTTGAGGTAGATGTGAGATATAGGATCAGTGGCTTCCCCTTCTGTGGAGAGACCATCGTCTGAGGTGAGGCCAGGACATTCTTGACTTTCTCAAATGCCAATTGGTGCTTATCCTTCCACTCGAATTTGACCTTGTCTTTCAGCAGATCTCCCAATGGTGCAGTTATTTCTGCTAGAGCAGGGATAAACCTTCTTAGATAGGAGACCTTCCCTAAGAACCCCTTGAGGGATCTTTGGGAGTGGGGAGGGGGCATGGTTGAGATAGAGCGGATCTTGGATTCATCTGCATCGATGCCATGTCTGTGCACCAAGAAGCCCAAGAATTTTCCAGCTGTGACACCAAAGGCACACTTAAGGGGATTCATCCTCATGTTAAACTTTCTGCACCTTTTGAACACTCTTTCGAGGTCTCGCAGATGCTCCGTTCTGTATTTTGACTTTGCGACAAGGTCATTGACATAGACTTCTACAGAATGATGGATCATATCGTGGAAGATCGCTGTCATGGCCCTTTGATAGGTCGCGCCGGCGTTTTTGAGCCCAAATGGCATCACGGTATAGTAAAAATTTCCCAAAGGGGTTCTAAAAGCAGTTTTCTCTGCGTCCTCGGGTGCCATTTTAATCTGATTGTATCCACTGAATCCATCCATGAAAGAGAACATTTCATGGCCGGCAGTGATATCAACCAATGTGTCAATGTGGGGCAATGGCATTTCATCCTTTGGACAAGCCTTATTAAGGTCGCGAAAGTCCTCGCAGACCCTAATTTGGCCGTTCTTTTTCTTTACTGGCACAATGTTGCACAACCATGTTGGATATTGGATTGGGCGGATGAATCCCGCACTCCTGAGTTTTTCCACTTCTTCCTTGATCTTTTCTTCCAAATCTGGGTGGTATTTCCTCTGAGGTTGCTTCACAGGCTTGGAGTTTGGATATACGTCGAGATGGTGACTCACAAGCTTTGGATCCAAGCCTGGCATCTCGTTGTAGTGCCAAGCAAACACATCGCTGTACTTGCGAAGCAGAGCCACCAAATCAGCTCGAGCGTTAGGTTCCATGGATTTGCTAACAAATACTGGCCTCGCGGTGCCTTCTCCATCCCTTAGGTCTATTTCTTCAAGCTCCTCCGGTTGGGGTTTTGGCCCATCTTGCATACATTCTGGGGCTGGCTCAGGTTTATCAATTATCTCAACATCCCCTCCTTTTCCTTCAATATCGCGGGGGTCAGAAGCCTCACAAACGCCTGCTGACCCCTCGCACCGTCACAAGTGGTACACAGTTTTCCCCCCTTCGCTAGTCTTTGTGATCTTGCGAGGGGTCAACCTGTCGAACACCGTGGGGCGCTTCGCGGGGACTGGTTCTGATGACTCGCCTTTGATATTTTCCCACTTTGGAATTTTCATCCCAACAGGCTTCGCGGTTATGGCTTCGCAGGCCTCCTCAACTTCAGAGAAGTACACAGCGTCAGAAAGGTGGGCCTCGCAGACCTCGAAGGGCCTTTCAGTGGCAGGTACAGTGATCTTCTTTCCAGCCCAGATGCCTTTAAGGCACTGATGGTAGCTCGATGGGACCACTGCATACTTGTGCATCCATGACCTCCCCAAGATTACGTGGTAGTTGGTTGGCCCCTCGATGATGTGGAACTTTGTTGGTGCACGAATGGGTCCAACCGCGAGATCCAGAACAATGTACCCCAGAGAGGGTTTCTTTTCTCCACCAAAACCTACTATCCCTACTAATGACTTGATAATTCGCGGCTCTGGGATCTCCAATCTTTTCAACGTCTCGAGGGGCATAATGTTGATCGATGCCCCTCCATCCAGAAACGCTCGCTTGAGCTCCACCCCGTTGATGTAAGCAGTGACAAACAAAGGTCTGTTATGGGGAAATGGCACTTTCCTGTCTTTGTCTGAGAAGGAGATGGCGTTAGAGTCCTCGCGAATGGTCCTCGCGACCGATCCACCTTCCACCGCACATGCCTCCTGACTTTCGTTAGCTAAAGCCAGTATTGCCTTTGTCATCTCCACTCTTACGTTGTGGCTAAATCCCAACCCATCAAAGAAGGTCTTAAACTTGTGGCTTTTAGACAAAATTTGATGTCTTTCTTCCTCATTCACTTCCACGGTGGGCTGGTCATAGCTTGCAATTTCTTCAATGTGATCATAGAAGGAGGTCATATAAACCTCCTCAACCTCGTCATCCATATCATACATGAAGTCGTAGTACCCACCGTTATAGCATTCCGCCATCGCGGCCCCTTCCTCGTGCTGAGGGTAGGGCCTGTCGCGTACATCTCTGTTTACGCCAATTCTTAATTCGTTGTTGTCTTGCTTCCTTTTAAAAATTTCTTTGAGTGTCCAACAGTGACTCGTAGGGTGTTGCACCCTTCTGTGAAAGATGCAGTACCTCGGGTTTGCGCGATCTTGCTGAGTAGGCTGCACATTAATTTCTGGGAGTTTCAAGCACCCATCCGCGACCCATGCGTTAACGAGGTCCACGACCTCTTCTACGCTGCAAGGATATGGAGGTGCATCTTGTGCTCGGTCCTTGTAATCTTTGAAAGGCTTGATCCTTTTCCTGGGGTTGCCATCACCCCCCTGTGGCCTACGCGGAGGCCGCAGTAGCAATCCCACCAGCTTTGCTTTTCCATGTGGTCTTTGGTACGTTCACGTCGACGGTGCCACGGTTATTAAATGCTGCTTCCATCAAAGCAGAAAATGTCTGGTACTTGCCATTGATCAAATGCTTCTTGTACTCTTTAATCATGCCTAGGAGGCAGATTTCCACCAGACGTTTCTCTGGAACTGGCTCATGGCACTGAACAGCTTTGTCTTGGAACCGTTTGATGAAATCAATGATGTCCTCCGTCAGCTTCTGCTTCTCGTTTACGAGGTTCAGTGAAGCGATCTTCTCTATCACTTGGAAAAATTTGGTGTAAAACAGGTTCACCATTTCTTCCCAAGTGTTTACAGAGTGAGGTTCGAGGTTGACATACCAAGTGTATGCCCGGGAAGTGAGGGACTTGGAAAACTCTCGCAATCGAAGATTGGGATCTTGTGAATGGACACCCAAGCTCTCAATAAAACGGTGGACATGCTCCTGAGCACTTCCTTCCTTCCCATCAAACTTGACAAATTTGGGTGGCACATATCCTTCTGGATATGGCATGGTCATTATCACAGCAGGATACGGTGGTTGAATCTCAGGACTAGGCAGAGTTGGTAATGTGGCTCTAGCTTTTTCTTGCTGCAGCAAAGCTTGGACATCAGCCAAAGTAAGGAATGCTTGGGGTTGCGGCCGCTGGGCCACGCCCTCTGCAGCTGGTGTGCCTGGCGCGCATACTGGAAGTACCATTTGGTTTGGATTATGGCCATTTTGTGGTGGTGCTGGTGGTGCAATAGGTGGGTTTACCACTTGTGGGTTAACCACTTGTGGGAGCTCGCCCACCAGGTTTCCCTCCACAGCATTTGGTGGGGGCACTGGTGGAGCCGCTCGCGCTGTAGCAGCCACCACAGCCTGTGTGAGTTGGGCTATTGCCAAAAGCAACTGAGTTTGACCTTGTTGCATTTGCTGTTGTCCTTCTCTAATGAGTTGGAGAGTTTCAGCATTAGCAGCTAAGGTTTGTGCGGTGTCAATCTCTTGAACTTCTTCTAACACAGGTGGTTGATTTTCCATTGCTCTTTGATGAAGGGTTTCAAGGGCACTTAAAAGATTATGAGAAGAAAAGCCTTGTATTTGTGAACCACTGCGTTGTGTTTGTAAACGGCTTCTGGTATCAACCATCAGCTATGAAAGCCTCCCCAGCAGAGTCGCCTTATGTAGGATAGGTTCTTTGTTTAATGATGAAATCAATCCGGAGAGGCAAACAATAGCTAATGATTGAACAGAAATGAGAGGGTGTGTATAGGGGTAAAGGATTAAGCCAGGAATACAGAAAGAGAAGGCAGCAGGATTCAATCCATTCCCCTTAAGATCATCATCGTCTTCGAAATCACAGTTCTAGATGAAGCGTGGACTCGCGAGCACTAGCAAGAGCAATGCTCTTGTTTCCAGAGCTCAGAGGCACTTTCTCTCTCTAGAATTTCCGTGCTCCAAGGACGAATCTGGAGATCTCTCTCGGAAATTGTGAATGAATGTCCCATATTTATAGGAATCTGCACCCAATCATTGGGCTGCAGACATTTCCCTAATAATATGATGACACGTGCTCTTTCCGCATACCTAGGCGACGTGGGTGATGTCACTGGTCGTTAGGAAGATTCCATTAGGTCATTCCAGTGCATCGTTTTCCCTCGCAGCGACCCTTAATCCCTTAAAGCCACCAAGCCACTTGTATCTCCCCTATTCCTGCTGTGCTAGTCGTGGTCGCGAGCCCTTTGGGTCGCGCCAAGACTTAACTCGAGCTCGTATCGACTTCCCTTCCCCTGCCTTTTGGTCAGGTGCCGTCGCGAGCCTACTTCGCGTGTTCGCGTGAGTGTTCGTTCTTCCCCGTCGCGTCAATCATCCTTGCTGAGGGTTTCACGAGGGGTGAGCTTTTCCTAAAGTAATGTTTCCCCTGTAGAGGGCATCCCTTTCTGAAAGTAATAGCATTTCGGATATGTAATACCGCGAGGGCCGTTCTTCGCGGCGTCTTTTTCGCGGGTTCTTAAATTTAACCGATGTCTGACGTGTCTCCTGCAATTTTGCTCGAGCCACGTGGCTATTCATTCATAGGCTGGTCAACCGCCACATCACCCGACGCGCTGACCTATCCTACAGGAAAATTGGGGAAACTTGAGAAAATTGGGGAAATCTAATGTCAAGAATGAAATTTGTAGTATTTTCATCAACAAAAGGGATAACATACTGGAGATCCCAGTCTCCATTGACAATTAAATCAGCCACTTTTCTACTCTGATTATTATGATTTCCAGGAAATAGAATATCCAAAGGCCTATCCCAACCCACCGGTCTTTCCACAAATCAACAGATTTACCAAATAGCTATAACCCATTTCATGCCTTTGGCTATCACAAAATTAGTAATGGTTTTGAAAGCCCAGTCAAGGATTGGATCTCTCTTCAACTGAAAAAGAAAAGGAATACTACTAGTGATCAGAACTGCATTGAAACACTCTTTCTTTAACTTCTCTTTCGAAAATTGGAAAGTTTGCAACTAATTTTTTTTTTTTATAACTTCGATGTTTGCCAACTGTTGGTTCCAAGGAAATTGTAAGCATTGTCAATGAAACATCTTTCACACATAATTACCATACAAAGAGATACGCACCATATCTTTCACTCACTTCACTAGAGATGTCACCAGATCAAATTTGCCCCCAAAAGAGATTGTGAAAACAATTAATATCACAGAAACTGTTTGGTGACATCATGAATTGAAAGAATCAACCAGAAAAACAAGAGAGAGAGAGAGAGAGAGAGAGAGAGAGAGAGAGATTTCGAACGAAACCCTAGATTTTGAGTTTGAAACCCTAGATCTGTTCCAAACAGAAAAACGAGAGGGAGAGACAAATTCGAACCTGGGAAAGTCGATTTCTTCGTCTTCGACCTCGATTTCTTCTGTCGAATCGCGATCTGTCTCTCTCTCTCTCTCTTCGATGGTGAATCGCCTCTCCTCTCTCTCTCTCTTCGTTCCAGTAGTGTATAGGGGAAGAATGACCCGTTTGGTTTCAATAGACGACCCGCGAGAAGTTTTTACCCGGACCCGGGTACCATTTAACCCACGAGAATCATCCTTTTATCAGAGCCGTTGGATGCGATCCAACGGCTGAGATTTAGAGTCCGGCTATAGCTTAGGTCCGGGTGTCCTGATGGGAACCGTATTGTATATATATATATATGTCGGGTGGGTTGGGTTAATCGATTTCGTCACAGCCTCACTTGACCCGAAAATCAAATTTCTGAGACACCTCAACCCGTAAATCAATCGACTACTGGGTTCCAAACCGCCCGAATACGTTCGGGTCGGGTCGGGCGGTTTCGGCGGGTTATACTCACCCCTAATTATGATGATTTTATCATGAGAGAAGACAATCATGATAAATTTATCATGTAAGTTTAAAAATCTATAAACAAAAATGATAAATTTATCGATGTATGCAATAAGTTTACCACTAAGGAAAACAAACATAATACATTTATTATAAGCTATCAAAATGTTTTAAAAAAATTACTCTACAACTATTATGGTAAAAATCTCTTCCGTCCCAAATTGCTTGCCCCTTTTGGAGAAGCTAAATATTAAGAGAACAAACTATAAGTGTGTCAAATTCAAATTGTGAGGCATAACTTCTGGCCATGTGTTCTATCTTATGACTATTTTTTAGGGACAATTTTGGAAAACTAAAAGTTTTTTAGTTCGACTTTTTGAAAGTGACTAACATTTTGGGACATCCAAAAATGGAAAGGACCAACAATTTGGAATAGAGGAAATTTTACACAAAAATTATTACTAGCAGATATCAACCATGGTTATTGTAAAACTAGTCATGATTACTGTAAACGTGAATTTATGATTAATACAATTTGAAAGTTTAAAGTGGACGTTATGACGAATTTTACCAATTTACTGGAATTGTGCTGAGCTCGATTAGTATTTAAGAACTTGAGCTCATTTAACTACTATAAATGAAATGAGCATTACATATAATATACGAGTCGTGTGAGAGCTGGGAGCCTGGGAGAATCTGAGTGAGTGTGTTGGGGCTGAGAGAAAACCAGAGGGAGTCGAGCTCAGAGGATTACTAATCCAGGACTAATCCAGGGCCAGAGATCCTCTGTTCCGGGAAAACCTTTGTGCCTCTGTGCCGAGGGATTTCCGGCCATTGGATCACTTGGAAATAAAAACAAAAAACAAAAACAAAAACAAAAACACACAATCTAACGGCCCAAACACCCTTGGCATGGAGGCCTAGGGAGTTTGGGCACAGAGGATCTCGCATCCTAATCTAGAGAGCTTTTTTGTGATATTATTTTGTAATATTCAATAATTAATTATAGATATCTCAATTCGTGTGAGTGTGTATGGTTTTGATCCTGGGTGCACAAAATTGGGCTACAACTAACTCGAGCCCCCTCATTAATTTACCGCATCAACTAAAATTATGTTTGAACTCGGCTCATTTATTACAGAACCAAGACGAGCCTCAAGCTGGTCGGTTGATTTGTTGTAGTAGTGTCATATCTAATACTACTGATAGACTCAAATAGAATCACTCTTGCACAACTCGAACTTATACTACCGATAGACTCAAATAGCGTGATTTTTTTTTTTTGGCTGTGACATTATTATTTTTTTGGCCCACTCACATGCAAGCAACAACCATACAATTCTTCAACTCCACGTCCAAGATGAATTCCCCAGCAATCTGTAGCCAACTTGGCCCCTCTCAGTTAATCACACAACTCCCTATATGTCTCCTTCGGTCCCACACAATAAATTAAGCTTATCTCCTAACAAATTCAAACTCTCTTTATCATTTTAATCAGGTGTAATCATTGCATCAAACGTGATATATTATACTATTGGAGTGTGTGGTTGAAAAAAGAATAACATGGCCATGGTGGAGAAGGAAAAGGAAAGCCGCAAGTGGAATTTCAGTGGCGCATAGTCGAAAAAAGTTAGTTTGTTTTAATATTTATAAATTTAATTAAATGAGAAATACAGATGTTGTGCATGGTAAACATAATTTGGTTGTGACATGGTGTTAAATAACAAGTCAAGATTTGAACTACAAAAAATACAATTAAGGTGAGTAAATTGTAACACAAATTAAGTTCAGGGTTTTCAATGTAATTGTGACAAAATATATTCACTTTGTAGTCCAACTAGAGTTTTGCATGCAAACAGCAGCAGCCCAAAACCCTAGTTTAGGAGCCAAGTACTCTGTGTGTGTGTGTTCGTCTACCTTCTTTTTAGCATCTTTTTAGGCGGCCATCACTGCTAATCGATTTGAAGTGTAAAACGCTAATCGGTTAGATTAGGACTCTTCACCACTCGATCAGTTCAATTATGTTTTAAATGTAGCGTTTCAAGAAGTGGCTATTTTGATTCCTTTTTTTTTTTTTTTCGTTTTTATATGTATTTTATGAGCAATTCCGAGCATGACGCGTTGATTTCAATCTTCATGGATATAGACGTTGAGTATTTTGGATTTTGATTCCCTTATCATTCAATTTCATGCGGTTAATGGTACCATTTGCCATGCCAGCTTGACGATCTTATGTTTTTTTTTTTACCTAAACGAGGATATGTGTTACATTATCTCTTGTATTCATGCAATGGGATTTGTTGCAAGGATTTAAATATCGGCCGATACATCGACCGATACCGATATTTAACTGATATACGGTCCGATACAGGCCGATATCTTCCTGTACCACTGATACCGTTACGTATCCTGATACTGAGATTTAAAACCTTGATTTGTTGTCCTTCCATATATTGCCATCCTTTTGTATATTATATTATTTTGGTAGTTTTGTTGAAAGAATGACTGAAAACTGAATCTTCCATGAACTCTTGTTTTAGCTCGCTTAGCCGTGCAATCACCTTTTCATACTTCTCTTGAGAATCTTCCGCTAGATCGACAACCTCATTAAATAAATTGCACAAGTTGTCATGCCGACGCTGTGAACACCCCGCGGAGTATGTCCAGGAAATTGATTGCGGTTTTGGACAATGATTTGATTGATTGACAGGAGTCGCCACTCGAGTTTGAGGACTGTACCTGAGAAACTATTTGAAAAATGACTCTTTTGCCCTTGGAATAGAAAATATTTTACCGGTCTGCTTTTATTGAGATTTCTCGGGTCCGGGAGCTAGGTTACGAGAGAGGAAGGAATTTAAAGCACCCCTCTCGCCCGGTGCGACCACCGGTCTTTACTCAATGTTGAAAGGATTTTGAAAACATTATTTAAATGGACTTTGTTCACGAAAAGGATGCAAAAGCACGTAAATGCACCTATAAAAGCCAAAACGATGTATGTGGATGTATGCATAGTGAGATGACAACTTAGAATGCACTAACCACTCAATAAATGACCAAAAAGGACTGAAAAATTCCCCCAAAACAGGCTCACAAACATCACATGACTTGCACCCGGACTGCAAACTAAGCACCTGGATTAAGCTGGTCCAGGTGCCTGGAATAGGTGTAGGCGCAATGGGCGCTTGGATTGCTCAAGTACGGGCGCCTGGAATGTGACTCTGCACAACTTTTCCCGAATCTTGGATTCTGATCAAGCAGCAAGACTAAGCTTTGAAATCTTATTTTTACATGCTCACTGTGATGTTTATTGATGTTTTGGGCTAAATGAAATTCAGAAACACGTCCAAGAGATGACTTATGCACTAAACACCATGATTTTGGATGATTTAATGATGAAATAAAAGTGCTCTAAATATGTTCCTACTTGATGCATCATGTATCATATGTGTAGCATGCTATTTGTGCGTGTAAAATAAAGAGGTTAAATGATTCTTTACCAAAAATACAAAAAAAATGCTAATAATAAGTCCTAACAATGTGAAAATGCTTGAAAGATATAGAAATCTTCTTATACATATTAGAACCTCAATGATCAGATTTGAGAGTGGTTAATAAATACATGCAAGCCTTCATTTCTCACATAATCCTTCCATTCAAGCATGGTTTTTTTTTTTGATTTCAAAAGCATCCCAAATGATCATTAAAATGAGGATTTAACCATATAATGAGATTAATAAATCGTAGATGAATGCATATGCTATAAATGGACTAATAGGAACATAAGAGAAACAGAAAACAAAGGAGTGGGAGAGAAGTCCAGGCGCCCACATTGAGGTGATCCAGGCGCCTGGATGGCGTATGGGCGCCTGAAATAGGTGACTCCAGGCGCCTGGAGTCACTATGGGTGCAATCGAAAAACTTCATATTTTCTGAGATTTGAAACTAGACTCTCAACTAGTATGAGGAACTAGTAAGAGTCTAGATGGTGTCCCCTCAGGACCTATTTGAGCATTTTGGTAGAAAAACTACCTCTTTGGCTTGATCAAGATACTTGAAATGAGCTTTTGGGTGAATTTTGTGAGTGAGTGACTACTGAATTTGGATGAACAGGGCTTATACGGGTAGCATATAGGTGTTTTGAAAGGGTTTGGTTTGAGGGTAAGTATAATATGAAAGGTATATATAATGTAGGAGTGGGTTTAGGTGGTTGAGGATTGAAGAAATTGAAGGTGAGTTAACTGAGGATGGACTTCTGGAGTGGTTTTGGCAGTATAGCAGTAAGGGAGAGACTGAAGTTGAGCATCCCCCCAAATGGAGAAGTGAAGTGGTTTATATAGAAAGAATAAGGCTCAAAAGGGGCCACTTGAATCCTTAGGAGTCCAGGGAGGGGGGTAGCAGTAGTGCTATCATTCTCTCACGCTCCCCTTTAACTGATTCTGCACACAATCTCCAGAAAATCTCTTTCCCGCTCAAGTTACACTCAACCTGGGACATGGTCCAGGCGCCCATACTGGTCCAATCCAGGCGCCTGGATCAAATGTGGGTGCCTGGAATCTATCAATCCAGGCACCTGGACTCTATCAAGGCGCCTGGAAAAGTGCCATCCAGGTGCAAATGAGCCAATCCGGGTGTATGTATTTGCTAGTTCCGGGTCATTTTGTAGGGTTTTAGAAGTTTTTTGGTGGGTTTTTGAAGGGTATATGAGGGGTTTCAAGTCCTCAATCAAGCCTCGCATGCTCTCTTTAGGCATTTTCATCCTTGGGGAAGTCACGGAATTCCGTAGATTCAGATTGGGGTGTCTACAGACGCACTTCAATTGAGGCCGAGGACTTATCATAACTTATCCGAATTTTAGTGTGGACCCTTTTCACATTTTTGCACCATCTTCTCAAAATATACGTCTTGGGCACCCTTTCGATTCCCCTATCATTCCACACCATCAGTTGATGTCTGCACACCATTCTCTGGACTCAAACAATCGACAGTTACAATGTGTTTCATTGGTTTCGACATCAAATGCGACAGTAAATGACACTCGTTTCCTTTGTCTCTCATCTCCTTCTCCAAATGTAACCCGCTCTTTTACCTCAAATTCGGACTCATCTTCATTGCATGCATTACAAGACAACTCAAGTCTCCTGACTGCAAATTGAACATGAAACTCCTTAACCTTTTCATTCGTGTAAACACTTTGAAATTGCTTCTCCAACTCAAATTTAGTTATTAACGGGATGTAACTGTTCCAACTTTTCATATCTTGTAGTTTTTCACTTTCCACCTTATTCGCCAATGCATTTTCGTATTGCTCTACAAATTGTTTCAAGGTGGTCTTTGAATGAATGTAACCGTCAAAATACGCATTCATACCCTCGCTTCTTTGGATGGATGACATTCCCGCCCAAAAGCAGTCGTTTAAATAAGCTGGAACCCACCGTTTCTTTTCCCAGGACAACCACTCTAACCATGTGTTACCTTCAAGTTTGTACTTTTTCATCAACCCATTCCAAGCATCCTCAAATTCATCTTCAGTCAATAAGTTATATACTGTCTTACGCATAGACCAACCAATTTTGTCATAGTCCTTGTACCCCTTCAACTTTTCTGTCACCTTTTTCACAATATACCATATACACCATCGATGTCGGGCGTCAGGGAACACACATTCTATAGCATTCTTCATGGCCATGCATTGATCCGTTATAATTGGTTTTGGAGCACAACCCATACATGTCTTCCAAGTCTGAAATAACCATGAAAATGACTCAGTGTCTTCATGAGATATGAGCCCGCATCTCAATAAAATCGACTGACCATGATGATTCACGCCTACAAATGCAGCAAAAGGCATGTCAAACTTGTTTACCAAGTACGTTGTGTCGAAGGTCACAACATCACCGAACTCCTTACAAGCTGCCTAACTCCTTGCATCAGCCCAGAATACATTCCTCAGTCGACCTTTATCATTTAAATCCATTGTCAAATCCATTGCGAAAAAGAAGTCAGAATTGTTGGCTTTCATTCTCATGAAATAACTATGCATCCCTTCAGCATCTCCTTCCACGAGTCGTAAACGGCGAAGTTTGTCCAAATAATTTCGACAATCTCTCTGAAAATATGTTAGCTCATCAGGTCCCCCAGCCTCTATCTTAAATGAATCAAAAGTCTTGTTGAGTTTGATCCCAGTTTGATCATTCAATTCAAGCTTCTTCTTTTTTTACATTTTCAGGTAGTATCCTATTGCTTTTGAAAAACCTTGACTTTCCCGGGCTCTGTTCATGAATGTGCTCCAAATTAACCCGGTTTAACCTCCACTTTCCATCTGGGTGCATCACAACAGTAACATGAGCTGGACAACCAATTTTTGTTTGTGGTCATGGTTTGACCGGATTGCGTGTTCTTTTCCTTAGTTTTCCAGCCCGACTGCACTCAAACCCTACGTCCGTCAACTTTTCATCTTTTCCCTTTCTCGATGTTCTTCTTGCCACGGCAAACCCTTTTCCTTTAGCATAACTTTTTTTAATACAGATAAGCTTCCTCCGATGTGTCAAATGTCATTCCTTTCTTTGGTTCTTCAACTCCATCTTCGCAAATTTCTGTTGCTGCCTTCCTATCCTTATTACTATCTATGTCATCACACTCTTTGTTTGAAGGACCACTCCATACCTCTACTTCTTCTTCACTGTCTCCACTCCGTACCTCTTCTTCTTCACACTCTTTGTTTCGAGGCATTGCCGAAGGAACAGACTCCGGCGACATCATCTGCTGGTTCAAAAAGAGAGAAAAAAATTAGATAAAATGTCGACAAGAGTTGAATCTGCATGAATACTGTCCAAAACTAGCTAAACTTGATTGACCCAACACTAAAATACTAATTTACCTCCACTTGGTGTAGGGAGAAAAGCTTAATATAAATGGATACAACTATTGAAACGAATAATCAACCCATCATTTATCATGATCAGCTCATTTACTAGTATACCCATTTTCTTGACAAATCAAGAAAACTATTATTCAACAAATTGCCAAGATTAGGAACAGACCCATATAAACTAATGAAGTAGATACATGATGCACTCGTAGGTTAAATTTTGTGCAAATTGCTTTAAAATCTAAGATTCTCATTGGAACCCTAATTTTTGTGCAAAATCCCCCAAATTCTTAGAATTGAAACAAGTTTAGAGAGAGGTCAGCCTCTGTGTGTGTGTGTGAGAGAGAGAGAGAGAAAGAGAGCAGCGGGAGAGAGAAATGTACCTGATCGAAGCTCGTCAATCAGAGGTGTTCGAACTCAGACGACAGTGGTGGTGTTCAATGGCGTCGACGTACAGCAGTGGTGGTGTTCGGTGGTGGTGTTCGGCGGCAGTGGTGGCACTCGTCGGTGGTGGGTCGCGTTCGTCGAGCTCCTCTCTCTCTCTCTCTCTCTCTCTCTCTCTTTGTTACAAGTTACGAGTGATGAAGATGAAGAAAGGGGGGAATTTTAATGGGTAAAGGACCAAAATGACGTCGTTTTGGTCCGTTGTGGCCTTTTTTGTTGTGTATGTATCAGGACTCATGAAGGATAGCCAATTGCCTTCCAACTCAACTGATGTTAGTACGTGGACACATAAGCAAGTGGTTGGCCAACAATAACGGAAACAATTACTCCGTTAGTTTCTCTTTCCACTCTTTCAAAAAATTCAAATTCCCGCTTCGAATTCAAAATTTTTTGGTCCAATATATAATTTGGGATTCTCTCTCTTTCAAATTATTTTTCCTTCTCCCTCTCTTTCTATAGTTCCCAGTCCACCTAAAACCAGAGACCCACAACAACAAATTCTTCAGCATCTGATTAAATCACCCCCCATACATTTAGTTCTTTTTTTTTTTTTTTTGATCTGGGTAACAGAGTTTTGTATTTTTTTTTACCATCTGTTTGTTGGATTACATTTGATTCGGAGCCATTGCAGAATGGAAGTTATTTGATCTACCATCATTTTTGCAACTAGGTTTAAGCTTTAATATGAGAGTATTATCTACTGGAAACATTTGAATCTATTTGAAGAAGAAGGAGAAGTATTAATGAACCTAATTTCTATTCAAGACCTCCAAAATCTCATGAAAATTCCTCTCAAATTCAGTTCCACATCTCCTTAATTATTTCCAACCTACAAATGAGGCTGGGAGGAAATATATAGGCTGATAACCAGTTTTTTTTTAATATATCCACACATTAAACTACAATCGAAATCCCCATTTGGCATAATCTCTTTGCTTTTTATAGTCCTTAAACAACATATGTAAATGAATTTCAATGGCATAGCGAACCATCCAAAATTCCTGTTGGCCCTTCATGCTCTGTTTTTAATAACAGAGACCAGAGCTTCCACTTCATTTCAATCCATTGCACCACTTTGGGTCAAGAAATTTTGGATACATACAATTGGTGATGTTCTGGAAACGACATCAGTTTATGGATTGGAATGATTCAATTACTTATGCAGGACCTTTTTCTGTTTTAATCGGTCTCCATTTTTTCTTTTTGTGCTGCTGTTGATTTTTCTCGTGTAGTCATGACAGTACAGGAAACAGAGCAAAAATTATGCGTCATCCAAAAATCAATTGTTTCACCTACAGATCATCAAAAATACACACACACACAAATATATATATATATATATATATATATATATATATATATATATATATATATATAGGGGGAGCTTCTCCTCCGGGATTCGGGACTCCGGACCCCCATGATCCGATCATTTTTTTGACGATCCGAGCCGTCCAATGTGTTCAGAAGGTGTTTTCAAGGGTCCACGTGGAAAATCTTCAAAAACAAATACCGGGAAGGGCTTGATCCAAGCAGTTTTCGCAAAACTGTAAAATATACAGTTTTTGCGAAAAACTGCTTGGATCAAGCCCTTCCCGGTATTTTTTTTTTGAAGATTTCCCACGTGGACCTTGGAAAACACCTTCTGAACACATTGGACGGATCGGATTTCCCCTAAACAATTGGCAACACAAAAAAACACCCCAAAACCTCTAATCCGGGAATCCCGGATTAGAAGCTTGAGGTATATATATATATATAGGTGGATTTTCTAGTCCACACCTCCCGGAAATAAGAAAAACATGGCTTTTTTTGTGTTGCAAATTATTTTTGGAAAATCCGAGCCGTCCAATGTGTTCAGAAGGTGTTTTCAAGGGTCCACGCGGGAAATCTTCAAAAAAAAAAATACCGGGAAGGGCTAAATCTGAACACATTGGACGGCTCGGATCGTCAAAAAAAATTTTGGATCATGGAGGTCCGGAAACGGAAGGTCCGGACTAGAAGCCCTCCCTATATATATATATATATATATATATACAGTTTCAGGGCCGGCCCAAGGATTTGGGATGCCCTAGGCCTAGTCCAAAAAATGTGCCCTACAAATACCCTCACTTTTGACATGCTTGGGCTTAACTCGCGTTAGCTGAAAATCCATGTGCGAGGTTAAGGTTAGATGGAATAGAGTGAAGTGCTGTATATATAAGGGTTCTCAGAGAAGAAAGTTTGCTAAACTTTCGATGTGGGACTTGCTGAACAAAAGAGAAGAAAGGAATTAGAGGAGAGAGATCGAGAGAGATATTACCCTGTAAAACTGGTTACAGGGGTCGCTGTTTTGGGTGATTTTCCCTTAATAAACTGTTAATTACGTTTTGGTTCCTTCATATGATTTAAAGTGCACTCAGAGGTCTTTATTTTGCCATTGGAATCACTCAAAACCATTAAGAATTCGATTTATAGTGGATTTTTGAAATCTGGTCTGCAACACTCTCAATCTGCTATGGGACAGATTGGTATAGCTTTGGAATTTGTCTGTTTTCTCATACTTAGAGATCAAATTGGACTTGGGTTCCTTCATGACTTTTGAAATATATTCTTTTGCGAAGCTTTTGACACTAGAATCACTAAAAAATATACAAAGCTCGATTTATAGTGATTTTTCAAAGTTGGCCTCTTTGTTGTGGCAACCTCTCCTTTGCTGCCTTTCCATTACTTCTTCTGATACCACATCGACTACTTACCATTCAGCAACCTCTCCTTTGTCTATAAAGACAAACTCCGTCTCCCCATTGAAGAGTGTGGCGTGTGCACGTGATAGGTTGGGCCTTTTACTAATTTTAGTGGGTAAAAAGAGTTGTACTCAGGCCCAATTGTATAAAATAGTGGAGTGCCCCAAATAGTAGTCATTTTTGGAGTGCCCTAGGCCCAGGCCTTGTGGGCCTTGGGTCTGGGCCGGCCCTATTTACAATTTCCTTCACATCAGTGTCCCTTATGGGAGGTGAAATGCGGACCAAACGATCCCAGCCCTTGGATGAGGTCCAAGGGCTCAGATTTTAAATTACAAGTTCGCGGGTCACCATTCGGGTCGGTCACATAGAGGCGGGTCAAACACTACAAACGGGTCAAAACAAAGCCCTATCCACTCCCCACCTTTTTTCATTCACGTATAGGAGAAAATAGAGAGAGAGAGAGAGAGAGAGAGAGAGAGAGAGAGAGAGGCGATTTGGGCGATTCAACATCAGAAATCAAACGAATGATCGATCGAAGTGAAAACCAGCGACCAACCAGGTGAAATGCTAGCCATGTTAGGCCCGTCCGGCAGTGGCAAAACCACTCTCTCCTAACCGCACTCAGAGGCCGACTCGTCTACGGCCGACTCACCGAGACCATCACGTACAGCGACTCACCCTTCTCCAACGCAATGAACTGAAACATGGAATTCGTGACGCAAGACAACGTCTTCGTTGTAATGTTTTTAATAGGTTTCATAACTTGTATTTTGTTGTCACATGTATTTGATTCCGAATGAAGTAAGTTGTAATTTTTTCAAGTTGTTATTTCAGTTCTACTACTATGGTGTCTCAGAGACATCACTATGAAGTGAAGTTGTAAAATCTTCCTATTTCAAGAGCTTTGTTATGAATTTCTGGCCTGCGTGTCCCACGCCTGCTTGTCCCACTATGCTACTGGTTGTTTTGTTTGCAAATTATGGAGGGCCCATTGTCCAGATTTAGTCCAGATTTTGTGCTTTGTTATGAATTTCTGGCCTGCTTGTCCCACTATGAAAACCAAGGACACCCACCTTGGATAGGACAAAAGAAAAAGAAAACCAAGCTGTTTACCCATCAGTCTCAAAATGGAATTGAAGAACAAGCATCACCAATCAAAGAATAATAAGGCATTCTTCCAGTGAACATGTACAACTAACAATGCTGTCAAAAGATAGTAAGGCACGGTAACAATGGCCACTTAAGGCACTTCAAAGAACAATAACAACCACCAGTCAAAGAACAACCATCACAAAGTCACTTGATCAACCTACTGCTGCATTAATAACAGTTTCGGTACATAGGTTCATAACAAAGGTTCAAAAAGTTGAAACCAAGTTCATGACAAATAAGTCCAGAGAACTCCAGTAAGAATTTCCAAAGACGGATTCCAGCGAGCAATTCAAAAGACTTTCTGATTCCAATGAGCATTTCCAACGACTGATTCCAGCGAGCAAAATGAGCACTTCCAAAGAGCATATGCAGCGAACATTTCCAGCGAGCAAGTCCTATTTTATGCATGGAAGCACAGTCAACTTGTGTAGATCAATTCAATGTTACACACAAACAGAACACTCCTACAGAGCACTCCGTACATGTATGAAAGTTAAAAAAACGAAGTGTAAACCCTACAAAATCAAATCTGAAATGAAATAGGCACACAAAACGAGAACCTGGTGTTCGGTTCAATTGATAGAACCTTGTTCTCCTTCGATTCTTCCTTGTTCTCCTTCTTCTCCTCGATCTTCTTCTTCGCTTGACCCTAGATGTTTGAAATTTGAAAGTCCAGATGCGACTAGAAACCCTAGAAATCGAGATATATATATATATATAGAGTCCCCTTCCTATCCAAACTCCCTTAACTTAGTTAAGTTACGGACCTAGGGGTATTTTCGACTTTCCGGACCAAATTTCGACGATCCGAACCGTTAGATGTGTTTAAAAGGTGTTTTCAAGGTCCAACGCGAAGATTTGGCAAAAAAAAATACCCGGAAGGGCTTGATCGGAGCTGTTTTTCACAAAAACGCTATATTAGCGTTTTTGTGAAAAACAGCTCCGATCAAGCCCTTCCGGGTATTTTTTTTTGCCAAATCTTCGCGTTAGACCTTAAAATCACCTTTTAAACACATCTAACGGTTCGGATCGTCGAAATTTGGTCCGAAAAGTGGAGGTCCGTAACTTAAGAGGGTCCGGGAGTTTGGACCGGAAGTTTATTCTATATATATATATATACATAGAGAGAGAGAGAGAGGGGGGGGGGGGGGGAGGGAGGGAGAGACCTTGGTGCTATTGCCTCAGATGGATCGATCGATCTGCTTCCTCCATGGCGTCGCCTCCTCCCTCTCTCTCTCTCTCTCTCTCTCTCTCTCTCTCTCTCTCTCTCTCTCTCTCTCTCTCTCTCTCTCTCTCTCTCTATCTTCTTAGAACGTACGTGAAATGAAAAAAAGAAGGGAATGTAAGCTAACCCGTTTTTAGCAGTTGACCCGACTTTTTGTTATGACCCGGACCTAGAGACCCGCGTGTTCGGGTTTTAAAATTTGAGCCGGATTGTTTGGTCCGCATTTCACCTTCCATAAGGGTCCCTTATGTGAAGTTTTTCCTGTATGGACCCCCTTCTAATAAGGGACCCTTATTTAAGTTTCCATGCGGACCTAGGGGTATTTTCGACTTTTCGGACCAAATTTCGACGATCCGAACTGCTCAATGTTTTTAAAATGTGTTTTTCAGGGCCCCCGCGAGGAATCATAAAAAAAAAAAATCCGGGAAGGGCTTGATCCAAATAGTTTTCGATAAAAATTACATATATATAACTTTTTATCAAAAGCTGTTTGGATGAAGCCCTTCCCGATTACTTTTTTTTATGATTCCTCGCGGGGGCCTTTAAAAACACGTTTTAAAAACATTGAGCGGTTCGGATTGTCAAAATTTGGTATATATATATAGGTGTTTTCAATCCGCATATTTGACTTTCTGATGGGAGGGCTCCTTCCTTCACCTTCCTCATAAATTTCTTTCTTTCTCTCCTCCTTTTTCCCCACTTCAATTCCTTCCCCAAAATGGATGGCGCCACCCAATTTTCTTTCTTTCTTCTCTTCCCCCGGTCTTTCCTTTTTTGCCACCGCAACTTCCTCCTTCCTTCACTTGCCACAACCTCCTCCTTCACCTGCCACCCAAATTTCTTTCTTTCTCTCTCTCCTCCCTCATCTCCCATTCCTTCACATGCCACGACCTCCTCCCTCATCTCCCCTTCTTCACCTGGCACCTAAATTTCTTTCTCTCCTCCCTCTATTTAATCCATACAGATTTTCCATCCATCCCAGCCCCAATTTGTATTCCCTTAGATAAAGCAGCAACTCTAATTGAAAGTGTGAATCCCTCTGATGTCATGCGACAGATGATTCCTCGGGTAGTTGTAGTTTTTTTTTTTTTTTTTTGTACTTTGGAAATATAATACTCCATAGTAGTTAGTCTTCCTAGTTCTACTTCTCATAATGATGGTTAGTTTTTTTTTTGATATTTATTAATTGTTTTTTCGTTTAATTTGCATGAAGGAAACCTCTGAACCCTTACTGGATACCTATATCGGCATTCAACCTGCACATGACGCATTCCGCCTTGCTGAAAACCAGCTAAACGCCATGTGGGACCAGCTGCAAGTTCTTTCTGACATCACAGTGGAGAACTACAACCATATTCTTAACCGAGACCAATTTCTCTAGAACCGACCGGGCTCGAGGAGAGTGGTCTACATAAATGGTGGCTTGGGTCTTGCTGATCAAGCACAATAGGACATCGCTAGATATAGAAAGTTGGGGCTGCCCGTCCATATGGTGGCGGAGCAGGAAGTTCAGCACACTGCTTCCTCCTCCAAAAAGAAGAGGAATGCAAAGAGGAAGTAGTCCTCGTGTGATGCAGTAGCCATGGAGGAAGAGTATTTTAGGCATTTTAAGCCTGGTTGGCAAAATCGTAATTATGCTGCTATGGAATTTTGCATTGGGCCAACTTGACTCCAAGAGTTTGCATAACCACCGTGACTCCAAGAGTTTGTTGACTATACACACACACACACACACACACACACACAACTATATATATATATATATACACACAACTATATATACACCAAACTTCACCTCCAAACTCCCGGATTCTGTTAAGTTCCGGACCTCCACCTTCCCAATTTTTTTTTTTAAATCCGAACCGTTAGATGTGTTTAAAAGGTGTTTTCAAGGTCCAACGCGAAGATTTGGCAAAAAAAAAATACCCGGAAGGGCTTGATCGGAGCTGTTTTTCACAAAAACGCTATATTCGGATCGTCGAAATTTGGTCCGGAAAGTCGAAAATACCCCTAGGTCCGTAACTTAACTAAGTTAAGGGAGTTTGGATAGGAAGGGGACTCACTATATATATATAGTTGTGTGTGTGTGTGTGTGTCTATATATATATATATATATATATAGGTGTTTTCAATGCCGCATATTTGACTTTCTGATGGGAGGGCTCCATCTTTCACATTCCTTAGAAATTTATTTCTTTCTCTCCTCCCTTTTTCCCCACTTCAATTCCTTCCCCAAAATGGATGGCGCCACCCAATTTTCTTTCTTTCTTCTCTTCCCCCGGTCTCTCCTTTTTCGCCACTGCAACCTCCTCCTTCCTTCTCCTGCCACAACCTCCTCCTCCTTCACCAGCCACCCAAATTTCTTTATTTCTCTCTCTCCTCCCTCATCTCCCATTCCTTCACATGCCACGATCTTCACCTGGCACCCAAATTTCTTTCTCTCCTCCATCTATTTAATCCATACAGATTTTCCATCTATCCCAGCCCCCTTAGATAAACCAGCAACTCTAATTGAAAGGATGAATCCCTCTGATGTCATGCGACAGATGATTCCTCGGGTAGTTATAGTTTTTTTTTTTTGGTTGTTCGGAAATATAATACTCCATAGTAGTTAGTCTTCCTAGTTCTACTTCTCGTAATCAAGGTTAGTTTTTTTTTTTGATATATATATGTTTTTTGTTGTTTAATTTCCGTGAAGGAAACCTCTGAACCCCTACTGGATGCCTATAATGGCATTCAACCTGCACGAGACGCATTTCGCCTTGCTGAAAACAAACTAAACGCCATGTGGGATCAGATGCAAGTTCTTCCTGACATCACAGTGGAGAACTACGACCATATTCTTAACCTAGACCAATTTATTCGGAACCAACCGGGCTGGAGGAGAGTGGTCTACATAATGGTGGCTTAGGTCTTGCTGATCGAGCACAACAGGACATCTCGAGAAACAGAAAGATGAGGCTGACCGACCTTATCATGGCGGAGCCTGAAGTTTAGCACACTGCTTCCTCCTCTAAGAAGAAGGGGAAGGCAAAGAGGAAGTAGTCCTCAGGTGATGCAGTTGCCACAGAGGAAGAGTATTTTAGACATTTTAAGCCTTGGGTGGCAAAATCGTAATTATGGTAAAGTGGTTGAGTGAGGAGGGAGTAATTTGAGCTTGGAGGTGTAACAATGGAGGAAAGAGAGGAGAGAGGGGGTCAGTCGAGAGGAGAGGGAGGAGAGGGTGTTATGTTTTGACCAAACTTCCTCCATACACTACACTTATATCCTTCTAATTACACTACACCCGCAAAATTCCAGCCCAACGCAAGAACTAAGGCCATTTCACGTTCTACGCACTCTATGGAGCTTGGGTTGCCGTGTATTCACACCAAGAGCTCCAAATTCGGGATTTGGGGCTTTCTACACTTAGGGTTTCATTCATCTTCCATTTTCAAGCAAAACCTTGAGGTTGGGGAATAATTTATACTCTCTCTAGTTGTATGCTTGTGATATATTGCATATATCTTGTTCTTGGCCTCAATTTCATTGAAATTCATGTTTTCCCCAATTGTGTGGGTTTTTCCCACTTAGATTTATTGATCTATGAAATTGCTTGTTGTTTGGTGAAATTGGAAGTGAAATTGACCTCCCTCCATGTTTAATTGTTACCTAGCATCTCTAATTTGAACCTAAGTTATCTCATTTGTTACCTAGGGTGTTATGTTTTGTTTGTTTAAAAATAAGAGGGTGTGTAGTGTAATTAGAAGGATATAAGTGTAGTGTATGGAGAAAGTTTGCTCAAAACATAACACCCTCTCCTCCCTCTCCACCCAAATGTGACTTGTGTATATAATATGTGATCACAATACTTATTTTCATAAACCAAACTTAAGTAAAGACTTTTCTTTACTCTAATTTATTTATGAAAATAAGGAAGTAACCCCCATTTGGAAACAATGGCATTTCCAAAATTTTGAAATTTTAATCACATCAAAATCTCATCCCCAAAATGAGATCGAACCCGGACATACCCAACATGATGAAATCAAACAAGAACCGACGATCAAGGATTACCAACTCACAACCCCGGCATATGCGGTCTAGCGGAGTTCTACCACCCAACGGTGTGTCAACAAACAATGGAGGGCTAAGCTCCTCGGTTTCTAACTCTAGTGCACGTACAAATGATGCGGCAATAAAAGAGTGTGATGCTCCAGAATCAAACAAAACCTTAGCAAAGGAGTTGAAGAGATGAAAAGTACCCCTCACAACTGAAGTCTCTAGCGTCTGATTAGTAGTGAAAGGAGGTGGTGGTGGTGTGGCTACAGTAACGACGTAGGCTCTGCCCTGAACTGTCTGAACCGGTGTGGACGAACTCGCCCCCCTCTGATGGTAGAGCGGCTGGCTCTGTGTGCCCCTCTGTTGCTGACTGAAACTCTGTCCACCTCTAGGCCGCTGGACCGAGCCCAACTCGCTACGAGAAACCCCTCTCTGTGGACAGTACTTGGCGACGTGGCCAAACCCGCCACACTCAAAGCAAGCCCCCGAAGTCTGAGAATGCGGTGGTGGAGGAGGCCTAGACTGAGGCTGAGACCGAAGCTGAGGGCAGTTAGCACGAACGTGCCCCTCCTGTCGACAAAAAAAGCAAGTGGCCTGAGGTCTAGAAGAGTGAGAAGATGGTCCTCCAAAACCAGAAGCAATAGGTGTACGGGAGCCCGATTGGCTCGGTGGTGGTGGAAAAGTATCCCTCTGTCTCTTCCTACTCTGACTCCCATTGCTCCCCGTAGTCACACTCACATTCCCGGTTGAGTGCCTATTATCCGAGCCCCGTTAATTCCTCATGGCATCCCTCGACAACTCTAAGTTCCTCGCTAGCTCAACTATCTCAGTGAATGAGTTCAACCGGCTACTCATAACAACCCTCTTAACGGATGGATGCAACCCCTTTTCAAATCGGCCACATTTCAATACCTCGGTGCTAATCAACTCCGGCGCATATCGGCCCAAAGATTGGAACTTGAGCGCGTATTCACTAAAGGTCATGCTCCCTTGCTCGAGCCTCTCAAATTGCTCTCTCAAGTTATCGCGGTAAGATTGGGGAAAATATTGATTCTCGAATAAAGCCTCAAACTCCGCCCATGTGATGTTCTCGACATCCGGCTCCACAACATGCCTAGCCCCCCTATCGGCTCTCCGTGCATCCCTACGTGCTGACAAGATAGACACCCACCATACGTTTGGCTCGCCGAAGAGTTGGCAAGCCACCAAGCGGACCTTAGTGGTGTCACTAGTAATGTCCAAAAGATTGCATAATCCCCGTGACTCCAAGAGTTAGCTGACGATATATATATATAGAGGCCCGATCTAGTCCGGGAGTCCCGGATCCGGGACTCCACCTTCCCGATATTTTTTTGACGATCCGAACCGTCCAATGTGTTCAAAAGGTGTTTTCCAAGGCCCACGCGGGAAATCTTCAAAAAAAAACACCGGAAAGGGCTTGATCCAAGCGGTTTTCGCAAAACTGTAAATATGCAATTTTTGCGAAAAACTGCTTGGATCAAGCCCTTCCCGGTATTTTTTTTCGAAGATTTCCCGCGTGGGCCTTGGAAAACACCTTTTGAACACATTGGACGGCTCGGATCGTCAAAAAAATATCGGGAAAAGCATCAAAACGCTTCAATCCGGGAAATCCGGGATCCTTGATAGGATAATTCGTGTATATATATATATATAAGGAGGGCTTTTAGTCCGGACCTCCATGATCCAAATTTTTTTTTGACGATCCGAGCCGTCCAATGTGTTCAGAAGGTGTTTTCAAGGGTCCCTTGCGGAAAATCTTCAAAAAAAAAACCGGGAAGGGCTTGATCCAAGCAGTTTTCGCAAAAATATATAAATACAGTTTTTGCGAAAAACTGCTTGGATCAAGCCCTTCCCGGTATTTTTTTTTGAAGATTTTCCGCGTGAACCCTTGAAAACACCTTCTGAACACATTGGACGGCTCGGATTTTCCAAAAACAATTGGCAACACAAAAAAAATCAAATTTTCCTTAATCTCGGGAGGTTTGGACTAGAAGCTACACCTATATATATATATATACACCAAACTTCACCTCCAAACTCCCGGATTCTGTTAAGTTCCGGACCTCCACCTTACCAATTTTTTTTTTTAAAATCCGAACCGTTAGATGTGTTTAAAAGGTGTTTTCAAGGTCCAACGCGAAGATTTGGCAAAAAAAATACCCGGAAGGGCTTGATCGGAGCTGTTTTTCACAAAAACGCTAAACCTTGAAAACACCTTTTAAACACATCTAACGGTTCGGATCGTCGAAATTTGGTCCGGAAAGTCGAAAATACCCCTAGGTCCGTAACTTAACTAAGTTAAGGGAGTTTGGATAGGAAGGGGACTCTATATATATATATTTGACTTTCTGATTGGAGAGCTCCTTCCTTCACCCGCCTCAGAAATTTCTTTCTTTTTCTCTCCTCCCTTTTTCCCCACTTCAATTCCTTCCCCAAAATGGGTGGCGCCACCCAAATTTTTTTCTTTCTTCTCCTCCCCCGGTCTCTCCTTTTTTGCCACCACGACCTCCTCCTTCCTTCACTTGCCACAACCTCCTCCTTCTTCACCTGCCACCCAAATTTCTTTCTTTCTTTCTCTCTCTCCTCCCTCATCTCCCATTCCTTCACATGCCACATCCTCCTCCCTCATCTCCCCTTCTTCACCTGCCACCCAAATTTCCTTTTTTCTTTCTTCCTCTCCTCCCTCTATTTAATCCATACAGATTTTCCATCTATCCCAGCCAACAATTTGTACTCCCTTAGATAAAGCAGCAACTCTAATTGAAAGTAGGGGTGTGCACGGGTCGGGTAGAGTCAGGTTTGATGCCAACCCGCTACCCGACCCAAACTGGTCGGGTTGGAAAATTCGGGACCCGAATCCGACCAATTGACTAACTAAAACCGCCCAAAGAATGCTGTTCGGATTGGCGGATCGGTCGGTAAGTTCGTGCGGGTTGGGCCACTACCGGAGGAAAAAAAATTCCAAACCCACATGTATTTCAAATCTCAGATTTACAGTTTGTAAAAATGAATTTCGTATACACAAATGATAGATTTACAGTTCACAAATCAACTTACAAGGCACCTATCTCTTGAATCCATCTCTCCCAGATCGTGATTGATGGTTTGAGGTCTTCAAAATCCATGAGAAAGAGAGAGAGACAAATCAAATGTTCATCAACTTACAAGAACGAATTAATTTTCAGTCTTCGACTTCGTTTCATCCATGGAAAGTTGGGTAGTATGAGAGAGAGAGGGGGAACGTATATTTTGTGAGCACTGAGAAGAGAAGGCTTTGGGAAAGAGAGAGAGTATAGCTGGTGAGAAGAGAGAGAGACGGTGAAAATGGTTGGGAAGTGGGAACATCACTTGTGTGATAAAGTTGAAAATGACAGGAGGGAAGTTAATATTTGGACAAAGTGTTTATTTGTTGGGAAAAACAAAAATTTGAAATGGTATTGAAGACAAGAGGCAGCAGAACAACTGTCCTCTCCGATTCCCAATGCCAAGTCAGTAATGATGCAGTACACCTCCCACGCGTAGACAAGACATATATCAGTCGGGTCGGTTTTCAGCGGGTTTGAAGAGTAATGACCCGTGAACTGAACCGAAACCCGAAAAATATCAATATTTCAACCCGTACACGACCCTGTGAAAGTTCAAAAACTGCCCGTTCGTCGTCGGGTCAGATCGGGTCGAGCGGGTTGACCGGGTCAGACGGGTTTATGCTCACCCCTAATTGACTAATTGAAAGGATGAATCCCTCTGATGCAACGCGACATATGATTCCTCGGGTAGTTATAGGTTTTTTTTTTTTGGTACATTGGAAATATTGTACTCCATAGTAGTTAGTCTTCGTAGTTCTACTTCTCATAATCTAGGTTAGTTTTTTTTTTTTTTGATATTTATTAATTTTTTTATTGTTTAATTTCCATGAAGGAAACCTTTGAACCCCTACTAGATTCCTATAGCGGCATTCAACCTGCACGGGACGCATTCCGCCTCGCTGAAAACCAACCAAACGCCATGTGGGACCATCTCAAGTTCTTCCCGACATCACAGTGGAGAACTACAACCATATTCTTAACCTAGACCAATTTCTCCAGAACCGACCGGGCTGGAGGAGAGTGGTTTACATAAATGGTGGCTTAGGTCTTGCTGATCGAGCACAACAAGACATCTCGAGAAACAGAAAGATGAGGCTGACCGACCTTATCGTGGCGGAGACTGAAGTTTAGCACACTGCTTCCTCCTCTAAGAAGAAAAGAAAGGCAAAGAGGAAGTAATGGGGAAGGCAAAGAAGAAGTAGTTCTCAGGTGATGCAGTTGCCACGGAGGAAGAGTATTTGACATTTTAAGCCTAGGCTGGCAAAATCGTAATTATGCTGCTGTGGAATTTTTCGTTGGGCCCACTTGACTCCAAGAGTTTGCATAACCCCCGTGACTCCAAGAGTTAGCTGATGATATATATATATATATAGGTAAATCTTCTAGTCCAAACCCTCCCGAGAATAAGAAAAAATGATTTTTTTTTGTTTTGCAAATTATTTTTAGAAAATCCGAACCGTCCAATGTGTTCAGAAGGTGTTTTCAAGGGTCCACGCGGGAAATCTTCAAAAAAAAATACCGGGAAGGGCTTGATCCAAGCAGTTTTCGCAAAAACTGTAAATATATATTTTTTGCGAAAACTGCTTGGATCAAGCCCTTCTCGGTATTTTTTTTTTGAAGATTTTCCGCGTGGACCCTTGAAAACATCTTCTGAACACATTGGGCGGATCGGCTCGTCAAAAAAATGCTCGGATCACAGAGGTCCGGAAGTCCGGAGTCCGGACTAGAAGTGGAACCTATATATATATATATATAGAATAAACTTCCGGTCCAAACTCCCGGACCCTCTTAAGTTACGGACCTCCACTTTTCGGACCAAATTTCGACGATCCGAACCGTTAGATGTGTTTAAAACATGATTTTAAGGTCCAACGCGAAGATTTGGCAAAAAAAAATACCCGGAAGGGCTTGATCGGAGCTGTTTTTCACAAAAACGCTATATGGACCTTGAAAACACCTTTTAAACACATCTAACGGTTCGGATTGTCGAAATTTGGTCCGGAAAGTTGAAAATACCCCTAGGTCCGTAACTTAACTAAGTTAAGGGAGTTTGGATAGGAATGGGACTCTCTCTCTCTCTCTCTCTCTCTCTCTCTCTCTATATATATATATATATATATATATATATATATTTGACTTTCTGATTGGAGAGCTCCTTCCTTCACCCGCCTCAGAAATTTATTTCTCTCTCCTCCCTTTTTCCACTTCAATTCCTTCCCCAAAATGGGTGGCGCCACCCAATTTTCTTTCTTTCTTCTCCTCCCCCGGTCTTTCCTTTTTTGCCACCACAACCTTCTCCTTCCTTCATTTTCCACAACATCCTCCTTTTTCACCTGCCACGGAAATTTCTTTCTTTTTCTCTCTCTCCTCCCTCATCTCCCATTCCTTCACATTCCACAACCTCCGCCCTCATCTCCCTTTCTTCACCTGCCACCCAAATTTCTTTCTTTCTTTATTTTTCTCCTCCCTCTATTTAATCCATACAGATTTTCCATCTATCCCGTCCCCTAATTTGTACTCCCTTAGATAAAGCAGCAACTCTAATTGAAAGGATGAATCCTTTTGATGTCATGCGACAGATGATTCCTCAGGTAGTTGTAGTTCTTTTTTTTTTTTTTTGGTGCTTCGAAAATATAATACTCCGTAGTAGTTCGTCTTCCTAGTTCTACTTCTCGTAATCATGGTAAGTTTTTTTTATATTTATTAGTTGTTTTGTTTAATATCCATGAAGGAAACCTCTGAACCCCTACCGGAAGCCTATAGCGGCATTCAACCTGCACGGGACGCATTCCACCTTGCTAAAAACCAACTAAACGCCATGTAGGACCAGCTGCAAGTTCTTCCCGACATCACAGTGGAGAACTATGACCATATTCTTAACCTAGACCAATTTCGCCAGAATCGACCGAGCTGGAGGAGAGGGGTCTACATAAATGGTGGCTCGGGCCTTGCTGATCGAGCACAACAGCACATCGCCAGATACAGAAACATGGGGCTGACCGTCCATATGGTGGCGGAGCCGGAAGTTCAGCACACTGCTTCCTCCTCCATAAAGAAGAGGAAGGCAAAGAGCAAGTAGTTCTCGTGTGATGCAGTAGCCATGAAGGAAGAGTATTTTAGGCATTTTAAGCCTAGTTGACAAAATCGTAATTATGGTGCTGTGGAATTTTGCGTTGGGCCAACTTGACTCCAAGAGTTATGCCCAACCCCCGTGACTCCAAAAGTTTGCTGACGATACCCACACACACACACACACACACACACATATATATATATATATATATTTGGTCTTGATGAATTAAAACTTTAGGCAATTTATATCTAATTTTTAATTTACTTCCTGTTGCTGAACATAACTGATCATTGGTTTTGTGATAATATTTGGCGGGAATAATGTTTTCTTGAATACAATTTAGATCAGCGCCAGTGTCTATTAAAGCTACAAGCTGTATTTTAAAGTCATCTATAATTAATTCGATTTTTGTATGCCATTTCGAAATATGAAGTTGGTTAATTATTGAAACTGTGGTTTGTTCCTGTAATGTTTCAGGAGTATTTTGTTTTGGAGGGTCTTCATTAAATGATTTTGCTAATTGTAAAATTTGTAATTTGTTATTTATTTCGATTATTTGGAGTTGAAAATTTTGGTTTTCATGTTGGAGTATAGTGATTTTTTCTTGTAATATGTCAATATTTTCTTTGATATTGTATTCTTTATTTGTTTTTGTTTGACGGAATCGTTCTAAAGTTTCATTTAGATTAACAATTGGTTTAGTGATTTTTGGTTCATTATTTTTGTTACTAAGCACATTTTTTAATTTTTTGATATATTGTTGTTTTAATTGATTGTCGTCAATTTTGCTGATTAGGTCAATTAATAATTCTTCTTCAGGGAGATCTTTGGTAATAACATTGAGTTGCTGACAGCATGTATTGTTACATCCGAATTTTATTTGGTCATCTTCATTACTGGAATCAAGGGAATGGTACTCGGAAGAAGAGTTTATGTAATCAGAATTACTATCATTATGTAGATTTGAGATTTTGAATATTTCTAATATAGCTAGTTTATCTGTTTCTGAGATTTCTAATTGATTGATTTTGTCTTTTACCTTGCAAGTGTTCTTATAATGGCCTTTTTTGCCACAGTTAAAGCATGTAATATTGTTCTTAGTATTTTGTTTTTTAGGTTCCTTTGTTTTTTGTTTGTCTTTGTATTTGTTATGTTTTGGTTTATCATAATACTTGTCTTTTGGGATATATTTGTTGTTTGGGATATATTTATCTTTTTGTTTTGTGGAGGAGGTTGTTTTGGTGGTTCTTCTAGAAGGGGCTATGGGAGACATACCATATTGTTCACAGAAGTTTCCTAATTCATATTTAGCTTTGATTTTGTCTTTTTGTGCTTGTCTATTAATTTTCATGTCGATGCACATACGTAATCCTTCTTTTTGAATTGTACTTATAATATCACCATAAGTTAATTTATCATAATCTATAGCTCCTGTTGGTTGGCTAAGAACATCTCTAATTTTGTGTGCAAATAAACTTGGGAGGCCATTGATAAATTTTTCTTTCCAAAATGATTTTGTGCAATCGTCTCTTAACATTACTCTAGATGTAAAGACATCTTTGTACCACCTAAAATCACTTAGTGTTGGACAATGGAGGTTACTAAGTTGGTCATGGATTCTTGAAGTAATATGACTAGGTGTTCCTATAAAATGTTTTACAATTGTAAATATTAAAGTATTGATGCCATCATGTCTAGTCATATTAATTTCTTCATCAAATATTGGGAATCCATTTTCATCTACCTGGATTGAATTTCTAATTTCAGTTCTTGAGTCATTAGTCAGGTATTTATCCCACCAAGATTTTAACATCCCTGTGAATCCTGTGGTTAACAAATCTACAACTTGTGGTTGGGTATGGTCAAAAGTGCTAAGATAAGTATTGGCTACCATAGACATATGATTTAATTTTTCTAGTATTTGTTGTTCACTAAGTCCATCTATGTTCCATTCATATAATTTGTTAGCTGAAACCGAAAATTGGTTTAATAGACTTCTATCTTCTAGTTGGAGATCTACTGGGGTAGGTTTTGTATACCAATTTTTGGTTGTAATAATTTGCGTATTTGGATGGTATAGTTTATTAATTTTGGTATCTGTAAATTGTTGTTCAATGGTTGTAATATCCTCATCTGTTGTAGAATCAGTATCGTGTAATTGGGTTAATGTACTGACACTTTCATTTTTGAGTGTCAAATTCTTTTGATTTAATTCAATTTTGTTTAATAATTTCTCTATTTTAGCAATATTTTCAGTACGGGTGAGTAATGGTTTGATTTTTTGTTCAGGGAAACTTATGAGTGGTTTTTCATGTTGGCTTGAAGAAGGGGGTGAGGATGTGATGGATTCATCTAGTCTAGTTTCTATTTTATCTAATTGTTTTCCTATAATTTGTAAGCTTTGATTTGTGTAATTGTTTTGTTCAATTAATTTTTTGGTTTCTGCATCTTTTTCATTAGGGATTTTAAAAGGGGCAGCAACGACTGTGCTACCTCTGTAGGGGTTATACCAGTTTGCTGTAGGATGTAGAGTACAGTTGTACTCCAAATAATCCGTGCATTATTATCAATTACTCGCAGTTGTTTAATTAATAGTTTGGCCGTAGATCTGCGAACTGCCACGCTACATCAGGTCACCCAGGTTCCTAGGTTCCCATTTTAAGGTGTGTAAATCCCGAGGTAGGGTAGCCGTTTTTGGGTGTGGATGGGGTATGTACCTGGTGGCGTATGTGCCTTGTAGGAGATAAACAGTCAAATTATTAAACTAAACAATTCAAGTAGTTGAGATAATATACAGATTATTTACAGTATAAAATACGCTACACTCTTACTCTTTTGGTATAACTTACCTAGCATAACTACTCCTATTACTCCTACCACAACTTCGAATGTTCAATAACAAAATGATAAACGAAAATAATGAACCTTTAGATTCCACATATTTCTTTATCCATGGTGAAAGATTATCCAAAGAATTTAATTCCTTAGGAAATATAGAGCGACGAAAAAATTATCGACAATTATTTACTAAAAAGGAGCAATATCATATTTTCTCCCAATGGCAAAATTTGCTAAATCAAAATAAAACGGATATTCAATTCCTAGATTACATTGAAAATATACATATTAACAAACATAAAACGACAACCAAGGAGTTATGTACAACAACAACAATTCCAGAATTAAATGACAAAGATATGCTAATTGAACTAATCAGTAGACTAGAAGATCCAAAACTAAAATTACTCTATACTCAAAAATTGAAAGAAATATTACCAAATCTTCACAAAATAGAACCTATAATCTTAAATCAGGATTATGAGGACATAAATCAAAATAACCCAAGTCTGGCAAATAGTCAAATTATCACACAACCAGAACCAGTAATAGAAACTTTAAATGTAATTACACAGGTAAATAAAACACGTGACACTACTTCACAAGAACTTCAACATGAGATAAAAGAAGTCAAAAAACAAATTAAGGAAATAAAACAATATGATGAGAGTATCCAAAACTCCAAGTATAACCAAGCACGACGTCACTCTAGAATCAATGAAATAAAAAGCTATAAAAATAATATCCACAACCTTCCAGCAGAACCAGATATAATTTCAATTCAACGATGGAATACTTATATCAACCTCAAAATTCATGATATGGAAATAGAAATAGTTGCGCTAGTAGATACTGGAGCAGATATGAATTGTATTCAAGAAGGATTAATACCCACAAAATATTATCATAAAACAATTGAACAATTAGTATCTGCCAATGGTAGCCAAATGGATATTCAATACAAATTACCCGAAGTACATATTTGCCAAAATAATGTATGTTTTCAAACATCTTTTATTTTAGTTAAAAACATGACAGATAATGTAATTCTAGGTTTACCTTTTATTGGTATGATATACCCTTTCACAACAAATAATATTGGTATAACTACAACACACTTAGGAAAAGAAATAACTTTCAAATTCCTAAAACCATCTGAAAAACGAGAATTAAAACAATTGACACTGTTACAACAGAAAACTCAACAATTACACTATCTCCAAAACGAAATAAAATATAAACAAATAGAAGAACAACTTACAAAAAATGACTTAATTCAACAAATAGATAAATTCAAGTATCATTTAGAAACAGAAATATGTTCAAATATACCTAGTGCTTTTTGGCATCGCAAAAAACATATAGTTACTTTACCTTATACCAAAGATTTCAAAGAAAGCAACATACCAACAAAATCCAGACCTATTCAAATGAATCCAGAAACAATGGAAACTTGTAAACAAGAAATTCAAACATTACTTGATAACCATATTATCCAAAAAAGTAAATCACCTTGGTCTTGCCCAGCTTTCTATATCAACAAAAATGCTGAAATAGAAAGAGGTGTACCTCGCCTAGTGATCAATTATAAACCACTAAATACTGCCTTAGAATGGATTAGATACCCAATTCCCAACAAAAAAGACCTCATTAATAGATTACATAATGCTACAATATTCTCAAAATTCGATCTTAAAAGTGGATTCTGGCAAATACAAATTCATCCAAAAGACAGATACAAAACTGCTTTCACAACCCCTTTTGGACATTATGAATGGAATGTAATGCCATTTGGATTAAAAAATGCTCCTAGTGAATTCCAAAATATAATGAATGATATATTCAATCCATTTAGTCATTTTATTATCACATATATTGATGACGTACTCGTCTTTTCTAATACAATAGACGAACATTGGAAACATTTAAAATCTTTTTTACAAACCATCAAACACAATGGGTTAGTAGTTTCAGCCTCCAAAATTAAATTATTTCAAACAAAAATTCGATTTTTAGGATATAATATATATCAATCCACTATAACACCAATTGATAGAGCCATCCAATTTGCTGATAAATTTCCAGATGAAATTACTGATAAAAACAAATTACAAAGATTTTTAGGATCACTAAATTATGTGTCAGAATTTTACAAAAACCTCAGACCAATTTGCCAACCACTATTTGAAAGACTAAATAACAATCCACCAGCCTGGACACCAACCCATACTAATATTGTTCAGCAGATCAAAACATATGTCAAAATATTACCATGTCTAGGGATTCCAACAACAAACTCGTTTAAAATAATACAAACAGATGCTTCTGACATAGGATATGGAGGCATTCTTTTACAAAAAATCAATTCAACTTCTCCTGAACAAATAGTTAGATATTATTCAGGCATATGGAACAAAACGCAAAATAATTATAGTACTATTAAAAAAGAAATTTTAGCACTCGTATTATGTATCTCTAAATTTCAAGATGATATTTTAAACCAAAAATTTTTAGTTCGAATTGACTGCAAAAGTGCTAAGCATATTTTAGAACAAGATGTAAAAAATGTGGCTAGCAAACAAATTTTTGCCCGCTGGCAATCAATATTAAGTATTTTTCACTTTGATATAGAATATATTAAAGGTGAGCAAAATTCAGTTCCTGATTTTCTAACACGGGAATTCTTATTAAATTAATTTTGCAGATATGGCAGAAAAGAACAAAAAAGATAGCAAGATAGCAACAACACCACAAAAACAGTTAGCTCTCACAACTAGCACTATGGCTGTTCCCCCTATTGAACTAGTCAATAGATACCAAGTCCTTAACCCAACACCAAAAAGCCAATACGAGTCTAGTTCTTCATTAGCTTACCCACCAATTACCCAAAATTACACCCCGGTTAACCAAATTATAGGAACCTCTTCCCAGCCAATTATGCCAGCAAAAACTATTTACATTGCCAAAACCCAATTACAAAACCTATTTTATATAGAACCATCTTTTCAACATATCAAAAATCCAAATGATCTTGCTCTACATTATTTCCCGGAAAACTGGCATTTTATTCCTCATAATCCAGACAAATCCATCTCTTATTATAAAAACATTCTTGAGCATACTCATTCTGTTGTCTTCAAACAAGTTTATGACCCAAAAAATACTGAAGTCATCAATTACCAATCATTTTACATCCACAAAATAATCAGTATTTCCGATTGGGGTCATCCCTCCAACCTCCAGCCACTACCAAATAATAACTTATATTTTAATTATTATGATTACATCAATGCTTGGTCTTATGCATTACTTCATGAAAATTCAAAATTCTCCCATTCTTGGTTCTTCCAGTTTGATCAAAATTTTAATTCTCCATTTCCTACTTGGTTTCTCCGCTGGTGGTCTCAAATGGGTGCCAGTAATGATATCATCCCACCAAGTCTTCGTGACCAAGTTGATTACTTCTACTCCAAACAAAAATTAAACTCTCATCAAAATCAATTTCCTAAACTCCTCCTCTTCATTGCAAAATATAAAGTTGCTTGGATTTTCAGATGGAAATATATTATCTCCGATAATCTTGTCTGCCGCCAATTCTTGGTCAAATGGTGGAATAAGTTCAATATCCAGCAAGTTATTGATCAAGTCCAAAACGACTTTAAAACAAAAGTCCCAAAACCAGTCCAGATCCTCGACAGACCTCCATCACCATATATGATTTCCAACATCAAGCTTGGTAGTCCGACTACAAGCTCCCCACCTCCAAAATCACCCAATCAAACAATAATCAAATTCGCTCAACAACTCATACAGCAAGCTGCTCAAAATCCAAATCAAGAAGCAAGCAAAGCATTACTCCAAATTGCTACAGACATGCTTAGTCAGAGTCAAGACACAGAAGCATCTACTTCCTCAACGCCAGAACAAAATCCATTTGATTCTCTATTTCAAGACTCTCAAGACCCCAATGAATTATGAGTACTAATTTTCTTTTTCTGATGCAGGGTCAGGGTCAGGTATTACTATTTTTCAAGAGCATTACCTCTATTATCACTCACTGATAATAGCTGAGAATCAATCATCCCCACTGGATGATGGTGAAAGCGTGAGTACAAAATCAAGTGTGTGCAAAATGAATCATGATCAAATTGAACTTTCCCTTTTAATTAATCCGTTAGTTACTTGGGACGAGCTCAATAGAAGGAGACGTATCCGTGACCAATTACACCATATTTGGACACGTTTCATTTTAGAACCCAATACCAAAATAAATATCAAATTCTGGATAAGAAGCATGAATCATCTTCTTGCTTTTTATGACAAAACAACCTTCAGTCATCCAGCCCTCAATAAAACAATCATTTTCTTCAACGACAATGAAAAAACTGATTATTACTGGTTCAAATTGATAGTCAAACGACTACGCAAAAAATTATTGTTACTATCCCAGCCTTGACAAAATTCAGCATGTGGAACAACATTTCCCACCAAAAGAGACCTCTAAGTCAAAAAAGCAAAAGAAGAATCAATCATCAAATGCAATTTCACGCAATTATGGAAACTTCCACCAACATCATCATCAGCAAGTGCAATTGAAGACCAAGACAAATGAAGAATCGTCCTTTTCACCAAAAAAGGGATTTTCAAAGCCAACTTTCCCACTCATTACCATCATGACCCTCAAACTTTCCACAAAATAATTATTGGATCAGCTTTCCAGCAAGACCAATATATCAGCAAGTGGAGCAATATTCAGGAAAACAATTATTCAAGAAAACAATTATCATTTCAGCTTTTCCACCGAAAGAAGTCTCTCAAAGTCAAAAAGGCATTTATGGCACTACTTTTCCATCGAAAGAAGAAAGCATCAACAGCATCAAAACCAATTATCCCTCCGCCAATTACGGAATTTAATGATTGTAAACAGAGTTCCTTATTCTATAAAAGGACTCTCAAGATCAGTAGTTAGGCATCGGTTTTTTTTACCACTCTTCTTCTTCTACTACTTCTCTCTCAACTCTGCTCTCCCTCTCACATCTCGACCCATCTCTCTCAACTCTTCCTCCCCCCATATGTACCAGTAGCTTCACGTAAGCCTTTCAATTCAATACAATGATTTAAATTTACATTTTCAATACTGCTTTCAATTATTGTCTTTATTATGGCCGGTTCTACCGCCCTTATTATTATGCATGATTTATGGCTGGTCTAGACCGCCTAATTTGATTACTCTGTTTTAATTATACTTTAATATGTCTCTTAAGACTCGTCCTTCCGCCCCCCCTATGGTATCAGAGCCAAGTAGTGAGTAGTGAGTAGGAGGTGGTTATGCCGGGTGGTTATACCAGTTTGCTGTAGGATGTAGAGTACAGTTGTACTCCAAATAATCCGTGCATTATTATCAATTACTCGCAGTTGTTTAATTAATAGTTTGGCCGTAGATCTGCGAACTGCCACGCTACATCAGGTCACCCAGGTTCCTAGGTTCCCATTTTAAGGTGTGTAAATCCCGAGGTAGGGTAGCCGTTTTTGGGTGTGGATGGGGTATGTACCTGGTGGCGTATGTGCCTTGTAGGAGATAAACAGTCAAATTATTAAACTAAACAATTCAAGTAGTTGAGATAATATACAGATTATTTACAGTATAAAATACGCTACACTCTTACTCTTTTGGTCTAACTTACCTAGCATAACTACTCCTATTACACCACAACCAACCCAATAATGAATAGATTATTTAAATGTAATTCCTCTACTTCTAACATATATATATATATATATGTGTGTGTGTGTGTGTGTGTGTGTGTGTGTGTGTGTTTTCAAAGCTGCATATTTGACTTTCTGATGGGAGGGCTCCATCCTTCACCTTCCTTAGAAATTTATTTCTCTCTCTCCTCCCTTTTTCCCCACTTCAATTCCTTCCCCAAAATGGATGGCGCCACCCAATTTTCTTTCTTTCTTCTCTTCCACCGGTCTCTCCTTTTTTGCCACTGCAACCTCCTCCTTCCTTCATCTGCCACAACCTCCTCCTTCCGCACCTGCCACCCAAATTTCCTTATTTCTATCTCTCCTCCCTCATCTCCCATTCCTTTGCATGCCACGACCTCCTTCCTCAGCTCCCCTTCTTCACCTGGCACCCAAATTTCTTTCTTTGTTCCTTTCTTTATCTACTCCATCTATTTAATCCATACAGATTTTCCACCTATCCTAGCCCCCAATTTGTACTCTCTTAGATAAAGCAGCAACTCTAATTGAAAGGATGAATACCTTTGATGTCATGCGACAGATGATTCCTCGGGTAGTTATAGCTTTTTTTTATTTTTTATTTTGGTAGTTCGGAAATATAATACTCCATAGTAGTTAGTCTTCCTAGTTCTACTTCTCGTAATTAAGGTTAGTTTTTTTTTTTTTTTGATATTTATTATTTTTTTTTTGTTTAATTTCCATGAAGGAAACCTCTGAACCCCTACTAGATGCCTATAGCAGCATTAAACCTGCACGAGACGCATTCCGCCTTGCTGAAAACCAACTAAATGCCATGTGGGACTAGTTGCAAGTTCTTCCCGACATCACAGTGGAGAACTACGACCATATTCTTAACCTAGACCAATTTCTTCGGAATCGACTGGGCTCGAGGAGAGTGGTCTACATAAATGGTGTCTCAGGTCTTGCTGATCGAGCACAACAAGACATCTCTAGAAACAGAAAGGTGAGGCTGACCAACCATATCGTGGCGGAGCCAGAGGTTTAGCACACTGCTTCCTCCTTTAAGAAGAAGGGGAAGTCAAAGAGGAAGTAGTCCTCAGGTGATGCAGTAGCCATGGAGGAAGAGTAGTTTAGACATTTTAAGCCTAGGGTGGCAAAATCGTAATTATGCTGCAGTGAAATTTTGCGTTGGGCCGACTTGACTTCAAGAGTTTGCATAACCCCCGTGACTCCAAGAGTTTGCTGACGATATATATATATATATATTTGACGTTCTGATTGGAGAGCTCCTTCCTTCACCCGCCTCAGAAATTTCTTTCTTTTTCTCTCCTACCTTTTTCCTCACTTCAATTCCTTCCCCAAAATGGGTGGCGCCACCCAATTTTCTTTCTTTCTTCTCCTCCCCCAGTCTCTCCTTTTTTGCCACGACGACCTCCTCCTTCCTTCACTTGCCACAACCTCCTCCTTCTTCACCTGCCACCCAAATTTCTTTCTTTCTTTCTCTCTCTCCTCCCTCATCTCTAATTCCTTCACATGCCACACCCTCCTCCCTCATCTCCCCTTCTTCACCTGCCACCCAAATTTCCTTCTTTCTTTCTTTCTCTCCTCCCTCTATTTAATCCATACAGATTTTCCATCTATCCCAGCCAACAATTTGTACTCCCTTAGATAAAGTTGCAACTCTAATTGAAAAGATGAATCCCTCTGATGTCATGCGACAGATGATTCCTCGAGTAGTTATAGTTTTTTTTTTTGGTAGTTCGGAAATATAATACTCCATAGTAGTTAGTCTTCCTAGTTCTACTTCTCGTAATTAAGGTTATTTTTTTTATATTTATTAATTTTTTTGTTGTTTAATTTCCAGGAAAGAAACCTCTGAACCCCCTACTGGATGCCTATAACAGCACTCAACCTGCACGAGACGCATTCCGCCTTGCTTAAAACCAAGTAAACACCATGTGGGACCTATTGCAAGTCCTTCCCGACAACATAGTGGAGAACTACGACCATATTCTTAACCTAGACCAATTTTTCCGGAACCGACCGGGCTGGAGGAGAGTGGAATACATAAATGGTGGCTCAGGTCTTGCTGATCGAGCACAACAGGACATCTCAAGAAACAGAAAGATGAGGCTGACCGACCTTATCGTGGCGGAGCCTGAAGTTTAGCACACTGCTTCCTCCTCTAAGAAGAAGGGGAAGGCAAAGAGGAAGTAGTCCTCAGGTGATGAGGTTGCTACGGAGGAAGAGTATTTTAGAAATTTTAAGCCTAACGTGGCATAATCGTAATTATGATGTTGTGGAATTTTGTGTTGGGCCAACTTGACTCCAAGAGTTTGCATAACAGCCGTGACTCCAAGTGTTTTCTGACGATATATATATATTTGACTCTCTGATTGGATTGCTCCTTCCTTCACCCGCCTCTGAAATTTCTTTCTTTCTCTCCTCCCTTTTTCCCCACTTCAATTCCTTCCCCAAAATGGGCGGCGCCATCCAATTTTCTTTCTTTCTTTCTTCTCCTCCCCGGTCTCTCCTTTTTTGCCACTACAACCTCCTCCTTCCTTCACCTGCCACAACATCCTCCTTCTTCGCCTACCACCCAAATTTCTGTCTTTCTATCTCTCCTCCCTCATCTACCATTCCTTCCCATGCCACGACCTCCTCCCTCATCTCCCCTTCTTCACCTGGAACCCAAATTTCTTTCTTTCTTCCTTTCTTTCTCTCCTCCATCTATTTAATCCATAAAGATTTTCAATCTATCCCAGCCCCCAATTTGTACTCTCTTAGATAAAGCTGCAACTCTAATTGAAAGGATGAATCCCTCTGATGTAACGTGACAAATGATTCCTCGGGTAGTTTTAGTTTTTTTTTTTTTGGTACTTCGAAAATATAATACTCCTTAGTAGTTAGTCTTCCTAGTTCTAATTCTCGTAATCAAGGTTATTATTATTTTGTTTTTGATATTTACTAATTTTTTCATTGTTTAATTTCTATGAAGGAAACCTCTGAACCCCTACTGGATGCCCATAGCGGAATTCAACCTGCACGGGACGCATTCCGTCTCGCTGAAAACCAACCAAACGCCATGTGGGACCAGTTGCAAGTTCTTCCCGACATCACAGTGGAGAACTACGACCATATTCTTAACATAGACAAATTCCTCCGGAACCGCCCGTGCTGGAGGAGAGTGGTCTACATAAATGGTGGCTCAGGTCTTGCTGATCGAGCACAAAAGGACATCTCCAAAAACAGAAAGATGAGGCTGGCCGACCATATCGTGGCAGAGCCTGAAGTTTAGCACATTGTTTCCTCCTCTAAGAAGAAGGGGAAGGCAAAGAGGAAGTAGTCCTCAGGTGATGCAGTAGCCATGGAGGAAGAGTAGTTTAGACATTTTAAGCCTAGGGTGGCAAAATCGTAATTATGCTGCTGTGGAATTTTGCGTTGGGCCCACTTGACTCCAAGAGTTTGCATAACTCCCGTGATATATATATATATATATTTGGCGTTCTGATTGGATAGCTCCTTCCTTCACCCGCCTCAGAAATTTCTTTCCTTTTCTCTCCTACCTTTTTCCTCACTTCAATTCCTTCCCCAAAATGAGTGGCGCCACCCAATTTTTTTTCTTTCTTCTTCTCCTCCGGTCTCTCCTTTTTTGCCACCACAACCTCCTCCTTCTTCACCTGCCACCCAAATTTCTTTCTTTCTCTCTCTCCCCCCTCATCTCCAATTCCTTCACATGCCACAACCTCCTCCCTCTTCTCCCCTTCTTCACCTGCCACCCAAATTTCCTTCTTTCTTTCTTTCTCTCCTCCCTCTATTTAATCCATACAGATTTTCTATCTATCCCACCCACCAATTTGTACTCCCTTAGATAAATCTGCAACTCTAATTGAAAGGATGAATCCCATTGATGTCATGCGACAAATGATTCCTCGGGTAGCTGTAGTTTTTTTTTTTTTTTGGTACTTCGGAAATATAATACTCCATAGTAGTTAGTCTTCCAAGTTCTACTTCTCGTAATCATGTTTATATTTATTAGTTGTTTTATTGTTTAATTTCCGTGAAGGAAACCTCTGAACCCCCATCGCGGCATTCAACCTGCACGGGACGCATTCTGCCTTGCTGAAAGCCAACTAAACGCCACGTGGGACCAGTTGCAAGTTCTTCCCGACATCACAGTGGCGAACTACGACCATATTCTTAACCTAGACTAATTTCTCCAGAACCGACCTAGCTGGAGGAGAGTGGTCTACATAAATGGTGACATCTCCAGAAACAAAAAGATGAGACTAACCGAACATATCGTGGCGGAGCCTGAAGTTTAGCACACTGCTTCCTCCTCTAAGAAGAAGGGGAAGGCAAAGAGAAAGTAGCCCACAGGTGATGCAGTAGCCATAAAGGAAGAGTATTTTAGGCATTTTAAGCCTAGTTGGCAAAATCGTAATTATGCTGCTATGTAATTTTGTGTTGGGCCAACTTGACTCGAAAGAGTTTGCATAACCCCCGTGACTGCAAGAGTTTGCTGACGATATATATATTGGTGTTTTCAATGCCGTATATTTGACTTTCTGATGGGAGGTCTCCTTCCTTCATCTTCCTCATAAATTTTTTTTCTTTCTCTCGTCCCTTTTTCCCCACTTCAATTCCTTCCCTAAAATGGATGGCGCAACCCAATTTTCTTTCTTTCTTCTCGTCCCCCGGTCTCTTCTTTTTTGGCACCGCAACCTCCTCCTTCCTTCACCTGCTACCACCTCCTCCTTCATCACCTGTCACCCAAATTTCTCTCTGCCTCTCTCCTCCCTCATCTCCCATTCCTTCACATGCCACGACCTCCTCCCTCATCTCTCCTTCACCTGGCACCCAATTTTTTTTTTTCTTTCTTCTCCTCCCCGGTCTCTCCTTTTTTGCCACCATAAACTCCCCCTTCCTTCACCTGCCACAACATCCTCCTTCTTCACCTACCAACCAAATTTCTTTCTTTCTATCTCTCCTCCCTCATCTACCATTCCTTCCCATGCCACGACCTCCTCCATCATCTCTCCTTCTTCACCTGGCACCCAAATTTCTTTCTTTCTTCCTTTCTTTCTCTCCTCCATCTATCTAATCCATACAAATTTTCCATCTATCCCAGCCCCCAATTTGTACTCCCTTAGATAAAGCAGCCACTCTAATTGAAAGGATGAATCCCTTTGATATCATGCGACAGATGATTCCTCGGGTAGTTATAGTTTTTTTTTTATATTTGGTACGTCGGAAATATAATACACCATAGTAGTTAGTCTTCCTAGTTCTACTTCTCGTAATCAAGGTGAGTTTTTTTTTTTTTTTTGATATTCATTAATTTTTTTGTTGTTTAATTTCCAAGAAGGAAACCTCTGAACCCCTACTAGATTCCTATAACGGCATTAAACCTGCACGGGACGCATTCCACCTTGCCGAAAACCAACTAAACGCCATGTGGGACCAGCCGCAAGTTCTTCCCGACATCACTGTGGAGAACTACGACCATATTCTTAACCTAGACTAATTTTTCCAGAACGGACTGGGCAAGTTGTCCTTGGGTGATGCAATAGACATGGAGGAAGAGTATTTTAGACAATTTAAGCCTAGGGTGGCAAAATCGTAATTATGCTACTATGGAATTTTTTGTTGGTCCCACTTGACTCCAAGAGTTTGCATAACCCCTGTGACTCCAAGAGTTTGCTGACGATACACACACACACACACACACACACACACACACACACACACACACACACATATATATATATATATATAGGTTTCGCTTCTTATCCGGACTTTTGATCCAAATTTTTTTTTGACGATCTGTTTTTGCCAAAACTGCTTGGATCAAGCCCTTCCCGGTATTTTTTTTTGAAGATTTTCCGCGAGGACCCTTGAAAACACCTTCTGAACACATTGGACGGATCGGATTTTCCAAAAAAAAATTTGCAACTCAAAAAAACCCATTTTTTTCTTATTTCCGGGAGGTGTGGATAAGAAGATTTCCGTATAATATATATAGGGAACACTTGACGATTGGTCCTAAAACACCCAAATACTTTGAGGCGCCTAGTGTAAGGGGTGATTGTTTTGGGGGATGATTGTATATTTGTACGGAATAAAAATATAGTCGAGTAAAAAAATAAAAATATGATCTACATGTCGTTTACATTGAAGGATTCACCTGCACACAAAGATGTTTATGAGCCATTAAGGCTTTGATGCATTACCCGTCCAAAGATCAGACCAAAAATACTATTAGTCTGGCAAAAAATTTATTAGTGAAATCTTGACAAATGATACATTATGGGGGAGAGGAGGGGACTCCTACAAAAGGTTGAAGAAATTAAAACACCTTATGGAACAAGCCTATTAGCTCTCAAGGGACAAACCCACCACACCTAATGGCATAAACCCAAACAGGACAAACCGAATAGTAGTATCTTCCAATTAATATTATATGTGAAAAGAATGACTTTGATTTAAAAATTTATTGTCCATAAATAAACGAAAATGCAGCCTAATGTAATAAAGTTTTTTGGTCCATTTACTTTGGTCTACTCTTGAACATGTCCCCAAAGAAAAGATATATTTCCTCGAAAGTGGGGTGCACTACACGGTTGTAGTCTCCCGATTCGAACGTTCATCTGAGGGGTGCTCATGGTCCGGATTGGCATGAATCCAATCCTAGCTAATCCGCGAATCACAGTTTTTTGAAAATAAAATTTGTATCCGATCCAAAAGTCTCAGGTTCGGTTCCAATCCAATCTGTGAGTAACGGATCAATTCCGGATTTGTCCACGAATTTTCAACTTATTCTAAAAAAAAAAATCATTAACTCAATTTCAAATTCTACCCCTGTTTCTACCCTACATGAAGAAAATCAAGTAGTAGATGCACTAGCAGAAATAAAAACTAATCAGGCCTTACAAACTTATACTAGTACATAGATAGTTCCAGTTCTCAAAGAAAGGCACTAGCAGAAATAGAAACCAATCAAGACTATAAACTTATCCTAGTACGTAGATAGTTCCAGTGAGAATGAGATTAGGTTTACAAATCAGCAAGTTAAGGAGTATATATAGTAGAACTTCTATATAACATTTTACTTCCTAGATTTTATAGGAGATAACAATATAACCCCTTCATATCAAAATATCAAATTCACAATATTTATAAAAGTGATAAAATTATTTATTTATACATATATATTTATTTTAAAAAAAATCTCACGGTCCAGATCGGTTAATCCATGGTTTCAAAATCAAAATCCGTGTCTGGACCATTAATCCACGGTTAAAATTCAAAACGCGCGGATCGGTTCAGTCCGGACCGGATTCATGGTTCACCAATTTTTTTGAGCAGCCCTAGTTCATCTCTTCAATCGATGGTTTAGATTCGCAGATGTATTCTTTTCACAAAGAATTTACTCTTGTCGCTACGAATATACTCTTACCACTAAGAGTTAAAAAACAAATATGAACCGTTGATGGTGTAGACGAACGGTTAAATCGAGGGACTAACCCTGTAGTGCTTTGGGGGACTATAGGGTCCCGGATCCTCATACTTCCGCCGTCCCCAAATAAGAGTATAATATTTCATTTTGGGCTACCTCTTAATAAGAGCATCCCCAATAATAACTCTCTAAAATGGTTAGTGAACAGTGCACATTTTTTATTTTAATTACACATATCTCTTTCAACACTCCAGCAATATTATCTATTTTATTTGTTTTTCATCAAAATATCTTTTCTTTTTCTTTTTCTTTTTCTTTTTCACCACCAAATCACCACACCTTTTCTCTTTTTCCCCATTTCCACCGAGAAATCACCACACCGATCAACAGATTTCTCTCCTTCACCACACTTAAGTGAGTTCCTTCTTTTCTTTTCTTTTCCATTTTACCTCTAAAGTTCAAAACCAGTCGATTCAAGTTCAATCTCAGAAGAGACCCAGTCAGTTTCAGATTCAATCGGGAGTGCTCAATCAATTGTGAGTTCAGGCTGAGATTTCTGATGGGCGGATATCGAGCGGTGGTGGTCGGCGAGAGTGGCCGGAGGTCAATAGATGGATGGCAGCCAGTGGACTCATTAGTATGTTGTTGTGTTGCAACTGGGTCTTCAAACAATGGAAGAGAGGAGAGGGAAAAGGAATAAATAGGAGTATTAAGATAATGGGTTGGTAGTGAACAGTAACTCAATAGATATGTTTTGTCGAGTTACTGTAACAAATATATATATATATATATGTAGGGGTTTATTTAGGCTGTTGTACAGTTGTAGGGATTAAATTGTGTTTTGGCTCAACAAAATAGAGTAAAGAGGATGTTTAAGCTGCTTGTACACGCCCTATAAGTGTCATTTTGAAAAGTTATTGGATAAAAGGAATTGATAATCGTGCTCCAAAAATTGATGCAGGCGCTCCAAACTACAATGGTTTTCCAAAACCACCCTTTTGCAAGTTCCAATTTTACTTCAGGCGCTCCAATTTTTTTTTGCTCTTCTCCTCTGCCTTCTACGTTAACGGAAGAAGAAAAAATGGACGCCCACCCAAACCCTAGCCGTCAAACGCCGCTTTCCGTTACCTTTCGTCGCCGGTAGCTGCTCCCCATCGTTGCCTTTCGCTTGCATCAGGTTATAAATTTTAGATCTCTTTGTTGCATAAGGTGTGACTATGCATTCCTTACAATCTATGATTTCCTTTACATGTGGCATGAAAATCATCTCTTTCATGTCGATGATTTGAGTTTCTTTACATATAACCGACCCATTTGTACTTGTGCTTTACAAATCATCTCTTTGTTGCTTTACATAAAACCGACTCATTTCTTTACATATCATCTCTTTGTTGCTCGCTCATTTGTACTTTCCATTGATTTTTGAAGGTCATCTTTGTACGAAAGTATGAAGATTTTGCTGCATCAATATTTTCCCTTGTGTGCTATTTATTTTGGAGAATTAATTCTGGCAATGTTTAGGTTTTTTTTTTTGGTGTAAAGTGGCGTGAAGCTAGAATATGGAGAATTATTAGTTTGGATCGTTAGTTATTTTGTTTGAAGCTGGTATTTAAACATTTGCATGAGTTGTCCATGATGAGGCTGGAAGATGGAGGTTCCTACTCTACTGTTGGTTGAAATTTTTTAGGATGTTCACGTGGAAAATCTGAGATGGAATAGATGGCACTCAAGAGTCCAGTAGATGACTGGAGCTTTTCATAGCGGTTTTGTAATTTGTTGATCCTTAGATGCTGTTTGAAGTTTGCAGTTAACGGAGAGAGGTTTTGTTTCATTTTTCCGTTAGGAGAGCCTTTAGTAAATTTTGGGGTGGAGTGCTTCCAGTAATTTTTAGATTTAAAAAAGGGTAATTTTGTAACTTCATTAAATTTTGGAATGCTTGCATCAAAAAATGGAGCCCCAAAATCAGCTTCCTAAAAGTTTATACAATCATTGTTTTGTCTTACTTTTGATTCTTGCAAAGTTAAGAGTAAAAGTGGAGAATAACTTTGAAAAATAGAGGTAAAAGTTGGGAAAGAATTGATGTAAAATGTGTAATTATGATGTCTTCTGAATAAATTAGAATTACTACGCAGTTAAAAATGTAGTAAATTGGAATTACTATGCAGTTAAAAATGTAGTAAATTGGAATTACTATGCAGTTAAAAATGGACGGTGAGAGTATTATTGAGCTCAATGTAAAGGTCAGAATTAGACAAACTTTCTTTACTGACATGACGCAAAAGAATTTGATTAACAATTAAATTTAACTATGATAACTACAACTCCGAATTACGCAAGAGGTGGGTCTTTAATTATCTTTATCCCATTAGTCGTAACTGATCACTAATTGCAAAAGAATCATATTTAACTATGATAACTACAACTCCGAATTAATCGTATTGACCAAAAACAGGAAAAATCAATCAAAATTTCCCTCAATCAAAATTTTACCCCCATAATATCTGTATCATCAGTCAGGAAATATTCGTCATCTAAATCTTCTCCCGATTTTTTCTTGACCAACCAACAAGAAACACGGTGAACGTCTCATTTACGCAAAATTACCCCTCATTTACGGTCGAAACAGAAGTAAAAGGAAGAAGTACGGTGAAAGATTATTATTGTGTACAAGTGGTGGTTAGCTCATGCGGTAGAGTTCTTGGATATCTCACACTGCATTTTGGGATCGAGTCTCATTCCCCCATGTAATAGATTAGGAACGACAAATGACAAAAAAAAAAAATAGAAGAAAGATTATTGTGTGCCAATGGAAAAGGCAAGAAGTCAAGCACATGTTTTTATATCTCTGGGATTTCTTGGGGGGAAGCAAAGAATGTGGGACATTTGAAAGCTCAGGAAAATTAACCTAATGATCAATTCTTATATCGGACCAGAGACTCCTTTGTAGGGGAATTGTATATGGGACTATTTCCCAGCTTCAAGTAGTAAGAAAGTAGGCTCTTACTAGTTTGAAATTGGTCTCCCAGATTAGTCGGCCCATTGAAACGGAGACCGAGTTATTTCAACATATCCAAAAGCTATAACAAAAAATGTGGTTCATCATTATTTGTAACACGAAAATGGAAGGGGGAATTTACATTGTTGCATTATTTTTCCCCTCAAACTCAAAGCAATCACAATGGCACACGAAATAAAGTACGTAAAAGTAAATTCCGGCTTCATGTTCGCAAAGTGGTGTATTTACCGCGAAATGGAAAATGTTTACTCAGAATTTACTAAAAATATCTGTTTTTAAAAGAGACAAACATCGTCCCATAGAAGATACCTGTCCTCGGAATCACCAAAATAGTAGGTATTATAAACCTAACCTATTCCTAACAGTTCACGAGTTCAATCCCACCACTATTTTTACACCCACATAGTGTCCACGAAAAGAGGTTAGAACGAAAGAAGGCATAAGACAAAGCAACAGAAGAGAAAGATGCAAACCCTGTTCAGAGACTTGTCGACCTGCATCTCCTGCCTCCTCAACCTCGGGCTTCCATTCCTCAAGAAAGGGTAAGCAGTACTCGAGTAAGGATAAGGGAACAAATTTGTGTCTGAGCTTCCAAACATCCTCGCAAATACAATCTCCCCAAACATCACCACCGTTGGAAAGATGCCGGTTGTAGTGGGCCGAAATATAACAATCAGATGGGTCACAACTTGGCTCAGATCAATGGCTCAGGCCCCGAACAAGGCGAAGCCTAATCCTAAGCTTAAATGGGCTGAGTCGATATCCGAGACTGTATCGAGACGGCACCGACCGAGCCGAGTCAATATGACTGTACCGAGACGGTGTCAACCGAGCCAATATGACCCTACCGAGACGGTTCCAACCGAGACGAGTCAATATGACCGTACCAAGACGATGCCAACCGAGCCAATATGACCCTACCGAGACAGTTCCAACCAAGCGGAACCAATATGACCCTGCCGAGATGGTGTCAACCAAGCCAATATGACCGTATCGATATAGTGTCAACCGAGCCCAATATAACCGTACCGAGTCGGTACGAATAGAATCACAAAGAGAATGAACCAACGTCTTGGCCGAGACGAGTTTGATCCGGACGATTCATCCGAGTTGGGTAAACCCGAAACGACTCGCCGAGACGAGATTGAACCGGACGAGTCATCCGAGCCGGGTAAACCCGAAATGACTCGCAGATACAAGATTGATCCGGAAGATTCATCCGAGCCGGGTAAGCCCGAAATGACTCACCGATACAAGATTGATCCGGACGAGTCACCCGAGCCGAATAAACCCGAAGTGACTTAAGGGAAATGCGGAAGGCAGTTCATCCGACACGTCATGGATGATGTCATTTGAGGCGGTTACCGTAGCGAGACGTCATCCGAGCCAAATTACTGATTTGCAACTAAGCTTGGAGCCCAAGTCAGGAGAGCCAGTATAAAGGAAGAAAGGAGAACCTTAAAAGGTACACAACACATTACAAATCAATTCTCTCTACTTCATTTGGTACTTCTCTCTCTAAGTCTTCTTACTAGACCGTCGGAGTACCTTCCCTAGCCAACTTCCGGCCAGGTTGGGTGCTAACAGCGGGTTCTTCTTATGCAGAGGTACCAAGAGAGACAGATCTCACTGCTACGGTGGAAAAGAGTCAACTCAGAAGGGTCATCTGAATTTTGGACACCACAATTGGCGACTCCGCTGGGGACCTCAACCCAGAATCCGGTGTTCAACCTCTATATCTCCCTCATTCCCTCTCTTTTTCACCTTTTCCTAGCCTTTTCGTTAAGAATCCATGGGAGGAGAACTAAATCCGACTGATCTAAGGGTCTTTCAAATTCCAAAGACCCAAAACCACCATGTGTAAGGTGGGATGTGTAGTTGTGTATAGTTGTAGAATATAGGAGAGAGAGAGAGAGAGCAACCTTTTTTTCGTGGGGCAAGTGGTGTTAACTGTTGTGGTTAAAATAGAGAGAGAGAGAGAGAGAGAGAGAGAAAAGTAATTATGTCTGGGAATATGAAACAAAAGTAATTACCCAAATTCTCAATGACAATGACAACACAACACATGAAGTTGAAAGGGTATAAAAACAACAGATATATATAGGTCGAGTGAGTTGGGTTAATCAGTTTGGCCAAAGCCTCACCCGACACCCGACCCGAAAATCAATTTTTTTGAGACACCTCAACTCGTAACCGACGGACTACTGGGTTCCAAACAGCCCGAATACTTTTGGGTCGGATCGGGTCGAGTCGAGCGGGTTGGGCAGGTTCATGCTCACCCCTAATTATGATGTTTTATCATAAGAGAAAACAATCATGATAAATTTATCATGTAAGTGTAGACACCCCGATTTTGACCCGAGAAACTTATCAAGCATCCCCGATGACGAAAATGCCCGATAAGAGCACGCGAGGCTTGATTGTGAACTTGGAAACCCCACCAAAACCTCTTCAAAATAAACCCAAGCCTACACCACCTTCTAGTACATTCAAAACCCTCTTTTTTGATATATAATATGTCTCGATCCGTTTTGAAATAAGGGAGATATGCACGTTTTACCAAAACGATTCATTCTTCCGACCTTCTGAGGATAAAATGGTCACATATTTTGATGTACAAATCATCTTGGGTTCAAACCACTTGGGTTAGAAATTAGACTTGACAAGCTTTCCAACGCTTCAAACCATGCACAAAACGGAGTTCGGTAGCACTCGGAATGGCCCTGCAAAGTTTAGATTATTGTGCAGTCTCCCAATCCAGGCGCCTGGATTACCCTAATCCAGGCGCCCAGACCCAATCCAGGCGCCTGGATTCCCCAATTCTAGGCGACTGGAATCACTTCCAGTAAACAATTTGCTGCTGGTTTTTGATGAAACCATGGGCTTCTTCTCTACATCGTCTCACGTTTTTTTCACTCAAATCTCCCTCCAACAGACTCTGGCTCCCCATTTTGAGTTCAAACATCATTTTCCCTCTCAAACCCTCCCAAAACTCTCTCATTCTCTCCCTATATATACCCCCCTCCCACTCCATTCTAAAGGATCAGCTCTCACCTCTCTCCCTTACTGTTATTCTGCCCAAATATTTCCAGAAACTCATCCCCAACTGATCCCTCTCAATTCCATCCATTTTCAACCATCAAAACTCAATTTTCCTCCATCCTAACTCCACAAACTCACTTGATTCTACCCATTTTTCATCATCCACAATCAAAACCCCCAATCAAACCACCTATAATCAGTTTGATACACTTCCAATAATCAAAATCCAGTCCACTCAACTTCCAAAAATCATCCCAAATAACTCTCCAAAGTTCACAAATCAAGGTTTCAAGGTAGTTTACCTACCAAGTTGTGTTCAAATGGCCCTGAGGGGGACTCAACCAAGTTCTTACTAGTCTTTCTATGCTAGTGGAGTACTTGGAAGATGTTTGAAACATGTAAGGAAGAAAATCATTTTTAGCATTCAAGCATTTCTATGACATTCAAGCTCATTGTTAGCATATTCATTATGCCAAAGATTAAGATCATTTTACTTTCTTTCTTTCTATTTTATGGTCATAAACTTGTTCAATAGTTCATTATATGCATAGAAGATCATGGTACTTGCTAAGAATCAGTTTGACATGTTTCATTGCACCCATAAAGCATCTAAAATCAAGCCTCTTTTAAGTTCATATCATGCATTTGAGTTGAGGTTGAGGTTCATGCCTGCTACTGTGTTGTTAAACATCACTTAGAGTGTGTGTGAATCAGTTAAAAGCATTGCATTTGGTTGCTTACTGTAAAAAATGGAGTTTTAAGTTTGCTGTCTGGTGGGCCATCCAGGCGCCTGGATTGCCCAATTCCAGGCGCCTGTATTCAATCCAGGCGCCTGGATCTGCCTAATCCAGGTGCCCAGATGGCAATCCAGGTGTGATTTGCACGATGTTTGTGGTTGAGTTTTGACATCTTTCAGTACAATCCAAGCATGTTTTAGTCAAATTTCAGTACCTTATGCATATAGAACATCCTCACATGACACAAGCACAAGCATCCACACATATTTCATTAATCTTCTCAATGCATTTATGTGTTTTCGCATGAATTCGTAGTCAAAGTCCATTCGAATGATATTCTTCAAAATCCCTTAAAACATTGAGTAGAGACCGGTGGTTTCACCGGGCGCGAGGGGTGCTTTAAATTCCTTCCCCTCACGTAACCTAGCTCCCGGACCCGAGAAATCTCATTTTGCGAGGCCAGTAGTAAATTTTCCATTCAAAGGGCAAAAGAGTCATTTTTCAAATGGTTTCTCGGGTATGGTCCTCAAACCTGGGTGGCGACTCCATTCAATCAATCAAAACCGTTTTCCAAATAACAATCGATTTTCGTGGACATCTCCCGCGGGGTGTTCACAGTAAGTTTAAAAATCTATAAATAAAAATGATAAATTTATTGATGTATGCAATAACTTTACCATTAACGAAAACAAACATAATACATTTATTATATAAGCTATCAAAATGTTAAAAAAAATTACTCTACAACTATTATGGTAAAAATCTCCTTCGTCCCAAATTGCTTGCCTCTTTTGGAGAAGCATTTATCAAACAAACTATAATTGCATCAAATTCAAATTGTGAGGCATAACTTCTAGACATTGCCATGTGTTCTATATCTATTTTTTACACAATGATGACTACTTTTTAGGGACAATTTTGAAAAACTAAAAGTTTTTTAGTTCGAATTTTTTAGAGTGACTAATATTTTAGGACATCCAAAAAATGACAGGAGGACCAACAATTTGGGATAGAGGAAATTTTACACAAAAATTATAAGAATATAGATATCAACTATGGTTATTGTAAAATTAATCATGATTACTGTAAACGTGAATTTATATTTTACACAAAAATTATAAGAATATAGCTGATATCAACTATGGTTATTGTAAAATTAATCATGATTACTGTAAACGTGAATTTTTTATTAATATAATTTGAAAGTTTAAAGTGGAAATTATGACAAATTTTATCAATTTACCGGAATTGAGCTGAGCTCGATTAGTATTTAAGAACTTGAGCTCAACTACTATAAATGAAATGAGCGCATGTACATATAATATACTTACGAGTTTAGTGTGTTGGAAACTCGGTTTCAAAACTACTGGAAAAACACGTAAACAAAAAAATAAAGAATAAACAAAAAGCGTACCGGGCCAACTTCAGTACACCGGAAGTTGGCAAAAGACGTTTCGAGTCGAGGCGAGTATTTTGATACTCTTTCCTTAAGGCAAATTCGCCCTCCACTACGGTGCTGATGGAAGACTTGGGCGTTTGCCTCCTACCCGACTTTCACCGGTCGGAAGCAGCACTGCAATCTAATCGGTTGGCGAACCAGGAAATTACGCAGAACTCTCAGGATGTTTGACGCAGTAAGTGCAGAATAAAATGCAATGTAAAACATAAAATGCATGAGAGGAGGGTCCTATTTATAGATAAATAGGCACCCGATCGGAAAGGTACGAAACGGAAAGACACGGTTGTTCGGAACGGACGCAACTCGTCGGAAGTAAATAGTCACTCTGTTTCAGTAGGAGAGGAAAATAAATTCTCACGCTGAAAATACAAACAAAGTGATGCAACTCTTGGTTTATAAGAGATGCAACTCTTGGTTTATTAGCCTCTAATTCAAGATAAATTCAAAGGGATTAATAACTAATTAAAAGATATTTTCACCCACTCAAAATATTAATTATTTATCTAATGATATAAATTGGAGACAATTTCCATTCACTTAAAATATGATTACAAAACCATATTTTTCCAACAATCCCCACATGAATGAAATTGGCGAATAAAAATGAAGCAAAAGTACAGATGCAAATGTTCTGAGAGTTACAATAGGAAATCTCCCGCATGGGGTTAGGTAGCTTTTGACTTTGAACCTCGCCTTGTGAATAACTATCGGACTTACTAGCTAACCAGTGAACGCGATGTCTTCAACTGTTCAGCCGTTTGTGTAAGCCAAGACAATAGTCAACACACAGGATCATTCCAGACGTAATTTGGTTCTTACGGTTGTGCTCATTACGGCCCTGAGACACTCCTGGTCTTCATGAATGTTTTGTAGAGAATTCTGCCGGTGACATTCTCATAGAAGCGGCCCCTTCGACATTCACATAGGTGATTCTCAATAAGAGTATTCTGCTATACCCTACTTGGATTTCCAATGTTTAAGAATCATTAAAGGCATTACCTAACCTTTTACGCTGCAGGCATCACTGTTGCATCATAGGAATGGTAGAGACATAGTCTCCATAGTGATTCTCCTAAGTCTCATATAACTCGGTTGTCCCGTTGAATCTAGATCTTAGGATCTCCATTTAACTAGGTTGGGTTGCCGTTATAGAGGTTTTTAAGTTATGGGCTTTAGCTCCATTCCCCTCGATGATTATTTGTTCTCTAGTCAAAACTTGATTAGACGGATCCGTAATAAAAATTTGACATTTCATTCTTTAAGTGAGAACAAATGTTTAGCGGTACATGTCTATAATATTGAGACTTACCGTTTTGCGTGGTCCTCTATGCCTTTCCAACTACCGATGGCCATCGTATCATAAACCCTAGCATAGAATTGAACCACATTGGAACATCCTTTAAGAAATGGCATAGCCACTCTAATTACTAGCCTCTGTCTTACGTAACGAGTTGATCAGACTCTAACATAGACTTTGCTATACACACGTATGAGGATTTCCAATTACTGTTGCACGCCAATAGTGAAATAAATCCTTCTTTGAATTTTAAGTCACTAGATTAAATTAGGTAAATCCACCCTTTGGATTCTAAGTCACTAGAATAAATATCCGAATTGTAACACTATATTCTTCAAGTATAGTTGGATATCTTCTAATGTACAACACAAATTTTAATTTCGTGAAAAATTATAAGTATTACTTCTCCCACAATTCTGAGATTAATTTAGAATCAATCGAAATAATTTTTAAAAATGCGACATGTTACTACAAATGCCACAACTACCTCTTTATCTCTTTTGTCTCAAGAGATATTATCAAACCAACCCTATCGAGTAACTTACTCAATATCGAGTAAATCTTGTTAAAAAAAAATTCATGATTATAAACTCAATGCCGCATGCATTTGAAGTACCTTTCTAGATTCACTGGATACTCTCCAAAACACGAATTGACTATGCCATAGTAACTTTTATATAGCACAAAATTGTACTCATTTTAATAATGAATAATGCAACGTATGCTAACCCAATCTTCAATCCAATTCTAAAAGAAGATAAAAAGTCACTTTAAAGCACTAAGTACAATAAAATAAGAAAACTCAAGAATATATGCGGAAGATGTGAATCTTATTAATATCCGGAGAGGCCTGAACTAAGTCGATACATTCATTGTGTACAATTTATTGCACATTACAACCTAATTAACCAGAAAGACTCAGTTCTGATACACCATCAGAAAGACACTCCATTGCACCCAAATTAGCCTCTGTCGGTTTCTTGTTAGAGTTTCCTTTTCTTGCTTCGGCAATCAGCTGCTCGATGGTCTTGTTTGTCACACACAAAGCATCTCCCATCGAACCTAGCCTTTTTGCCCACACCTCCTCGCGAACCGAGGTCAAAACCTTTGCCTGAATTCTTCCTCTTGTTGCTCTTTTTCCTTTTGCTAGCCTTGCCTTTTTTTCTCAATCATGTTGGCCTTAGCTGCAAATTGATTCACAGTCCTCCTTTCCAAATTCAGAGTATTCTCTTCCATCCTCAGACGTAGAGTCAAATCTTCCATGGTCATCTCCTTGCGCTTATGTTTCATTTGCTTCTTGAAATCCTTCCAAAGAGGTGGCAGTTTCCAAATGATGGCAGCCACTTGGAATGATTCACTCAAAATCATCCCTTCAGTATGAATCTCATGAAGTAGAACCTGGAGTTCTTCGACCTGACCCAAAACAGACTTCAAGTCTACCATCTTGTAATCCAAGAACCTCCCCACAACAAACTTCTTCAGTCCAACGTCTTCAGCTACATACTTCTTCTCCAAGGTAAGCCATAGTTCCTTGGCAGTTTTAGTCGTACAGTACACGTTGTATAACGCGTTGTCCAAACCGTTGAGTATGTAGTTGCGGCAGAGAAAGTCCGAGTTCTTCCATTCATCATGGGCAATCCGAACCTGAGCATTCGTCTCATTCTCCGCCACAATGGGGGCATCTTCGGATAGAAACTTTTCCAGACGGAGAGTTATAAGGTAGAACAACATTTTAATTTGCCACCTTTTGAACTCCGTTCCATTGAACTTATCCGGTTTTTCAGCATGATTCATTGGCACCACAGCCGGAGCAGGAACCAGAGCAACAACAACAATAGGGGTAATGGGAGGAACGGGAGGAGTGGGAGTGTCATTTCCAATTTTTGAGATTTCGGTAGTCATTTCTATTTCACAAACAGAAAATTGACACGATAGTCAATAATGAAGTTTATTTAAAAATAAAAAATGACCAGACAGATTGGTAATCAAACAAAACATATCGGTCCAAAACCACTCACAAACTAATGTGTAGAGAATAGAATAAAACAGCACAAAGTAAAGAGAACTATATATCAGGCAAAACTTTGGGGTACAAAGATGAATTTTTTTTTTTTTTTTCCCGGATGAACCCAATGGTCATGTGGCTGCCTATATATATAGGCCTGCACTCACACCCTTTGAAAAAGGGTGTCCTGCAACCTCTTCCCAAAGGGTATAACCCTTTATAAGTGTTGCAACTTTACAAACAGATTTATGCCACCAATGCACCATTTCGGATGGAATAAAAGAAAGCCACGAGGCTGCCAATTATAGGCGTGCTACACACCTATAGAAGGAATGGGCTTTGTGATCCTTTTCCAAGAGTTGTAACTTTTCCTAACTAGTGTGAGCAAACGACACACTACTTCGGTTGACCACGATTCAGACTTGCACCCATTCGACCTTTTTTTTTTTAAATAAAAAAAAAGTTTGAAAAACTGGGTCCCAAAAACAGATTTATTTTATGCCCACTAGCAAACTGAAATTGAAGTTGATAAACATGATTTTAAATGAACTGCACTGGACCAAGTGAATAGATTTGCAAAATCAAAATATCACAGTATACTTGAACAGAAAGTTTGATATGCAAACCATCATATTACTAATAAAATCGCAAAAATCATGCTTAGTGATTAAGCCCGAATTAGAGGAGGTAGACAACCGGACATAGTTTAGACGAATAGGCAACAAGTATAAAACATTCAATTCTAAATTAATAAGGCCCAACAGCCACATCCCTTCGTTTAAACTCAATAATCACATCCATTCGTTTAAACCAAACCAAGGGCCACGTCTTCTACCAAGGCCACATCCCAAAATTAACCCAAAAAATTCCAGTAAGTCCTTGGACAAAGGAATAAAAAAACAAATAACAAACCCACTGTTGTCACCGAGTCCGAAAAACAATGTCCAAAAAATAAACCGAGTTCGGTAAAGAGAAGTAAATAAATCTAAACCCAACTAACTCACTGATATAAAGATCAAGTAATGTACCGACACAGCATAAATATGGGAAACCAATAGTTTAAAAAGAAGTGCTAACGTGTTGTTAAGTATCAAAATGGAGTACTAATTTGACCACCACAACAATTAGGAAAAGCCTTAGACTAATTGAAAACACGCACTGAATGGAGAATAAAATTACGGTTTGTAGGAATTAAAAGCCATAAAAATGGAACCAGAACGAAAATTTTCCAGAAGATAAAACCGAGTTTATAAAAATGAATTTGCCTTAAGATTGTTGGAAACTCGGTTTCAAAACTACTGGAAAAACACGTAAACAAAAATAAAGAATAAACAGAAAGCGTACCGGGCCAACTTCAGTACACCGGAAATTGACAAAAGACGTTTCGAGTCGAGGCGAGTATTTTGATACTCTTTCTTTAAGGCAAATTCGCCCTCCACTACGGTGCTGATGGAAGACTTGGGCGTTTGCCTCCCAGGAATACCCGACTTTCACCGGTCGGAAGCAGCACTGCAATCTGATCAGTTGGCGAACCAGGAAATTACGCAGAACTCTCAGGATGTTTGACGCAGTAAGTGCAGAATAAAATGCAATGTAAAACATAAAATGCATGAGAGGAGGAGGGTCCTATTTATAGATAAATAGGCACCCGATCGGAAAGGTACGAAACGGAAAGACACGGTTGTTCGGAACGGACGCAACTCGTCGGAAGTGAACAGTCACTCTGTTTCGGTAGGAGAGGAAAATAAATTCTCACGCTGAAAATACAAACAAAGTGATGCAACTCTTGGTTTATAAGAGATGCAACTCTTGGTTTATTAGCCTCCAATTTTAGATAAATTCAAAGGGATTAATAACTAATTAAAAGATATTTTCACCTTCTCAAAATATTAATTATTTATCCAATGATATAAGTTGGAGACAATTTTCATTCACTTAAAATATGATTACAAAACCATATTTTTCCAACATAGTGTTGATTTTTTGGCTCAAATCCACAACCACAAACATCCAACCACCTCCATTATTTTAACCTCCCCTCGGCACAGAGGCCCAGAAAGTTTGGGCACAGAGGATCTCGCACCCTAAGGTAGAGAGTTTTTTTGTAATATTATTTCGTACGACATTGGTACGTACGTAGGACCCCAAACAACACTTGATCGATAATCCCCAAAGCCAAGTTGGTCCTTTTCTATGAATAACGTCAAGTCACCGACACAAAGGGATGTGGGGTGCGGCAATGTATAACAGTGTTGCTCGGACCTTGGTAACCTATATTTTCTGACTGTATTTTTTATGGAAACGAAACAGCTAAAGAACCGGCAGAGCCAGTTCAAGGGTAAAGTCCAAGAAGCGGCAGAGCCAATTCAAAAAAAAAAAAAGGGCAAAGTCCAAGAAGCTTGGGCTTCAGGCCTACAAAAAATGTTTTAAATGGGGGTCTCCAATTTTTTAGAACTCCTATATGTATTTATTCGGTCCAGATAGAGTTTGTTTAAGTTCTCTATACATAAATGATGAATTTTAAAGTATTTTAATGGTGGTTTATTTTTTGATAACTATATGTTTGAGTCAGTTTGACCAACCTTTGTATGCAAAGTATATAGAGGGACTCATTTAATGAGTTTGCTTTTGACTCCCGAAATCTTTGAGCCGGCTCTGAGAACTGGATGTACGTAGATGATTTTTTTCACAAAACTGTAAGTTAAATGGTCACCGATCAAATCGTTACCCATGTCCAATCAACTTGAATTTATACATGAACTACCTACTCGACGAGACGAACAAAATGAACGGTTCGGATCAAACACGGACCCCCCGAGTGAGCCTCGTAACCGCCGCACAGCACGCACCCCGCTCCCAACACAAATTCAATCCCCAAAAAAACACAATTTAAATTCCCGCGTACTATGATTCCTTTCTATCATATCCCAGAACCTATGCTTACGCGTTGCGTTACAATTATTATAATGTGCACCTGAAATTATGACCCTTGGTTAAATCCCAGAATAGTGGGTATCTATTGCTCAGACCACATATTTTCTGGAACCACGATTCTCAAAAGGGAAAGGTTCTGAAATTTCACCTTTAAGCTTTCAACGATTCTTTAATTTCCTCGAATTTTGATAAAAATAGCCTTCACCAGATATTGAAAAAGAGAATTTATTCTTCGCATAATTAGTACATTGTGTGACAAGCCATACTTATATTACTATTTGATCTGTATAAAAGGAGGTCGAACCCTTAGTCTTAGATAGCAACCAACGCGTTTACCGAGAAACAAAAAAGGATAGTAACCAACGCCAGGACTGCGTTTTTTTGCCACCATTTGAAGCACCATGGAGAGAATCGTGTTCAACAAAACAAGGATGTCAATGCTAATAAGGTAACGTATTATTGGGGTCTAAAATTATTGGTAATGATTTCTATAGACTTTTGCTATTTATTTTTGTATATTTTGACGAGATTAATTTGTTATTTCTTTTGCAAAAATGATAATGAACATTGCAGTGCTCCAAAGGCAAGCGAAAATATGGGCAACCACCAATTGTTGCAAGGGTAAAACACAAAACTTAGCTAAAAAGGACAATGTCACAAATCTAAGAGGCTAGGCAATACATAAAACTGTTATAGCTCGTGCTCGCATAATGTGTTCAAACAATAAGTTCAATCATATAAAACAAACAAATATGTAGTTGATTTGATTTCATACAGAAAAAAAGTTGTCATTTTTTTTTTTTTTGATCGGAAAAATAAAGTTGTCGTTCTTAGAGTTGAGAAAAGAAAGAGAAAATATTTAAGAAGGCAAAAGGTAGAGAAAGTTGCAAGAACAAATTTACTATTGCTCATCTCTCCTCTTTTGGTGAGGGTAAACAAATTTTTTCTCCCCTTTTCATGCTTCTTATCTCTTTCCACTATCAACCAAATAGAAAAAGGAAATTTTTAAAATTTTCTCCTCTTTTTTGCTTTCCTTTGCACAAGTTCCTAACACATACAATCTTTTCTCTCTCTTTTTGATTCCTCAAGTGTTTTAGTTAATTTGTAGGTAATAAAAGGGTAATCATTGGATTTGGCTGGGCCGGCCCAGTTTGCGAAGTTGCTACCCAAGTCCACCTGTAGGCGAGGCCTGGGGGGTGTTTCTCTTTCTGGTGGGCTGGGCTGGCTGGCTGGCTTTGTCTCAAATGTTGAAGCCCTATGGGCGGGGCTGGTGGGCCAAGAGGGGCGGGTGGGCTAAGCTTTTTTTTTTCTTTCTAATTAATCAGAATTCAAATGGACGTGCATTTGTGAATAGTAATGGTCAAAATGGCCCCCAAAAAAAAAATCCAATCGTTGGACGTACCAACAGTAGATAAATGATTTTGAACCAGCAAAGTCCCCTTTATACGCAAGTGGTGGCTAACTCATGCGGTAGAGCTCTTGGATGCCCAGACTGCATCTCGGGATCGAGTCACATTGATTTTTTTTGTCAATTGAAACATGAGAAAAATAGTATTGTAACTACTCAATATATATGTATATATATAAGTGGCATGGCCATCAAGTCACGCGACTTTCAAACAAATGCTCCCTTCGTCCCAATTTAATAGTCACTCATTGAAAATGCATGATTCAATATATAGAGATAACAAAACGATGTACTTACATGAAGCAAAACTTAATTTTTATGATATCTTGGATGTGAAAATAGATATAACCGTAAAAATTGTACATCTAGCTAAGCTAATTATACAATCACAATTTTTTTTTTCCTTTAATCTTATTAGACGAGTGTAAGATAGAAAAATAAAAATAATTTTCAGTAGAATAATATATTCCTCAATACATTTGTTATGCATTTCTTTTTTAGGCTCAGTAATTGGGGAGACTTGCGGCCTGGGTTTCAATCTCTAATCCCAACCCAATCCCATACCGGGCCTTTTTGGGACTGGGCTAGCCCACCCACTTAATGGACTTGGACAGGCAAGCTTTGTGCGGGTGTTAAGGCCTACGGGCCGAATGATCCAAGCATATTTGTTCGGAATGCTTCTTAAAAGAAGTTTTTTCGGAGTTGAAAGTTCAAATTTGAATTTCAGACATTGACCCAGGTCCCACTGAGGGCCCTCCTCTCTGTACCTCTGCCACTTTCCCAAATAACCCAAGTACACGTGTTTACAATTGAGTCAAAAGAAAAAAAAAAGTACCGCGTGTCATCTGCATCTCTCTCTCTCTCTGCTGTATATAAATAGTTTTGACTTTCAAAACTAGTGGGCCCCTCTCTTACACCTAACTCCATTTGACGAGGGAAACAAATTCCTACTCAAAACAAAAACAATTTGTGAAGAAGCATTCCGAAATCTCCTTTAGAAGGACTCGAGCTTTGTAAGACTAGTTTTATATTATAAGCAAGGACAGCTTCGACGTAATTTGATCTATCTTTTCTTTTAACTCATATGTAATTCAATGGTATTATATCTTTCTTCTTTTCATCGTGAAATAATTGAAATGACTACAAAACATAGCCTAATTTTACGAATCGAGTAAATTTAATGTTCTTGTGAATTTGGTTTGTCGACTTTTCTTTTTCATGTTATTTTTTATGTTTGTATCATCAAAATCCTGTGTTAGGATTTGCAACTTTCTAACTACGCGCTCCTCCCTCCCTCTCTCCCTCCCTCCCTCCCTCTCTCTGTTGTTCGATCCGATATTAACGGTCGGGATCGTCTTACACTTTAAAAAACACTTTTATATTTACTTTAACTCAATTTATCCGGACCATTGATCTCGGATCGGATGGCCGAGAGAGCTCACTACAGAGCCCCCGGTTCAGGCACGCACCTACATAAATGTTCCTATTCACAAAACACTAATCTACATCTAACTAAAAATGGAAACCCTAACATTGGTAATACGGAGGAGTTTGGTACATGCAGGAGACCAAAGCAAGTTGAACGATGCATGAGCAAGCTAGCCAAGAAAGATCTAACGACAAATAAACTCAAGGCGTACTCGATCATGAAGGGTGAGAAGAGAGGTGATCCATCGAGCTGGGTCCCGCATCCTAAGACTGGAATATACTTCCCAGCGGGCCATGAATGGGTCATGGACGATGTTCCAGATGGCGCAGCCTCATTTGTTGAGAGTTATTGGCTAAGGAACACTGATGGAGTTGAGAAACCAGAAGATGATGCTAGTTTCCATAGAAGTGTCTGAGTCTTCTGAAAATGTAATATACAAGTCAGTGTGGTTTTCCTCTGCACTTTACTTCGTGTTTTGTAATAAGAGGCACGGCCCTAGCACATGGCCATTCAGGTCATTATGTAGGAGCCCAAAAATTAATAACAAGGCATTAAAAAATTATCTTAATTAATTCTGCTAGATCTATATAGTAATCAACATTCTGTACAGAAACGGGAAACATATATGGAATCGATAGTGCGATGGACAAACATTAAATATATATATATATATATATATATATATATATATATATAGGGAGCACTTCTAGTTCGGACTCCGGACTTCCGGACCTCCGTGATCCGAGCATTTTTTTGACGATCCTATCCGTCCAATGTGTTCAGAAGGTGTTTTCAAGGGTCCACGCGGGAAATCTTCAAAAACAAATACCGGGAAGGGCTTGATCCAGTTTTTGCGAAAACTGCTTGGATCAAGCCCTTCCCGGTATTTGTTTTTGAAGATTTCCCACGTGGACCCTTGAAAACACCTTCTGAACACATTGGACGGCTCGGATTTTCCAAAAATAATTTTCAAAACAAAAAAAATTATTATTTTCTTATTTTCGGGAGGTTTGGACTAGAAGTTTTACCTATATGATTAGCTTTAACATTGTTCACGATGAATTTTCACATTTTAAGTCAAACAAGGATAAACTGAGACATTAATCCACTAATATCTTTTAAAGAAATGGTCGTGAATAGGTGGGGCATGAACGAGTTTTTTTTATTTTATTTTATTTTATTTTATTTTATTTTATTGCTGGTTCCAAAATTTTCCACTGTTTATATTGAGTCTCGTGGGTGTTTCAATTGGTGATGAAATTTTTTATTTAGAATGGAAACTGTGGAGTGTGATATCCGGTCAATACTCAACCGTTTAGGATGATTATTGTGTCTAAAGAGAAGGTCTCGAAGTGCTCTACAACTTAAGGATTCTAAACTCAAAATCGAATTATGAAGGTAGCTGAACTGCCTAAAAATTCAAGATAATACAATCAAAACTTGACCGATTTGAGTGATTCTTGTGCCATGATTGGAAGTCTCGATGCCCTCTACAACTTTCAATAAGAAACCAAAGCCTAAATACTACTCTAAATAGGAAATGACCATAAAAAGGGGTACGTGATAGCGTCAAAATGTGGAAATGGTGGTGATCTTCTTCTTCTTCTCCTTCTCCTTCTTCTTCTTCTTCTTCTTCTTCTTCTTCTTCTCTCTCTCTCTCTCTCTCTCTCTCTCTCTCTCCAATGGGAAAATTAAGGGAAGGGGTGTGTAGGTGATTTAATAATGAATAGAAGAGTGGGTGAGGTGGTTGGAGATAAGGTGATGAGAGGTGTTGAGTGATGGATTGATGGAAAGATGGTAGGTGATGGGATGTAAGAGGATGGAAGAGATAAGGTGGATGGATTAATGAGAGAGGACAGAGGTCATGGGGATAAGGGATAAGGTGGTGGTGATGTTTGATAAAGCCATAGAAGTGTTGGGAGGAAGATGATGGATAGAGGAGTAGTAGATAAGGTGGAGAGAGAATAATAATTAAGGTTAGAGTTATTAAGAAGATTAAGTTCATGTTACTTGCGCATAATAAGCAAGTTGATATTAGGGGGTGTTCCACTAACAAAAAACTATTTTTTCCAAACACCGAGACAGATCATTATCTTACAACACATCAAATAAAAAACCGTGAAAAATCAGTTTTTTCCAAAAACTGGGTTAGTGGAACACCCTTTAAGTTCATGTTACCTTCAAGTTTTTATATATCAACTTAACGAGAAATTAAACGATTATTTGTACTAACCTCATGTCAATTATTCGAGTCCAACTCAAATTCGTCCCGTTTAATCTACATGGAATCGACGATTTCATGTCGTCGTCATATCAAAGAGTAAGTAGGCCAAACCTGCTAACATGTTGGACATTTAAAAAAATAGAGTTTAGGTTTTTTGGGTTTTTACAAAAAAATATTCATTATTTCTTAGAAAGCTTGTTTTGGGAATTTTGTCCCACTTTGAAGAGGTAACGATTACGATGGTTAAGGATTTGGATCGAGTGCATGTCTAAACAGATGAAGTGGTGTGTGCAATCGACACACCTGTTTGGAACGACACATCTGTTCGGAAATTGCAACCTTTCATAATGGTTACATCTCCCGGGAAAAGGTGGCATCCCTTTCCCTTTGGAAAAGGTGTGTACACGTCTATAAATAGGCTGTCCCATGCCTATTTGTTGGATAAAGGAAAAACCATTTTTGCACTCAAAAAAATTGCACGTTAGTTCTCTCCGTCAAAAAAGCTTTCGGTTCATTATTTTACTAGTGATCAGATTCTGCAGATTTGATCACTAGTGTCTTGGTTCATTTGTTCATACTACCGAGTATCCTGTTCTACTTTCGGAAGTGCAAACGCAGGTAGAATAATTGTAGATCAAGGTTCATTGTATCCTGGAGGTAAATTTGCTAAACCCGTTGCACATATTTACTATTTAGTGGGAACAAATATTGTCTTTATGAAAGTGACTCAGTAACGCGACTTGAAGCGGTTTAATTTTTTAGATTCAAAGCGAAATTCCAGATTCATATTGAAGGTGCCAACAATTTGCCAACATAACATCAAACTGAATTTGAGTTGTGTCAATAGTACTAGTATTTCATAGCCAAAGCGTACTAGTATTTCATAACCAAAGTTCTCACTCCTGGTCCAAAGTTAGGTTAATGAAAAAGGTGAGTGCAATTTTGTTTCGATTGGTGTCATTAGTGGTATAATCGCAAACTAAAGGGTTTGGGTTAGGCAATTTTTTACCCTGATGGTCCTGTTGTAACAACCTTTTACGCGGAGTGGACAGTCAAGTCATTCAGTCATCTTCCTTCTACGCGGTATTCCCCCGCCTCTTTCTCCTCCTCATCCTCTCACCACTCGCCACCGCCCTCTCTCTCTCTCTCTCTCTAAACCTCTTCGATTACCCAATACATACAGACCACCACCGCCACCACAGATATACACCATCGATACATACACAAAAACATATTACCAGTACACAGAGAGAATAAGGAAAGAATAATCAAATATGTTGCGATCGTGTTACAGGCCGATAGAAAGATGTCTAGGGCGAAGGAACGGTGACGGACTTCTGTGGGACATGGACTTGAAGCCTCACGCCTCCGGTGACTTCTCGATCGCCGTCGTTCAGGCCAATTCCAGCCTCGAAGATCAAAGTCAAGTCTTAACCTCGCCGTCTGGCACATACGTCGGCGTCTACGACGGCCACGGCGGACCTGAAGCCTCTCGCTTCGTTAACAGACATCTATTCCCTTTTCTCCACAGTAATCTCTCTCTTTGTCTCTAAACCCTTATATATATTCCTTTCTCTCAATAGTCATTGTTTGACTTTCCATCGGTGTGTTTGATTATGTTCTTTCTTTGATTGTATACATGAGATCTACAAATGATTAAAAACTTGAAATTTTAGAGAAAATTTACATGTTTAGGAATTTTTTTTGCACAAGGTATTTGCAGGCAGGGGCCAAATCGTATAAGATTATTCTGGATTAAGCTGAGAAACTATTTTAATATGTGTCCGCGCCTGAATTTGGTCAGAGATGTGTAATTTGCACATGCTCAATTCTGTCATTATTGGACTCCAATGTTATTTCCAACTCTCAAGTAGTGCAAAATTTTGCTCATCTATAGTATTCGGTTTGCTGGAATGATTGTAGATAGACATTAGCCTCCCAATGGAATGAGCATTACACTAAATTGGTTGATGATGGTTCCATTTGAATTGTAAATTTTATCATTTTCACGTCAGAATGAATTTTCAAAGCGATCATTCCTTATGTACATTCTATCATTTAAATTTGGAATATAAATTGTGTTCCATTCCAGCTTGATTCCAGTCAACCAAAACACCTAGCGTTGGACGTTACTCACTTTGTGTGTGTGCAACAGGGTATTTTGCATCTTGTTAATGATCGTTTTGCAATTCCTGCAGAATTTATGGCGGAGCATGGGGGATTATCAGTGGATGTGATTAAAAAGGCATTTAGTGCCACAGAGGAGGAGTTTCTTCATTTGGTGAAGCGATCTTTACCGGTCCAGCCGCATATTGCTTCAGTTGGGTCATGTTGTCTAGTCGGTGCCATTTCACATGATGCATTATACGTGGCGAATCTCGGAGACTCCAGAGCAGTTCTTGGTCGGACTGTTTCCCAAGGGCAGAAGAGGAAAGTGGTGGCAGAACGTTTGTCCAAGGATCACAACGTTTCTTGCGAGGAGGTGAGGAAGGAGGTCAAGGCTCTTCATCCTGATGATTCTACTGTAGTACTAAATTGTCGTGGAGTTTGGAGAATCAAGGGCATAATTCAGGTACCTGGAACTGCTTGTCTGCTTCATAATTTATAATTTTGGTGATTGGTTAGAGTAACTATTGTTTGCTTAAATTTTATGTTGTTTTCAAGAAATTTTCAGTGGAACCATGTCTCAACTGGAGTGTTCTTTTATTGACGGTGTATGAACATTAAGGCTTGGTTATTGCTCTGGGACACATTGTCATCAATCATGATTCATGTCTTTTATGTAGATTTGGTGCATCTTTTTGGCCACTTTGTGAAATTCTGGTCATTGCTGCATATTAACTGTCTTAGAGGAGTTTGTTTGTATTTTAATTTTTTTCCCCCCCTATCTTGTTGGCTGTTGCTTAAGTAGCACGGACACGGACATTTGGACTCGGCAATTTTTTAAAAATAGACACGGACAAGGCGGGGGACATAGCAATACGTCCACCGTGTCCGACATGTCAATACGTCGACCTCTAGGAGTGTCGGTGCTTCATAGCTTGTTGCCAGTCCATTGTTGTTGTATTGTCTTATCATCCTCGGCCATGCTAAATGTTCTTCCAAGTCATGCATGTCATGTGGGATTTCAGGCAAAAGTAGGTGTTTCTGTTAATATCTTCTCTGTTGTTGAACCATAAAATCTAACATTTCGCCACTAGTTATCAACACAATAGATGCATCAGTCAATGGGGGAATATAAGGATTTCGTAAAATGTTATTCTGAAGGGTTGGTGGTTTGCTGACAGGAGACGCAGAGTACTAAGCGAGAAAATTTGTGGTGAACATTGCATGGTTGTCAAAAAATGTACGATTCCCGATTCGATTGGCAATTCACGCAAAAACGATATGAATCTATAGGTGAATCAAGGCTTATATATCGGTGGTGAATCATACAATTCATGATTCGATTCGTTTCAATTCACAGTTCACGGAAAAACAATACAAATCTATAGGTGAACCAAGGTTTTATCACAATTGTTGCATTTGACAATATGAAACAACTTTTGTTTTGTTTGAATTTCTCTTATAGAAAAGCAATAATATAAGATCATATATATTTTCAAGGAACGAAAAACCTTATTCCCATGCAAATTTTTTTTGGGGGGGTAAATTCCCATGCAAAATTTGTTAGTAATCATTTGTTGATCGGTATTTATTTTGAACCGGGGCAAGGCTCAGAGCCTCGGACCAACCCACGTAATGTTGCAAAATAAGCAAGTTTCATACCTATTAGGCTAACTTTTAGAGCATCTAGGCTAAGCTTTCAATTTTATAATGAACCTATGACATTTACATGTGCATATCCATTCTATTATAATATTTGTTTTCCTATTATGTATAAGTGTCTTTCCTATTTCCTATTAGACCTTGTGATCATCAATCAATAAAAGAAGCACTCAAATATTGATTTAAGCTTAAATTGTTTTGTTTTACTATGTATGTTTATTACAATTCACAATTCGATTTGATTCGATTCATGATTCAGTAAAGGGTCACTATTCTCGATTCGTTTTGTGATTTGACAACCTTAGTGAGCAGCTGAAAGTTCACAGTTTGCCCTCTCCTTGCAATGCTAGTTCCCCTTGTTTATCCTCTCCCATGGTGCATCGTCCTTATTAGATTGTTAACCACCAACTCATCTAAAAGCTTAAGCTGTTAGAGAAAGAAGCTACTTAATTATTTATATTCTCAACACACCCCCTCACGTGTAACCAAGCTCTCCTCCATAAGCGGGCTAAACACGTGTAAATTAATCATTAGGTTGGCGGTGAGGTTTGAATACAAGATCTATTGCCTGAATCTGATTCAACTGCTGCGAGTACCCTTCTACCGTAAGCGAATCAACACCCAACAAGTTAGCAAGTTGTAAGGCGTTCTTACATGCCATGGCCAATCAGCACAACTTGGTTTGAATCTCGCTGTAATTTCTCGAATCTTGTTGAATTGGGTTGAAGTTTATTTGGTTGTCGAGCAAACATCAATGCTGCTGTCATAAAAAAAAGGTAGATATAAATGTCATGGGATGCATTGATAGATTGATATTAAGAGAGAGAAATGGAGAGGACAGGTAGATTAAACCTTAGACTTAGTTATTGCTGTCATGTTTTGTAACCGATGTTTTGGGTTTCGAAATGGTTAAATAAGGACTTGAACAAGCTTATAAGTCGTAAGAGACTCAGAATACGCAGACATGGTAGAATCGAGTCCTATGGCTAGCCGATTGGTTTTGAGTTGGATGGTTTACATTGTATCAGAGCAAGGCTTTCGAAGGGTTTTGGACAAAACTCTCTTGGTTATTGCCCCGTTGTTTGTGCCATAAGTGTACCATATTTCGTTATGATGCCAATGTTGTGGATCCGTTTTTTACCTCTTCACGTGTGGTTCAGGGTTTGCACGCACGGGAGAGTGTCAGAGCTTGTCCCACGTTGGTTAATTAATACCTCCAAAACTAGTATATGAGCCTAGGTGGCCTCTCCGTTCATTGCCAATTGGTTTTGAGTTGAATGTTTTGATAGTCCTTAACTTGTGTATTCATGTACACATTGTGCACGTACTGTCTGGTTAATATTAATACAGTGGAAAGAGCGGAAAATCTTTAGCAGAACTTCTGCCACAGTAGAAAGGAGATTCAGATTATAAGTATAAAATAATAGTGTAAAACCATTATTCTTGTGCCAATTAAATAGCCGAAAACGAAGATGGTGCATATATTGTTATGTTGGATGTTATCATTTCCTGTATGCTATTTACTTAAATACTACCAGTTTCTGTATTATTTATGTTCCTGCCCCTGATCTTTTTTGCTTCCTTTTCATTTTCAAAAGAAAGTGAACATAGTTTGCCGAGCATCTGATACTGGCCAGTGTATCTTGGTACTCTTTTTTTTTTTTGTTTTAAACTCTTTCTTTAGCTTTATAAAAGAAGGAATTTGTCATGCCTCATGCACAGGGACCAAATATGTTCTGAGGGGGCTATATGTTGCGTACTCTTGAAGGAATCACATGCCTTTTGGACCATCGGTTCACCCTCTCATGTAGCTAAGGTCTCCTAAAGTTGCCTTCCATGCATGAGAAGTTCATGGTCTCATGGACAATAATGTGACTTTATCTGCCATATCTATCACTCTTCCTTTCCATCTTGCCACCCGCAAGAGGCTGTAAATTGACATGAAGATCATTACCCTTCCTAAGGTCTTGTATTTTCGCGTTGTTCAATTTTTGTGTTGAGTGATTATTTAATATTCTGTGGGGAACTGTTAGGCGTACTTTTCATTCTCTCATACATGACTTATTCTTGATCAGCATAAAAGCAAGTGATGGAAGATTCTGATTTGTATCGTCTTGTCTTTTTCAGGTGTCGAGATCTATTGGAGACGTATACTTGAAGAAACCTGAGTTCAACAGAGACCCACTTTTCCGTCAGTTTGGACACCTTGTTCCCTTGACACGACCTGTACTGACTGCAGAGCCCTCAATTCTTATAAGAAAACTTAGGCCTGAAGACTTGTTCTTAATATTTGCTTCAGATGGCCTGTGGGAACATTTGAGCGATGAAGAAGCCGTTGAGATTGTGTTCAATAACCCAAGAGCGGTGAGTTCCCATCTCTGAATGATGGTATTCCTATTTTTCTGGTTTTCCTCTTTTATGGTGCATTTCCAGTTGGACCGCTTGCTTAACTGATTGTATAGTTCGGCATTAATTAAAGATTTACGCATTTGTTGTGTGCATTTGGGAATCAATTCACTTAATTGTCTATCTCATTTATGACTAATCTTTATGGGGAATCTTGCATGAGCGGTAAAACAATTTATAATAATTGTTCTGAATGTTGAAGATGGAATTTCTTTGCATGCGTCTGGACAAGTCTGAAGAGCATTTTGAATACTTGCAGGGAATAGCCAAGAGGTTGGTGGGAGCTGCCCTTCAAGAGGCTGCAAAGAAAAGGGAGATCAGATACAATGAAATAAGAAAAATCGAGAAGGGTGCTAGGCGTCATTTCCATGATGATATCACCGTGATTGTGATGTACCTTGACCATCAGAAAGGCTCCACCGGTGGTAGATTTAAACGCGGTGCTCTTGGCTGCACGACTGCTCCCGTTGACATCTTCTCTAACGCGGATGAAACCATGGAGGAATTTGATGATACACTTCCATTAGCAAAAAAAACCCACCGAAGATTGAACTGACGAAACATAGTCTATTTCAGAAGGTATTAGTTGATTTTGCTTGAATTTGTGGGAGGTTTGGGAGTAATACAGAACGATGTACATATTCGAGGTCCTGCTAGACGTACGTTGATCGAGCCTATATTATTATACATTTGCTCTAAGCCTTATGCCGATACCTCAAGCAGCGAACCATGTTTTGCTTGGAGTAGTTGGGAGTTTTGGGAAGAATAAAGGAAGGATGGATGGAGATCATCCTGTTACTGATTGGGATCGGGTATACGATACGAGCTCTTACGACATTTTTTTGTTCCTCCGTTATTGATTGTCTTCTTATGAATAATAGCTTTACAAGTTCTGACCATCTTGGACTTTTTTTTTTCACTTCCGATGATACGTTTTGCTTTGCCATCACAGGGTTTTCTGACTTGAGAAAGAAACTTTTATGTAGTACTTTTATGTACATACAACGTATGCCTTCTTCTTCTTCTTCTTCCTTTTTTTTTTTTTGGTATCTACTATCTCTATTGTATACCTGAAATTGGGATTGGAAGGAGGGGAAATGGCTGAATGCGACATTGTTTGCTCTCTCTGCTGTTTCTTTTTTCTCAGCCCATCTACTAGGCTTAGTAAAAATGCACCCATTAAGGCTCCGTTTGATTGGATACAAGCAACAACAATAACAGAATCCATTTAGTTTCTAATCATTGGAATTTGGGAGTAGGGGTGGGGTTCGCGGGGATGATTGAAGACAGATTTAACCTTTGGCTTGCACAAAGTGGTTGTTATCAAAATACCACTAAAACAGTGGCCCCCTTAAACCTCAAAGGACCGAGGAGCTACAGGGACGATTTGCTGCAGAACCATATCCCCAAATAAAAGCCGAAAGACATTAGGAATGGCAGGCCTAGAGGTCCAAATCAATTTATGTGCTCATTATCATGTTTCCTTCATTCATGGTCCCGAAAGGCTCCGTTTGATTGGATGTAAAATAAAATATTTTGCTACACGTAATCGGAAAATATTTTACATGAAAAAACGTTTTATATGTAATACTTTCCCGGTGTTTGGTAAAAGTCCAATTTTATTTTGTCCAAACCAATACCACATCGCTCGCATTCTGTTTTGCATTTTTGCATGTGGCACCGCTGGAATGAGACAAAATTCTTCCAACTGATCCGACGGAGACGGAGGTGATCGAGGAATGGGCAACCGGATGGCTATTGGAAAATAACTTGAGGGCTTTTGGATGGCTATTGAGAAACAACTCAAGGGCCTTTGGACTGAATTATTTTACGTAAAAGATTTTCCCAAAAAAAATCATTTCCCAGACTTTTCTACTACCGAACATCGGAAATGATGCCTCACACTGCATCCAGGGATCAAGTCTCATTCCCCCCTCCCCCATGTAGTTATGGATTAGGAAATGACGAATGACAAAAAAAAAAATCGGAAATGATGTAAAAAGTTTTTGGCCAGAATATTGTATTGGCAAACAAACGAGCCTAAGATTGGATCAAATGAGATTTTCCACTGGAGTTACAAGAGGATTTTTACTATCTGTCATTCCAAAGAAGCAAACCACACTGCCCTCGCAAAAGGACAGTGAAGAAAAAGGTGAAGAACCATTTCATCTCTGCGGTACACTTAGGGCAGCCCTCGTCCACCTTCCGTTTCCTCAAATTCACCCGCACCAGAGAAATGTCCAAACTACGCTTCAACAAAATGTGCTCAATTTTTCCGAAAAACCTAAATTTGACTTTTCACCAAAATAGAGAAAAGAGCACAATTCAGTTTTGTCGAGTTTTTGCTAGAACCATGCAAACAAGCACACACGAGTATATACACACTGTGTGTGATTGCATTCCAATGTACAAGTGGTCGTGGCTTTAGACTTTTTCCAGTCTTGAAGGTTCAGATTCAGAAGCCAATGGATATAGTGTTGAGGGCTTAACAGTGCTCACAGAGAGATCTAGAGGTCATAGAAATACACTTTTTCCAAATGTTGCATAAAACTGCTCTAGAAAATGACATGATAAACAAACCGGAAATTGATGGTCGCTACAAACATTACATTCCGAAGCCTACATATCGATAAGAACAAAAGAGCTCCATACAACCAAAATAGAGCAAGGCTTTGTACGAAGGCATCTGGAAAGAAGTACAAATAGACCACTACATCGCATTTAGGGCATTGCCAACCAAAAACCGACCCCAAAAAAACAGATTCATGGGATGACTTCCAAAATTCAATCTCCATTCTCCTGCAGAAGGCTCACTTTAGGAAATGAGGGCTGATCAGTCCCCCAATCTCAAGAAACCCAACTTGTTCTTTCCCTGCAAAAATTTTCTTCAGCTTCTCATCACAGACAATGACCTTCTTGTTTTGAGGATCCTAACAAGATAAAAAGAACAAACCATGTTAAGATAAACAGCCAGTAAAATAGGCTAAAATCAAAAGTAATTTCTAGTTTTAATGCAGAAAAAAGGATATCAGAGCACAAAAATCACAAAACAACTAAAAATCGACGATACTATCTTTGCCAAGTTCTCCGTAGAATTCTAATAGCAAATACACGCCGAGCAGCGCTTTTTCCTACCAACTCCATATAAGTATTACTCACGCAAGTGCAGTATCACCTAAAGGAATAGCCTTATGATTCTTCAATGATGGTATACTGCACTTAAATAACCAAGGTATTTTGACATCAGGGAATAGCTTTCAAAGCAATTTCTGCCGCATGTAAAATGCTACCAAAAAGATTAAGCAATCTATGCCACATGTAAAATGCTACCAAAAAGTTTCTCAATTGTTTTTAAGTTCTAAGCCACATATCTGCACATGGTTTTGTTCTTCTCTCAATCAGAACAAAACCACATGTTAGCATGAAGCAAAGATGAAAACCTATAACTGTGAAGTAGAATGTAGAGACAATAAAAATAATAGGTGTATAACAAAATGATAGTTCTACAAGATCAGTAGCGGAAATATATCTGCAACCTCAGCCAAACCCTAAAAAAAAGTAGAAAGACTAGATTACCCTTACCATAAAAGGTAAACAACATGAAAAGCACAACATACACAATAATATATCGGCACATCACTGATTAGCATCAGTCATGCTTTGAACAAATTTAATGTATCAGAAACAAAATCGCATCTCTTAGATGTTTTGAACAGAGAGTCTACTGAAGCATTATGTGACTAGGATTCACACCCCTTCATAGAGACGATGGAATTTTGTCTTTTCTACAAATCACCACATTAAACAAACTATTACAAAATCAGCATCCAAGAAAATCTGAAATCCAAGTGAAAGTAAAAGAAATGACAACTTTTTCATGGTTAACGTCCCCAGTTTGTTAAAGCACCCAAATTAGTGGGAAACAAGGCCAAGTTCAATCCATACACATCAACAATCCGGAAATATATACATAAAAAACCTACTGTGTAGTAGACATCTATCTGCTAATGAACAGAACAACACCCAAATCCATCCAAAAAAAACCCTAGCAATCTGCTACAGATACAGAGAACAATAGAAGTGTACAGCATAGTCCACGTGATAGGTATAGGGCCAGCATAAATTGGAGGGTCCCGAATACATCTGTACCTATGTCTGAATCTGTGCATTTTCATATGTATATCTAGCATTTTTACATAAAAGAACCATAGAACCAACATTTAAATCACCCAAACAAATGGAGTAACTGCTAGGGTTTCAGGATGCTATATAAACAGAGTACGTTCTCCCCTGTTTGTGTATATATACGCAGAGAGAGAGAGAGAGAGAGGGAGACCTGAAGATTGTGTTGTTTGATATAAGCCCAAATCTCCTTGAGGGCTTGAGTGCGAGCAATCTCTGAGACGCCACCGAGGAACGCTTGCATTTCCGGCGATACTCTACGTGGCTTCATTATCCCTTTCGGCTCTCCTTTCCCGGTAGCCGCCGTCGCCGGCTTCGACGCGGCGGCCGTTGTGACGGTGCGCACAGTGCGCAGGTTAACTCCAGACGGAAAAGGAACTGAATGAACACCCAGAGAACCCGATGATGACTTGGTAAGCGACGCCGTTTCGACGGCTAAGAAACTAGAAAACACACCCAGAGAAACCGCCATTTTTTGCCCTTTCTTTCTCCCTCTCTCTCTCTCTCTGTGTGCAGTGGAGTGGAATGCGAAGAGATAAGAGGACGACGGGTTTAACTTTTTGCGCGTGTTGAATTGAGTTAATTCCACAAATGCCCCCTCAACTAGTAGTAAGTAGTATCACTTAACTAGGGCTACAAATGAGACGAGCTGTTTGCGAGCAAATCGCTGCTGGACTCTTTTACTAATCGACCCAAGTTCGAGCTCGAGTTTTGGGCTCGTTGATTAGGCAAGCCGAGCTCAGCTCACTAAAGCTCAACTCGGCTCATTTATAGAGGCTCATTAAGTAAATTAGTATGGCTCGGGTCGTTTACGACTGAGCGAAGCTCGCTCAAGGTTGGGGCTCGTTAAGAAAACGAGTTGAGGTCGAACACTACAAAGTTTGGCTAGGCTAGGCTTATTTGCAACCTTACACTTAACACCATCAATTAAACAGATCCCTATCCTTAACTTTCGAATGCCATTTTTTTTTTAATAACTCATGTGTCCAGGCCGGTTACGTGCACCTTACCTAATGCTAGAAAACAATCTCTCCATCACCAACAAAGGTCCCAATTAAATCATGATTCCAATTCGCAAATTGTATTTAGGACAAAATATGCTTTCTAAACTCGTTTGCCTCTATGTCAACAAAAAATATATGTAGTTGCCTTCCTAAGGAAAAAAGATAATCCTCAGTTGCCTTCCTCCAAAGTTCAAAGTGACCAAATCCTATTAATAACTGATTGAGCAGTGAGCACACAATTGCTGAGTTGCTGTTTTCACCTAAGGCTTATCTACTCTTTTAGTCCGTACAAAATATAATTTTAATTTCATCTTTACAAAATATTTTTTGTCAATTTCGTCCTTATAGTTTTAGACGAATTTCAATTTTTCCCTTCCGTCAAATTATTGACAGAAATTGTTTATGTGGCAAGTAGAAAATGCTTAAAATACCAGGAAAAAATGATTAATCTCTAAAAAAAATGACGAAAATTACGAAAATTTTAAAACATTGGAAATAAGTCATTAAACAAAAAGTTTATGAAATTTGTCTAATAAATTTTTTTTTGAGATTAATCATTCGTATCGACGAGAGGAATCAGAAAAGTATAAAAATATGGGCCAAAGTTTAAAAAAAAAAGTTCATATAAGACGACACTTTTTTTTTTGAAACAGCAATAAAATTTATTAAAGAAAACTTGACAATGGGTACATCAAGTTTGAGGGAGAAAAGAGAGGACTCCAACCAAGGTTCAAGAAATTAAAACACCCCTTGGGCCAAAGCCGACACTTTATAACAAAAAGAACAGCTATTTGGTATTCTAATTCGGCCCATACTTTATCGACGAGAGGAATTACTATTTTTTTGATATAAAGTGTCGTCTTATATGATTTTTTTTAACTTCGCCCCATATTTTTATACTTTTCTGATTCCTTTCGTCGATACGAATAATTAATCTCCAAAAAATGTCATTAGACAAATTTCATAAACTTTTTGTCTAATGAATTTTTTCATGTATTTTAAAATTTTCGTAATTTTTTGTCATTTTTTTGGAGATTAATCATTTTTTTCAATATTTTAATCATTTTTCTGGTATTTTAAGCATTTTCCATTTGCCACATAAGCATTTTCCATCATTAATTTGATGGAAGGGCAAAATTGAAATTCGTCTGAAACTATAAGGACGAAATTGACACAAAATATTTTGTAATGACAAAATTGAAACTTAGTGTATTTTGTAGGGACTAAAATAGTAGATAAGCCTTCAACTAATCCAATATATAGAATCCACCATCTTGGCAAGATTACCTGTTAATAGGTTCTTTTTCTCACAATAGGGAGTCATTCGACCTCAAATAGAATCAAAATATCACAATAAAAAAAAAATCAACATGTTTAACCTTAACCCAAAGTATTGGCAGTGGCGAAGCCAGAAATTTCATTCAGAGGGGGCACCTTATCACAATAAAAAAAAAATCACAGTAAAATATGGGGAATAAAGAAACTCCAAGAACAAAAGTTCAAACATTCTTCATTAGGCACAAAAGTTTGTAGCATAATATTTTAAAACACTTCTAAATAAAGTTTGTTGGTGTAGGAAATGTCAATATATTTATAGTTGACAAAGTTAGAATTTTGACCACCCTATCAGAAGAAGACACGTGGCATCTATAAATTAGCGACATGTGGCAAAGTCGCAAGTGGCCCCGCGAGAGCAACCCTCGCGAGGGAGTCTCGCACATGTCATTCCCCGTGAACAGCAGAAAGAAGTGAACAAACTCAACATAGATGCATCCGAGGGTGGGAGAGCTTCCCGAGCCCGAGAAGATTAGCGCTAGTCCGAACAGGACGAGTAGCGCGAGAGAACAACTAGAATAAGAGTTAGTAGTAGTCTAAACAAGATACTTAGCGCTAGTTCTAAAAGGACGAGTAGCACGAGACAACGACTCAGATAAGAGTCGGCATGAGTCCGAACAGGACAGATGGCACGAGTCTGAATAGGGCGAAGAGCAAAAGATCAACCCAGACATCCGTGCCTGCTCAAGTTGAAAGGCAGGACTTGAGGGGCCCTCAGGGGCTCGATTCACGGTATTGGCATGGCTGAACAAGCTATGACCTTGCCCACATGGGAATGGAGGGGGATTTAGTGGCGAGGTGGATTGAGGAGAAGGGATCGTTGCAAATGGGGTTTGCGAGAACATCGCCCCCCGCAGTCGCACAGTACGGAAGGACACATGTGTCGAATATTTACTAGGCCACTTGGCACCTCAGTGTTGGCCTTAGTAGTCTATAAATATGAGGCACCCCTTATAACACACAAATTCAAGTCCTGCAATTAAGACAAGAAAAAGATGCACAAAATAATAATTTTATTAATTCGATTTGAATGCGAGGGGTACAATCTCTAATTAATGCTCTTTTTACGGTAAAAGAACAAAAGAAAATCCTCTGATTCGATCTCCGGTACGTTTCAACGGCTTGAATGCTTGTTGTTGAATCGCACAAACGATAACTTTCTTTGAATCTTCAAGTTGAATGAACTGAAGAACAAAGTTTGAAGATGGCTTTGATTTATTGAATGATTTGTTGGATGAAGAACTTGTGAAGAAATTGGCACGTTCTTGGTGCTTGATGATTCTTTGCAAGTTGTTGCTCTTGTATTCTTGTGTTTGAAGATGACCTTGATTTGTTGAAGGATTTGAGTTGTTGGGTGATGAACTTGTGAAGAAATCGGCACGTTGTTCTTGGTGCTTGATGATTCTTTGCAAGTTGTTGGGGAATTGCTTGAGAGCTCTTGTAGAATGCCAGGCCCAAAAGGTCCTTTCTTCATAACAAGAGCCTCTATTTATAGGCTCAAGGAGAGATGTCTTAACTTGGAAAAATCTTCCTTGATTTATTTTCTTTCCAAATAAGAATAATTTTCCCTCTCCTTATGGAAATTAACTTAGGTCAATGTTAAAGAAATCATAATATATAAATATATATTAGAATTATTCATTTTGACCCAAGGAAAATTTGACTGGGCCCGTATCTTTTGGTTGGCCCAATTTTGTCACCCTCTTGGCTAAATAAGTTAGCCCATCTTCTTCTGGTCCAGTCCATGATTGAGCTCGTATTTTCGTGGGCCCATTTGGCTAATTTAAATTAGCCCACTTTAATTTGGCATTCACCGTATCTTAAATGGATTGAGCCCATAATTTTGGCGAGCCCAAATTTATTTGAAGGCTTTGACTAGCTTTGACTTTAATTAATCCAGACAATTTTATTTGTCTCAATTAATTTGGACGGCGATTAAATCACGTCAAAATTTTAGTGTCTACACCCCTCTCACAAGTCCTCGCAGATTTAGGGCGAGAGCTTGAGAGACTTATTTTCTATAGAGAGAGAAAGCCTCCAAGTGATGGCATCCCACAAGAGATAACCTAGAGAGATTCTGCCTAGGCCTCTTCCATACTGTTTGCCTTCTTCTCCACCCCACCAAATCAATCCTCCATCCTCTTCTTCTAAACACCAACCATTCTTTACCTCTCCTAGCTCATATTCTTATTCTTGAATATTGACTAAACAAAGAACCTCACTTACAGTTGGTAATTTTATTTACAATTGACCCCGACAAGTTTTCATTTTTCAAAAGTTTTGCATAATTGTTTCGTTACTAATCCCATAAAAACATCTTGCTTCAAGTATATTGTCAATGCATGCCGGCTCAAAGACTCTAGATAAGCTCATTTTTTAAGAAATCGTAAAATTATGATAGCTCGCTTAACTATTTGATTCTTAATCTGTGTGACAAAAAAAATTAAATCAATTGTAATAAGGATCACTAAGATTGTTTTCAATTTTTTTTTGGTTTCAAAATTAGTGAGACTGGAATGAATGTATGTACTCTTTTTCTTGTCCCATGTGAAAAAAGAAAAAAAGAAAAAGGTAAAATCCATAAAAAAAAAGAATACCACCAGCGCACACCACAAAGGCTCGAACCCAGGCTATTTGGGAGGACAAGCATGCACTCGTGCCATGATACAACAAGCCACTTGTTATGAAATGAGATAATTATATTATATGTAGTAAACTTAAAACGAGTTGTAAAAAAATAAAAATAAAAATAGCAGCAGGCGATCAAAATCCAGTGGGGGCACGTGCCCCCTGGTCTTAAGCTGGCTCCATCCCTGAGTATGGGCCTAATCCCCAAATATGGACTAGTCTGATACCCACAATTCCACCCAAATTAAAAGTTATAAGTCGAAAGATGAAATTTAATTTTCTTCCAAAATTGCCCTGTAATTATAAATGCAAAACCCCTAAAATAGTATTCAATATTTGTGCGGAAGCGTTAATAAACACATAAAACAAATGCGATTTATGCTATGTAATTAAACAAACGAGAGAGAGAGAGAGAGAGAGAGAGAGAGAGAGAGAGAGAGAGAGAGAGAGAGAGAGAGAGAGAGAGAGAGAGAGAGAGAGAGAGAGAAATTACAGAGAACATAGAGATTTCAATGGTTCAGCAATGAATATCTACTCCACGGGCTATTAGATGATCGAGGATTTCGCTAATAAGAAGAAAACATATGCCCAAACGGCTACAGATGATATCTCTTGCCTCTCATAGAAAAGTTGTTGTGAAAGCATTATAGTACGTAGAAAACCCTAAAATTTGCTTAAATAGGCGATTGTACCGCCATCGATCGTCTGAATACCTTTAGGACGGAATATTCAAAGAGTTCAAAATTTACAAAATAAAAAACCAAAAACCGACCCTAAGCTAAGGGCTAGCCCGGCGTAGGGGCACAATCGGTCCATCTGGCTATTTGGCAAACAAGCCAAAAAACTTCAAATCTCCACCTTGGCGAGATTTCTCTGGTTTTTTTTTCTTCTGTTTTTACTTTATGGGCTTGTTTTTGCACATCCATGTATGGCTGTGAGGGATAGTGAAAGGTACTTCGATGGAATCAGCAAAAACTAGGTTAAAAACTTTGAAGTAGTTTACAATTTTGTAGAGCAGTAGAGGTAGAGAACTTTTTTTTTTTTATTACTGGTTATGGAGTTTTGCAAAAAACCGATGAAACCGGTTAAATCGGACTGAAACAACCAAACAGATTAAAACGAGACCGACCTAATTTTGTTCGGTCCCGGTTTAGACTTTTCCAAATTGAAATGTCCGGTTCGGTCCAAAAAAATACGTCCAAACTGGACCGAACATGACCGGTTTACACTCCTACTTGAACCTACTTTTCATTTATCTTTGAACTTAACAACATCAACAGGATCACCTACGTACTTGCAACCATCCCGGCTAGTGAACCTATTGGTTCATTCTAATATTCCATCAATCAAGAAAAGTCTATAGTAGCATAAAATGAATTGAGCAATACGATGACTGATTTTAGATATTTTTGAAAAATGGATTCAATGTGTAGATTAGTAAACATGGGGGTGGAAATGTAACTTAGTAAAGTGTGGGGTAATTAAACAAAATACAAGGGTACTTTCGTAACTCAACAAGGTGTAGGGGTAATTTAGTAAATCGCAAAGCACGAGGGTAATAATTTGATAAACTCTAGTGGTAAAATCATACTTTCAAAGCCCAAAGGGTACTATGGTCATTTTGCAAAGACTAGGTTGGTATATAATATTTTATCTCATAATGTTCTAAATTAAAGGGAAGTTAATTAGAGTCCTATTCTGAAAACTTACTTATGTTTCTATCCTTGTTGGTTTGAATCATTAAGTTGGCATCCTTAAATTCAAATAAACTCAAAACTACCCTTTCTCTCTCCTAATATTCTAAATATTTTTCTCTCCAAATCTTTCATAATTTATCTCAATCTCTCTCCTATCTTTCAAATTATCTTCTTTCATAATCTTTTAATTATTTCACTGTCTAACTTCTCTCCCCTAAAATCAAGAAACTACGCAAACAAATAAAAAAACATGAAAAGCTCCCTATGATTACATAAATTAATTAATTTTTTGACAGACTATGAAAAAAATGATAAAATAATGAAGACAAATAAAAATATGATAAATTAATAAACCATGTTCATTGTATGAATTACTTGACATGGTAAATAAATTAACCATGACTATTGTGTTGAAATTCATGAGAAACAAAACATTTCAAAATCTTTATTAATAAAATAATTTAATTCGAGAAAAAATGGAGCAAAAATTTAGGTCTTTACACCACATGTGGGAAAAACATTTTAGTTTCAATTCAAATAATGCATATGAGTCACCTTTCGTAACAAATGGATTATTGAAACCTCAACGTAACTCCTAGCTAGGCGGAGCTGAAGTGCGTGTTCTTCACTCAGTCTTTTTGATAAATAATCATGGTGTCACGTGTTCTAAATTGATAAAGTATATATTAAAGCATAAAAAAACTATGTTCTTTTAATATGGAAACCAAGAATTTGAATCTCGTATCGTGTTAGTGCGTGACATTATTTTTTTTGCAAATCTAGTACCCTTGAATTGGTTTTCCCATTAGGCTCAAATGCACTCCGCACGAAGTTGAATTATTTTCTATATACACAATTTTCTCATTTTTTGATGTAAGAAATAACAACAATAATAATATACTATCTGAAATGATAAAATTATTGACAAAGCTTTACTCTGATTTTTTTTAAACCTGTGGTGAATTGTTTTCAAAATCTTAAACATGAAATTTTTATTACCAACTAAGATTATACAACTAACAACTAATCTTGAATTATCTAAAATGGTTATAGGCATCAATTTTTTTTTAAATATTTATGCTACAGTTTTTTTCTTCTCTAAACACTATATTGGAGTATAATTAAAAGTGTTGTGTGCATATGAATTCCCTAAATGGACTATAGCCAATTAGCCATGCACACATTTTTTTAGATTTACCTGCAACTTGTTCTGTACGTAGCTGGTAGGATGGGTAGGGTCTCGTGTTGTAACTTAATCATAAAGAGTAGTAAATTTGTTATATTGTTTCCCATTTGCTAAAACGGGAATCTCATAAAAGCAAGTGGGTGATTTTGACAAATGAGGAAATCATTTACTAAAATCAACCCATTTTACAAAATGGAAATGTGTTGATTTTACGGGATTCCCATTAAGCAAATAGGAAACAAGGCTGCTTGTAAAAAATAAAAATAAAAATGCTCAAAACTACTCTATCTACTCACTTTCTCCAGAAAACGCCTTATTTTGGTCATGGTATTCATTTTGAAGAATGGACGGCCGGATTTAAGACAAATATGAATCTAATGGCTAAAACTACTCCCTTCGTCCCAAATTGCTGGTCCTTCTTTTCATTTTGGGATGTCCCAAAATATTTGTCCCATTTCTAAAAACACCCATCAAAACAGGGTCACTTTCCAGTTTCACCCTTAAAAATTATTTTTTCCATCTCAACTGGCTAGTCCATTATCTTTTATTTTATAACGGTTCTTATAATTTTGAAAACTTTGTATAATAAAAATAATTGATATCTATCAAACAAGATTCATATTGAATATGTTTTGAATTTCATATAACAAATTAGCCCCATAAAATTGGCCACAGTAATATTTACTGGATTTAAGGGCAAAACAGAAAAGTCAATACAAAATTAGTCAGAAGGTGTTTGGCAAGCTCTTTTTTGGCTTTTTGATTTTTCATTTTCTCATTTTGGGTGTTTGGCATCCACATCCCAAAACTCATTCCCACAAAATGACTTCTTAGTTTTTGAGTTTAGAGGCTAAAAGTTAAAAAGAGGTGTAGAGGAGTTTTTTCATTTCTAGTTTTCCATTCTCATTTTAGGTTTATGACAAAAAAAACTGATATCCCTAGCCTTTTATTAATTTGTGTAGCGCACAGTTGTCTGGTTTTTTTTTTTTTTTTTTGTGTGACAAAAGCAACCTTAAACATTAATTTATGTAGTGCCGAAGTTGTTTTTTTTATTGACCTTTAGTTGGTAGTCTTTTTTGTGGGGTTAATTATGCTACAAAGTCTTTTTTTTTCCTATTATATTTGACTTGATTTTTCCTGTACATTAACACAATTTTTTTTTTGCCCCTTACTTGGTTGTAAGAGTTAATTCCTCCTAATTAGAAAAAAAATTAGATGGTGGCAATTATTTCCATTTTACGTTATTTGTATTAAGTAGAGACACATTCAATTAACAAAATAAAAAAAGGAAGAGCAAAAGTATTTTTCCCAAAAACAAATTGGACATGATACGTTTACAAAAATATTTCCCAAAATAACTTTAAAAAACTTGACAAAAACAATATTCATATACATTTTAAATACCTTAATAAATAAACAAGGACACAATGGTAAACAACCAATCCATAACTCATTCTCATCATTATTCTCCCAAACACTGCTCTTGTTGGAAAATGCATTCTGCACATTTCTCTCAAACACTCCTCTCAAATTCAAAACACATTCTGACTATAATCTAAAAAGCCAAAAAACCAAAAAGTTGAAAATGAAAATCTAAAAAATAGGCTCCCAAACACCCCCTCAATCAGAACCATTTATACTACTCTCTATCTACCCACTTTCTCCAGAAAACGCCTTATTTTGGTCATGGTATTCAATTTGAAGAATGGACGGCCGGATTTAAGACAAATATGAATCTAATGGGTAAAACTACTTTAATCCTGCACACTACAGGATTTCAATTCCGGTATACCTTTAAACCTCAAGAGGTACGGCAGAAATTGCACCGGCAACACACCTCCAGTCAAGCCTCGCTCCAGTCTTGTTTTCAGCCGGAGCTTCTCCGTGATTCGCAAATCTGTAATACCACTGAACCGAAGCTGACGAAGATAAAACTGCAATCCCAATCGATTTCGAAACTCATTCGCCAGAACCAAAAATGGTAAATCATGTCAACAACAGGACTCTCCAAGTTTTTTGCATCGGAACAGCGGATACGAAGCTTGATGAGCTCCGATTCCTCTCCGATTCCGTTCGATCCAATCTCAACAACTTCTCCGCTCATTCTTCGTCCAAGGTCATTTACGTATCCCTCTTATTTCTCTCTCCTCCTTTTCTTACCTACTCTGCATTTCTACATATATGTTTCTGTGATCCATGTCCGGGTATGGATGAAATGGGCGATCACTTATAACTTGAGGATCTTTCTACTCATTGCCAATTGATTTTGATCCATATGGAATGGAATTGCCAATTGGTTTTGATCCACATGGTATTGGAGCGTCCCATTCCATCCTAAATCAAAATTAAAAATAGCCTACACTTCATGATAACAGACCCACAAAAAGCTGCACGAAGATAGACAAAAAATGTGGCTACACGTGATAGATCTAAATGCTGCTGTGCGTGAAAGGTGTTAGAGAGTAATCCCATGGGTATGGAATGAGAGATTACTTTATAAGGGACTTCTCTACTCATTGCTAATTGGTTTTGAGCTGGATACAAGGTTTTCAAACATACGTTTGGTATTATTATCTACTTGTTATCTGGAGAAGGAAAATGGGATCTTCATGGTCTGAAGGTACTGGTGAAACTTACAGATCCATATTCGGCTCTGCTTTTGGTAATAATCCCATGGGTATGGAATGAGAGATTACTTTATAAGGGACTTCTCTACTCATTGCTTATTGGTTTTGAGCTGGATACAAGGTTTTCAAACATACATTTGGTATTATTATCTACTTGTTATCTGGAGAAGGAAAATGGGATCTTCATGGTCTGAAGGTACTGGTGAAACTTACAGATCCATATTCGGCTCTGCTTTTGGTATTGTTTCACTTTTGGTTTGTCCGTAATAATTTATTTCCATCCGCCACTCCATAGTCCATAGTAGTTTTCCGCCTTATCACATGGATGAAATGTTGTGTATTCCAATATACATTAAGAAAGTAATAAGCAAACCTGCAACATATGACAAAAACGAGCTTAAAATAAACATAAACATTTCAAAATAAACTTCATCATTAATTCCCATCATTTTTGAAATGCAAATCATTATATTATCAAAATCTTCGAGTGAACTACTAATACCATTCAAAATTTTGGAACTTAAGATAACTGACAATAGAAGAAAACAAAGTAAAGTTAGGGTTTCTTTAGAATTTAGAGAAAGAAAGGAAGAGAACGAAAAATAGAGAAATAAGTCTTCCAATTTTATATTTGAAAAGAAAGAGAGAAAAAAATAACAAAACAAAATATTGAGCACAATAATTTTTTTACGCTTTCTCTCATTAATTATTTTGTCGTCTCTTCCCTTTCTTTCTCTCATGGGCCACTGGGAGATATTTTAAGATTTTGACTTTTAGATTGTGAAGTATAGATTTTGAATTTGTGTGAGAATTTGGATAATATGTGCAGAATAAATTTTGCATTAGATTATGTATAAATTTTGCTAACTCCACCTGGGATGTGCTTAAAGCCTTTATCTTTTTCCCATACGGTCCCAAACCCGTATCAAAGGAGGAGCAGTGTGCATTAGGTAGCTGACAAACCGGACGTAAAAGCCCTGTCAGATTTTTATGACATGAATCCTACCCTTGACAGAGCTCAATGGAAAAAAAGATTCATGTAGCCGACCCCAATTGATTGGGACAGTAAAGCTTGGTTTGGTTTGGTTTAGTTTTGTTAACGTCGTGCTTGGAGTAAACCTGACGAATAGATTCTGAGTATTTTTTGACCATGTTGCCCTTGTTTAGTAATTTCCAGGGAAGTAATTTCATGAAAATGTTGGGGGTGATTTAGTACTGTGTGCCTACTGTGTAGGCAAAGGCAAAATGAGAATGCAAAAATGTCGTGGGATGATTCTCACCTTGTGCCTCATTTGTTTAGTTTTGATAACATTCCATAATTTTCTCTTAATGCCCAAAATTCAATAATGCAAAATGGAGAATGTGATATAGAGAGGCTCCCAAACACCCCCTAAGTTTCCAATGTTTTGGAACCTCCAGAACGGTTGGGTGGAAAATGGAAAAGGCCAATTTTATCACTTTGAATATCTCTGAGCTGGTTACGCCATGGGATGCTGTTGGTATTATTTCTGATATCTTCAGTTTCTTGTTCTAAGTTGGGCTTGGCTTCGCTTTGGACTCACAGGGAGGGGAATGAGGCAGCACTTTGAATGGCATCTAGAAATGCAGGCTCTCTTTCCAATGATAGTGAAGATGTACCTGGCTAGATTGCATTTTTTATGTGGTTCTTTCTTGTTTCTGCTTCTCCTTGTATTTTGATGTTCAAGAAGGTAAATAAAGAAGTGAAAGCTTAATTGTTTTATCTTATTTGAAACTATTAGTATTTTGATGTTCAAGAAGGTAAATAAAGAAGTGAAAGCTGACTTGTTTTATCTTATTTGAAACTATTAGATTAAACTAGATGACAAATCAAGTGAATTGTCAACTATTGTGCTCCACAAGGAAAATTTCCAACTTCGCAAGACTTTTGGGCGGAGTAATTTCAATGGGAGTTCGGTGAAACACTAATAGAACTACTATTATAATGGTGGTGATTAAAATGTCAATGGGGCAGGGCCACCCTTGACAGTCCCTAGCCTAATTATGTAAGTGCTGGAGCTACTATATGTATATTGGACATTGATGTTATGAACATAATTATTTGCATATGATTTTAAGTTTCTCATTCCCATTGCGGGCTTTTGAGCTTTCTTTATTTGGGAGGATGTGTGCAGGTAGAGGTGACAGTTGTTGATGTTTCCACGAGCCAGAAAGAGGCAGAGAACTGTGGTGATTTCAAATTTGTGTCGAGGAATGATGTTCTGTCTTGCTATTTTGGATCAGGGGAGAAATCGCGTAGCCTCCCAGATGATAGGGGCGCAGCCATTGCAATGATGAGTGAAGCTATCGAATGTTTTCTAGCGAAAGCACACGGGCATTGTGTTCTTGCTGGTGCTATTGGACTTGGTGGAAGTGGGGGAACATCTTTGCTATCATCTGCCTTCAGTTCTCTTCCAGTTGGAATTCCTAAGATCTTTGTATCGACTGTAGCTAGTGGTCAGACTGAACCGTATGTTGGAACATCGGATCTGGTATTGTTTCCATCAGTTGTGGATATTTGTGGCATTAACAAGGTTAGTGGGGCCATCCTGTCCAATGCTGGAGCTGCTTTTGCTGGAATGGTAGTAGGAAGGCTCCAAGCATCTTCTTCTTGCAAGGATGACAAGTTCACAGTCGGTATAACCATGTTTGGGGTTACAACTCCTTGTGTAACTGCTATCAAAGAAAGATTACTTAACAAAGGTTACGAGACCCTAATTTTCCATGCCACTGGGGTTGGAGGCAGGGCTATGGAGAATTTAGTTAGAGCAGGCTTCATACAGGTATGTCGCCCAGTTTAATTCTCTCCAAAATCTCAATCTTGGAATGGTTGTGATACTAGATTTATGTTCGGTCCTGCTACTTTATTGCTCGGATGTCAAATGCTTGAGGATTCTCATTACTTGTCTATATTCCATTGTTAGGACTTGGATCAAATAAAATAAGTAGATTGCTTAAGAATTAGGTGGTCTTGGCTCAATGACCTGTTACCAACTTATACTTACGTGTTGATGCACATGCTTGTTTAGTTTATGGCCATGCCTTCTTCCAAAGATTTACATTTAGGAAGAAGTCATTTAATCCATGCTTTAATTTTCATGTTCATTTTTCCTCAACTTAGTCATTAATTCATGAGATTTGGACGCGTCAATATATTGTAAGCATTTCATCATATTCTTCCTGGTGATTGTTAATATCCTACTAGTGATGCAACCAGTTTTTACTTTCAGAAATCATAGCGCCGTATGTCTTTTTGCTTTTGTTCAGGGGGTTTTGGACATCACGACAACAGAGGTTGCAGATCATATAGTTGGAGGTGTCATGGCTTGTGACAGTTCACGCTTTGACTGCATTATAGAAAAGAAGATCCCTTTAGTTCTGAGTGTGGGAGCATTGGATATGGTGAATTTTGGGGCCATAGATACCATACCTTCTAATTTTAAGCAAAGAAAGATATACAAACACAATGAGCAGGTAATGTGTTCTTTCATTTGTGAGTCTTTGTAGCTTAATTTTTTAATATTGCTTTTAGCTATATATAAGACTTGGATGCATACTATACATATCGCTGGATCTGACTTGATGTCGAAGACTGTGTTTATCGGTGGTATGATATAGGTACAGTGTACCTAAGAAGCAAGGATACAGTCACGGGAAAAGACACAACATGAACGACCAAGCGGACAAGTCATTTCTTAACAAATTAGAACATGGACATGTCCAATAAAAACTATGTTGTAATATATCTTATGAACCCATACAAAAGTTAAAACAGTATTTTTATCAAATTAAAATAGGCACCATAAATATCATTAACATGATGAAGATAGAAATCAATGGCAACTAGTATTCATGAACTAACCATCCATGGAAATTTTGACTCTGGTCAGTTTAAAATTGTATTTTAACCTTCCAATGTTTCATAATGTATCCCAAGAGTGTCCCCAATGTGTCCAAGGACAAATATATTCGAGAAGAATCAGACACCTAATTGGGCTTGTACAAGACGTGTCTCTACTTCTCACCAAGTGAACCGAAGGATCTGAATTATGTTGCTCTGTCTTTGATTTATCATTGAAACCAAAAACCCTCTAGATTCACTATATTGATGAGGTTTATGTGTTGAACAATGTTTGGTAATTCAAACTGTAATGCAATACACCTGTCACATGGATTGGTACATCTTCTGCAGGTTTCTTTGATGCGAACTACAGTAGATGAAAACAAGAAATTCGCTGCCTTTATAGCAGAAAAACTGAACAAGTCATCTTCAATGATCTCTGTTTGCCTGCCAGAGAAAGGAATATCTGCTTTGGATGCACCCGGGAAGCCCTTTCATGATCCTGAGGCTACTGGTGTTCTTATAGATGAATTGCAAAGGCTTTTTCACATAAATGACGATAGGAAGGTAAACCCTATTGCTCAGCTGGTGTATATACGCAATATGGTTTCCTTCCACATGTGATCGGTAGTTTGTATGTTTTTTTTTATGACGATAGTTTAATTGATTCACCATCTCAATGTAGTTCTTATAACAGTCGAGTACTAACAGGTTAACGTGTTTCCTTACCATATAAATGACCCTGAGTTTGCCACCGAAGTAGTCAACTCTTTCATTGAGATTTGTAAGAATTCTGAAGCTTCCACTGATCCACAACCACAAGCTTTTGTCGAGCCTTACCTGAATGTCCAAGATCGGTCTGTTTCCATGAGGACTATACCTTGCCACAACACAGTTCCTTACAGCTTGGGCGACTTTCCCAATGCAAAACCAGGTTAGTGTGTTTCATTTCTGTTATGTTTATCATCAATTTCTTGGATTGGAGTGTAAACTGGTAGAAATTTAGAGCATAAAATTGTAGATTCATATTTCATACGAACTGAGACATTTAAAGATATTTTTCATTGTGCACCTGCACTGGCTTTAGTGCCGTATATGTACTTCTGTTCTTATTTGCAGTTTCAGTAACAACTGGTCACCCCATGGGATAGCTACAGTATCAATAGGTTCACTGTTCCTACTTATATAGCCAAGACTTCAAGTTTAGTCCTTTGTCATGTGACTCAGCACTCCAGCAGGTTGGGGACAATCGGTATTATAGGTTCATGACAAACACATACAGCTATATGTAAATTGTATAGGATTACAGTTTCTAGCATACTGTTGTTTAGATGAGAGAGAGAGAGAGAGGGAAAGGAAGAGAAGTGTGTAAGGTGTTAACGAACCCTACCACACAAACCTTTATTTATATTATGAGAGAGACTAATACATTACGTAGCTACCCAATGTGGGACAACTAACAATAAACATATTCTAACACTCCCCCTCAAGCTGGAGAATAAATATCAAAAAGTCCCAGCTTGTTACATAGCAACTCTAACCGCGGCTTGAATAATGATTTGGTAAACATGTCGGCCAACTGAGCACCCGTAGATACATATGGAGTAGATATCACACCACCAGTCAGCTTCTCACGCACTAGATGACAATCAACCTCAATATGCTTAGTCCTCTCATGAAATACTGGATTTGCGGCAATGTGAATAGCCGCTTGATTATCACAATACAGAGGCATAGGCAGTTGCACACTAAATCCAATCTCTTCAAGAAATGATCGCAGCCACACAACCTCACATGTCGTGTGTGCCATTGCTCTATACTCTGCTTCTGCACTGGACCGGGCTACTACTGTCTGCTTCTTGCTTTTCCAATTAACAAGATTTCCACCAAGAAAGACACAATAACCAGTAGTAGATCTCCTATCAGACGGTCCTCCTGCCCAATCAGAATCAGTAAACGCCTCAACGCGTAAGTGTCCACTAGCTCGATACAATAAACCCCGTCCTGGATGTAGCTTAAGATACTTCACAATTCTAAGGACAGCCTCCCAATGTGGATAACGAGGAGCTGACATAAACTGACTCACCAAACTAACCGCAAATGAGATATCCGGACGTGTAATCGTGAGATAGTTTAACTTACCAACCAACCGACGATACTGATCAGGATTATGAAGCAACTCCCCCTGGTCCACATACAGTTTGACATTGGGATCCATAGGAGTCTCAACAGGCCTAGCTCCCAACAAACCTGTATCCTCAAGAATATCCAGTACATACTTTCTCTGTGATAAGCTAATACCTTCTTTGGACCTGGCCACTTCAATACCTAAAAAGTACCGAAGTTTTCCCAAATCCTTAGTATGAAATTGCTGATGTAAGAAGGTTTTTAACTCATCAATACCTCGCTGGTCATTACCAGTAATGATAATGTCATCCACATATACAATCAACAATACTTTCCCTCGATCAGATGTGAGGGAAAACACAGAATGGTCAGTCTGACTACGATGCATGCCAAATCTCAAAACTGCATCACTAAACTTGCCAAACCAGGCCCGAGGAGACTGCTTGAGGCCATAAAGAGCTTTACGAAGCCGACATACCTGATTACGCTCCCCCTGAGCAACAAACCCAGGTGGTTGCTCCATGTAAACCTCCTCTTGAAGATCCCCATGGAGAAAGGCATTCTTGACATCCAATTGAAATAATGGCCAACCAGGATTGCAGCTAGAGAAATAAGAACGCGAACAGAGCCAAGTATAGCAACAGGCGAGAATGTCTCCGAATAATCAACACCATAAGTCTGGGTGTAGCCTTTGGCAACAAGTCGCGCCTTATAGCGCTCAACAGTACCATCAGGAAGATACTTGACAGTGAATACCCAACGACAGCCAACAGTTGTCTTACCAGCAGGAAGAGGAACCAGGTCCCAAGTACCATTATGATGAAGGGCAGACATCTCATCCTCCATAGCTGTCCGCCACTCAGACACAGATAAGGCCTCCTGAACAGACTTAGGAACAAACACAGAAGAAACCGAGGTAGTAAAAGCTTGAAGAGACGGTGACAAATGATCATAGGAAACAAAATGAGCAATAGGATGGAGAGTGCAGGACCGAATACCTTTACGGTGGGCAATAGGAAGATCAAGGTTGTCTGGATCCCGCAACGGAGAAGAGGATGGCGCGGTGGGTGAAAGCGGTGCTGCTGGCGTAGATGGCTCTGGTTGGGGCTCTGGCTGAGGCGCTGACTGAGATGGTGCTGGCTGAGGCACAACTGGTGGATTTTTAGGACGACGATGATACACCTGCAAAGGTTTTGGTGGAGGAACGGTACTAGATGGGACAGCTAGAGGACACATAGACTCATATGCAGGCAAATCAGTAGTGGGGACAGACTCCGAATAAAAAGGAAGAGACTCATTAAATGTGACATCAGCACACACAAAATGATGACGTAAAGATGGGGAGTAACATTTATATCCTTTCTGAGTGCGAGAATAACCAAGAAAAATGCATTTAATGGACCGCGGGTCCAATTTACTCTGGTCGGGATCCAGAGCATGAACATAACATGTACACCCAAAAACCCGAGGGGGTAATGGGTGGAGAGGCCGACCGGGAAACAGGACTGTCTGGGGTATCTGACCCCCAAGGATAGTAGAGGGCATACGGTTGATCAAATAGCATGCAGTAAGAACCGCGTCACTCCAGTAAGACTTAGGAACCCTCATTTGAAATAACATGGCACGCATAACTTCTGATAAGTGTCGAATCTTGCATTCGGCAACCCCATTTTGCTGTGGAGTCCGAGCGCAGGATGACTGATGAATAATCCCATGATCATCAAAAAATTGAGATAAAGTACTTTGAAAAAATTCACGTGCATTATCAGACCGAAACATACGAATGCAAGTATTAAACTGAGTCTTTATTTCCATGTAAAATGATTTAAAAATAGTCTTTAACTCAGATCTCTCTTTCATAAGATAAAGATATGTAATACGAGAGAAATCATCAACAAAAATAACATAATACTGAAAACCAAAAACACTGGGCACATGAATAGGCCCCCAAATATCTGAATGAACTAACTGAAAAGGATGTGACACACGACGCTCAACCCTAGGATAAAATGACACTCTATGATGTTTACTAAACTCACAGACTTCACAAGATAACTCCTTAACAGAACTACACGAGGGCACTAGACGCTTCAAATTCTGAAGAGACGGATGACCAAGCCGACAATGTTGTTGATATAAGGACTCTGATGACTGGAGAGCAACTGGTTGAACACCACCACTGGTTAGGTAATACAGACCACCACGCTCAACATCGGCACCAATCGTCCTCCCCGTCTTGAGATCCTGAAATACACAACCATGTGGAAGAAATGTGACCGAACAATTTAAGGATTTTGTAAGTTGACTAATAGACACAAGGTTAAAGGGTAAACGAGGAACATGCAACACAGAGTTTAAAGTAAACGATGGAGAGACAGAAACTGAACCCAAACCAGTAACCTCAGTGGTAGAACCATCTGCTAAGGTAACATGAAAGGTTTTATCCATGGGCTGGCAAGTAGAAAAGAATTTAGAAGTACCAGTCATATGATTAGTAGCACCAGAATCGATAACCCAAGGAGAGGAAAAAGATGATGCAACACAAGCAACGGAGGGACCTGTCTGAGCGAACGTAGCTGTGGAAGATGAAGCTGCAACAGCGGAAGGCTGAATGGACATAAGACGCTGATACTCCTCTGCTGAGATAGTCACACTGCTATCAGTAGAATGAGTAAACTGACTAGTATCCTCAGAATGAGCAACCTGATGAGCCTGGGGAAAACCATGAAGATCATAACAATAGTCCACTGTATGATTTGTACCCCGACAATGAGTACAGAACTTGGTACCACGCCCACGACCAGAACCACCGCGACCAGAACTACTTCCCCCTGACGTGCGACCACGACTATTTCCACCACGACCATTGAACCCAGAATCACCGCGACCACCAGAACTGTTACCTGAATCATAGCCACCAGAACTTCGACTACCAGAACCACGACCACGACTGCCAAACCCAGAATCACGGCCGCGACCACGGCCAGTACTCGACCCAAAACCACTAGAACCCACTGAAGCTAAAGCAGAACGATCAAATGGTGATTGAGAGGTAGAACCAACATCTGAGATAGAAGCCTGGCGAAGACGACTAAACACCTCATCGAGAGATGGCAACTCCCGCTCTCCCAATATCTGAGACCGAACTGGATCATAAAATGATGGTAAACCATACAAAAAACGAGCAACCTCCAAACGCTCACGCTGACTCGCCATAACCTGAGGATCACTAGAGATAGGCTCATAAACCCGGAGTTCCTCACAAATACCACGAAATCTGGCATAGTAGTCCTCCAACGATCCAGTACCAAATGACAGAGAAAAGAACTGATTATGGAGATCATATGTACGACGAAGATTATTAACCCCTGAATACATCCTGGCAACCCGATCCCACACTTCCTTGGCACTATCAAAGTAAAACAGAGGGCCACTGATCTGAGGTTCCATACTATTCCACAACTCAACTCGAATATGACAATCCTCAGCTTCCCAGTCACTATAATCCTTAGCATCTTTATTTGGAGGACTGTCTGTCAAATAACGAAATTTTCTCACCCATATAATAAACTTTGACAGCACGAGACCAAATAGCATAATTGTTGCCATTCAAAGGAATGGACGTAATGGAATCCTTCTCACGACGCCGAGAAGTGCCAGAAGAACTACCAATAATTATAGAACCAGAATTAGAGCCAGATGCAGACTTTTCTTCAGACATAATTACCGATCACCACAAAATACCCCCACCAGTAAAAAGATAACCAACTGTCTCGATAAAACAACCAAACAAACCAACGAAGCAACAACCAATAACCAATACTAAATGAAACCACTGAAAGTCTGCATCTACTACTAGATCATACCAATCAGACAAGTTCGAGCATCAACAGAGCACTAGGTGTGGATTTCGAGCATCAACAGAGCACAGGATGTGGATTTCGAGAATCAACAGTGAATTTCGAGCAGCAACAGTGGATTTCGAGCATCAACAGAGCACAGGATGTGGATTTCGAGCATCAACAGTGAATTTCGAGCAGCAACAGTGGATTTCGAGCATCAATCAGTGGATTTCGAGCAGCAACAGTGGATTTCGAGCATCAACAGTGGATTTCGAGCATCAATCAGTGGATTTCGAAGGTTTTTAGGGCTTGTACGATCTCATATGGGGTTTTCGAAGGTCATCTATGGGTTGTATAGATCTCGTATGGTGTTTTTGAAGGTCGTCTATGGCTGTATAGGTCTCGGTTTGGTACTGATTTAGGGTCTGGTTTAGGATTTCGAGGTAGATGATGGTTTAGGCTTGATTTAGGGTCTGATTTAGGGCAGCAAGGTAGACGATGGTTTAGGGTTTCGAGTTAGACGATGATTTGGGGTCTGGTTTTAGGGTTTCGGCTGGTTTAGGGTTTCGAGGTTGTCGGCTGAGGAAGATGATGGTGACGTCAATGCTAGGTAGGGTAGGGTTAGGTAGAATTAGGTTATGGGTTAAGAACCCGCTCTGATACCATGTTAAAGCATCCAACTCAAAACCAATTGGCAATGAGTGGAGAGGCCGCCCAGGCTCATATACTAGACTCGGAGGTTATAATTAACCAATGTGGGACAAGCTCTAACACTCCCTCGCATGTGCGACCCCTGACCCGCACGTGGAGAGTTAAACAACGGATCCGCAACATTGGGATCACAACGAAACAAGGTGCACTTATGGCACAAACAACGGGGTAATAACCAAGAAAGTCTTGTCCAAAATCCTCCGAAAGCTTAGCTCTGATACCATGTTGTTTAGATGAGAGAGAGAGAGAGAGGGAAAGGAAGAGAAGTGTGTAAGGTGTTAACGAACCCTACCACACAAACCTTTATTTATATTATGAGAGAGACTAATACATTACGTAGCTACCCAATGTGGGACAACTAACAATAAACATATTCTAACACATACTATGATGAGACAGTAAAGGGAGACAATTATGCTGATCAACTACGAACAGTCCTAGATTAATCACCATGATATACTTTTCCCTACTGCTTACTCTGATTACCGCCTAGCTTGCCTCCGACATTTGGACTCCCTCGTTCTTTGTATGATACACTTAGTTCCTTCTTGCCTATAGGTTCGAAATGAGCCTAGCTTGCCTCCCGACATCCGTACACACTCCAACATTCTTTTTATGATTCTCTCAGTTCCTTCTTGGCTATATAGAGGTTTAGTTATTTGTGTAAGAATATCCTTGAAGTTGTTTTCCGGTGTTTGAACAACAAAGTTGTTACCTTAATCACCCAGAAAACATGCTTCCCAAAACCTGTACATAAGGGCCATAAATTGTCTGTGATACATAGGCAATGCCTTCTTGGTTAGCTAGTGTTCCATTTGAGATTGCTTCAGAAAGCTGCCTCCAAATCTCTGTTACTCCATTTAATGTCATCTTCAAACCCATTCCACCCTCTGTAAGAAAGTATAGATGGCACTCCACAAATATAGATGGTACATGACAAATGTCCTTCATCTAAATGAAAAAGGAAAAAAAAGGGAAACAAAAAAAAAAAGTTTGTGATGCGTCATGTATTATTTGAAGTCTGGGCTAAGCCCGATACAAATGTGGTAGTGGCTGAAAGTAGTTTAATGATGGACTAGTTCAAGCAATTACTTCTATCAGGGATTTGATTTGAGTAGGTGAGTGATCATCTATAAACTAGATTTGTTTTTTGTTATGCTCACCTGCACACAGATTTATTGACAAGTCAGATGCTATATCCTATTTGGTCAAAGCCGAATCAGGAATTTTTTTTCTTGACAGAAACATTGCAAAGAACTCAACTGATATTGCAGCAACTGAAAGATCAAATAAGGCAAGGCAAACCCATTATAGGGGCTGGTGCAGGGACAGGCATATCCGCAAAGTTTGAGGAAGTTGGTGGCGTGGATCTAATAGTGTTGTACAACTCAGGGCGCTTCCGAATGGCAGGAAGGGGATCCCTAGCAGGTCTGTTACCTTTTGCTGATGCAAATGCCGTTGTCGTTGACATGGCCAACGAAGTCTTGCCTGTGAGTATCAATTGCCTGCTCATTCTCAGTTCACTTAAACTCCAAGCTACGTAGCATGGACACCGACACGGATCAACAAGCACCACGATATAAAAATAATATAATCTCGGTCATTTTATTCACATGGTTAATGAAAAATAATACGTTTGTCTTCCAAAGTTAGTACAAAACACTAATTGTAGCTACTTTTGTAGAATCCTCCAAAATGTTAATCCCGCGCTGTCACCCTCGCCTTTGCTGCCAACCTGAAAAATAAGTGTAGCTAGAAAGTATACAATACGACGAGAATAGAAGCAACTCAGAAATAAACGAGACCAACCAACGATAAACACGGAGTCAAATAATTGAACCACACAATAGGACCCTTATTTGGCCCTTCTTAGTATGCAACCAGTGCCTGGCCTCACCTGCCTCACCAAGCCAACTTGGGCTTCGGCTGTTGGCAAATTCACTAAGCCACATACTAAACAGTTCCACGGCACACCGCCTCTACCCACAAATGGCACACGGCCACTATTCATAAATTAATAACGTAATACAGATCCACAAGAATTTATTGAATTCAATGAACACATTTCAAAAGTAATTGAAAGCAGGACCACAAGGAAATACTTCAGAGATTGAAAACGCATATTATATACTTCCGGTACCTCAAATAGGATCACCACCATCCGCAGAGTCGACCGGAGAGCCCCAACATGTTCTGCTCTTGGGCTTGTTATCTATCCCTATTGTCTCTCATTTTCCATGTGCCCGGCTTAGTATATATGTGTGTGTGTGTATATATACTCCCTCCGTCCCAATTTAAATGCTCCCTATGGTTATACGTGTTTTTTTAAAACTATTATAGTTTTTATTCTATAATGTATTTTATATGCAATATGGATCTTATTTGATAGATCTCAATTAATTCTATTGGGCAAATTTTTTAAAAACTTTGAAAACCTTACCGATAAAAAGATAGACGTTTGAAAATGGCACGGATATACGTAGGGAGCATTTAAAATGGGACGGAGGGAGTATAAAAGAAGTTTCCTATGAGGGCTCCCTCACAAAAAAAGTGCGGGAAAACAGTTGTGGGCCGTTGATCGCGTGAAGGGATAGATAACAGTGCGGGAAAACACTTTTTTTTGTGAGGGAGCCCTCATAGGAAACTTCTTGTATATATATATATATATGTATGTAAAATGCACATAAGACAAAGTTCTTGCATTGGATCAAATAAGGACAGCACACCAATTCCTTTCCTTATTGTCAATCCATGTACGTAACTCTACTCACCTAGTTCCATGCATATCTAACCTAGCCACCTCACTAGTAAAGTTAAAAATCTTTAAATGTTTTCTTTTTCTTAAAAATATGGGGTATTACACAACGGGGGACACGGAAAATAAATAAATAACTTTATGTGTGAATATATCTATTTTCATAGTAACAGTTTATAAACAGAGATATGTTATATATACTCTTTTCTTTTGATATGCGAGATATATACAATGTTATGTACCGGTATATTTAGCTATACAATATGTAAGATATACACACCTAGTGACGAAGATATATACTTGATATATAAATATACACATAAATATAGATATATAGTGAGAGAGAGAGAGGGAGGGATAGAGAGAGAGAGAGATCTTTAGTGTATATGTGGGACACATGTGTCCATGCCCGGTCCCCACGTGCCCCCTAAGAGTGTCGGCGCTTCTAGGCTCTAAGAGTCATGAAATCAGTTAAGTGCTCGGACCTGCTTGAAACGTTAACGAACTCTCATGAATCCATATTCCTTCAACTTCTAGAAAAGTTGAAAGTTGCTGGTCTTGATTGGAGAGAGAAGGGAAGAGAACAAAAATTTCACGTTCCACTCCGTGGTTCAAACATAGTTTTTCCTAGCTAAAACTTCTTCATTTTGAGTTGTGTGGGGAATATTTTTTTGGGAAAAAATTGATAGTTTTCTTAGATGCACGTGGGACCCATTCATCACTCCTCCATCTACTAATCTTGTAGATAATGGAAAAGTAGATAGAAAATATGGGCACATTCTAGATACAGTTAGATAATCACTTCTTATCTCTTCATATTTTCCTAGAGTCTTTCGAGGTGAGGCTATTCTTACAACAATTAATCTCCTTAATCGTTGCCCTCTCCTCTTGTTTCTAGAATCTCACGTTACTTCAGAGATGAAACTTATTTAGAGATAACACCTTAAAAAGACAAATTTCCAATAAGTACATTCATAACCTTGTTCCCCCGGAGAACGAACCCCGAGAAACTAGAGTAGAAGTTATATCATGATAGATTTCTATCTTAGCAGTTCCACACGATAAGAAAATTCAACAAAAAGAAACTAGAAATAGTCTTTTTATATAGATAAATGATAGACCTTGTACGTATCTATACATATATAATAAAGATAAAGAGATCAGGAATTTTTTGAAACCTAACTTACTGTGTAATGTAACTCTTAATTATCTTCTTTTTTTTTTTTTTGTCAATTGCGAGAGATGGCCAAGTGGACCAAATCGCTGGATTACTAATTCATTGTACGAGGTCAAGTGTTTTTATTGAGGTTTCGAATCCCTCTCTTTACCTTTTTCTTATGACGATAGGATTTATCTTTCAAATTTTTCCTATCCCCCTTTCTTTTTTCGTAGTTAAAAGTGCGAAATGTGTAAAAGCGTAAGAAATTTGAAAAATCTAACAAAAAGAAAGTTGTTTGGTTGAGTTCCCAACTACTCTTTGTTGCAAGTTTTCCATTCAGCATGTTTTATCCTTCTTAGGCGATAGCATAGTAAGCTCAATGCACTCTGCTCTTTGTATTTTCGTGGGGTATGACATTACTTAAAAATAGACGCATAATTATCCACTTAAGTGTTTTATGGTCCGTCATGTTACCTTTCTTCAGCTTCTCTCCTAATTCACTCTTCCTCCCACAACACCACCTGTGGCTAAAGAAAACTCAATTCGCATTGATCCTTTCCTTCTCATTTATGTACCTTCCGAGGAGTACACTACTGCGCTTAACGTATTTTTTATTCCCACTTCTTCTCTATTCATCTCTCTCTCCTCCCACCCTACTACATGGTTTATTCAACCAGTCATGAAGATTCTCTTTCCCAGCATACCAACTCTACTGCCTCTCAGTCCACTTCTTTGGATTCTGATCCGGCCGACGGTCGAAATCCTACTCTTGAATGTCCTCCACCGGTAAAACTTGATTTTTATGAACACTTGTCCTGTTCTTCCTTTGTTCTTTTCTTTCTCATGTACTCACTTGACTTGCCTTGAACCCATGTTGTGCAGAATATTGTAATGATCCTAATTCGGTAAGTCCCATGAATGACGGGTTCACTGCTCTAGCAAGAACTCACACTAGAAATTTGAGTTTTCGCTAGAGCAGTAAACTTGAGCCAATACTAACACAGAGGCAACTTTTGTCGTATTTGTTGTGCTTTCTGTTGCCTTCATCAGTCTGTGCTTGGTATGAACATTTTTAGTACGTTGATCATGTTCTTTTTACTTGCTGCACTTCTACTGGTTTAGTTCTCCACTATTATTTGTAGTTATGATCGTTACAAGTGATTCTGCTACTATTCGCGATGTGAGAGTCCGTCTGTTCAAAAAATTGAAATGAAAGATTCAGGTGCTCTTCGTTAGTTTCTTAGTATTAAAGTTGCTTCTTCTCCTAAGGGATATGTTTCTTACAATTAAGTTGTTGATATTCCTATAGATGCATGTTAAATTCTCTGCTTCAGATGGTGGTCTTCTTGATAATCCTATGGGGTATCGTGACCTTGTTGGTTGCTTAATTTATGTTAATTTTTCCTTGTCCTGATATTTCTTATTTGATCTACGTTGTTAGTTAGTTTGTTTCAGCTCCTCGCTCATCGGCTGCCTTGCTATGCATATTGTGTTATGTTCATAGTGCTATATACCAGTGTTTATTGCTCTTTTCCACTTCATCCTCTCTTCCACTTTGAGCTTGACCCTTCCGGCCTATGTTGATTGGTTGATACCTGTGATAGGAAGTCCACCTCTGGCTATTGTGTTTTCTGCGTGATTCTCTCATGTCTGTAGTTTTTGATTTATGGCCTCAGTTTTGGGAAAAGAGTTGGGTTTTCAAGACGAATAGCGAATTGAACATTTGGAAGAGCTTTGCTCTCTCTCTCTCTCTCTGCACGCACGCGCACACATACTCAGGCAAACACATTTGTCTTTGTTTCCGCTCTTCTATTGTTTTCTTAACTATCTCCATTTGTCTTTTTCTCTCCCCCTTCTTATCTCTTCTGGCTCCTCCATCTCTATGAACCAAATTCACATGTTTTTTTTCTGTTGCCATCACGGCTTTGATGGAATCCTCGTGAAATTAGTGATAGATCATTAATGTTAGGACTTTTATCCAATGACTGGCTTAAACTGATTCTTTGAATTTCACCTTGCAGTAAATTAACAATAAGGTATGCTCTTTTCCTGTTGTCCTACTCTTTGATCCTCTGCTTGTATTACAATTACTCGTTCTGGTTTTCTCCTTTTTATGTTGTAGTTAATATATGAAGACACCAGTTTTTGTCTGAAGCTAAACAATAAAAGATAATTATTCCTGCTCAAATTCTGCATGAGTCACTGGAACTTTTCAGCTTATGCATGTAATTGTCTCAAATGAGTAGGTTGTGAAAAAAGTACCAGTTCTTGCCGGAGTCTGTGCAACGGATCCATTTCGTCGTATGGATTACTTTTTGAAGCAAGTGGAGTCAATAGGATTCCATGGAGTGCAGAACTTTCCAACTGTTGGGCTCTTTGATGGTAATTTTAGACAAAATCTGGAAGAGACAGGAATGGGATATGGGTTGGTACTAGTCTCACTCTTTGTTAAACTCTGTATGCTTCCTCTAAACCAAGAAGACTGGGAGTCTCTAACTGTTCGTTACTGTTTCCATGTTCAGCTTGGAGGTTGCTATGATAGCAGAAGCACATAAAATGGGCTTATTAACAACCCCTTATGCTTTCAACCCAGATGAAGCTGTTGAAATGGCAAAAGCAGGTGCTGATATCATAGTAGCCCACATGGGTCTGACAACTTCTGGCTCAATTGGTGCGAAGACTGCTGTCTCCACGGAGGAAAGTGTAGTTCTTGTGCAGGCTATTGCAGATGCTGCACACCGGATCAATCCTGATGTTATTGTACTGTGCCATGGAGGTACCATCTATATACCCTTCGTTTTACATTGGATTTTGGTTATCCCAAGTATCATTCATGAATTTTATTGTCTCTGCATGGAGGTTCAATCTGGTTGCTTAGCAAGTTTTGGTGGTCTGTTCCTAAGATTGAGATGTGGTGGCATGAAATGATTAAACTTAAAATGTATTTTTTGTTTATTAGAGCATCTCCAACCCAATTCTTCATTTCGAAGAGTGAAGATGACAACTTTTATTCAAAAGTGTGGTTGAAGAATTTAATATTTCATTCAAAGTTGAACCACACGTCTTCATTTTTATCTCCAATTTTCGACAACACTTTCATCTCTTCAAATCTCAACCACTTCCTCATTTATCCTCCAAATTTACTCATTTCATTTCAAGATTTCATTTAAATAACTAATTTTCCTCCAAAATTTCAATTACTTCATCTTATAGTTTCAATAAACATACTAAATATTTGTCTTATTTTGAGGATGATGTCCATATCATTTCAATGGACCAATTTTTGTGGTAGTTGATATTTGTCTTATTTTGACGATGATGTCCATATCATTTCAATGGACCAATTTTTGTGGTAGTTGATATTTGTCTTATTTTGACGATGATGTCCATATCATTTCATGGACCAATTTTTGTGGTAGTTGATATTTGTCTTATTTTGAGGATGATGTCCATATCATTTCAATGGACCAATTTTTGTGGTAGTTGGATCAACGTCGTAAAAGTTTATGAATATTACATAAGATACCACAAAGTACAAAGTATATGATGGGTATTAGAATTTAACAAAAAAATTTAAAAGAGTAAAACAGGAATTTTGAATGTCTTCCTTTTCTTGTATGACTCCTCAAAATATTCTTGGTCTCCATATGTGGAGAATCAAATGTTAATGTTCATTTTGAAGAATGTAACTGAAGCATATTCTTCAAAATATTCTCGGTCTTTATGTTCTTTTGTCAAAATAGTTGTAGAAGTTTGAACGTTGATTTGGTACCTCTTGCTAGTGAAGTATGGTATTTTTTCCATTCTAGTAACTAGTTTCATGGACCAAAAAAGTAATTTGAGCTGGATTTTGTTCTCAGATTTTTCTCCTCTCTATTTCCCCAATAGATTTTTCCATACAAGTGCTCATGTTTGGCATTTACAGGCCCTATATCTGGTCCAAAAGAGGCAGAATTTGTTCTGAAGAGAACCAATGGAGTTCATGGGTTCTATGGTGCATCGAGCATGGAAAGGCTACCAGTTGAACAAGCTATAACAGTCACAGTCCAACAGTACAAATCAATTGCTCTAAAGTGAAAAACATGGTTTTTGCTCTTCAAATATACTCTCCTGTGCTATCTGTAAGTTTATTTTATTTTCAAGGATTTTACAACAGTGCCGGAACCTTTCTTCTTGTACCAGTATCACAAGAGTTCTCTCTTAAACTTTGTGATTTCTTATTGTCTATTGTTCACTTATGCGTCATTCGTAATGTGTTTTCACTTGTGTGTTTCTGAAAATTATTACTTTTTATCATTCGATGAACTTTTCTCATGCTCTTAGAGAATAATTACAGCACTCTCGTCTGATGATGATCCAAGCACTTGAAGAGTAAATTGGTAATTCTCCCACATCTTTTCAATGTCACGTATTACCAGTTTTTCTTGGGACTGAACTTGCCAGGTGCTTTTTGACACCATGATATGCTAAGCGAAAGAGCATCTCCACTTGTCTTTGCTTACTTGCTATCTGTTCATGGACGTCATGTTGTATAACCGGGCAGCCCCTCCTCAATATGTGTTCTTCTGAGCCATTGATTTCTCTTTCCTGAATCATTTCGGAAAAACTGTCACGTATTACCAGTTTTTCTCTTTCCTGAATCATTTTGGAAAAATTGTTAAACTCAGCGCACGAGAGTACTCCTCCTACTGCTACAACAGGGGCGGACCGGGGGTACGAGGGGGGTGTTTAGCGGCTTTAGCCCTGCACTTTCCCAATTATCTTCCTATTTATAATATACTTTTAAATTTTTTTTGTAAAATTACTGAAGAGCTCACAAACTAGGTGAAATTCGTAATTTTGCATCCGCCACTGACTACAAGGTTGAGAGAATTGAATTGAATATATGCACTCAACCCATCTCGGAATCAGCAGTATCGAGATACATGCACAAAGCTTCCTTTCAGAAAGCAATGTAAAAGTCTAGTAACAAAAAAATGCCAATGACTCATATAGTCATATGTCACCCTGGGGCACCCTGGCATCCTACAGATATAGCTTAGCTAAAAGCATCTTCAAGAGGCTCTCTAAATGAGTCCTCTTCACTTAATTAACGGTGGGCTCTTAAAAAAACTCCTAAGTGAGACTTTTAACATTTAACAATTCATTTGCCTAATTTTGGTCTTCAATGGGCTCCCTATAGAAGCTCCTAAGGATAGCTCCTTAGTATGACTCCTACTACACTAGCTAAGTTTAGGGAGGGAGTTGGGAGCAAGGAGAAGAGAGAGAAAGAGAGAAGGAGAAGATGAAGCGGGAATTGGGGGACCCACTTAAATTTTTGTGTCCATAAATAATCTTAGGTCATAGTCTAGGAGCCAATTCTAGAGAGTCCATTGGAGTGCTCTCACACTCCTAAATTAGCAAGTCCTTAACAAAATTGGACCCCACTTTTGCTTAGGTGTCAACTTATAAGAATCATTTTAGGAGCCAAATATAAAGAGCCCACTGTGGATGTAACTAGTAAAGACCTTATTTTGGCATTCCAAAAAGGTTTCTACTCCTCCAATAGCTTACTAGTAGCCGGTGAAAGTGGCTCCCTATTAAGCATTAAATGTCAATTCTCACATTTTGCTCCTACTTGCCCATGAAAGTGGTCTGACTTTTCTTTTAATTTTTTACTTTTGTATAGCAAAAGTAGAGAGTAGTATTAGAATGTAAAAATAAAAAAGTGAATAGTCAAAGAGTGTACTATTTTTTGTACCGTCGACTAATTAATAAAACTAGTAGTGTTGGAGATCGACACTCCAACACCCAAAAGTTCCATGCTCAAATGAAAACAATATTAAATTTTCTCAAACTGTTTACTCGATGAACTCAACAAAATGATTTACTCTAACCAGATCAATGGACTCAACGTGGTTTTCCACATCCACATGCTTGTTCCATGCTCGAAATCGTATACCTATCACAAAATTAGATCACCAAGGTGGTGAACCTTGATTTCAGTACAAATTAGATTTCACAATCCAAAACTTCAACTTGAGCCAAAGAATACAGTGATTATTCAGTGTTACTAAAACACCCCACATCGCGCTCCAACGATTAACATTCATGGAAAACACGCGCCAATGTGTGGTGAAGAAGACCCACGTAAAACCACGTAACAGTGTGAACATACACTTATTTTGTACAATGAAAGGGCCGGAGCTTTCAATACAGAAGGGCCACCATGAATGAAGAATCTGTATGCATTAAAGTGAGGGCCCTGCACTATGGCATGAAAATTAGGTAATTAATACTATTCTCCATTTTAATTATGTGATGTGATGATAGAGAGGAGCCAATTAATGGGATAGCCAAGTGATTGGCCATAGCAACCCCTCTTCATAGGGCATGTTCAAATTAATGGTCCTCTGATTGATGCAGATGGGCTAGCTGAAATGCAGATAGGTGTCTTTTTTTTTCTTTTACCCCTCCGCCCCAAATTTTTTGTCCATTTGTGCTATGAATTTCTTGTCCACTTGTGCTATTCACAGCACTTCAAAAAATTGTTTAGATTTTCAAATGTATAATGTTGTATGTACTAAATATGGATCTCGTTTAATTGTTCTCGATGAGTTCTATTAAATAAAATTTTCAAAATTGTGAAAAGCATTATAGATTGAAGAATATAGGCAATTGAATTTTGCATGCATTCACGTAAATGGATAAGAAATTTGGGATGGAGTTGTTAGAATTATAGAGGTTGTTTTACCTAGATGCTGAAATTACTAGGCTTTGGCAAGCTTGGTGGATAGTCTTTTCACACTATAGTTAGGAATATTGTTTGGGCTGCGCTGGTATATTATTTTGACAAAAAGAGATTAGTTTTGATCAATTTTTCATGCAATTCACATTTCACAGGCCTCCTCCCTTCAGTCCTTCACAAGATTAGTTTTCATGTCATGGTCAAAGGAGAAGAATTTGGGTGTGTGTAGGGTATCACGTGGTATCTGAAGTGGTACCCTTAATACCCTATCCCAGCCACCCATCTTAGTAATCAATGGTGCGGATTCTAAATAAATTCTTCCACAAGAAAGAGTTATATATTGGAAGAGTTTATTTAAAATCTGCATTGTCCAAAACATTTTTGGACATTCGGGATGTCCGCCGGATATTATCACATGGCCCGCATGGTGCCCTACACACACCCAAATTATTCTCGGGTCAAATTAAGGCTCCCAAATTAACAATGTCAATACCTCCCCCCTTACTCATCTTCTTTGTCAATCCCGGCAAATCCCTACTATTAGTTAAGTGTTCTTTCTCTTACTTCGTAGTTGTCGATGATAGGTTTAGGTATTTGAAAGGTATGCCTTCCTTCAACTCTGTTCTTTCAACGGACTTCTCTTAATACGTCACTCGTTGAGAGTACCAAATGAAAGTACGAAGGAGCGTTACAAGTAGAGTGGTAGGCACATTTGACAGAGATTCAAACCTCACTAACGACAATTAATAATACAGACTCTTACCGAAGTTAAAAAAAGATTCCGGGGAGTGTTGAATAATTACTCGAGGGCCCCTCAGCTTGTGAGCCAGGCACAAGACCCGACCATGGGGTAAAAATGAAAAACCTAGAGATTTTTTTAGATAGGCAAAGCTTTTAAAGGGACACACAAGATTTTATGATTGAGGTGGCGAATAGTTGTGCAATAACTGCCATTATTTTTAGGTTGTATTATAACTATATTCCTGTATGTATTATAAGTGAAGTTTACACTTCTTTTACTTTGGGTTGAGTTAAAATCAGAATGAGTTTGGACTAAATTAATTTTTGTTATATACAGTCGATATTAGTTTTTAAATTTTACTTACCTTTTTTTTTCCACCCATGACTTTACAAGGGAAAAAGTATATATAAAGAAAAGTTGAAAAAAGTTCATGTAAGACAACGATAAAGAAACTAAACGCCTTTCTTTTCTGTCTATTTCAAACTTTTTCTTTGTGTCAAGTGAACTATTATCAATTTCGGTACTTTTTGAATCCCTCTCGTCGAGACGAACAATTAGTCTAAAAGAATTGACGAATCTAGTAAAAAATTAAGTTTAAAAAAAAAAAAAAAAAACAATAACACTCCTTCAAAAGGAATAAAAAATTTAGGCCAAAAGGGGTTTAGAGTTTCTAAATTTCTTCGCACATAACGAACAAAAAGTAGTCGTGTATTACCTGGAATTTGAAAAATAGACATGGGTAACAAAATGGACATTATTTAGAACCTTTGAGTAAATTCCGACAAAGGAAACCTAGATTTTTTCGTGATTAATGGTGTTGTCTGCTTGTGATTTTCCCATGTCACGTCTCCCAATCAAAATGATAGGGCTAATTTATACACACCATGAATGAGACCTTACCCCCAAATAAAGGCTAATAACATAAAGCCCCCTCATCAATGGTGGAGTTTGACCATTCAGGGGCACCATCATACCAAGGGAAGCTTCCCCACCTCAGCAAAAATCAATTCCAAGTCCAAAAAAATAATAATAATAATAAATACTACAGTAATAGCGTTGGACTACAGAGAGCCGTTTATGTGATTATGATCTTTCAAATGTGTTTTCAATAGTTCAAATTTGAAATAGATTTCTCTCAAAAAGAATAATTTCTTTTAGGAAGAGTTTAAAATTTAGACCGCTAAATGCAAAGATGATCGGTTGAAATGTTGGTACGAGACGCTGAGACCTCACTGCAGAGAGGCAGGGTGTCAGAGAGAGAGAGAGAGAGAGCACATGGGAGTGGGAGAGGCTTTTACGTCGTGGGTTTGATGCAATGATATTTCTCACAGAAGCCTTTGCCTCAGAAAAGATGCAAAATCCCACTAGGGCTTGGGGTCAAATGGTCAGACAATGGAATTTAAAAAAGATGTACTACTCCACTACATAAGAGGGAAAAAAGGGCCCCAAAGGAAAACTCTTGGCCACTTTACAACCAAAGAGCAATAGATGCTGTCTAGCACAAAGGAAAAGAGACCATCTGTAGAGAAGGGGACCGAAAAACAAAAGGAGTAAAAGCCCAAGCATCCAAAAAAGATGGCTGCCAGCCTGCCACTATAAACAGTTCCCAAAAAAAAAAAATATATGTGTTATCCATTTCTTAATCCTAAGTTAAGTCGAAGTCGTAACCTAAGGTTAAGTCGACTAAACTTAGGTCACGAGTTTGAATCATACCTTGTACGTCCTCTAGGTCACCTCGTGGTGTAGTTTGCATAATGAAAATGATAGTAAGAAACAGGAAAAGAAACATGAAAAGGTAGCTGGACGGTTGTGATCCACTCGGTGTGCGCCAATCGGCTGTCTTTTCATGTTCGTTTTCCTGTGCCGTACTACTCTTTGCATAATTATCCCAAAAGATGTATACCAGAAGCCTTATCATCAAAACAGTAAAATCAATCACAAAGATCCATGTGAAAGTGAAGACTGAAGAGAGAGAGATGCTTCTATCTGCATTCATTAGCATTCAATATGAGAGAGACAGAATTTCTGTTCACAACTATACTCAGGCAACACTGCACTGACAAAATTACAACTAGAAAACCTCAATAATGCAGCAGATTTTGCTTACCCAGTCTTCTACATTTATCCTACTAACCACACAATAACAACTTCACCAGCAAGCAAAAACCACGCCAAATTAGGAATAAATTTGAATTAGCGAACTGCGTTACTGCAATAAACGCAGCAGTGTTCTTCTTGTCACTGCCCGCCGCCACTGTATACATCTAGGAAAAGGTATTAGTAGGATCAAGTAAGGTTAATGGTTCTGCTATATAGCTAAGCGTCACCATCTTCCTCATAAAACGGAAGGTAAAACAAAAATAAACCTCCACTGCTCCATCCTTTACTGGGAAAACCGAGCTCCAACTCCATAGTTGGATTCTGCGTTGAGAGTATAACGATCCATCTAGGCCCCCGGTAGAACCTGTGAATGATTATGCTCTCTTTACAGACTGATAAGAGGCATACCCTAACTTGTAAAATTCCTAAACGACTCAATTCCTACGTACCTTGTGATGTGTCATTCGAGTAAAATCTAGAGACCCTATAAACAATTGCCCTAATTTTCCCTACCCTTCATTTAGAGTTCCATCTTCCATACCATCCCATCAATGTTGCAGTCATGTGGTTTCTCCAGCGCAGCAACCTTAGCACGGTGGGCTGCAAGGGCAATCGTACTCTTTCCCCTTTCTTCTCGAGGGAGTTCACATGCTTCGCTGATGGAACCAGATCTCAAATCAGCCGGAGGGATAAAACAGTCTAATGACAACCCAGGAACATTGAACGCAACCTCTTCAATAGTCCAAGCTTCTTCCATCCTTGTTTTGGAGTGGCTCATCGCCATCTCGCCGAACCTAAAGAGGGTCACTACAGAATGCCCAGAGTGAGCGATCATGATCCCCTCTACAGGCCTGTAATCGTCAAGGAATGAATTGATTGTGGTTTCCCAATAAACTGCATCACCGCCACTGGATTGGATGCGGGTCAGATGAGAATCCTCCATGTGAACAAGAAGGCCTGTCTTTTGGCTAAAGTAGCCAAACAAAACGTGCCTTATTATCTCTGCAGGGCCTTCACTTCTTGCCTTCAAGGTCTGAGGATCGGCACTAAGCTTGAGGATAAAGCACTCCTCGCCATTGATCTTTTTCTCTCCAATGCATCTTGCATCAGCAAACATGCTAGCAGTTGTTCTGGGGTCAAGACCCTGTACAAAGAACATTGCCCACCTCAAGAAAGAATCAAACTACTAACATTTCCTGTGGTCTACTCGTTTTTTGCTAATTTTTTTCTTCGAGTCAGAACTTAAAAATAAAAAATAAAAAAAAAGGACCAAAACAAGCAAAACTTAGTCTAAAAGCCACTAGCTGAATCAGAGGAACAAGAAAAGGAACGCAGTTTCTTTTTTTTCTTTTTTTTTTGTACTTCGGAAATGCAAGGAACGCAGTTTCACCTGAAGGGCACGGCGTAACGGCCTAACAGGCCCTTTGGCAGTATGGGCCCCAAGCCACGGGGTGTGCCTCCAGACAATCTTACCATTGCAGCCTGCGTGAACCTTGCTTCCTCCCACAGAAAGCTCCACATACCACATGTCTGGATTCATCTGCCACAGGACAAATCCGCCTGACTCGGTATCTCTTGTAGCATTCCGGTTCTTCATTACTCTTCCAGCAGTTTCAAATTCGGCAGCTAACATCTTCACCTTCCCCAAAGCATATGCATTTCGAATGGAGTTTTGCAACTTTTGCCCTCCTGATGCAGCAGTATATTGCTGTAATATGTACTGAGCTGATGAAGTTTCCTGCAGTACCACAAGGACAGAGCAGACAAAATTTCATATTTCCAGGAAGTGACGAGGAAGAGGAGCCCAATAAGCAGGAGGTTAAGAGGACATTTTGGCCTCAGGTGTGAGGCCAAGTCCTCATCAGCCAAAAGCCAAAATTGAAAATTCGGTTTTTACAACAGACAATTTGAGCAGATGATGCCAAAAATCATACCTTCATTTGATTGGTGGATAAAATGACAAACAAAATTTAAGTTAATCTGGGGATCCTTGTAAAGGACAGTATGCAACCCCAAAATTACACTGTGAAACTAAGCTACCAAAGAGAAAACAAGATTAACAGGAAAGCCACATATGATTTATTCCTCTTTCCCCAGCTTTCCCAGCAACCAAATAGAGAATCACAACCAATTGATGGGAGAACATGTAGAAAGGTAAATAATTCCAAGAAAATGTATTTCAGAGGTTGATAAAAACAACGCTTGTAGTCATTGGTTCAGCCAGTATCAAGAAAATCTACAAAAATCATCAAATCCAAGATACTTGGCTGCAATCAGAAAACAAATACTTAACAAATGATGCCATGAAATGGATTATTTACTCAAATCAAGCCCACCAAAGGGTCTATTTTTAACCGTCCAAACTCAAATAACCACAGAACTCTACAAAAATGAGATTACGCCAAAAACAAGAACTCCAAAACACGTTAAGAGACGAAGATCGCTTTTAACAACGATCAAGGGGTAAACACAAATTACTCAAGTTTGGTTGAAAACTTACAAAGAGCTTACAAATGTGTTCATACTTGATTGGCCTACCTGTGCAGCTAAACTCAATTGAGCTTCAAAGCCATTCAAGAGCTTTGACTAACTCAATTTTTCTAAACTATACATAAGCTAAATAATCAAGCTAACTAGTGAATTGTTTAATAGTTCAAGCTCAATTTGAAAGCTCAACAACCTTTTAACAAGTGTTCCAAACTGGGTTTTCTATGTAAAAAGACGATTCAAAAAAGCTTTTTCACGAGCCGAACATGAGTCGAGCTCGAATTAGTAAGCTCATCTCCAGCCCTTACCCATTTTTTTACTCAAAGTCTCAATTTGAGTAAAACCCCTTAAAGTCTAATCCAATCCTTGACTCAAAACTATCCCACTTTTACATAAATTGACTCAAAGTTAGACTCAATGACTCGAACCTATCCGTTTTACTCAACCCAAGAGACTCAAATTTTTTTACTCAAGGATATTTTTTCACCTTCCAAATTTACAATGATGCCATTATTGAAGTTTCTGCTCAAATTTGTGCTAAGACTAGAAATTGCGATTTGGGTTTGCCCATTAGAATCCAAATGTAGAGAGAGAGAGAGAGGCTTACAATGGGAGTATCCTTGACACTGAGGTGAGGCAAAGGGTCATTAGTGCTAACGTGCACAGGGGCGAGAGGAGCGCCCATAACACCTAACAACAGTCTCAGATCAGACCTCCTGTAAGCAGCAGCATTCGAAGAAGCTACAGACGGAGCCCTAGCCAGCTGTCCTTTCACCCAGTGCCCTAACCCTGACCCGACCCGTTTCGAATCCCCGAACTCGCCTCCATCCGGATCCGGACCCTCCATCACTGGCCTAAGACTCCCGGATCTCCCAATCAACATCGCGTCGGGATTCTCCACGTGGCGGTGGTGGCTCTTCCGACGCCGGAGCAACGCTGTGATCGGCGAGGCACTCCTCGCCGGCGACTTCGCACGTGACCTCGCCGGCGATAGTCCTCGGACCACCTCGTCTTTCAGTGCTGAAAAGAAACCCTGCTTCTTCTCCATTTGTGAAGAAAACCCAAGACAATGAGACTTTTAAGAATTGAGAAAAAACAAGAGTCCTCTGTCTCTATATATAGATATATGCGCTGCTATAGAGAGATATGCATATACATTGCTATACATACGAGGAGAGATTTTGACTGAACTACTGCTACTATATCTCGGTAGAAGAAGCTACCCAAAGACTGATGTTTCTTTTGAGAGGAAATTTGGGTTTCTAGAGAGAGAGTGATTTTAGTGGGAAGCAGCAGCGAGGAACCGGTTAGAATGACGATTTCTAGGCAGTGGTGGGATTTAAAGAGATACTAGAAGAGAGTGGGGACAAGCGTGTATTGGAGAGAGAGGAGAGAGAGGGGAAGACCGTGAAATGCGAATAGGGTTGGCTTTTTAGAGAGAGAGAGAGAGAGAGAGAGAGAGAGAGAGAGAATGATGTTGGTTGTAGAGAGAGAATGTGTGGGCGGATGTGCAGTGTGGTAGTACAGTCCGATTCAATTTGGATTTAAGGTTGGCTAAAAAGTCAAAAAAAATTAATAATAATAAAAATTAAAAAAATTCAAAAGAGGATTCAAAATTTTATGAATTATTGAATTTTTTTCAGTTTATTTAAAATAATTTAGATTTTACTCTCTAAATTTCTCTGGTCAAGAAGAATCAATAGTTCACAAAAATCAACACAAAATTAAAAAAATACAAATTCTTTTCGAATGAAGACAAAAAAATAAACCATTTGATTTATTTTGCCAAAGCACCCTTAATTATGGCCTCACAATATTAAGGAGCCGGTGAATTTTCATCAAGAATACCTTCTTTCTTTTTTTCTCAGTATACCATCTTTTTATTATAATCAAAAGTGAGTATAATTTTTATTAAATATATTTTTATAATACATGTAAGAGGAATGACTCGTAGAAAATTACCAAAAATATTATTTATGTTGAATTTATCTTGAAATAAATGCACTGAATTGGAACCGTTAATTTTGAGATAAACGTGTTTTGATAAGTCATTAACCGGTGTTTACTTATAATTGGCAGATTATTGAATTCAGTTCAATGTACGTGAATTTTAATTACAAAATGAAAGTTGGCATAAATTCCAATTAAAAGTGGACCACCTTACCTCACGCCTTCTTTTACTTACCACGCGGTTTCTTTTATCTTAGAGTCCAAAAGCAGCAAGTTTTGCAAAGTTGTTAGACTAGTACATAAGAGCTGAACCAAGAAAAATGATAGAAATAGAATAATTATGCGATGAGGTTGAATCAATCCTTTATAGAGCGGCTTATTATACACCGATACAAACATCACGAACTTTCCTGTAACAAAACTAATCACCGTTGCTACTTGTCTCCGGTTTACTCAACATAACCTTACAAAATAAACCATTCCGATTATTGTTTTTACCCTGAAATGGACTCATAAAAACTCAAACTGGACTTGAGTCCCAGTGGTTTCAACTTTCAAATACGGGATCACCCTCCCTCTATCGGATCCCTCCCTATTCATTCCAGTAGAAAAGTTGTTCACACCCCATTTTCTCGAACCTGACCCCTGGTGCTGGTGTGCACCTTTGTATGCACATTAGGGTCATTGATCTCAGTAATAAACGGTATGGATTTCACTTCGACAATGAACAACTCATATTTAAAAAGTGTCGAGATAAAATCCTAATCGTTAAAAACACATCCGATGACCATGATGCCACACATTTAGAACCACACACCAAGAGTGCACATAAGCACCCCTCCTATTCTCCCACCACATTACTGTGAAACTCATACAATTGCTCTTGCGTCTCGCACCAATTTGTAGCGATTGGGGTCTTGGAGGACCACATGGCGCACTAACAATTTTTATCTTCCTAGGCTCAATTCCGTTGGATCAATATCATTGTCGTCTTTCGTAATTGTTGAGAGGTCCTTGTTTAAGTAAAAATTAAAATCATTACTACAGTATTATTTATTTAGTATTATTTATTTTTCACACTAAATAAGACTATTATCGAGTATTTATGAATTTAATGATATTAGGTCAATTTGATTTTTATAGACATATTCTTCTTTACAAGATGTTTAAAGTGAGCTTTGATGTTCAAATTGGATTCATGATAAAACACATAAAAGATAGTTTTGCCTTGTTCCATCAAATAGTCTTTTTTGACAAACTGTCTTTTAATTCTACGAGAAAGGTTATTCACATTCTACGAGATAGATCATTCTCTTACAATACATTAACTAAAAAAATAAAAAAATAATCGTAAAAGACGATTTGTTATAAAAGATAGTTTTTTTGGAACAAAGCCTTGGAAGAGTTGGAGGGATGTGGAGGCATGGGGTTGCTGTTGTGCATGGGATGCACAACAGGTGTTGTGCACCATCCGAGCCGTCCGTTACCGGATGAACGGCCCAGATTTCATCTCGGCACCTTTACATCCGAACCGTTCGTTGTCGTGTGTGCAAGATGAAATCTGAGCCATATATCCATCTAAGCAACGAACGGTTCAAATGGTACACAATACCTTCAGTGCATCTCATGCACAACAACAACCCCAAATCCGAGGTTATAGAAGCGAGATGGACCCTTCGAAAACATGGAAAATGAGGCGAAGGGGCTGGCACTTGGTGTGACAAGAACATGAAAAACAAGAAGAGAAGCAGTATTATTATTATATATTTATATTTCAATTGAAAAGGCAGTATTATATATTTAATAAATAAGCAGAACCTGAACCTGATAACATTCAGTTCGATTAGACTCGCGAAGCAATATTATATATTGATATTTCATAAAAATCTCATATAGAACCTTGAATATGAATAAACTTTTATATGAGCATAATGAAAATATTACTATAACTTGTACATGTATAAACTTTTAAAAGTTCTATTAATTTAAATTTTGATATTTTATGTACACGTGAACTTATTTATATAAGTACAAGATTAAAATTTTATTTGAAATTCTAAACATGTATAAGAGCATAAATATCTAATATTTTTTACTCGTAAAGGCACATGAATAGGTTCAAGTTCGATTCAAACCTAGCCAAGCTCGACTCGCCAATTTTTCATTGAGCTCAAGCTCGGTTCGCGCGAGTTCGTTTAAAAACTTAATGAACGAATCTGAACATTCTAAAACTCGACTCGATTCGGCTTGTTGCAGCCCTAGGTACAACATGCCAGAAATGGGAGGAAAGAAGAAAGAGAAGAAGAGAGAGAAAAGAGAGCACTATTGTGTGGGTCCCATTTTAACTCTCTTTTTAATCTTAACAAATAAGCTAAAAATACTCTAACAATGTCAAATGTATCACTTTCTCTTTCTCTACCTAACAACTCTCTACATAATTTTTGTGTTCCGCACTTTTAACACTTTTTGTCATATAACAAACATTTTTAGAGTGAGTTTAAAAAAAAAAAAAAAGTGTCAAATGTGGATGCTCTAATGTAGTTGTGGTCTGCGATTAATTACATAGGGAAAACTATATAGGTATCCCCTCTTGTCTTGGGATACCGTATCGCCCTTGGCTTTCACCATAAGAAGGCATAATATTAACCACAAAGAAGCCGTAACAAATACCACGAATGGCGTAACAAAATATTACTTACTGTAATATGGTCATAACATTATCTGAAGAAGGCATAACATTTTCACCATATCATGCATCAAATTTTTGAAAATGGCAATTAGATTCACTGCAAAATGGTATAACATTCGCCACAAATGGTATGCCATTGAACAAGAAATGAATAATATATGTTATGTTTTGGTTGCACATAAGCAGGGATGGCCATTTCAGATGACCCGCTCCAATCCCCGCCCCATTTGGGTAGGGAATTTGAGGATTTTTTCAGGGATCGGATAGGATATGGTGATAATTTTTTTAAAAGTTTCAGAGATCGGGTGGGGGATGATTTGAGATTGTCCTCGCCCCAAAATCCCTATTACTCCCTTCGTCCTTATTTGTGGGTCCTTTTTTAGAGTTAGTGCCACTTTTCAATTAATTATATCTTTTAATATGGATCTAAAAAAATATGCAATGTGGATCTTATTTGATAGATCTTCATTAGTTCTGTTATTCAAAGTTTTCAAAATCATGAAAATCATTATAAATTGGAAGACATAAACGTTTGAAAAGTGACACAAACTCTGAAAAAGGACCAACAAACACGAATGAAAGGAGTATATAGATATATAGGCTAGGGTTTCATACTTTTATTCACAATTTAAAACTTCTTTTATAGTTTTACTTCTCAATTTTCATTAGCGCCACACCCCTTACCCCATGCATGCCTCTCATTTTAAGGGTTGTATATGTTTTATGTACGGGGAATAAATCCACGTATGTTTCCTTCTTTCTCGTGAAATAAATAAAAAACGTGCTTCTTCGCTGGAATCCTAATGTTGCAAGACAATCAGTTCAAAAAAAAAAAATGTTGCAAGACAACAAATGGTTAGAGCACCCTTGCTTCTCGTCGACAAAGGCCCTCCGATGGTCAAGTTAGTAATGCATTACTAGATAAGCGAATTCACGCAGTGCATATAACAATGAGTTACATCGTACCTTTCTTCATGGGTTTGACGCCTTATTTATAGGCGTACATTACTTGTTGATCAAGGCTCCTTGTTGCCCTGGTTTCCTTATTTCGTTAGGAAACCTGGTTTCCTTATTTCGTTAGGAAACCTTTCCTTGTGGAGTCTCTTCCCACAAGTAACAAAATGTGTACTGTAGATGACCTTTCCTTTAATTGGGACTCTCTTTCCTTATGGGATTTGTCCCTTGAGCCAAAACAGTCCTTAATGAGTTAGACTTTCCTATTCGCCCAAAACAGTCCTTAATGAGTTTTAGACTTTCCTATTCGCCCAAAACAGTCCTTAATGAGTTAGACTTTCCTATTCGCTGGAATTCTCTCCCATGCATATCTTTTTGTCTTATGACAGCATGATCAGGATTCTCTTTCCTACCGAGATCTTATATCCATGTTAAACTCCTTGTCCGATATGGAATCTTAATGTTGATCCCTTAAATCACAGGATTACCTTTTATTGCGTAAATGGTTATTCCAGATGTTTATAGGATGGCTTACCACCCTATTCTCTTTGAGGTGGTTTAGCCGAGCTACTATGCCTTGTTCGGCAATGCCATTGCATGCCTACATATGACGAAGCCGAGCTATAACGTGCTCGGTATTTAGCTCTGTGCACCTTTTCGTGGTACTACCATCATTCAGTGATGTAATCCTGGCTATATACATGGCCTGGCTATATACATGGCCTACCTTGTTCGGTTATGACTTAGGGCACCCTTACGTAGTCCCCCGAGCTAGTCCACCCTCACGTGGTGTTTAATGCTGATCACGTGATTTGCACGTGCTTGAGTATTTTCCTAGGTAAATTGGATTTTACTCTCTCCATTTTAGATTGAATCTTATATCTTTGCTTTGAATTTCAACTATTTTAAAAAAAATTCAATCTTAACTAAACCATTTGGTAATTTCTTGTTGGTAAGGTTTGGATCTCTGATTTTTCCGTATTGGGATAGGGATTGAGGTTAAAAATAATTTTCTGGTGAAGATCGGAGAAAGAATGGGAATTAAAAGGGGTTCGGAAATCGAAGATAGGGACAGTAATATCCATCCCCACCCCGCCCCATTGCTGATTCCCTACACATAAAAGGGTATACAATAGCCTCTCCCTAATTACACAGTAGTCCTCTTTCCATAATAATTCATGGGGCAAAAAGAAAATTACTGTAATATATTCCTATCTTTGTGAGATTCGACGTCAAAGGAATTTGATTATGTTCTAACGTGGACCATTAATCTTTGTACGTTCCAATCAAATAGTAAAAATTTACTTGTAAAAACAACTAATCTCGTTTTGAATTTTGTACGTCCCAATCAAATAAACAGTAGTTTGTGGGACCCAACAACTAATCTAGTTTTTAAATTTTTGTACTAGTACGTTCCAATCAAATGAGTAAAAGCTAATCTCGGTTATTTACCCAAAAAAAGAAGAAGCTAATCTCGGTTGCAATGCCAAAAGATAGTTTCCGTGTTTTGAGGGCCGAGGACCCGAGTTTTGGTACAGCTAATTACCATGATCCACTGATTGTATGATAGGAGTATAAAATAAAGTCATATTCTCATGTTCCCCAATTTCTCATTTGAAAATGACAATATGCCTAAAGCATTTATGTTGGACGACTTTTTTAAAAGTTCTTTGAGGGAAATTGCTGCAATGTTATTCTTTTATTGTGTCTTTTAATCGTAACATGTTATGTCTTCTAATGGATTTTGTTTAATGCTATGTCTTCTAATGATTTTTTTGTTAAATGGCGGAGGAATAGCGCTACAGTAAGACCCTTTGGACCTTCTATGTTTTTTTTTTTTTTAATCGGCAGTGTATTACTGCACTAGTTCCCCGGAAAGTTTGGGTTGCGCTTGGCTTGGCTTTGAAGGTATCATCATCGTTCCCTTTCTTCGATTTTTCTTAGTCAACTTGACTTGTCAGAAGGACGGCCCCCCACTTAAATCAGGGTATACTCACCCAGAAGAGAATTGAATGAATTCTTTTAATTTGTGACAATTTTTTATTTTTTCAAACAAAAATAGATTGCAAAAAGGCACCACATACTCTGTTTTTGCTCAAGTCAAAATGCTAAGATAGAAATACCAAACAAATAAAGGAAAAGAAAAACTATATAAGAATACAACATATGACCAAAATGAAAAATAAAACCTACATTACATGGCTTATTTTTTGCCCAATCAATTTGGCCAGCAAAAGATGACCCAACCCAACTCTTCTTGTCGAGACCACAAGTGTTCAATAATTTTATTGTGGATTGTGTGATGGGGTGCAGTAGATTCAAACATATTTGATGAGTAATGAACTCAGTAAATACAAGTGTCGATCTCGTTACACCTTTACTCGACTAGCCACGTCATGTGGATCTTGAAAGTCCTCTCGCTCATCTTCAATGATCATGTTGTGCTAAGTAATGCAACCGTTAACGAGCCGAGCCTTGAACAATAGAGGAAAAATAGGTAATGGTGAAAATAGCTAGACCACCATTGGAGCAACATTGTTAGAGCAAAATCAACAGCTAGGGTATAAATTTGGGTAAAATTACTGATGAATAGTGCATTTAGCTACCCAATTTCTCTCAACACTCCAACAGCTAGGGTATAATGGAGATATGAGAGAGAGAGAGAGAGAGAGAATGGGCCAAGTGGCAGAGGGAAAGAGATGAGAGAGAGAGAGAGAGAAAGTACATAGATAAAAGAATAAAAAAATGAGTTGCTGATGAATAGTGTTAGGCTTCTTTTACCCAAGCACTGTAGCAAATGTTGGAGTTTCGGTAGAAAAGCTCACTGTTTACCCAAGCTGCTGCAGCATCTTTTTGTGATTTTGGCTGGGTATTATACCTAAGATGGTATTTTACACAATCTGTTGTAGTTGCTCTTATAATATACTCCATCCTTCCCAAAAAGATGGTCTTACTTCACTTTTTTGACTACTCAAATAATTATCTATATCTCACAACCAATTATGTTTTCTATGATTTTGAAATTCGAGTTTAATAAAATTAATTGAGATCTATCAAACATGATCCATATTGAATATATAAATCATTATAAATAAGAAGATATTAACAATTTTTGAGAGGTGTGAATAGTGAAGTAGGACTATCTTTTCTGGATGGAGGGAGTAACAATTTGGCACTATTCATTGCTTTATTATGGCAATAACAATCCAAATAACATGCTAACTATTGGAGATACTCTTATATGATTTGTTTAGATCTCCTAATTATGTACTATGATGTGAGCTTAAAAATTCAAATAAAATATCGCAAAACTGATTCAAAATGACTATGGTTGTGTTTGGTTAGATAGTTTAGTTTAGTTTTGATGATGTCATAAGGTGTAATGAGTGGAGGGAGATAGAGAGAGAAATGATGATGTTATCAAAACTAAAACTAAAACTAAACTGAGAAACGAACATGGCTTATATATTTGAGTAGAAATTTTTTAAGCTAATTTTCATTTCAATTTGTTTCCAAAATCACATCTGATGATTCTATAGCAGCCTCGGCTATCGAGCACACCGCTGCATACACAATAGCCAATCGGCAACTGGCCTAGAGTTTGGCCGTCCGATCCCAACATATCACGGCCATGTTATCCCGCCGACCATCCACTCTCAACGTCTTACATGTCACGTCCCCATGATCTTATCAACCATGGCCACGAAATCCGAATCCCCTAGGCCTTAATTCTCTCCAAAAACAGGCCCGTCGGAGGGTTCACAATCGGCAATACCACGGTCCTTGGACTTATTTTGCAAGAATCCTTCGGAGAGCTCGGAGCTCTCGTCCGATTCTCGACACCATCAACTAAGATTTTGAAATCGGGATACGTACGTATCGTGTATCATTTTTCTTGTTTTATACTTCGGGATACGTACCATGTATCTTAAGATACGTTAACCATCGTTCAAAAAAGATACGTTAACCATAATTAATATTAATATACAATTAACAAGTATTTATACCTAATAACACCAACAAACTAAGTTTTTAAGTTGCAAAATTTCAAGTCTCTCAATTGAGATTTATCAGATTGAGGTTTCTTGTTACCTTAGTCAAGGACAGAAAAAGAAATCCCTAATAATTTTCTCCCAAAACACGACCGAAGTATGGTTTTCCTTCTATTCAAGCCCTACATTAAGATTGGATATCTTTCAAATGGTTTGAATGTCGGTCAAACGACTTAGATTAATTCATGCATTTGAGGTTCCACTTGTTACAATAATGTTTCAACTTCTTCCATTAAGTAATCTAGGATACGTACTAAAATCGGGTTACGCATATATATCATAGGATACGCCATCGTTTCGTAGGATTTGTATACAAAAAGGATACATATCGTTTTACTAAGGGGACGATACGAATCGTAGGATACGTATCGTGTATCAAAGGATTTTAACAACAATGCCATCAACACCTAGATGTGTTACTTCACCAACTCCTTATTAGTTTGCTAATTTTCTTTGTTTTTTTTTTTTTTTTGACTCCTTATAAGTTGGTGGATCATGCATCTGCTTTTGTATGTTGAGGCATGCAATGCTAATTATATCAAACTGTCCCGGCCAGCAGATAAAATATATTGAGACCTCAAACTGATTAAATTTTTTATCCAGACATCTTTGTTCTGATATTGAATGTTGCACTACTTTTCCAAGTAAAGTTTCATCACCAAAGCAACGATATCTAATCCATATTGCTTTTAAAAAATTAATGCTTACATCCACTCAAACCCATATCACTTTTGAATATAAAAATTGTGATGATGAGGTCACAAGACTCCTTCTATATATGGCAACTGCACAGATACTCTTATAGACAAGAAGGGAATGTTGCTTATGTTTTTCGACCCAAAAAAAAAAAAAAAAGCTGTACAAATACTTAAAAATTACTAAATACTACGAGGATGAGAGGTCTAAGATCAGCCGGCTTAGAATATAAGCCAATAAAGCCGCGACTTTGGGCCTTCAAAATTATATATATATAAAAAAGGAACCCCAAACTTATACGTAAGGCCCTCATATCTACATATATATTAGTTCTACTTATTTTTTGTTTAAGCTTGCTACACATGAAAAAAGGCCCATTGACCAAGCTTTAGGTGCCCAAAAAACCAGTAGCGAGATTGCACTTACTGGTAGCTTGAGACCTAATTTTAGAATATGAATAAAATAAATGCTCTAGCCTTCAATGGATTTTGAAGTATTATGAGGGTTCTCTATTTTTTGCTATACAATTAAGTTTTTATAATGGTAAATCGTTTTAATGGTTTTTTTTATAAGAACGATGTTGATCAAATTTTGTAAACATACATATAGGGTTTGAAAATTTCGCTTCGAACATTTGAGCCGGCACTGTGAGAGGTAGGTTAATTAAGTTTTGTGAGTTGTAGCACTAGGAGTGTTTTGTTCGATCTTCGGAGCTGTTTTAATACTTTCTTTTCCTATTCTTCTCGATTTTATTTTTTTATCTATATGATAATGAAGTTTTCCTTAGTAAAAAAAATAATGAAAAAAGTTGATTTTGGCAATGATTTTGAATTCTCATTTAGAATATGTACTTTTGTAGCAAACACACCCTCCACTATTGGCCCAGCTGGGAGGGGCATGCATGTTTCAGTGATGGACAGATTTGGTCTTGCTTCAGAACGAAGGATCCTTATCAAACTCTTTTTGCTTTTTTGCACATTCTAAAAGGCATAAAAATTAAGATTAGGATTTGCAACTTAAATTATTCTTAACACCTTATATTAATTAATTCGACCATCAAGTATTAATGTAGATATGCCCTTGTGCCGTTGTGCGTGTCATTGAATTGAATATAAATCAGATAAGATCGACTCCCAGTAGCCTCGTCTCTCATCTTGCCATTTCGTTCGCAGCTACAGTACCTCTCCACAGGAGGCAAGGGAAGCCGAGCTCGCCACGGCCTCTCTCTCTCCCTCTCTCTCTCTTGCGCTAGAAAAAACGAATCAACGGAGGAGTGATCGTAAAATCGATTTGATACCAGAAGGTTGTAGGTCTCGTCGAGGCGATTTCAATGGTCTAAGACTCGTCGTCGGAGAAGTTGGCCGGAGCTCGCACGAGCCGGTGAAGGTATGCTCGTGTGGAGAGTGAGATCCACTCTCGCAGTTGACGTCCACGCGTGGCAAAAGTAGAAGACAAGTCAGATGGGGTTTTTTTTTTTTTGTTGAGCCAAGTAGCCAGTCTGTTGGGTAGAGGTGATGTTTTTTGGCCAGCTATATCATTAGATGACACTTTTCTAGGCAAATTTGTTGAGGATGCCATTGAGGCTGTTGGAAATGCTCTAATGGATAACTATTTGGATGGATTTTCTTACTCAATGCTTGTGTTCCAAGTTGCCGTACGTGGTTGCGTAGTCAGGTTAAAACTTAATCTTAATTTCTCATAGCATGCGGTGGAATCTAAATTTTATCCCGATGTAGGTGCCCGGTGTGGTTCTTTGCATGACTGTATGATGGCGACGATAACCTTAATAATTAAACAACTTATATGCATATCCATTTTTATATTGAGAAATGTTGCCACTATATACTGGTTTTCTTGGCTTGAAACATCCATTCGTTTCTTTATTTAGCTGCTCCAACAAAATTATATAGTACATTTAATAGTTGATAATTCAGGTGTCCGAGTCAGCTTATGCTCATCTTAACTGTCCTCAGAACTCAATTCCCCGACCACTTGCGGGAGCCCAACTAAATTTTATACATAAACCAGAGTACATAAAGCATCGGGTTAACGGGTCCCAAACCGTGAACCTTTCCCTTTCCCTTTTCCCTTTCTTAACCAATCCAACAACCTTCTGATTTCCGCAGCAGAGCACATGTTGTTCATTCTCTTTGGGAGAGAGAGATAGAGAGAAAGATAGAAGTAACTTTAGTGGGCCGAACGGCCTAGACCTTGAGGACCCAATCGATTGCCAACCCGGCCAACCTCTCCAGTCGGGCTGGACAGAACGATCCGACCGAACTGACCAGGGTCCCAGTTCCACGGTTCCCATCCATTTGTTATGTCATCAGAACCGGTGACTAAGAAACAACCATAGGGTGGAGGGATCATAATCCTCCCGTGATTCTTTATTAAATATGTCATCAAAAAATCACATTAATATTCTTGTCAATTCCAAATGTTAGAATAATATGAGGACACAAAAAGTTACCATGTTTTCTACGTTTTAGTATTGTGTTTCCTGTTTACTAGGCTATTATTCATGTTTCCTTCCTTGTTATGCATATTTTCTTAAGTTATTTAGGTTTCTTAGTCATTAAGTATTGTAGCCTACATAAAGGGCCCGATTGAACGGGGTTAAAGGAAGGGAGATTACTTTTGGAGATGGTATAAGGTCTGATGTGACACATTTAGCATGGTTTGGCTGGGCAAAAATGCAGGGGATAATTCACCCCTCCAAAAGTTATCCCCGGCAGGGGGATAGAGGGGTATAATTTTTGGGCACCCCTCCCCCTGCCCAAAAGTTATCCCCGGGTATAAGGAAAAAATAACACCCCCTCTCCCTTCTTTCAACTACAAAAAACCTTATCCCCCTATTTTATTCTCCATCCAAACCAAGTACTATTTTATCCCCCCTTTTTTAATACCCCATCCAAACCAACTACTTTTTTATTCCTCCTCCATAAACATCATAGCAATGTGGGTCAACCCTCCAAAAATAATACCCCTTCTTATCTTATACCCCCTCTATAACTTATCCCCCTAGAATTTTAGCAGCATCCAATCGGGGCCAAAGGGTTATGTTTTATACACATTAATGAAAGAAAGTTTCTCGTCAATTCCATTTTATAACATGGTATCAGAGTCGTAAGTTCCAGGCCCGTAGATTTTCGCTCTCCATCGGGCACTCAAAATATGCTTACATCCACCATCGTAAAGTAATCTCAATTTACACCACCATTATCATTCACCATCCTCCAATTAATATCCATTGTCGTCATTGTCACCATCACCACAGTTTTGCCTACTTCCTTTAACTCATTTAAATCTCTTCTAACCCAGCTCTTGTGGTTCTTCTCCACCGGGATCTCAATTTTGATCAAGCATCACCTCAACAGCAGCAACATCACTGCAATTTTCTCTATATCTCGATTTTGATCTTTCTTTCTAGTTTCTCCTGTCTTCTCCTTGTTTTTTTTTTCAAACCCAAGTTGGTAGAATAATATTTCCTTATAGTATTATTCTACCATGTTTTTTACATTTTGTTATTGTGTTTCTTGTTTAGACTAGGCTATTATTCATGTTTTCGTGTTACGTGTTATGCATGTTTTCTTAGTCATTTAGTTTTCTTAGTCACTAAGTATTTAGCTATATAAAGACATGGTAGGATTATATTTTATACATATCAATGAAAGAAAGCTTCTCATTAATTCTAACACCATACGTATAAAACATGGAAATATTTATGACATCTCATTCTCATGCATTTACCCTCATGATCACACAGATTCACAATCATTCAAACAGAGCCTAGGAAGAGATGATTAAGTTAGAGGCAGTTTCCACTTTGAGCTGAGGGCGAACGCCCTGATTTTTTTTTTCTTTTTGTAGAAATACATGTAAAATTTCTTCTTTTTTTAATTTTTTTTTTATTATCTTCACACACGGACACAGACGCGGGTACACAATAATTGATTTAGTCTAGCCCTCTCTACATTTGGGTGTATCCGCTAGCTTTGGTGTTAGTACCCCATCTTATTTTTATCTCGTTGTCATCTCCCACCCATTCTCTATTCATAATAGATGCATCGTTGCTTGAGTTTTACTACCAAAATAAAGGTTTGAATTCTTACTCTTGCATACTTTTCTTTAATTTCAATTTCTTATTGTGTTTTTGGTTTTTTGCCCTTACCTTATTCCTCCACAAGTTCCCTCAAAGTGATCGGCCACAACGCAAAGCCCCACAAACTATGCAACGGTTTCAAATTATGAAAAGTCGTCGAGGGCAATTGTAATATGCTAAATACTTTGTTGTTTTTTTGGTGGCATTGTTGATATTAGTAGATTTTTTTTTGTTTATGTACAATTATGATTTCTAGAGAACTGTAGTAGATTTTGTAAACACCCTCGCGAGAATTCCTAGAGCCGCCACTGTATTAAGTGTCCCCGAGGCACCTCCACAAATATGTTGCTATGCAGAGGCGGCTCCAAGTGTAGCCTAGGGTGGTCACCTGAACACCCTGATTTTTTTTTCCTTTTAGAAATACATGTAATTTTTTTTTCTTTTGTAGTTTTTTGTCATTTTGAACACCCAAACCAAAATATTTGAAAACCTCTTTAAAATATTTGAACACTCTACCCAAAATGTTTGAACGCCCAATCCCAATACAGATACATTTTAGCCCCTCTCATAAAATTTATTTTGCCTAACTCATTTAAATTTTGGTCCAAACTTAGCCCAACCCACAATCCAGGGACTGAGTTGTAATTAATCAAAAAGAAAAAAGATCTGTAATTTATGAAAAGGGGTAGGGGACGAATCTAGAACGTCTATCTTTATTCTTTGGACTCTCACCTCTCCAAAAATACAAAACGAAAATGGAGAGAATCAAAATACGAAAAGTCATCGAGGGCAATTATGCTAAATATTTTGTTGTTTTTTAGTAGCATTGTTGATATTACTAGATTTTTTTTATATGCAGTTATGATTTCTAGAGGACCGTAGTAGAATTTGTGAACACCCTCGCGAGAATTCCTGGAGCCACCACTGCCACCAGAGGCGGCTCCACTTGGAGCCTAGGGTGGTCACCCGAACACTCTGAAATTTTATTTTTTTTAGAAATACATGTAAAAAAAATTTATAAAATTTTTGTCATTTTGAACATCTTAACCAAAATGTTTGAACACTCTACCCAAAATGTTTGAACACCCAATGCCAATGAACGATTGCTCATTACTCATATTGAGAGTGATGTATTTGATACCATTGATAATGGTGCTATTATGCAGCCGTTTCGAAATATGAAAAGTCATCAAGTGCAATTGTAATATGCTAAATACTTCGTTGTTTTTTGGTGGCAATGTTGATATTAGTAGATTTTTTTTGTTTATGTACAATTATGATTTCTAGATGACCGTAGTAAAATTTCTGAACATTTGCTCGAGAATTCTTGGAGCCGCCACTGTTGCTCTGGATAATTTTGCCTATGGGGCACCCCTTTCCCCTTTTATCAAATTGGGTAGTCTATATAGCACGACAATTAAGGAACCAAAGTGGCATAGGTGCAAGATCAGTACAGTATTATCATGAAGTTGAAAAGTCATGAAATATGTACTTGTTCCACTCTTTGGCTTTTAATTTTTCTAAATTTGATGCTATTATTTCTGTACTCTGGACCCTAACGTTGTTGAGTCAAAATCATCTTCCCCCATTACCCACGGCCACTGGAGCACTTTCATGTATATAAGATGGCATAACTCTGTGGCTCTTGTGGTCCTCCATTCCTTTATGGTGTGAGAAAAGTAACATTGCTCAAAATACCAAACCTAATTTATGGTGTGAGAAGTAGGACAAAAGAGCAAAACAGAAATGCGTTTCTGTCTTTTTTTTGTTTTTGGAAAATTCAAAAATCAAACCACAGGATTGTCGTTAAGGTTTAAAAAGTATATTAAAATATGTGAGAAGTTTATAGAATTGTATGAAAGTATATTAAAAGATGTAAAAGTACATTGAAGTGTGTGTGTGTGTGTTTTTTTTTTTTTTGTCTTTTTATTTACTACGTACATTGTAGCTCAGTGAGTGGGCCGACAATAATGACCCTTTTTCCAAAAATTAAAAATGTCCCTATTGATTCACATCGAGTTAGAAAACACACCAGTCCTGCTCCTGCAGTAACTACAAAAGGGGAAGTTAGTAATTCTTTTTCTTTTATCTACTATTTTAGTCCCTATTGTTATATCTTGGCTTCAATTTGATTCTCAAAGATTTAAATGTTTAATTGACTCAAAGAATTACTCAATATTCAATTTAGTCCTTAAACTTTTATTTGAGTCCATTTAGTCCTTGAAGTATTTAACATGTGTCAATTAAGTCATTTACAAAAATATCTATCAAATAAACGGCTCCTTCAGGTATGCGCCCAATGGGCTGACGGTAACAATTGCTTTTTCATTGATGGGAGGACCTCTTCATCAAGTCCATGTCAGTACGCCTTAATTTTTAAAGTGGGCAACTGTTGTCCCTAACTCTTTTTGTTAAAAGACCATCTTATCTTTTAGGAGGATGCTACGGGTACAGAGCTCTGTGCACAGAAAATGCACAGAGCACGCTCGGGGACCCACTTTTGGATCCCACACGAGTGATCTGAACTGTTCATTATTCTTGAAACATTTTTTCGAGGGGTGCCACAAAATTTCAGCTCAATCAGACGGTTAGAAACTTAGAAGTGCTTGAACCAAAGTCCCACCATTTCAGTCAAAAAAAATTTGATTGAAAGGGTGGGACTTTGGTTCAAGCAATTCTAACCGTCCGATTGAGCTGAAATTTTTTGGCTCCCCTCAGAAAAATGTTTCAAGAATAATGAACGGTTCGGATCACTCTTGTGGGATTCAAAAGTGGATCCCCGAGTGTGCTCTGTGCATTTTCTGTGCACAGAGCTCTGTACCCGTAGGTTTATCGTATCTTTTACGTATGATTAGGGCAGATTTGTGTCACAAAATTTTTCTTTGAGATGTCTGCTACTGAAAAAATTCCTCTGGACTTAGGACTAAAAAAATTGAAAATGTTCATTCTTTAGTTTCCATTTAAAATATCAATTGGGTCGATTAAATTTTGATAAATATGATTTTGGAAATAACCATAAATCAATCAAGTTTTTGTTAAAATGAAAGTTAAGGCCCCAATCTTTCTAATTTATTGTTCTTTTATTATTTATATTATTTACCTTTTCGTAAGTTGTTATTTAACTTATCGTCGTAATTTTTATAATTAATTATTTGTCTCAATGAAAAAATGAAAAAAATATAAAATTTGGACCAAAGTTGCAAATTTCTCTAAGACAACACTAAATATGAAAAAGAAAGTTGTTTCAAACTCTTTTTGTCTTTGGTGAAATAATTTTTACTAAAAGAAACAGTAATGCAAGGGACACAACATCAATTACAACACTCACATAATAGGTGTGAGACCTACGGTTGGACCCACATATGGGTTTCATCACATTGTTTTTTTATAACCAGATGTTCGGGCTAACTTGCACGCACCTTGACTAATTCCGGAGCTCTGGACATAACAACTGGGCATAACCCCTAGTGGCCCAAAGAGTTTGCTGGCAAGAGAAATCGAATTTGAGACCTTAGGTTGGAGCAAACCCATAAGTCCCAAAAGGCAAAACCACTTTTGCCAATCCCTCGGGGTTGGTTTCATCCCATGTTAGTGATGTGATTGGTGTTGTGGTTGGTTGATGTGTGCCAACTGTTGTTGTATAAAAATAGATTTATTCTAGGAATTTTTAGTCATGATTTTTTTCCCCTTCCTCTAGCGGTCCAGGAATTAAGGATCTATAACAGAATGGATTTAAATCCATGGTGATAGTCCCCCCTAATCTATTGTAACAGGATTTTTTTTTTGCTCAATGGTCAGGAGTTGTTCGGGTCAGTTTACGCACACTCTGGCTATTTTCCTCCCTGATCCGATCAAAGGCAGGCCATCCACGCCAGGAATAGGTGGTTCACCAAGAGATTTCTCTCTTACAGCCTAGCCCCAAGAGGTTGTCGAGTTTTGAATTCAACATGTCTAGGTTTACAACTCATCTTTGTTGCCATTTGAGCTATCACTCGGGATTATAACATAATCCTAAAATTTCTAAAAGAAATTTATGTATGTGAGGAGAATGACTCTTCTCAAAATCTATTTTTTTAGGAGTTTTAGGAAATGAGAAATTAGTTAGAGATGTTGTTGTACGTGAACGGTGGGGAAGCTGATCAAAATAAAAATATATTAGCAGGGGAAAAAGGGAGAGAGAGAGAGAGAGAGTTGTATGGGTTACTTTTGTAATTTGATCTAGTTATCATCAATCACTTCAACGTATTATTGAGCGTGTTCTACCACTTCCGACATTTTGCTGAAACAAGAGTGTATTACAAAATTGTCCGCCCTTTGGGTTGACATCAGATCCTGCCTTGATAAATTACAACCACAAGGACAAAAGTTTTGTCAAATCATATAAAAACCCACTATAATCCATAATAAACTCACATTTGGTTTCCTTTTTAGTATTAAAGCCTGATTCCAGCATGATACTATTAAAAAATTATTCAAGATCATAAGATATACTCCTTCCGTTCCATATTGTTTGCCCCTACAAGAGTGTGTGCATTTTGCACACAAACAATAACGTGTTTATGAGAACTTTTTTCAAAAAAAGAATTACACCAATTTTTTCTTCTCAACGAGATCTTTAAATTGGTGTAAGTTTGGTGAAAAAAAAATAATACTTCCTACATTTTTTTTTTGCGTGCAAAATGCACACACTCCCATAGGGGCAAATAATATGAAACGGAGGGAGTAATACATATTGAATAATCAGAATTAGATAGTTTAAGTCATAGTACCTTTCTGCAGATTATAATCAAACAAAATAATACTTTAATAATATTATTTTGTCAAAAAAAATAATTAGAAATAATTAGCAAAATAATGCATATAGTAGTTAGTAAATATTAAAATAAATATTGAAGTAGCAATCGAATCTACACCTTTCTGACTCTCTCTAAACTAATTTGCAGCCTCTCTCTCTCTAAACTTCAACTTCAAATCTAGGTTTTCTTGGGGGAAGGGAGGCGGCGCCTCCTCCCTCTTCTCCCCCTCCTCCTCCTCCTCCTCCCCTTTGCTTTTTCTCCTACCTTAACCCTCTCCTTCTCTATTCGAATCTCCCTTCCTCGTCTTTATTTCCCATCATCATTGCACCCGTTGTCTAGCTGGTGGTCCCTCTCATTCTCGGATCTCGGTGGGTTTTTGGTGGTAGGTGGAGACAGGCCCGGTCCTGAAATTTTCGTGGCCCCAGACGAGAATGTAAAATAGGGCCCTATGTTTTCCCTAAAAGAAAAAAAAATTTAATGAACCAACATTAATTTCAAATGATAGATACTTTGTTCCATATTTTGTCTTTTCTGTAATTTGTGTCGTTATGTCAATATTTTTTTTGTTGTTATCATAATTGCCTACTATTACTGCAACAATCAGAAAAATAATTGAATCGGCAAATTAATGCGAACATTTTACAAGTACGCACGAAGTGTTTGATGCGAATATTTTCCTCAAATTATGGATGTAGTGGAAGTATATGTTCACACAATTGAGTTCTTATAAGATTGTAGTTTTGAACTAAGCAGTACAATAAAAAAAATACAAAGGAAGGAAAAAAAACATACAAAAGGAAGAAAAGATAGCCCAGTGCCAAGACTCGAACCCTAGCAAATCCCATGAAAGTCAAAAGGTTTCCCACTACGCGAGTGAGGTCTTTGGCAATTTAGGCCCTACAATAAATATTTATTCCTTGCAAACATGCATACACCTACTTGGGGCCTCATTTTGGCCCAAATTTTGGTGGGCCCAGACTCGGGTGGAGATGGTTGCGAAAGTAGGTTCTAGAGTTTTGGAGCCGTGGGCTGGTCTTTTTTTTTTTTTTCCAGTTCTATCTCTCTGTTTCGTAGTTGGGGGTTTCTGTTTGGTTTTGAGTGTTTGCAATTTATGAGTTTTAGAGGGCTTACAGATGTTTGGCAGATGAGATTTAGGCATTTTGTGATGGTGATGGGATATAAGCAAACTGGTTTTGGATGTTTAGGTGTCTGCGGGGCGGTCTTTGGGTGAGCAGTGGTGGTTACTAAGTAGGGAGGCAGTGGCGAGGATGTTTTGGAGGTTAGCAACAGTATGGAGGTGATCGTATTTGGGGGTTTCCAATTTGCTTTTTGGTAATTGCAATTGAGTGGGTTTTGAGGGCTTGCTAGGTGTTTGTGATGTTGGAGGGGTGACCAAGCTGTTCTCCAGCGCAGCAACATGGGTTCCGACGATGCTGGTCTTTTTTTTTTCCAGTTCTATCTCTCTGTTTCGTAGTTGGGGGTTTCTGTTTGGTTTTGAGTGTTTGCAATTTATGAGTTTTAGAGGGCTTACAGATGTTTGGCAGATGAGATTTAGGCATTTTGTGATGGTGATGGGATATAAGCAAACTGGTTTTGGATGTTTAGGTGTCTGCGGGGCGGTCTTTGGGTGAGCAGTGGTGGTTACTAAGTAGGGAGGCAGTGGCGAGGATGTTTTGGAGGTTAGCAACAGTATGGAGGTGATCGTATTTGGGGGTTTCCAATTTGCTTTTTGGTAATTGCAATTGAGTGGGTTTTGAGGGCTTGCTAGGTGTTTGTGGTGTTGGAGGGGTGACCAAGCTGTTCTCCAGCGCAGCAACATGGGTTCCGACGATGCTGGTGGCAGCGGATCATTTTCTTCTCAGGTGGCCGTGGAGCGCCGTGGAATGGTAGCTTGATCGCTGGGTGCTGTTTAGGGTTTTATTGGTTGGACTTGGCCCATTTTATCTGGGCGTTGTTAGGCCCTTTGGTATTTCTTTGTTAGGTGGGCTTTGCCCCAATGGGTGTCGTCTATTGTTTTTTTGACAATCATTGGTTTAGGTTTCGGATTAGATAGACGATTGCTCCCTGAGCATGATATTATTTCCTTGTTCCTAATAGTCTTATAACATTTTCAAGATTAATGGAATTTTTTTGCTGTTCAAAAAGAAAAAGAAAAAAAGAAACCTTGAGGACGAAATTGAAACATTGAAAAGCATAAGGACCAAATTGAAATCTACATATAAGAATAAGGATAAAATTGAGACATTCAAAAGTATGAGACCAAATTGAAATTGACCTATAACTATAAGGAGCAAAATAGTAGATACTATTTTTTTTACATTTTTTTTTTTTTGAACTGGAAGACAATCTCATAAAAAAAAGATCAAGGGAAAGGATACGACTTAGCTCAGCTGGGAGCATTGCAACCCAGTTCTGAGGAAGCCATCCAGAAACAAGAGAGGCCACCCAATGGGCGACACCATTAACAGACCTCGGAATCCAGGAAACAATCAACTGGAGTTCTCTAACTAAAGCTCTAATGTCCTGAATTATACAAGCACATTCCCACGGAGGGTCTAGTTCAGAAACACTTAGAGAAATAAGGCTTTTGTTATCATTTTCAATCTGCACCGAACGGAGATTCATTGCTTTCGCCATGAGACAAGCTTCTCTCAACGCCATGGCTTCACACACCAAGGCCGAAGAGCCAACAACTCTGAATTTCTTCCCATCAACTAGTTCGCCTTTATGATTTCTTATAACCACTGCACCAAAACCAGTCTCAGAAGCCTTCTTCCAGGAAGCATCGCAATTAATTTTGAATTGGTCTTTATCAGGGGGTATCCATTTACCAACAGTTGGAAAGGAGGAATTATCACCACGAGGGAAATGACCAGTAGGTTTGAACATGAAAGATTGACATTCATTCCAGGCCTGTTCCATTTTTAGAGCAATGCTCTTAAAATTGATTGGGACTCCTTGAAATATAAATTCATTTCTGGCCTTCCAGATGCTCCACCCAGTCATGGCTACTCTACTAAGGAAAACTTTGGTGCTGGCCTTATCATCTCCACTCTCCAATACTCCACAGGTCTATTTGATGATCGAGCTCATATCCCACTTGGAAATATCAGAAAGGTTACACCACTCCCAAACAGGTTTAATCTTCTTACACATGAAAATAAGGCGTTCAATAGATTCCCCATTATTCTGACAGAGAGGGCAGAGGGGGGACCTAGAACATTTTCTCCTGTGAAGATTCTCTTTGGTGGCTAAAATATTCCTGCAGGCTCTCCACCAGAAGTGTTTGACTTTGGGAGGCATATCCAGACTCCAAATGAGCTTCCAAAGGGAGGGAGGGGGATTGAAAGAAGAAGATGGGCTAGAATTGGTACCCCTGGACTTCAAAAATCTAGCTGTATGGTAGCCACTTTTGACCGTATAGATCCCATTCTTTGAAAGGTGCCAGATTAGTTTGTCTTCTTTACCCAGCTTTGAGAGGGGAATAGAGATGATAGCCTTTACTTCCTGTTCATTGACATAGCTCTTCAACTTGTGAACATCCCAAAAAAAAAAAGGCTAGAAGCCCAGTTTTTTTGATCGGCCAGAAGCCCAGTACCAGATTGTTGGATTTAAATTCTACATGTTTCTGAAATTAAATTGAGAGATTTGTGGGCCGGTCCTATAAACAAGTCTTATAGCTTGTAAGGTCCGGAACAAATAATGCGCGCCCAACCCAATAGTTCACTAGGTCCTGGATATAAGTTTTACACTTTTTCTTCCGAAATTACCCCCTTCTCTATCAAGTGCGTGCGTCCGTCCCATCTCTCTCTCTCTACCCACCCCACCTAAACCTAAATCCTAGGGTACCCTATGAAAGTGCCTAAAATCCTAGGGTACCCTATGAAAAGTACCTAAACCACTAAAAAACCTATAAAAGGAAAGTGCACCCTAAACCTAAACCCTATGTACTCTATGAAAATGCCTAAAATCTAAATGTATGGTCTAAATTCTAAATATACGGTCTAAATTCTAAAATGTACATTCTAAATGTACGGTCTAAATTCTAAAATATACGGTCTAAATTCTAAAATGTACATTCTAAATGTACGGTCTAAATTCTAAAATATACGGTCTAAATTCTAAAATGTATAGTCTAAATTCTAAATATACGGTCTAAATTCTAAAATGTATAGTCTAAATTCTAAATATACGGTCTAAATTCTAAAATGTATAGTCTAAATTCTAAATATACGGTCTAAATTCTAAAATAAAATGTACGGTCTAAATTCTAAAATGTACGTTCTAAATTTAGGGTACCCTAAACTGTCGGGTACCCTATGAAAGTGCCTAAACGGTTAGTAAAAACAAAGAGTAACGATGACGAGGATGGGCAAAAAAGTAAAATCCCCAACCATATTTGTGCCCTAGGACTTCTCCAGCAGTAAATTTTAGCCCAGGACCCAGTAGGCCAAAATTCCAAATAATAGGACCGGCCAATAGATTTCTAAATTAAGTTCTACTTGTAGCTGAAATTAAATTGAGAAACCCATCAGTCCAACAAATATTTTGGGTCAAGAACAAATATTTTGGGTCAAGAAGATCAAGGCCCAAATTATCACTTCGAAGCCCATATTCCTTTTAGCCCAAGCCCACCTCGTTTCTCAGACATGAATCTCCAGCACGACGATGAAACCGTAGGTCGATCCGGTCTGATAATTTCTGTGATTTCTTGGTGTTAGATTCTCCCTCCTCCTTGTTGTTGATCTGTACGTATACATACATGCGTCTGTATATACACAAACGTACGGAACAGGAGGAAACGCCACATTTCGATGGCCGATTGTGTTCCTGGATCGAGTAAACAGTCATCGTCTCCGCCAGGATTCGAACAAAGGTAACTCCTAATTGTGTTTTTCCCTCATCGCAATTACTGAGTTATTCGCTAGAGAGAGAGAGAGAGAGAGAGAGAGAGAGAGAGAGAGAGAGAGAGAGAGAATTTGAAGTTTCAAGCTAGCTGAAAATGGTATTGCAAGTGTGATGAATTCTGCACTTGGTAACTGTGTACTTTCATGTTGCCGTTCATTCGATGCTATAGACAGAAGGAAACGAACGAAAAAATCTGAAAATGTTATAGATATTTTAATAACTGGGAAATGGGTTGAGTATTCATATCAGATGTTGATGAATGTCTTGAACAACCGGTAATGATAGAGGCTATCCACTGTACGAGGTTCCTGCTACTGCAGGTCTGGGAAGGCTTGGATGTAGCAGCCTTACCCCCCACAAGCGGAAAGGTTGTTTCCTCCACTTGAGCATGATCACCAAGTCACATTGTGTAACCATATCCTTCCTCCCAGGACACCGTTCTATTGTATAGCCAATATAAACTTTTTCTATGGGTTGCTATTTAAAGTCAACGATTCCGCAAATGCTTTTAGTTACGGTGATTCTGGTCTTGATTCCAGGTACATTAATTGTTGCTGGAGGCATGGTGTGGTGCCTAATAAAGCTCTTTTGTCAGCTTTCTTCAAGGTTTGTGGTTGTTACATCCTTCTTTGTATTCCTCAACCATTTCTTACCTTCTTGGTAATACTTTTTTACTAATGCTAACTTTTAGTTTTTGCATTGAATTGAAATTGAATTAGTCTTGTCTAGAAAAGCTTGGATATAGATTAGTCATGAGTCTTTGTTGGGGGGGGGGGGGGGGGGGGGGGGTGATTTACCGCAAAAATTAAGTTGGCATTTCGTAGCTCATTGTGCCTTTGCAACCACAAGAAAGGGTTCTTCTGAATTTTCTAATATTTGAAATTAAAAGGGAATGAATTCAGTTAGGGGGCTTAGCAGTTGGAACATTGTTATATGCACAAGTGTATGTTGGGTCCGTGGTGATTCGAATCATCGTTCTTCCGGCGATTACTGGTCCTCTTGTCTCATCATAATTCCCTTCTACTGATGATTGTTAGTTTTTACCAATTTGATTGTTCTTGTTGGTCACTCAGAAATTATCTACAAGCAAATGGCTTCTTTATTCATTTTTTGGGTTAGAAAAATTGCACTATTTCCTTATCACGAAATTTGCCTGGCTTTGGAAACAATGTGGTATGAACATTTAAAGCAGTCTTATCAAGCACATCCTGTCGTGTGGGGTTCGATCAACTGCCCACATCTTCAACAGTGAAGGTATATTTCACAATACATGTGTCTCAATGAATCCTAAGCCTCCTTGTTGGTCCAACCACATGAATATTAATAGTTTGCAAGCGTCATAAAATGTAAGTGGAGAAATGGTTTCAGTTACCATAAGAAGTCCAACTTTAGCGACATTCTGGCATATGAAAATGAATCTATATCTGGGATGTTTCTGTGACCAAGACCAACTACATGTGGCTCCACGCAAGTTGGGCGATGGCATGACTGACTTGTAACAAAGTTTTGCTACCAAAGACATTTCCTAGAGGAAGGTATGTCCTGTGATTTTGGAGGTTTGTAGCGGATCATTTTTCTCATCTTGGAATAGGTCACCTTTTTTTGCTACTATGTGGAGCAAGTTTTTAAAACAATTTAAGACGAAACAAGAAAGTATAAATGAGAGAGGTTTGATGGAATATTGAAGGTTTGTGCAGCATTTTCCCATTTTGAAATAGGTCAAATTTATTTATTTTTTTTAAAGTTAGAAGTGGAAGTTCCAGATGAAAACTAAACAGGTCAACACAATAATCTCTTGAACCCTATTCTATTTATAGATTCCTGTGTGATCAGGAGTAGTTTATATGGAAAAAATCTCATTGATCAGTCAAATTGTCCACTATTTCTCAAATTTGTCCTGGTACTTACATCCAACAAGTGATTCCTGAATGTTACCTTTTTCTCTTTGTTTGTGCATACTTTGGAAATTGTGGTTCTGGTCTTTCTGGATATCCTATATAGTATATACTACAACAATTCTGTGGTTTGTTTGTTTTTCAAGCATCACTAAGCATAGTTCCCTAACATAAGCTGTTTTCTTAGTCAGGCTGAGGCTAAGAAAGACCGCCGCCAGCTTTGCAGCCTTGTGGTTTTCTTGGACGACTTGAAAGATGCTGATTTCCTTCCACTTCTTGATATGTTTATGGAAATCGACACTTCTGATATTGATGCAGTTGATATATTTCATTATTCATCCTGTGACTTGAATGGAGAGTATGTTTTGTTGTTGTTGCGTGCAATCAATCAAAAACTTAGAGTTGTCAATATCAGGGATGCATCCTTCGGGAAGGAGTTCTTACGGTATGTGTTGGTGGTTAATTGGATATTCCTTGATTGCTTTGCAAACATTTCTTTACTATATTGTCATTTAAAGAAAGTATATGTGGATTTACTGACTACATTATCGCTGTGGGAATAATATATATACTTACCAAACGATAACATTATTGTTCCTCATTCGGTAGTTATTACTGAACTGAAAATTATGGGTTTTTTTATTTTGGTACTCCATGGAGAATGAAATATGATGATTAATCTGCTGGTGTCCAAAGTGGAAAACCCTTTTGTAGTTTGCTATTCTAATTTTCTAACGACTCTTAGTTTCTGGGTGCTGTAGGGATCTTTCTCAAAGAGGGCTAACATGCCAAGTGCTAAACTTGAGGTCTTCCCATTTCCGGAAGCTCAATATGGTTGGGAAGTTCACTCATTTACGCTCCCTTAACCTTGATTTCAGCAGTTCGCTGACAAGTTTGCGGAAGGATTGTTTTACTTGTATGCCAAATCTGAACTGCCTTTCATTGTGTGAGACAAGAATCGCAAATCTCTGGACAACTAGTTCTGCACTATTGAAGCTTCCTTCTTTGGTGGAACTCCGCTTTCAGAAGTGCTTGTGTTGCGATGACACAGGGCCTTGTCCTGCTTCATTAGGTAGGAAGGGTACTGATTTAGTTCAGATGGACAGTGACATTCGTGTTGGAGCACCATCCTCTTTTGACGAAGACTATTATCACTATCTAAACACGGAAGAGGTTGATATGTTCGATGAAGTTGAAAGCACTTATGAGTATTCATCAGATGATAGTGAAGTGGATTTCACAAATCACAGTCAGGAGCCTAGCCTGTTGCGTGGATATTCTAATGTCACTCATGGGTGGAATGGGTTGGTTGATTTGCAAACTGAGGTAAACTTATGCAATCATGTATTTTGTTCATAATGAATCAATGGGAAAAGGTGAAGGATGTGTGTGGATGCCCCCACAAATTGTACTAGTTTTGTTTAGCTTCGTATGATAGTCATTGAAACAGATTTATGTTGTATCACGGGAAAGATTATTAATTGGATTCCAGAATGGTTATGTTTCATGAACTCATTATGTACTTTTGTGGAGGTGATTCATCGTTGGTATGTTTTCCAGCTTTAGTTCCGCCATTCTAAAGGATAAACTATGTCTTCACATGAGGCAAGTTTTAATTTGCTTGTGGGCCCAACAACCTCCTTCTCCCGCATCGTTCTTTCAGCTTGATACACTTTGTTTGGCCTCAGTTTCTAACAACTTAGCTTCTAGAATAATTGGTGATTTAATATGGTATTAGAACTTGAGGTTCAACGAGGTTTTGGCTTCAAGTCTATCCAGTCTTCTTTTCCTTCTCTATTTGTATCCTGCTTCTCTCTATGCACGGATTTTTGCATCTTCGTTAAGCTTAAGCTTTTGGAGCAATTGGTGTTATAATAGTTCTCCATAGCGCGTTGTACTTGGTAATGCAACTTCTGAATCTGTTATGGCAGATCTCTCTTGGGACGTTGGTAATGCAAGATGAGGATGGGTCCTCATCAAACTCCTCCAACTCTCGACATGTCACGTCTACAGTGCCGAAGAAGTATATTGCTGGTCATCCTTCACCAATATGCTATGAGAAACATTACAGAGAGTACATGATAGCTTCACTACCCAGTTTGAAAGTTCTTGATAACTTGTCCATTGGAAAAATTGATAAAGAAAGAGCCAACATTATCTTTTCGGAACACTTTGAGTACCTTCCATACAGGAGGAAGAATAAGGATAATGTTGTCAGTATCTTACATAAACGTGAAATTAGAGCAAGCTGTACTAACTCACAAAATTGGAGGCGGAAGCCATTGTATGTTTCGGCGAAGTCTCAATGTTTCTTTTCCAGGTCACTTTCCGCTGCAAAAGTTGGTTCTTCTGCTTGGCCTCTGTTGCATCCGCTTTCTATTTCAGGAGATGAAAGCAGAAGTTTCCGTCCTCGGCAATTTGAATACCATCCTTCTGACTCGAGTCTAATGGCTTTTGGTACTTTGGATGGGGAAGTAGTTGTCATCAATCATGAAAATGGAAAAATTGTTAGTTACATCCCATCACTTGGAGCAATGAGTAGTGTGCTGGGACTATGCTGGCTCAAAAGGTATCCATCCAAGGTATGGTATCTTTTAAACTGTGTTCGATTAGCAGAAGTTATACTTATCTTGGTTCACCACCACAATATTATTATAGTTTTCCCTTTGCAAATATACTTTTGGCGGGTTTGAACTTTAACAATCATCTTAAGTCTCGAGTACAGGGTTATTCAAAGTGTTACATACTAGGTTCAAGAATGTGGTAACTTGAGGGCATATTGATTTTCTCACACACACTCTGTAAACCCAGCTTAATAATGTTCCACGGAAAACTGGCATGTTCATCTTTTCTCAAAGGTAACATAAACGTAAAAACTCGAGAGAGAATTTTGTGAGTCTGATGAACATGCACACTGTTGAGGATGTGGAAGATAGCTATTAAGGTAAGAGGCTACCTGTGTTGATTTTCTCGGCTGGTATCATGTTTATCTGGTCTCAATCTGATCCAGCTAAGGTCCCAAGTGCCAAGACAGTTTATGCCCCTTTCTGGCGCCATCTAATAGAAATATGAACCTTTTGGGAAAAAAAGTCTGTCAGTTACCTCTAGATACTTTTATAGTTGGAATCAATCAGGAGCCCATCGATTGTAAGTAAGATCAAAACTCCCCTCTGAAAACGGGCTTTTTCTGGATATTCAAATTGGTTATTTCATGGTAGAATCTGATTAATCCCAAGACACCCCTACTTGCCTCCCTGCAGTTGGCTTCAAGTTTCCATCTTTGAACTTCATCTTTCTATTGACTAATTGCAGCTCATTGCTGGTTCGGACAATGGTTCGCTAAAATTGTGTGACATCAAGCGTATTTCTTCAAGAAACAAGGGGACCAATACCAGTGCTCATTCTGTTACCTTTGACGAGTTTGATCAATTGACATCTGTTCATGTCAACTCAACGGATGAATGGTTTCTAGCAAGTGGGTACTCGAAAAATGTTGCTTTGTATGACATCAGCTGTGGAAGACGCTTGCAAGTGTTCGCTGACATGCACCGAGAGCACATAAATGTTGTTAAGTTTGCAAACCATTCTCCTTCCATATTTGCTACGTCATCATTCGATCAGGAAGTTAAGATGTGGGATCTAAGACAAAAACCAATTTTCCCTTGCTATACGGCTGCAAGCTCTCGAGGAAATGTGATGGTTTGCTTTTCCCCGGATGACCACTATCTTCTTGTGTCAGCCGTTGACAATGAGGTAATTTCTGTGAGAACTGAGGATCAACTGCATGTGCTTACATTTCGCATCTAATCCACTACCAATCACTATGACCCCTTTGTTTTGATCATTGGACATTGTAGCTTGTACCTTTTTCCTCTTTCACTGTCTTTATTACCCCTAGTTATTTTCCCTCATTCTTTTATTTCTGTCTTTATTTTCTCTGTTTCTTTGTTTTTTGTTAGCTTCAATTGTCGTTCCTATGTGTACTTTGATTTTTAATCACCAGTAGAAATCAGTTACTTTTGGTGGGACAAAGTGATATTTATATTGGATTGGTTACGCTGGGGATATTTAGCACGAGTGTAGCCACCATGATGGGTTGCATCATGCCTTCATTATTATTGTTTATTAACATCGTGTTGTCAGGTTAAACAACTATTGGCTGCTGACGGGAGGCTCCACCTGGACTTTAATATAGTTTCAACTGGAAGCTCACAAAATTACACTCGTTCTTATTACATGAATGGAAGAGACTATGTCATCAGTGGAAGCTGTGATGAAAGTTTAGTACGTATTTGTTGTGCTCAAACTGGAAGACGCCTGAGGGATTTATCATTGGAGGTAAATCTTCTTGTTCCTCTTGAGTAGCACTTCCATGTGTAACTCTGCTGTTGGATGATGAATGAAAGATCGTCTCATGTCTCAATGTGGTTGCATATATTGCATGTTGTAATGCACACACAAACAAAAATTCCAGTGTTCTAAAACTCGGTCAAGTCGGCCGACTAGTGGCCCAAAGCCCCGATTTGATCGAAACCCGACTAGCCGGCCAAAAGTGGGCGATTAGTCCACCAAAAGTCGCCATCGGCAGCCAACCGACCTGGGACCAACTAGCATCCCTTGGAAAATTCTCCTCTTGTTTTACAAGCTTAATAGAAAAAGGTTTTCTTTGAAACTTAGTGTGTATAATTTCATAAGGTTGTGGAACACATTATATCCCTGGTAATCTTGATAATGAGATGGCTATTCTGCCATCTTTTGTTTTATTTTATCCACTTTTTAGTGTAGTGTGATGTGCAAAATATGTTGTCTTGTTATTATACATCCAAATAGCACTGAAATACAAGGAAGATGTTCTGTATTTTTTTCCTCAAGTTGATTAGGGATTCCAAGAGCATTTGGGTTGCCAAAGTTAATTGGGTGGTTGTGCAACTTTTTTAGTGGCTTTATATTGCTCGTAAGCATAGGAACTAGGAAGTAATGTCGATTTTATTATAGATTTGTGATATTTTTCTATTATTTACCTTTAATATTGTGACTCTTTTTGTGCTCTAGTCATATAGGAGTCCATGGTTGGGTATTTAAAAAACAAAACAAAGCCAATGGAGCAGTTATATATAGATGTTGCATGTCATAAATTTGATATACTTAGGGGTAGTTCCTCGCAGGGATTTGCAAAATACCCATCGAGGAAGTTTCAATTGCCACATATAAGCAGCACTTATGTTGTTCAAGAAGTATATGCAAAACATGGGTAAAAAGATTAGATTGATGAAATTAGAAGAAATGGTATAATAAAAATGAGTCACGCGACACCATACTGTTGAATAATGTGATTTCTTTGAAGCAGGTATGTTTTAGGGTAGTGAGACATTATAATCAGTGTCGTGTCCAGCGCTATGTTATGGAAGTATTTTTGCAGTGTGAAAAGTTTAGCCTGGACAGCTAGCTTTTAGTCAGTGGAAATAGCAAAGGCTATTGTAGTGTAGTTCCTAGAACTTTTTTCTAGACAGCCAGAGGTGGAATTGCAAACGCTGTTGTGGTGCAGTATCAAATGAAAGTGATCTGCACGTCCTGTAACTCTTTTATGGTTATGAGTTGTATTATGACCATTGTGACTTTTATCCATACATATTGTCTAGTGGGCTATGTATTGTGTAGTTTATTGGTGTTGTGCAATACTCTTCGCCCTTTTTAAGCATCAACTCCCACACTCCTCTTGGCAAGCGATCCTTCTGTCTCATTCTTGGACTGTCTAGAGAAATCATGTTTCTCAACCAGAGGTCCTAACACTTTCTCTATTCCATTTTGCCCATACAGTAGAGTATACTACAATGCAGGAAGCCTAACAACGGGAGCACGAGTGATAACTTGATGACTATGAGCAGGAACTGTAATCAGTGTTAAAAAAGACGGTCTGGGCGGCCGAGTACTCGCAGCCTTGGCGCTAGAAGGCCCCTCGCCGACTAGCCCAACTAGTCACCTGACTAGCCCAACTAGTCGCTTGACTAGCCCAACCAGTCGCCCGACTAGCCGTCAAGTACTCGGCCTGGAAGCTAGAAGGTGCCCGGCCACCTGGGAGCACCTAGCGATCTTAGAGCCTTGACTGTAATCGAGTAACATTTAGTTTGCTTGCGCTACACTATAGGAAGAGAGTTTCCCAAAATATTTAAAAAAGAAGACAAAAATGGGGCCCAAAATCTACCAAAAGAGGGAAAGGGGGCACTCTTGCAATGCTTCATGGGCTCGTACATGTTGTTAACTACCATTGCTGAGTTCATTCAAAAGATTGAACGCAGAAGTGAGAAAAGCAATCTTCAAGGTCTTTAGAAAGTACGTGGCAATGCAATCTGTGGCCCCATGGTATTTAATTAACAATTATTCACCTTCTTAAGACCACAATTCCTACGAGAACGTCAATCTACCAAGAGACTGAGGCATCTTGCTACTAAATTTGCTATATGGTTAAATTGTTGAACTGGATTCAATGTTAAAGTAAATATCCACCATGTTAATAAAATAGATGAACAAGAAAAATAGTTAATCAAGTTTGATATTCATGAGAAATAAGAATCTCAAATGCTTATCAATTTTGTGGAAGTAGTACATCTGGAAGTATGATCATTGAAATTAATCAAATCATCAGGAAACTGAAGACATGAATTCCCTTGGAAATTGTTAGCTTCCTGAATGGGCAAGGAATTTTGTGTGAAATATGGAGGTGATTTCGGGTCCTTCTTTTCCTTCTATTTTCTTATGGTGTGGGGATTGGGTGAAATAACTTATAATTCTGAGGTTTTCATTGGAAATGGAGGATAAGGGATCCTGCAAAAGAAGAGAGTGCAAAAGTGTGGAGGCCGGCGGTGGTACCTAAATGTATGCTGCTATTTTATTACTTATTTTTTCTGGTACTCATTGAGTTTCCTTTCTCCAAGGTTCTTAGGATCTCCATATTTTCCTTGTACGTGTGCGCTGGTGTGTGTGTGTGTGACGAGAGAGAGAGAGAGAGAGAGAGAGAGAGAGAGAGAAGCCATTTGGATCATACAATAGTAAATGGGTGGAGACATATTAGTTGTTGATTCAAGGTGTTAATTTGCCACCATATATTGTGTTATACCAATCTGTTGTCCTAATTATTACAATTTGTGCATTTACATTAACGGAGTTTGTATATTTTGCTGTTTTGCAGGGTAAAGGGGCAGACGCTTCGATGTTTGTGCAGTCTTTGAGGGGTGATCCATTCAGGGTGAGTTCTGCACTTTGTTAGACTCTCTGGATTTCTTTGCTTAAAGTTTTACAGTGATGTAGTAAAAGGAATTCCAATTCATCTCACTATTTGCATGTTAGAGGACGAAATTTGAAGTTTGCCTGGCGTAATTTTTACTCCGCTTCGTCTTGTGTTTCTTCATCTTTTTACCTTACCTTCGCCGCCTCCTTCTCCCACCCCCATTTCCTCTAGTAATTTTTGCTAAATGTGGTTTCTGCTCCATTTCCTACTTTCAATTTATTGCCAATTCATGCCACAGTAGGAGCCACAGACTGGAGAATGATGGGATTTTCACAAACCACATTCCATGGATATACTTATTCTGAAGCACAAACTTTTTGTTGCTAGTGTTTATACTGATTCGCGGTTACTCTGCTCGGTTGAGAGGCAACTTTTGTCTCTAGTCAATGTCTTAGCCGATTTTAGATGCTTTGCATGAGAGTCCTTACCTCCTCACTTAAAAAGAAGGGATGGACTTGAGATAGTGATGCTGTTGTATTGCTCATCGTGTAAGTATCCACGTCCAAAATTTTGATGGTCATAAGCGATGCTTGTGTGGTACAAAATGCCAAGGTTACAAGTTTGACCATGTAACCATTTTAATACTATATGATTCTTCAATTTTCAAGAGAGATAAGATAGACAAATCAACATCAATATTCATGCTCAACTATGTTCCAATCATTTGTACTAGTCCAAGTATAAGCGCTGTGTTTGGTTGAGAGTTTTGAGAAGAATATTTTGAAAAATATTTTTGAGATAGTGTTTGGATGTGTTTTTAGAAAAAGTAATAATTAAAGAGAGGTGTAATAATTGGAGAGAGATAGAGAGAGAGAAATGAGAATAATGATTGGAAAAAGGGTATGAGTAGAGAGAGAAATGTTATTAATGATTGGAGAGATGAGAGATGGAGAAAGAATTTTTTTGGAAATTTTTTTAGAAATGTGAAGTGAACAAAGTGAAGGACTGTTTGCCATTCTTAGAGAGGAACAAAGGTAGTATTATTGTTCGACGGTTTTGCCAGCCATAGTATTGGGAGCGACCCTTGGTCAAGGAGAGCGAACTATGATATCGATACCATTTATGGTGCCCGGCTGCAATCCCCCCTCCCTATTTCACCCCCTCTTCTAGCTTCTTTAACCGTCCCCTAGAACCGGGGATACCATTCGAACATAACCTCGGAAAACATGTCCAAACATTTCATAGAAATCATGTTCCCAAATCATATTCCATGGTCTAAATCCAGCCATAGTGAAATACCCATGAATAGGCCACTTTCCGGTTATTCACGGTTTAATAAAAGTATCAAGTATCGTAACAAAACAAATGGTTCCCATTTTCCAGTATTTTAAAACACATAGCATTTCAAGTCAAAACATTTAAACAAAAAGCATTTAACCAAGGTATTGCGTAATGCGTACTCACCTTTCGGTCCTTGAAGGTTAGACAATCAGATTTGATCACGTCCTTTGCTTAGGCCTGAGACTGACCTATTTCCCAATGAAGTAATGAACTCGTCATTATCCGTTACAACATAATCCAAATACTTGTACGCCTTCACAACTGTGAGTTGGCCTATTCGGCTTAGAGGTAGCTTGGCATAAAATTGCCATTTTTGCATTCCAAATAATGTAAAATTAAATTATAAGATTCTTGTTAATCGTAGGGTCGATTGGTGATATAGTGGCCACCTAATATTTTAGTAGCATATGCCAGTTTGTAAAAGAATTCTCATAGTTCTAGCCGAAGTTATATGTATTCAAAAGACCCCTATCATTGGAGCTATAAAAATAATTATATAGGATACAACAGTAGCTTCATAATTTGATAGGAATGAGAATTTAGAGTGTAGCAAAAGCTTTTAATTAACTTAATCAAACTTCTACTTTAACCAAGTTAATCAAGGAAGGTAAAATCGTAATTCCTAATTGGGCTTGTGAAGCATACATGATATTGTACATACCTGCGTGTGCGGGTATATGCTCGACAACGGCTCTGTATCCTCGCACCAACACTCGTGTGCGGCGTACACACATAAAGAACTGCACGTACATGAAAAAGGGAAAGGCATCCGGGCTCCATGGCTGATGCTGCCATGTGCGGTAACTGTGTGTGTTGAGGTGAAGAGAAGAGACTAGGGAGGAAGGAGGAGAGAGATTACCCAAGGGAAGAGGTAACGGCATGCGGTGGAGGGAATTTGGTGCACTGCCAAGGATTGCTGCCCGTTTTTTATTTTGTCCTTTGTTTCTGCTAACTTATCTATGTATATATATTAGCTTGTATAACGGTGATGGCTGACCCATCATTTCGTGGGTTTTTGGTATGACACCTATGATCCCATTTAACCCAGTTGCGACACGTGCTGCCGCCTGTCCGATCATTGTGTGTCCGAATTCCGGTCTCCGAAAAATTTCGAAAAAAGTCAACATAAGTTCATTTAAATACGAGGATCCTCATGTTGGAGTCCTGCAAAAAAAAAAAAAATCTCATTGCTAATCTCATAGGTCCCAATGAACATAAATAGATACTATTGTCACATAATTAGGAATTTAAAATCGAGATTTCACAAATTGATTCCCGCGTAAGATTACTGAATTAATTGAAACACCGAAATAAAATTATTCTAGGTATCAATTTCCTAGGAATTCAATTCCCGGTAATCATATTCTTACTCCTACCCAAGAATATTCCCAGGAATTTAATTCCCAGTCTTCTAGGAGGAAAGGAGAGAGTACCCCTTTTGCTCTTTTGTTTTACTGTCCGAGTACTGAAGTTGGGAAAAAGTAATAGGGGCAGTGTATCAAAATGTGATGGAAGGACCAGGTTTTGACTGATTGAAAACACTGCAATTGATGGAAAAGAGTTCTTGTGTCTCAGAATGCTTGCGTGTGTATGCCACTATGGTCCACCCATTGGGCTGTCTGTAGAAATATCGTATTTTGATATACTTGAAACTTGACCCACCTTTTGCTATTTTCTTCACCTCTCCATATTCGAATATTGGGTCTCTTTAGGGCATTGAACATGGTATCTCGTAAAGTTCATCCATTTTGGGCGTTCTTTTTGTTAGTCTATTTGTGGTTATTTATACAGGATTTTATGTTTGGGTCTCTCTACTAGTATAGTCTTTAAGGGGAAGACCCAACTTGACATTGGATGTTGTAGTGTGCAAAGATATGAGTCTCCCGAGTCTAGGTGAACAAGTAGCCCTTGACAAAGCCCAGTGGGAAAAAAGGATTCACGTAGCGACCCCAATTGATTGCGACACAAGGCTTAGTTTGATTTGGTTTAGGAAGATGACCATAAAGGACTATGGTCTAGGTTTTTTCTTAAATGCATTTATGCGCACTTGTAGCTATTGAAGAAGAGTAAATGATGAACTTGTTCAAATTTGCGGATGTGCATGATGGGTAAATAAAGGTAAAGTTGCTGAACCACTCCTTTTGGTTTAAGTTATTTCGGCTTACATGATTTCAGGTAAGCTCCTTAAATTAGTTTTCTAATTTTGAACTACTGTTGGCTTAACATAAATGTTGTCTTGATAGTGGATTACCACTTGCTACAAATTGAAGAGATGATTTCCTAGGAGTGTATTTTCAGTTTCATCGATGGAACAAATTTCTATGCATGTAAATGCTTTATATGCCATGAAATTCCTTTAATCGAAGATAAATGAGTCCCCAAAAGCATATAACTTTGACCCAGCGATGTTAGCTGAATTTGCAATTGTGTCTGATTCCCTCAATCGTGTATCAGGTTTAATGTTTAGATTTCTTTTCCCTCCTTTTTCCTTTCTCCCAGGACTTTAATATGAGTATTTTAGCAGCCTACATACGTCCCAGTTCAAATTCCGAAATTGTCAAGGTAATTCTTTGGCTTCACTTTTTTTGTTTGCCCTCTTCTTTTTGTTGATTTTTCAATCTTCTTTTGAATCTTTCAACCTTCATGTTATAGCTGAAGTTTGTATTGTGCAGGTGAATTTGCTTATGTCGAGCGACTATGCCAAAGAAGACTCTGATGGCCTGCATTCTCGACCGTCCTACAGCATGGGAGGTTGATAGGTATGCTCAGATCTACAAATGCACATAATATTTTATTACAAATTCTCTGCTTTTCTCTCTCATAATTTTGTTGTAAATAGTTTTGCTAGGTATCCTCGGGTTCAGATATCGAAGAAATGTCTTGTATCTTTAGTGTTTTGTGTATAACGGGCTTGCTTCCTTTTATTATCAGACCAGTACTGTTTTAATGGCCATGAATTTATGTTCTGCACTATGCGTGCTGTATGTTGATAATATACTTACTTTTTTCCTTGTAAAGTTGAACTGTCAAAATATAGTGCCCTGTATCTCATCTACGATTTTTGTTTTTATCGGCATCTCATCTACGATGTTGAAGAGTTTAGAAGGGGATCAAGAACACCAGTTACACTTATATGTCCCTGGATTATTTATGTTGCCAGTTTGTTAGCTTTTCCATTGTGTGATATCCTTCTAAGGTGTTCTTGCTTTAATGCACTTCAGGCGATCATTATGTTTTTTAGAAGTACAATTACCTCTCTCACACCATTTGCTACATCTTGTGTTATTTTTTTAGCTGCCTTTACGTCCCAACACCCGGTAAAGAATCGTATATACTGAATGTGTTTTCCTACATATCAAGTGGGGAATTGGTCTTCAGGTTGTCATAGATATATAGAATCAGTCTCTGATTGTATGCATCGCGAAACTGTATCAGTCTCTGATTGGTATCAATATGTGTTACTGTACAAGGTTAATTGGCCGACTGTTTCGGGAATTCTTCAGGTTTTTACAGCAAAAGTGTTGCCGATCAAAAAAAAAAAAAAAGATCGGGATATGAGAATGGTGTTTCATTTTTTCTTCTTCTAAAATCTGAGAAAGTAGTGATTATTTCCAACCATAAATGTGAGTAAAAAGAGGGAACAAATGGAAGGCAAAACCATTAAATGATAAAATGTGAAACTACTGAGAGCTTCTTCGGTAACTAGTAAATGGAGTTCTATCATCCAAATTCGGCTTAAAATTCAACAATTGGGCTCTCCGATGGTTACTTCAAAGGCTTTGCAGTAATGAAGCAATACTGTTAAAATATGATAGCAAATTATTCTGATTCATTGGTAGATATTATTGGTAACTAGCCATTTTAGCAATTTAATCATTGGAGCTGCTCTAACTACTCTGCATTTCACTCCTCTCTTTTTTCTGTTAGAGAGAGGCTCCCTCTACATCTCTCTCCTTCCCTTTCCGATCTCCTTTCCGACGACTCCTTATCCACGGTTCAGATCCGTTTCGCACCTGCAACCACTGCGCCTCCAGCCATCGCTCCGCCTCCCGTAGCCGTTTCATTCTAGTTCCGTTGCCTCCTCAACTCCATACCTAGACCTACTCCCACCTGCCTCCTCCACTGCGACGCTGCCTGACCCGAATCCAAACTATTCCATTCCTTCTTTGTGGGGTGCGAAAGGGAAAGAAATGATGCAGGGGTTAGTCTGGCTTTACTCACCGGCGAATACAGTCACCCGGTTCGACGGCGACGGCAACAATGTTTCTTTTCACAGCCGGTGCTCTTCGTTTACCTTCTTTGTTGGTGATTGTTTACCTTCGTTTCTTTCCTGCTCTTGGTGGTGTTCTGTAGCCCTTGGGGCGTTTTCCTTGTTCCAAAAAAACTCCCTCCGTCCCTTTTTAAAAGATCCATTTGGAAAACGTATATTTTTGTGGACGTTAAAAAATGTACTTCCGTAGAATATTTTTTTTTGGCACCAAATTAAAGTGGAAAACAAATTGAAAAGTTATATAAAGAAATATATTTTTACATGTTTGAAATTGTACGTATTCCTATAATAATTATATAAAAAGGGACGGAGGGAGTAATAATAATGAAACATTCCCCAATTCGATCATCCTAAATTAAAGAAACTTCCCTAAATAACCCTCTTTCCATCAATCCACATTTTTTATTTGCTTTTGATGATTAATTCAAAAAACTACGGCGAAAAATTAATCAAAAAATACCAAACAACTAATTTAGAGAGAAATTGATGGTATATTTTAGTAAAAACAAATGGTATTTTGACATTAAATTGAGGCAAACAATAATTCCTGAACTCACCGTAAGGGCATCTTCAGTCGTTATGACAAAGATGTAGTGTTATATGACACAAAAGTGTAAAAAGTGAGTCCTAGATTTGTACCTTCTCTCTCTCTCTCTCTCTCTCTCTCTCTCTCTCTTGTTAAAACCGAACAAAAGTCTAACGGTTAAAAGTAGTTGGGCCCACTTAAAGCAAGGTTAAGCGTACAACTACAATTCTACACCTGCTTATACCTGCCACTATTTTCTATGACACAAACTACACCTAGGAACTAAATTAAACCCACAAAAATGTTACTAACTGTCTTATTTCTTACACTAGTTTCAAGTTAATGCTGTTACTGGAGATGCCTAATAGGCCAAAATCATGCCAAATTTTAGTTTCAGAATTTGGCGTACTGTAATTTGGCAATATTGGCATTTTGGCCCTAATCTTTAGACTCTCTCACTAAAAGCACTAGAAAGAAAAACCAGGTATAAAAGGTGCCAAACACTCTTCCCCTCCATCCTCTTTCAATTTTTGAAACCTTTCAACGATTCGGAGGGATATCTGCAGCTACTAACGACAATGGAGGTTCCAAAGGTCCAAGAGGTAAGCCTCTCTCTCTCTCTCTCTCTCTCTCTCCGATTAGCGTATCTACATGCCTGTTTGCTGCATTTGCAATGCAAATTGATGGTCAAATTTGCAGATAATAGAGAAGCAAGTTCTTACGGTAGCCAAAGCTGTTGAAGACAAGATCGATGACGAGATCGCGGCCCTAGATCGGCTCGATCTCGATGACATCGAGGCGCTGAGGGAGCGTAGGCTTCAACAGATGAAGAAAATGGCGGAGAAGCGGAGCCGTTGGATCGCCCTCGGCCACGGTGACTACTCTGAGATCCACGCTGAGAAGGATTTTTTCTCCGTCGTCAAGGCTAGCGACCGCGTCATCTGCCACTTCTATCGCGAGAATTGGCCTTGCAAGGTTTCCTTTCTCTGGCATTTCTTTTCAATTAGGATTTCCGGTTTTAGCTCTTTTCACTCGAATTTTTCATTCAATTTGAGCAGAAAGTTTATCCCTTTATTTTTCTACATGATAAAGCCGGGGCTCACGCCATGGGTGTGCTAATCGTGTTATGCAAAAGATGGAAAGAGGAAAATGTGTTGAAACCTGTGATGTGAAAGTAGAAAGGAGGGAGGGGAGAAAGAAATTTGGGGTGACCGTTCTTTTCTTTCTTCATTGGAAGATTCTTTAAGTATTTGAAGGGGTAGGGGTATTTTAGGTATTAAAAAAAAGGTGTTAGCCAGCTTCAAAACTGACGTTCAAATCATAAAGGGTGTTGCCTTCGTAATAGTAATAGACGAAGCATCATAATTGACAAATATGGATCTTAGCATAAAAGTGAATAAAAGCTAGGTGAAATTGTAAATTAAAGCACTCAAGAAACCATGAAAATGTTAGAAGCTTAGTTAAAAAGATGAGAAAAAAACTACTCATTTTGAGATTAGATTTGACTTTTGAGTTAAGTAGTGGGGAGGGATTTGGATTTCATTTTCGTAAACCTGAGTTTGAGTGAGGATTTGAGTAAGGGTGGGACGAGGTGCCCATGAGTTGTTTTGATCCCGTAGTACAATGTTTGATTGCTGACAATTGAAGAAAACGAAAAGGAAAGAAACGAGAATGGAACCTCTTAAAATCAATTTTATCTCAATATGATTTATACAGGAATGATATTTAAGAGATTATTTGATGTGGTTTCAGAAAGTGAAATGTCATAAAAACGGGAGAATGCGGCAGAATAAGATAGGAAACCTCCTGCCGGGGGGCAACCCAAGTTTCTATCAATATTTTTTTAACACCAAGGTGATTCAGTTAGGCACCTACTTGTATCCAGACAAATTCATTTTTGATACAGACAATGTGAAGATTGCCTTTTAAAAAATGAATGTTTTGGATCATAACAATAATATCTAGATATTGAGATATCAATGGCATGCATTTGAAGACCACCAGAGAGTTTGACCAAACTTAAATTTTATTTAACAGAAATAAGTGCCAAAAAAAAAAGAATTATATGTATATATCCGTAACCTTCCTCTTAATACTTTTATTGGACAACACGCAATAACAAAAGTGGACTCTCATCAAACAGTGACACTCCCGAAATTAAATCCTGGCTGCTCCACTGACCCAAACATCAAAGAATGCATCTACTAATAGAAACTACTGACGAGTAAAGAGCTTCTCAGTCCGACATTTGGCCATTTACTGCTTCAAGATTGCAGTGGAGATACATGGCAATTGGCAACCAATTGGCCTTGGACTTCTAAGTATTTCTCCATTAACTGATCCTACCTCTAATGTTCTTTTCATTCACCTTGAAAAGGGATTTCTCATTCCTCCTTTTGACTATGTAGTTACTTTCCTCCATATACATTAGACAGTAAACTGTACGGGCACCTAACTTGGATGGATAACATCCCACCCGATGCATGAAGCTGTGGAAAACTGGAGTTAAGAAGACCTTTTCTAGAGGGAGTAGTAGTATTGAAACTTCTCTTGGAACAGCAACACAAAGCAAGAGAACCCTCATGGCTGAGGGTACAGGGTATCACTGTATCAGTGTGTGTAAACATAGATTTTTTTGTTTTTGTTTTGGGAGAAGAGAACCCGCATGAGTTATCTTTATCAATCCTCTTTTTGAGTCTCTCGTTTCTTCCCCATTCCTTCCCCATTCCTTCCCTTGTATATGTCCAAGTGAGTAATAAAACATATGTGTCATTGTAACTTTGTGAATTCTCATTTAGTCGTAATTGCAGTTTTCTTATGTGTCTTTGGGATTGTAATTTCAGTTTACATGGTTGAGGCACTTTTTGAAGTGTACTGATATTGCTATTCTTTTGCGTGGAATTCTTGAGTGCTTTGAAATAACATGAATGCTCTTTCAGTTTGGACCCTTAAAGAATAGATGTTTTTGATTTTTAGGTTGGTTGCAACTGGCGTAAATTTAATCCCCATTACTGCCCCATTCCAGCAGTCTATCCTTTGTGGCTGACCATCAATGTCATAGGATTGATAAGACAGAAGCAACTTTAGGGATATTCTGAGGGAACCAAAGAATCTTATGCCGCTTGATGATTCTGTTGGATTTTTCTTTGATAGCTTCCCAAGTAGTTCTATGGAGTATCCTCCAATTACTGGTGGACCACCAGTAATTGGAGGATACTCCATAGAACTGGTGGAGAATGTAAACACTGCATGAACTCTGTTACGCTTTGGCTTGTGATTATTAGGAGGAATTTCCAGACTAGGATAGGCTCTAACTTTTCTTCAACAGAGATCTTGAGAACCGTACTGGACTTTTTTTTTCAGATTGGGCTTCCGCCTGAAAAGCTGAAAGCAAATAGAACTCATTCAGAGTTTCTTTTGTGATCTTAAAAGTTTGTGTTTCTTCTCCACCTTATGAAAAGATATGCGATTGCTGCAGGAAGGTCCCTTGACTGATTGTTTCGTGCATAAGAGCTGAGAAACCCTGTGACTTTATAATGAGAAAGAGGCGAGGAGAAACATCTTTTGGTTGTTATACGGTCTCTGAATTCTAATCCTGTCAATGAACTGAAATAACAGAGTCATGCCCTTCATAAGATTTAAACCGATAGCACATCTGGGTGGAACCTCATCATATGGTAGGTCCTAACAATTTTCTACATCAAGAGAGTAGGATCAGCTGTACAGCCTGTACCTGTACTCCTTGCCTTAACAAAGGCTGCTTCAGTTTTCCTTATTCTTTTTGGAAGGTGTTAAGAGTGTTTTTGAGATGCTACTTCCCCATTTCCTATCGGAACGGGTAGGGAAGGAAACTGAGGATTTTTTTCAGCTCTGGCTTCAATAAAGTGTTAAGAGACATGTTGTTATGATGGTTCTACATTCATACAAGATGTTGAGTCGTTTGATTCTTGATTCCCTGGCATTAATGCAGTGCATGCTCATATCAGTGTCCTGGTGTTTGATTTACATTAATTGAAATCTATATCGACTTGGTTTCAGTGTGCTATCCATGCCAATGTAGGGGACTAGGATAAGATTGGTGGGTTGAAGACATTTTTACATAAGAACGTATTGATCTTGACATTGAAGGCCATTAAGTGTGATAAAATTATCATATCCAGATGGCATGGACCGTGTTAGTCAGTGGCGTAGCTAGAAATCCGTAGCAGTGGGGGCACAATTGAAAATAGGCAACTTTTTTGGGGAAATAAATTCTATCATCTACTTAAGAACCTGACACACCTTGATTCCCCCCCCCCCCGATATATTTCTTCAAGGTCTCTATTTAAAAAAAAGTCTTAACTATCAGGTTATCTTAAAATAGCTAAGTAGCTACAAAGATTAAAAAAAGAAAGAAAGGAAAGTATAGTGGATGAAAGATGACTTGTGAGTTATTTATTATTCAGCCACTATGTTGACATGTTGTGCTCTAGCACCCTTCTCCATCACATATTTTTATGACAGTTGTACATTTAGTCTTGAGTTCCACATGAATATGTCGTCAAGAAGGGTGTTGGGACAATATGTGACGGTGCCTCAAGAGCCATAATATTTTTTTTCTTGTTTGGAGGTGCTATACTTAAATTTCTAAGATATTATTTACAATTGGGAAAAAAAAAAACCCCAAAATCCAGTGGGGGGCCAGGACCCCACTGGTCCTTAGCTCTCTCCACCATTGATGTTAGTCATGTGGCTGTTGTGTGAACTTACATCTTCTTTACCAAAGGACAGACGTTGTGCATGGCCTTCACTTAAAAGACCACTTGCTTCATAGTCCATAGTTAACCAGTTCCAAATATCTATGGACAAATTGTTAACATGGAATTGCTGAATATTGCCTTTCATTTCAAATTCTTGAGTTTTTGACCACCTGGGAAACTTCATCATGAGTTTTGCATGTCTTCTAATGCTTTTGTTGTGGTGGATGATGGTTGACTGATATGTTGTCTATCCGAAAGAAATTTGTAAAAACTTTCTAGCTTATATAGTTAAAGGTTGACAGTAAAGACGACTGTAATGCTGACAGTCTAATTGCAGGTAATGGATAAGCACTTGAGCATATTGGCAAAGCAGCACATAGAGACGCGTTTCGTGAAAATAAATGCTGAAAAAAGTCCATTCTTGGCTGAGAAACTCAAGATTGTTGTATTGCCAACCCTTGCCCTTATAAAGAATGCCAAAGTGGATGATTACGTGGTATGTTCAATTGGAAGCTTACATAGATTTGAGTTCATTTTCGTGTGTTACATGCAATGCTATCATTTGTCATTTATTATATTGAAGTCCAACTTAATACACTTCAGGTTGGATTTGATGAGCTGGGTGGAACGGACGATTTCAGTACAGAGATACTGGAGGAGAGGTTGGCTAAAGCTCAAGTTATCTTTCTCGAGGGTGAATCATCTCTAAAACCTTCAAACTCTACTGCGAAAACCAGGAGTGTTAGGCAAAGCACCAAGTCATACAATTCAGATTCTGAGTGATGTAGAATTCATTGTCCCTCTTGTTGTAATTCTTTATTGCTTTGGTGGCGAGGTTTGAGCATCGTATCTGCATTTAGAGAACTTCAAAAGAGAGTTTTATCAGCTGTTCGAGGTTGGCATTGTCACTTGCCAATTGTGGTTTCCAATATTGTCTCCATACATGTTAGATCCACAGTGTCTCCTCAAAACCATATCCTCGATGGTAATGGGTGCTTTTAGTCCTTTTTGTCAACTCAAATTTTGTAACTCATCTCGTTACAGGTTTTCTCTTCGAGAGACATTGTATCTCGTGGAGAACGTGTCATCATTCCCATCTTTTGCTTGTTCTTTTGTCTTACAGTAAAGGCTTGGGATCAAAGCTGTAGCTTATAGCTTATGTCTTATGTCTTATGTCTGTTCAGGAACTTTGGTGATAATGGAAGGATTGGTAGAAAACGTCAATTCAATTTGAGGCCTTCTAAAAAGCTCCTTTGTCAAGGAGATACCCTTATCTATCGACTGGCCTCTCCAGGGGGTGTTCCACTAAGGTTTTTTTTTATTTTTAATAAACTGGCTTTTCACGGTTTTTTATGTCATGGTTTTTGGAAAAAATTGTTTTTATTAGTGCCTCAATTTTAAAAGCACCCAAACGGATCACCTCATCTACAAACGACAAACGTTAACCAATTGGAACTTTTTTGTTAGAAGACTGTTAAGTGATGTTGGGTTTTCAAAATTCCGTCAAGTGCTGAAATCCCGAGTACAAACTAGGGGTGAGCATTTTACCTGCAACCCGACAACCCGACCCGACCCGACTCGACCCGAAGGGGTATCGGGCGGTTCCAAAACAGCATCGGGTCGGGTTCGGTTTATTTTTCTGTGAATAATCGGGTTTCGGGTCGGGTCTCGGGTTTAAATAACATGACCCGTCGAAACCGACCCGACCCGATGCTATATTAAATATATGAATAAAAAAATAAATATATATATACCCCACACGGCCCACAGCCCCACAGTGTGAAATTACAAACCCTATTCTTATCTTTTTCTAAACTAAACACAGTCGCACCTCGCGACCTCCCCTGGCCTCTCTCTCCTCTCACGACGCCTACTCCCCTGGCCTCTCTCTCCTCTCAGACGATGTTCTCTCCGACGGCCAGTCGCCGACCACCGTAGACACTGCTCTCTCCCCTGTTTCTCCACCAGACGCGTTCTATCTCCAAGAAAACAAGTAAGTCTGCTTGTAAAACTAAAACCCACAAACATTTTGTGTTGGATCCGATAATCTATAGATCTATTTGCACTATTGAGTATTGATGTATTTTTTGCTTTGTTTGTGCGAATACTTTGTATTAAAACTAAAACCCACAAATACTTTGTATAATCTCTAATTCTCTATACTGTGTTCGTTACTTCGTTGGATCCGATCGTCTGCTTGATGTTTTTTTTTACTGTTGTAGGTTTTTTAAAACAAATCAGTGTATAACCTCCTCTCTCTCTCTCTCTCTCTCTCTCTCTCTCTCTCTCTCTCTCTCTCTCTCTCTCTCTGACAAGCTACAAGTTATTGTTCTAGGGTTTTATTTTTATTTTTTTTCACAAATCTGTGTTTTTTTTCGAGTTACTAGAAATTGTTTACCACCCGAAATCCCAAAATGAAATTGGTTACCACAAGTCCATAATATACGTTATGGGGTGATTCAACTAATACTCATTTTTTACAACTAATACTCATATTTGTTTGGTATTTTTTGAACCACTTTGGATCAGGTTATGGAGTCCTCTGGTAATGTTGATGAAGTCGAAGCTGTTATCCATGGTGGTGAATCTGGTGATCCTGGCAGAAAGTCTTCGAAGAGAAAGGCTCCAGCTAAGAAAAAGGCTGGTAAAAAAAGGGTCGGCAGACAACCAGCCGAAGCATGGGACCACTACCATAAAATTGAGGCAAAAGACACCTCCGATGGGATTCAGCGAGCTGTATGTAAGTACTGTGCAAAAAAATATAGGGCTGATCCTAAAATGCATGGGGTAACTAATTTGACTAGTCGTGTTGCAGTCTGCAAGCAATACCCTTATAGAGAACTTGATGGTCAACAAAGTTTGAATTTTCGACCGAACAAAAATGGAAATGAAGGTTTCGATCTCGTTGCAACTACTTTTTCTGCCGATGCTGCTAAAAATTCTCTTGTTGAGATGATAATGATCGATGAACTTCCCTTTAGTTTCGTAGAGGGAATTGGTTTTAAAAAGTTTTGCAATGTCTTGCAACCTAAATTTAGTCCTATTCCTTCTCGTTTTACCATTGCTAGAGATGTTGTTAAAGTCTACAATAGAGAGAGGGATGTGTTGATAAAAGTCCTTAAAAGTCGTAGGGTTTCTCTCACAACAGACACGTGGACGTCAATTCAGAATTTGAATTATATGTGTCTAACTGCTCACTTCATTGATGACAATTGGAAACTTCATAAGAGGATTTTGAACTTTTGTCTTGTCGAAGATCATAAGGGAGATACTATTGGTAAAAAGGTTGAGACATGCTTGCTTGAGTGGAACATTGGAGTTGTCTTTACTTTAACGGTAGACAATGCTAGTTCAAATAGCACGGCTATCAAGTATTTAGTAAAGAAAACAAAGGATTGGGAGGGAACCATATTAGAGCATGAATTTGTACACGTTCGTTGTTGTGCACATATTCTAAACCTTATTGTTAGTGATGGTTTGAAAGAGCTCGGTACATCTATTGCTTGCATACGTGAGGTTGTGAGGTATATAAGGGGTTCTCCTCAAAGGCTAGAGACATTTAAGCATTGTGCCAAGAAAGAGAAAATTGATTCAAAAAAGTATTTGTGCCTTGATGTTCCAACTAGGTGGAACTCCACTTATTTAATGCTTGACGCGGCTCAAAAATATGAGAAGGCTTTTAACCGGTTACATGAAGATGACTCAAATTTTAAGGCACTTTTTAAGGATGAGGATGTTAGTGAGGGAGAGGAGGAAACCGGAATTAATGAGGCAAGTATGGGGAATAGAGGGAGTGGGCAAAAGAGGATGCCAAGTAAGAGGGATTGGGCTGATTGTAGAACGTTTGTTCACTTCTTAAGGCTTTTTTATGTGGCAACTAAGAGGTTTTCCGGTACCCTTTATGTCACCTCAAATGTTTTCTTTAATGACATGTTTGTGATTCAATCCGAAATAGAGAAATTGATCCAAAAGGATGATCTACTTTTGTCTTCAATGGCAATAAGTATGAAAACAAAACTTGAGAAGTATTGGGGGAAAGGGGATAAAATCAACTTGTTATTATATGTTGCCGTGGTGCTTGATCCTAGGAGGAAATTGGAATTTGTGAATTTTAGCTTCAACCAATTGTTTGGTAAAGTTGTGGGTGATGAAATGGAGGCAACGGTGAAGGCTTGTTTGACTCGTTTGTATGATGACTATGCTAAACGTGATTCAGTTTCGAATAGTGTGGAAGTGCCTAGTGTGGTTGAGGGCCTTGAGGGCTCGTCTATGTGTGTTGACGACGATTTTGAGGATCCTCTCCTATCCCTAACTAGTCGGTTTACCACTTACATGGAGGAGCGACATTCAGTTTCAAGGAAGACTGATTTGGATAAATACTTGGCTGATTGTTGTGAAGGAGATAGTAAGGACAATGCAGCGTTTGACATTCTTAAATGGTGGAAGGACAATTCTGGAAGGTATAGAGTTTTATCACAAGTGGCACAAGATGTGTTGGCGTTTCCCGTTTCTACAGTTGCGTCGGAGTCGGCATTTAGCACGGGGGGACGAATACTTGACCATTTTCGCAGCACTCTTTCTCCCAAGATGGTAGAGATGCTTGTATGCGGACAAAATTGGCTTCTAAACAATGCTCCCATATCTCTTCGCAAGTCAATGGATGCCATTGAGGAATATGAATCATATGATATGGGTAATTTTCAGTTTTTTAGATTAAGTGCATGGTTTCTCATTTAGTTTTTCCAACTGTTTTAGTAACTTTGATTTGATCTTTTTTGTTAGCTTTACTAGGTGAGACTGAATCCGAAACTCCAACTCCGGTTCAAGTTAATTAGTTATCATCATCAATGATTATGGTACTCCCTAACTTCTTTTTTTCATCTCCATTAGTTACTTAGTTTATTGTTTTTTTCATCTCCATTAGTTACTTAGTTTAGTACATAAGCTTTCCTTTTAAATTTTTTTACTCGAACTTCTTGTTTTTTTCTTTTGCTTTTTTTGCAGGTTGATGTTTTTGTGGATACTTGACCGATGGTACATGGTATTTTTTGTGGATACTTGACTGGTGGTACAGGGTATTTTTTGTAGATACTTGACTGGTGGTACAGGGTATTTTTTGTGGATACTTGACTGGTATACTTTTGGAGGTCACAGCAGGTCACGGGATTTTTGAAGTGGGACTGTGATATGAAGTTATTAACTATTAAGTATTGGTTGTTGTTTGAACTTTTAAGTATTGGCTAAGTATTGGCTGTTTGAACTTTGAACTTTGTTTGAACTTGAACTTTGAACTTTTTAGTTTTAACTTTTAAGTACCTGGGTAATGTTTGAACTTTTAATGTTTCCTTAGAAGTTTAAATTTGGTTGGCTGTTTATTCTTTGGTTTATGTAATCAGTTGTGGCTGATTCTCATTACCTTGAGAAGTGTCTATTGCCAGTTTGCCACAGTCCAGACTCCAGACCATATTTTACTGCTTTTGTAACATCTCATGCTAGGTGATTTGGCTGTTGTTGGTTCAATTATACATGTTACTGCTGCAAATTGACCTTTCTAAGCAGATTATTTTATGAGAAAATCACTTGCTGCCTTGAATCTGCTTCAAGTTACTGATGTTGCTGGCTTGAATCTGCTGTTGTTGGTTCAATCTGCTGCTAGTTATTTTGGGATGAGTAATGCTGTTGCAGCATTCATTTGGATATGTCCAATGATCGTATTAAATATTAATGCTGCTTCTTGGCTTGTTCCCAACTTGTGGTGCACTGATTAGTGATTAGGATCCTTATTAACTTGTTTTTATGTATTGCTCTTATGGCATTGTACTGGGTTTGGGGTTAATTTACCTTGTGAAAAATAACTTCTTCATTTTTGTGGAATGTTTTTTAATGGCCCAATTGAAATAATGGGCTCAAACATTAATTTACCTTGGGTTAATAATGGCCCAATTGAAATAATGGAAAGCCCAGAAAAAACAATGGGCTCAAACATTAACAATATTTTGGCCCAATTAAAATATATGGAAAGCCCAGCAAAATAAGTCCATTCCAGAAAGCCCAAACCGACTCACCCGACCGACCCGAACCGCCAACCCGACTCACCTGACCCGATCGGTTTCAAGACATGTTCGGTTCGGTTTCGGGTGTAGCTTTCCAAGACCCGATCGAAACAACCCGACCCGAACCCGACCAAAAACCGATCCGAACCGACCCGTGCTCACCCCTAGTACAAACAGTAAAATAGAATGATTTTCAGAGAATATGAAGTCTCACAATTAAAATTTGAACTGTATCGATAATCTTACAGTAACAGTCGCCTGAACCTCCAAAGGGTTCGTTGAGTGCTGTTCCCATCTTCAAATCTTGCGGGGTGTTCTTGTAGACTGATGAGTGGACTGCTTGTATTCCATACCTTTCTATTTGCTGCCCCCTTCCACTGCTCTTGCTATTATTAGCCCATTAGCTATGGCGCCATATCTAGATCAAAGTCAAATTGCAAAAAGAGAAAAACTCTGATTTGCAAGAAAAGTCAATAAATGGGTGTTCACCTTGAAATTTACCCAAAGTTAATCTAAGAGCATCTCCATTTTACACAATTTTTGTGCAAGACGGTGTTGTTTGATAAAACTGAAAGCTGAAAAATCAAGTGTTGAAAGTTGAATGATGAATTTTTTAGGTTGAAAAGCTGTTTGAATTAAGCACTAAATTAAAACAAATGATGAATTAATTTTAATTTAATTAGTTATACTGATTCTCTTTTACTTTTATTAACGACCACCATGCATTTGTGGTAGCGGTGGGGTAGTGATTGTGGCGGCGGTGGTTGTGGTGGTGGTGGTGGAGCTGTGACGATGGGGGTGTGCTGGTGGTAGTGGTGGTGGTGGGCGAAGTGGTGGTGGTGGTCAAGGCGGTGGTAGAAGAGTGTTTGTGGTAGTGATGGGGTGGTAATGGAATTGGCGACGGCAACAGCGACGGGAGTGATGGTGGCTGTGGTAGCAATGGTGGTAGTGGCAAAGTAGCGGTGGTGGTATCTTTTTAGTAGCTGGTAGTAGTGGTGGTGTGGAGTATGGAGATGGTAGTGGTGACGACAATGATAGTAGCGGCTGTGCGGAGGGTAGTGGTGGAGGAGAAAATAGTTGAATGCAAGCACTCATGAATTCAGTTAGAATTAAGTAGCTCAAAGCTACTTAATTATTTTTAGCCTATATTTTAAGAGGCAATTAATTTTTTAAGCAATGTAAAATGTGGTTATCAAACCTACTTAATCATTTATTACTACTTAATTCATTGAGTTTTTAGTGATGAATTTTAGTTATCAAACAACCCGATGTAGTTAACTATGGCTAAACAAGTTGGGGTAGTGACATGTAGTGGACCAGAATAATCAAGCCCAACGCATTTAGCCCAATCCGCACAAATAAGCCCGGGTAGGCCTAATCAATCAACAGCCCATGTTCTAGAATGCTCTAAGTTACCACTTGATCCATGTCTTCTCGGTCGGGCCGGATCTCACAATTCAGTCACGACTGGGAGGCAGAGGTTGGGTAGGAAAGGAGGTAGGCAAAGGTTGGACAGGAATGGAGGTACACGTATATCCGTCTCGGCGTAGAGGCACCAATCTCCGCTCAGCACGTGCCATCATTGTTCAGCCTAATTACGATGTGATATTTAGGGATTGTACAGTGTCAGCCACGTGGCACAGGTCTCCTTGCGAGGTTCTAAAACTCGCTAGGCGCTCCCATGGTGGCCGGACACCTTCTAGCTTACAGGGGCGAGTACTTGGCGCCTAGTCGGGCAACTAGTCGGGTTAGTCGGGTGACTCGGGCTAGTCTGCGAGGGGCCTTCTAAAGCCTAGTCTCCGAATACTCAGCCTTCCAAGCCTTCTTTTAGAACCCTGTCATGATCTCCTTGCGACGCATGGCTCGGCCGTGCATCGTACCGCCTGAATGAGATCAGACGCAATACGGTTCGGCCATGTGGCACCTCTACTTGCTATACAAGCGTCCCTAAGATCAGTCTGACCAACACACAGTGCCTATAGATCATTGTGTGCGACAAATTATTAGATTTAGACTCCTGTGTACCCAGACGAGTGATTATTCCATAGTCTTTGGGCACCGCCAGGTGATGTTCCAACACCCTTATTCACCACACATTTCTAGAAAATCCAATACAATATGTGGTAAATAAGAGTCGCATCACCGCTTGACGAATCCCATAACCATGGAATAATTGGCCGTACCCACACACACCCAAAAGGTAAGCAGAAGAAGAAGAACCGGGGCTCCTGCCATAATGATCTAAGGAGGCTCGCAATCCGTTTCAAGTTTCCATTAAAGATCAACTGGGTGCAGTTAGTTTCTAAAATTTCAAACCAGTGCAAGTTCATTCTAAATATTGCCTGATATGTTTGAGTGAGAAAATGCTTCAATACACACACACACCTTGTTTGGAGTGTACTGTAAGCCCCCTTACTAATTCTTGTGACAGATTTTATGATTTTTTTAAGCTCGAGATATGAATTTTGTGGTGGTTCATTTTGTGAATTTTTATTGCTCGTGTTATGAGATTTTTGTGGTTAATAAATATTAGGGGTGAGCAATAGGTAGTTTCGTGTCATTTTTCGCGTTACGTATGAATCTCTTATTTATGAATTACCACAACAGTTTTCAACTTACCAAATCTTTCGTGTCATGTTCGGGTCGTGTCATGTCAAAAGTGCATCAAACTAATATCTAACATATAAAATTACTCATAAAATATTTACTTATTTTTAGCTCAATTAGATAGATTTATTTTATTTTTCGTATCAGGCATGTCCAACCATAATAAATATTTATATTCATATGAAAGTTTGTTGTTACTTTTACGAATTTTTATAATATAACATATGATTTTTTTATTTTATTAAAAAGACGGCACAGGTCAAAAGGGACGGCAAAAGTGATGAATTTCTGTACTGTTGGTCATGAATTTTTATGATAATGGTTACGATTTATTCTAACGTTGGGTATAAATTTTTCTGTTCCAAGATATATAAAATTTGGTGTTCAATTACAAGATTTTGGGTGGGATGCAAATTTTTGTAGCTCAAACTACAAAATTGCTTATTGTACACACTGTTATAGGAGTGTGTACGGTAACATCGTCTCGAAATACTTCATACCAATTATTTTTTTTGTTGGTACATTTGAATCACATTAAAATCTTATGAGATGATTTTTTACATGAATGTGGACACGCCACCCCTGCTTTCATAGGATTCAGAGTCGCCACCCGATTTTTTATTTTTAAAAAAGATTTATTACCCGAGAAACTATTTGATTATGAAAATTTGAGTGACCTCCATGCCTTTGATTTGAAAAAGGTTTTGGTCTAACACATTTAAGGCACCCCAAAAATTTGAGTACTATAGGTTCGGGAGTTAGGTTATGAGAAGGGAAGAATTTTAAGGCACTCCTCTCGCTCGACACAGAGTCGGCCTCTACTCAATGCTTGTAGGGTTTATAAAACGTTTTCTTGCTTAAATTTATTCATATTAGGGAGGGGAGTAACAGTAAATACGGGGATTTTATGCTAACACATTATGAATGCTGTATGAGAACAGAGCAAATTAGACAAAAAGAGAACCAGGTTCTGCAAATTTATGACCGTACGAAAATAACTCATTAATGTGTGGTAATGAGCCATTACCTTACGTTGGTGTGCTGAATTATTTTAAAAACAGTGTTCCAATGGGTGAAAACTGGACTTATGGTAAACCTCTGGAACACAATTTGCAGAACCTTGATTCTTTTAAAGATTTTTTTACAAAGGTTTTTGAAATTCCACAAAGTATGCAAAATTATTCGTGATGAAAGTTTTCAACTAAAATGTACACAGAATACCCTGCACCTTAGAGCTATTAATGAACCAAAAGCTCAAGGGCTTCGGAAATTTCATCTCCCAAGAGGGTGATTACCGTACGTCAATGGCTTTGGCCGTACGGTATTCACTTAGAGATCTTTACTTTGCACTTTGCAGGCCAGATGAGTCCAAAACCAGTATGAGGAACTGGTTTGAACCCATAAGCTCCCCTCGGATTGACAAAATAATAGCTTCTTAAGCAATGTTATACTTCGAAATGGGTATTCTTTTTGGACCTTTGAGTGGCTTTGAATGAATGCTCCTTTGATTGGTTGCTTGAAAATGAGTTTGAAATGAGTGTTTTCATTTGGAAAGCTTGATATGGCTGTATGGAATGGTATCTCTAAAGAAAATGGGTGCCAATGTTGTTCCTTCTTCTTCCTTTTTCCTTTTGTTCTCTTCTCCCCTTTGTTTGGGGGGGGGGGGGGTGGTTGGGGTTTATAGGCAAAAAACTTGGTTAGGCAGCAAGTAAAATACAGTTAAAAAAAGGAAAACTCGGCCTTTAATGAATTGCCGCGCGTGCTTGATAATTTTTTACGATGATTTTGACCAATTGATTACCGTACTGTATTTAATAATTTCCACCGCATTTTTATTCAGGCGATGAAACCCCTTCGCCAATCTCTCTCCCCAACGATGCAAAATTTATAGAAAGTGGTAAGGCTAGAGGGAGGGGTGATTTTTTTATTGTTATTTATTTATTTATTATTATTATTATTAGAAAGGTTTTGGAGTTTCTGTGAATTGGGTTTTAGGGTTTGGAAAGAGGGGGTTGGAAGAGGGTTTGGCTCTAATTGATGATGATCTTAGGGATGATGGAGATGGTGGTGGTGGGGTTCTTTGTGACGGGAAGTAAAGAAATGGGGGTTAAGAATGGAAGACAGTGGTGGTGATGGAGTGAGAGGTGGAGTGGTTGGTGGTTTTTGTGGATTTTGGAAATGGATACCATGGCTCCATTCTGCAGGAGAGAGAGAGAGAGAGAGAGAGAGAGAGAGAGAGAGAGAGAGAGAGAGAGAGAGAGAGAGAGAGAGAGAGAGAGAGAATGAGGAGGGAGTAGAGAGAAAGGGGTTCGAAATTTGTATGAGGGTTGGGTAGTGAATGGGCATTTAAGACTTTTTAGTTCTTCCGTTAGCGCCATAACAGTTGCAGTTTAGTCATAAGTACGAGGGGTGTAAGTGGCTAAAATTGAAGGTTAGGGGTTGTCCCTGCAAAACATGCAAAGTACAACGGGTGTAAGTGTAAATTCTCTTTAAAGAAACATCATTACTACTCATTTCACATCAACTTTTACTTCAACTTTACACATTTCACATCAATTTTCAAAATTATCCTCTACTTTTGCCCTTAACTCTTTGCCCATTTAACTTTTCAAAAGGGTAGAAGAATAATTGTACAAACTTTACTCACTAACTTTTCGAAACACACATTTATCAAGGAACAGTCTAAAATGTAATACTCCACTATTAAAAATGGACGGAGGGAGTAGTACTTTTAGAATCGTGTTTAGAGAACTTTTTTTTAACTTTGGCCTATATTTTCATACTCTTTCGATTTCTTCTCATCGGCCTGAACGATGTGATGTAAATTGTAAAATTCTTATCCGAATCTAATAAAAATTACTCCAGAGAGAGAACAACCAAAAGGAGGGTGCCAAAAAGACGATAAAAAGTTAGCCCAAAGGCCCCTATTTCCCGTTCATTTGTTTTGTGGAATGGAGTCATTTAATTGTTAATACCAAAACTTAAATATTTTAGTTCCATAATTGTCATGTAATTATTGAATTTTAATAGCCAACCTTAAATATTTTACTATCAATTTCTCAGCTTTAAGGCATTAATCTTGGAGGAGATCTCCACTGTAAGGGAAAGGGTTCCAACTTCCAATCCCAAGAGGACTGGCGACAATTTCCAAATTTTAATAGCCACCTTTCAATTGTTTCCATAATGTAATTATATTGAATTATTGAATTTCCAAATTCAATAACTTTAAGTTCCAAATTATTGAATTTTAATAGCCACCTTTCAATTGTTTCCATAATGTAATTATATTTCATTTAGTAACCATAACAGTCCGTGAAATCGTAATATTATAGGGTTACCATTTATAATTAAGTTGGGAATAGTTTAAGAGCATATGCGACCACGAGTTCAAATTTTAAGATCGAGATTTTTTTGAATTCCCCTCACACTTAAAAAAACACATAAAAGCACTTGATTTTGTTTCGGGTCCCACTGTGATGTTTCAAATCGTTGATCTTGTTTAAATGAGTAAAAAATCGGAGGTCCTGCAAAAATTTAGCTCAATCGGATATCGTTAAGTGCTTGATCCAAACAGTTTTGCAAAAACTGTGACAGGAACTACTGGTTTTAAAACTGTTTGGATCAAGCACTTATCGATATCTGACTGATCTGAATTTTTGCAGGACCTCTTGTTTTACTCATTTAAACAAGATCAACGGTTCGGAACATCACAGTTGTGCCCAGAAGAGAGATGTGTTTTTTTAAGCGTGAAGGAAACCGGCTCCATATATATAATAATTTGACACTTATAAATTTGGCATCAACAAACCTCTCTTCCCAACCATAGTGTCAAACGACGATTGTATCAATAACGGTCCTAAACTAGCGAAGTTCGACTCAATTTTTCTCTTTTCGGATGGTAATAAATTTAGAAACATTGCGATTCAAAAATAAATAAACTTAGAAACACAATAAGGACTCGATGAGCACACCAATTATCTAACACGCGAAACACTTTTAGAATGCTTACGGTTATTTTTTATTTTTATTTTTTTTATGTATTAAAAAAAAATCCTGTGAAACTGGAACTGTATTTGCTTTCAATGCCTAAAAAATCCTCTAGCCAAAGAATATTAGTAGTACCTCCGTCCTAAAAAGATATTCCGGTTTGAAAATTCTTTTGATTTGTCAAGAAAACTACTATAATTCTTTAAGTTTTCGTTTTGCAAACTGAACAAGTTTTATGGGACAAAAAGAGTATCATAGGTATAACCAAAATCCAAAACTTGCCGGTTTTATGGGACTGAAAGGTATGGCCACGACTTCTGTCACCAAACACTTGCTAAATATGATCCAATAAATATGGAAATCATATGACAAAAATCACAAAAAGTCACCCAAATTCCACACAATAATGTCAAAGGCAAGGTCAAAGGTATGAACACGTAAAGATTTCGAAAGAACAAAAACGAGAAAAAAAACAACCCAAGGGAATGTGTGCAGTCTTTTGACATCTAAGGATTTTGTGTACATTGTGTGGAGTCTATATGCATCAAACGATTCTGAACACATCTAAATCCACAATATTTTGCAAAGAAAAATGAGAGAGAAAGAAAACGAGGACAGATGATCATAAGAGTAAGAGGCAAACTCAAAATCTAGCTGGCATAATTAAATACCTCATTTTTTTCTATGCATCCAAATGAAATTTTTTGAGAAAATGATTAACAAATATCCTAAGTTTCTCAAAGTCAAATTCGTTACAAGAAGCAGCCTTTTTTGAATTTTTGTGGCACGAGATACAAATTATGAGGTGGTTCATTTTGTGATTTTTTGTGGTTCAACGAATGAATTTTTGTTGCTTGTGTTATTAGATTTTTGATGTAAAAAACATATCTATTCATTCGAATGTTTGTTGTTACGTTTACGAATTCTTTTCATCTAACATATGAATTTTTTGGTTAAAAAGGCGATGTAGGTCAAAAGGGACTGCACAAAAGTTTTGAATTTCTGTGGTGTTGATTATGAATTTTTATGATAATGGTTACAATTTATTCTGATGTTGGTTAAAAAAAATTCTGGTCCAAGATATATAAAATTTGGTGTTCAATTACAAGATTTTGGTGGTGGAATGCAAATTTTTGTAGCTCAAAATACTAAAGTTAGTACTGACAGTAACAGTGTCCCGAAATACTTATTCGTACCCATTAATTTTTTTTTTTGGGGGGGGGGGTTTTGGTACATTTTTAATCATTGAATCTCGCAAAAATCTTGTGAGACGATTTTTTTACATGATTCAATTCCTATAGATATACCAAAATGCCCGGTACATTATATAAAGGATTTTCATAAAAGACAGTCTCTTAGTTAGTAATTTAGTATCAGTATCTCCAAGCCCCTCATCTAATTTTTTCCATCAAATTTTGCTTTTGCTGACTTATATATGTGACAAATTGATGACTTATTTTTGTAATTTTCAAAGTTGTGACTCCAACCTGAATCCGGGGGAGGCGCTGTGCGGTAGGTGTTGTGCTCCGTGTTGTGCGGCGCCAAAACTACGTCGTTTTGCTCATTTTCTTGGTACATCCAAGGGCCTTGTTTGGAGAGTTAATTTTGGGGTTTAATCTTGGGGGATTTAGGCTTTTTGGAGTAGGGTCTAGTGGGTTTAGGCACTTCGGGTTTACGCACTTTAGGTTTAGGGTTTAGGCACTTTGTAGTGGTGTGCACAAAAATCAAGCAAAACGACGTAATTTTGCCGCACAACACCTACCGCATAGCACCCACCCCGGATCCCTCCAACCTATTCTACAAACTCTATTAATTTCGTGCAAGAAAAAAAAAACAATATTAACTTATAAATTATTTTAAATCTTTTTGCTATTATACTCTTGAATTATTCAAACTTATAGACGTTAAGCTTAAAATTACAAATACCATAACCATACAATCACTTTATCTGCTAGGATTTTCAAAAACTAATATTAGCACAAATCTAAAATTATCTAGAGGATATACTTAATTATTCAATCACTTATCCATTTAAACTTCAAGTGATCACTTTTCAATTATCTATTGTTACCCATTACTTATCCATTTCAGAATCAATCCCTATGATCGCGTTTGACTTAACAAATTGGCTTCTTTTTTTTTTTTTTTCTCATTTTAAATTAAACCTCTTCCTAATCTTCTGTCAAATAAAACTTTTATTTTCATATACTATATCAATTTTTTTTGCTCGGCAAGTTTTCACATATCATTGCTCATTTTCTTCGTCCCTATTCTCCTTTGTAGAACATTTATTTCAATAATATTTTCTTATCAACAGGAATTTGTTTTCAACGGCTAGGTACGTACCCAACGGATACGTGATGATTATAGTTAATGGTGGAGCCCACTATTTGAGGACTCACCATATTTGATGAGAAAAAAATGTATCATCAATTATGATGTGTGGGTTGAAGAAGTTTTCTTCAACATTGCTCCTCAAAAAACATGAAAAATAGTGTTTGATGAGAGGGTTGGAGATGCTCATGTTCATTGAACTTTTGTTTAACTTTGGTCTATATTTTTGCACTCTTTTGATTATTCTCATCGAGCTGAATGATGTGATGTCCATTTTTTATCCGAATCTAATAAAAATTAAGAGAGAACGGTCAAAAGGACAGTGCCATAAAGCCGGATCTAGGGGGCGTGCTGCGCAGCGTGATTTGCATCTTGACGGTCCGTCTCGAAAATCAGTGGTCCGGATTTTTTGAAACTATTCGCATGAATAGTTTTAAAAAATCCAGACCATTAATAACACATTTGAATGGTCATGATTGCACAACATGTTGCACAACACATAGCTGCGCAGCACACCCCCGCTTCCTATAAAAATGATACTATAAAGTTAACCGAAATGCCCCTAAAATATAGGTGACTTTTCCAATCCATTCTTTTTGCGGAATGGAGTCATTCAATGGTTAATATCATAATTTTAATATTTTACTCCATAACTGTCCTGTAATTATGAATTTTAATAGCTACCTTAAATATTTTGCAATCAATGGCTCAGCTTTAGGCATTAATCTTGGAGGAGATCTGCACTGCGAAAACTCTGAAAAGGAAAGGATTCCAATCCCAAGAGGAGTGGTGACAATTTCCTATACTTTTTATGGTATTTTTTATTTTCGAATCTAAATTAACTCATTCATTTTAAATTGTTTCCATTGTAATTAAATTTCATATAGTAACCATAATAGTCCATGAAATCGTCATATTATAGGGTTACCATTTATAATTATATTGGGAAGAGTTAAGAGCATCTCCAACCATGAAGTAAAAATTTTAAGATCGAAATTTTCTTCTTGGTATATGACAATTTTGACACTTCTCAAAGGCAAGGTCAAATGTATGAACATGTAAAGATTTCAAAACAACAAAACGAAAAACGGAAAAACGGAATAGATGTGCACAGTCTTTTGACGTGGATTCAGTGTAGATTGTATGAGTCCATATGTATCAAATAGCTCTGAACACATCTTTGTTCAATGTATTTTGCAAAGAAAAAGGAGAGAAAAGAAGATGAGGAGAGATGATAAGAATAAGAGGCAAACTCAAAATCTAGCTCGGCCTAATTAAATACCTCATTTTTTTTATGCATCGAAATAAATTTTTTGAGAAAATGATTAACAAATATTCTAAGTTTCTCAAAGTCAAATTTGTTACAAGAACTAGCACTTATTTTCATTTCAGTTGAATTTTGACAAAAACTTTATCAAACAAAGAACGATACTTTCAGAAGCTCTGGATACCAAACGAGTAACATGTTACGAACTCTCATTTATATGCACAGGGATCTAGAAAAACGGTTCTTGACAAAAATGTGTCCGGTTCTGTGACCACAAATTTGTGCACCCAGTCTTTCTCATTCCAAACATAGAAAAATAAACCAAAATGCGCCAAACAGAATTCAACTTAGATATAGACCATTAATAATAATGTATAACAAGCAACAGCAGGATGACCCTAATGGGTCCCCCTTATTACCACTTACATCAACAGTACTACAGACAACTTCCACTTAGGAAAACACAAACGAAACCCTAGAAATTAAAGGAAACAAATTGCAACAACACATATAGTTAACTAGATAGATGGTCCTAGAAAAAAGGAAATTGCAACATAGGAGATGGCCAGAGCCACTAGTTTTGAAACACTTTTTTTTGCGATGCAAAAAAAACGTGCTTCAAAAATCCTACCTTCTGTAGTCATACCCGCGGTGGTGTTTTCCGTTGCCTCTGGTTTTTGCCAATACCCTCTTGCCATGGGGGTGGCTGTGCAAGTAAGGGTAGTGGAACTGAATGAGGCCGAGGATGGCGTGGCGAAGAGCTCCCTGAATACCACAAGGGCGAAAGGAAATGAAGGAAAAAAATAAATTGAAATTCGAACATTGAAAAGAAGGGGAAAAAAAATTAGGAAAATGTAGTATTAATAATCACAAATCAGGCATATAAAGATTATTTTATCTTATTGTGAAATACAAATATTACTAAGCATCATGTGGAATTTCAAGTTTGATACTTCTCCAACTTACCTAGTGCTATAGCGAGGAAAACTGGAGTCATTGAATTGCTAGCTATTAGTAAGGTTTATTGCAACAATGAATAATTCGGGACGGAGGGAGTATTATATCCTCGATCTTGTATCGCTGTCTTATTATTTATGCAATTTCTCACCTTCTCTCTTTATACAAATCCTAAGTACTTTTTACTTCTAACTGGGAAAACAGAATTTGATTAAAAAAACTCGATAATGGGTACATCGAGAAATTATATCCTAACTAGTTCATGCAGCATTAATACAAAACAAAATACATGCTAGTATATAATTAATGGGGGCATAGGTTAGATGAACAAACCTTTGCAATCTCCAATGCTGTTTGGGTGACATAGTTTCCAAAAGGGTCCTGGAGCACCATCAAGAAATTTGGGCTATTGACAATCTCCTTAATAATTCTTGTGGCTTGCTCTTCATCAGCATCTCTGATACATCTCTCCACCACATTGCTGCCATACTTGTTCATGGCCAGAGTCACATAACTCCCTGCAAGCTGTGCCATTATACTCTCTGTGAAATGTGGCACCTTCATTCCCAGTATGTATTGCACAACATAGTTTCTGAAATTAAACACAAAAAACAGCACATTCGTTAGACGATTTCGGTCCAATTAAGGATATATCAAGGAAGAAATTCATCTCGTACGCTGAGAGTAATGCTCTTTGTGGACAAATGGTGGATCGGGCTACAAATTTAACCTCGGTACAGATAGAACTGTAAAAGGATAAAATATTGATTCTGGAGCTTTTAATACTACCTCCGTCTCAAAATATTGATTCTTGGTATATAATATTGAGGCATGCTACTAATAAACTCCTATTGATATGGGTATTTTTAGAATTAAATGATAAGACCAATTCAACTGTTGCAACTTAAAACTCGTAAGAAGTAGTAGTTTTTATACCCAAAAGATCAAGAACTATCCATGTAGAAGATGCACCAAAAAATGGAAGACTTTTCTAGAGGGTCCTGCCTGCAGGTCTAGATTAGGGTTTCTAATACTCCATTCGTCTCAAATTGTTGCTTTGGTTTCGAGAATCTAACTTTTTATGAACAGTACATAATTGTATCAAAAAAAAGGAAAGAATTACCGACTTTTCTTTGTTAACTTTTTAAACTAGCCATTTGTTTTGGGACAACCAAAAAATGAAAGGAGCAGCATTTTGGAACGAACGGAGTAATAAGCCCATACAATACTGTCTACACATAATAACTAAGGTCTTAGTGCATAAAACTATGAGTAATGCAAAGAACACAACTGCAGGTAGAGCCGTTCGATACACATGCATCTAACGGTTGGAGACACAGTTATGACTGTCCAGAGTTGTGTCCGAAAGGTGTAAAGAACAGTATATATAGGAAGTAAGGGGACAAATTACCCATAAATATTTTCCGAAAGGATCAAAGTATTAGAAATTATTCTAGTGATGAGACGTTGTCTGGGCTCTCCCTCAGAATGTAACACACATTGTTGCAACACACAGCATCCTGCTTGGTCCATTGCTATATCAGCACAGTTCTCTGCTACTACATGCAGAAGATGCTGCATGTGGATAAAAAATAAAAAGATTCAGTAATTAAATTACTTCATTTTTGGAGCTTTTCAACAATTAGTATTTAACACAAAGAAACAGAAAATACAAATTAAATTAAAACAAATTCTTTTCCCAGTTTTAAAGACTTTTGTCCAATACAATTTATTTCCAACAAACAATGGACCTAGCTAGCTTGAAAAATTACCTCTCTAAACATTAGTCTTACCTTGGCCATCAAAATTATTGATTATAATTTTTACTAGAACACCCTTTCAAAAAATTCTACGTACGCACAATATTTACATTGGGCCATGATGCGTGTTTTGGCTTAATTAATAATTAAACCAGATTACTTTTTGTTTTCATTCATTTTTGGAGCTTTTCAACAATTAGTATTTAACACAAAGAAACAGAAAATACAAATTAAATTAAAACAAATTCTTTTCCCAGTTTTAAAGACTTTTGTCCAATACAATTTATTTCCAACAAACAATGGACCTAGCTAGCTTGAAAAATTACCTCTCTAAACATTAGTCTTACCTTGGCCATCAAAATTATTGATTATAATTTTTACTAGAACACCCTTTCAAAAAATTCTACGTACGCACAATATTTACATTGGGCCATGATGCGTGTTTTGGCTTAATAATTAAACCAGATTACTTTTTGTTTTCATTCAATTTTTTTCCGCATATAGCTACCTAAACAAGCAAAGTGCTTACATATTTCCTTTTTATTGCTTTATGGTTACGAAAATCACGAAAAATAGGAATTTTATCCGGTATTTATAAACTTATAGTTTCTCTTTAAAAACTACACTTATCAAATCTAAAACCAGTGAATGTGTCATTTTTCTCCCCCCTGATTGATGAGGGTGACATCGATTTTTGTTATATATCAACCACAACACGAGAAATAACATTAAACTAGCAAACATATATTACGAATGTATGCGTTTTCGGATACCGAAAATTCCATATAGTGCAGGCGATTTGAGGGCTTACCCTATTTTGCTCGTTAGTGAATGATTTCAAGCAACGTTCGATCACCCGATAACCAGACATGCTCTTTGTCAAAGTGACGGCATTGCGACTTAGGACCGACATGACTACGGATACTTGGTCCGGCGTCGAGAGATGTTCCAGCATTTTTTGCATAGCTCGAGTTCTGCAAAAATGGTAAAAATACAGAAGTATAAATAACGTGTCCTACGCGAACGTATTCAAGACCTATTCTAGGCTAATGCTAAAAAAAAAAAATTTAAAGGCAAAAGAAAAATAATTTTTTGATCTTTGAAAATCAATTACAAAGATTATAAGAACCCTACCTATTCCCATATACCTCAAAATATCAAAAACATCAAAGATAACGTGATATTTTCCATCATCATTCAAAACTATAGTGATTAGAATTTTGTTCTCTCTGAAAAATCCATATTTTAATTCTTTACAAAGTTTGATTAGAATTTTAACATTAGCCCATATATCTTTTACTCAAAACAATTAGTTTTAATAATTAACGATGGTTAGTTTCTGAAACCTAAATTCTTTTTTCCTTTGATTCTTAAAAAAAAAAAAATAGATATTTTGAAAATCTCAACATAAAATAGTAGACCAGTAACACACGAATTAATCGAAGCGCGCGCAAATTGACCCGAACGGGTATTATATAGCAAAAGAAGGCAAATATACATACCCATGGGTGTCAACACAAATACTCATGAGGTAATGCTCATCCCTAACCACCAGAAGAAGCATCTGTGTCATCTGCTCTTCACTGCAAACTTCAAAAATCTTCTGAATCGGATAATTCCCGTACTGATCCACCATTAATTCTCTCACATGATCCTTCACCTCCATGAAAATCATCTCCACTTCCTCTTTCCTCCCTTCCTCAATCTTCTTCTTCAAAAACGCATACCCATGTTGATCTTTCGCCAGAAACACTATATGACCCCTCCACTGTTCGAACGGCAGCGTGTTGAGACGCTCCGACAACGTGCTGCTGCTGTTACCCTGCGATGAACTCCTCGCCCCGCCCCCCGAATTATCCGCCCCGGACCCGTTACCGAATCTCCCTCTGCGACGGTAACCGGCGTCCACCCGGGTTCTGTTTTCATAGGCTGATTGAAACCCGTTCCTGTTGCTCGGAGCTCCGTAACCCGTATCGTAGGCTGATTGAAATCCGTTCCTGTTGTTCAGATTAGCCGGAGCTCCGTAACCCGTGTCATAAACGGATGAAAACCCGTTCCTGTTAGGATTACTCGGAGCTCCGTAGCCCCCCACCTCGTAGAACCCGTTTTGTTGGTTCACAGTACGATTCCATTTGTTCAAACCACCAATACCATAACTCAGCTGCGAACTCGGATTCAACCCGGTGAGTCCGAAACCCTCCTCGCCCAAATCCGGAAACCCGTGGGGCTCCATATACAAACCCGTTTGCCCCCTTACTGCATCCGCAACTCTCATTCTCTGCAAGTTGAAATCTGTATTGCTATAATCCAACTGGGAATCTGATAGGTCTCGAAGAAAAGAACGGTCGAAAGAACCGATAGCACCGTAAGGGCTACGAGAGGGAGTTGATAGAAGATTGAGGCGACTGAAATCAGCCTCGAGGGTCGCCGGATCATAGGCGGTATTATTCAGGAAAGCGGTTTTCGGGAGAGGGTGGTATGGATTGATTTGGATATTGTGAGGGAAGGTGGGAAGGCGGTTTTCCGGCAGAGGGTGAGTAGTAGTTGACGGAAAAACAAACTGGTTGTTGTTTTCCGGCATTGGTGAAAGAGAAACCGGAAAACTGGCCGCCGCCGGGTAGTTGTTTACCTTGTGCCAATCGAGATGATCATATTCTTGAGTAGTATTTCCTTGTCTTTGACCATTGTCCATTGATTTGTTGTAACGGAAAGCTATTGATGAGGGAGAGAAACTAAAGGGTTGGGAGCTGGGGAAGAGGGAGGGAGAGATATATATGAGGTTAGGGTTTTAGAGTTTGATAAGGAATCCTGTAGAGAGAGAGATTGCTATGCATGCTAACAGATATATTTAAGTGAGAGATCTTCGACGAATCATTATGGAGAGAGAATTTGAGTAAAAGTAGGAAGAGTGAGAGAGGAGAAACGCTATCTTTCTCAAAGATTTCCTTCCCCTAATATATCGGGAAATTTAATTAGTAAGTTGATTTGGAAAGTAATTTCGCTCGTTTTGTTCGAATTCTTTTTTTATGTAACCATGCAAAAATTGAGTGTGTCGGCAGCGTCGGTAAATACTTTTTTTTTTAAAGGCATCGGTAAATACTTGATCATCCAAAATTTTAGTTTTCTAGTTGAGAAGTTTAATAAAAAAAAAAACTTTTAGATAAAATAATTACTGGTATCGAGCAGAATTTTCGCATTGGTCTGATAACAAATGAATGATACTATGTAACGATGTTACGAATGAGTAAGAATTCACACTGCAATACCTTGGATAAGTATAAATAAAATAAAAAAAAAGAGTGTTCATCAAGTTTTATTAATGACGTAAAACCACCTAAAATGGCATAATTAATAGTTGTAATTTTCATTCTTTTTTTCGTATATTTCCACTCCTACAAAGGATAATGACATAATATTATAGTCCTACATGAATAAGGATGAAAAAGTAGTGCGTGCACATCGTAAAATAAGGAGTGCCCAAATTAACAAGAACAATTTTATTTGTTCTCACTTTATTTACCGTCGGTGAGGGTATACTTATGGGGGCGCTCACCTAGGTAGAATTACCCTATATATTACTATAAGCTATCCGTTAAATAGTCATAATGTCACATATAAAATGTTAAATTGCCACATTCGTCTAAAAAAATGACATTGCCAAATTTCAAATAAAAGTTTTTTTTTTTTTTTTTGTCATTCGTTATTCCTAATCTATCACACGGGGAGGTGGGAGGAGGGAATAAGACTCAATCTCGGGATGCAGTGTGGGCCATCAAGAGCTCTACCGCATGAGCTAACCACCACTTGCAATTTCAAATAAAAGTTTGAGATGCTCAAACTCACATAATTGCAAAATTGGTTTCTGTTTTTGAATTTGGGCAAATGATATTTTTCGTGTTCCTAATTTCCATAAAAAAAATAAAAATATAAAATAAAATAAAATTATGAACATGGCAGGAAACTTTCATTGATAAAAAGAGCATAATTGAATTACCAGTTTTTCAATTAAGTAATTCCTACATTTTAGGTCAATTATATATACGTTCGTTTGGAAATTGCCATATTTAATATTTCCATTTACAGTCTTCATGAGAAGATTTATTTGTGTTATTGACGGTGCGCTAAAGTAGTCTTATAGGGAAATGGAGGGTGTTGTGCACCCTTCGGCCGTCCGATCGTGTTTTGGACAGTTTGGATGTGCTTTGATTTTTTACCGGTAAAAGTAAATCAAAATTGCCGAATACATCCGGGCCGTCTAAAACACGATCAGATGGTCGACGGGTGCATAGCACCCGCGGATCCGTCTTATAGGCATAAACAATAAAATTAACCCATTAAATTGAGTTGCGTGAAACGGTAAAATTCCAAAGAAGCTCCTATTGACGGATAAATTCATAATGGAGGTAATAAAAATAGGGAAAACAAGCTTTAGAAATAAGAATTACATTAAATAAGTCTTATCCATCATAAATGTTGTTCGTAACTGTTTTACAATTCATCTTTAAAACACTCTCTTAATGAAAATGCAAAAATAAAATGAAGGAATTGAGTAAAAGGGTAAATACGTTTTGACAGAAATAAAATCCTTGTAGATGTTTGATTTCAAGGATTTTATTTACTGATGTGTTAATAAAGTCCTTTCATTTCCCTTTTGTAAACATGGTAAATGTTGTGGCAAACTGTCAAATTATTTTCATCAACCCTAACTTCGGGACAATACTTAGGACATCTACAATAGGCTCTCAAAATAGCTTCTAGACGAGACTCTTAATATTTATCAAGTCATTTGCTCAATTATTGTCTTTAATGGCTTTACATACAAACTTCAAGAGTGGTTCATAAGCATGGCTCCAACCGGATCCGGGGTGGGTGTTGTGCGGTAGGTGTTGTGTGCAGTGTTGTGCAGTAAAACGACGTAGTTTTTGGCACACCTCTGAAGCTTCCAAAGATCTTATTTGGTAGAAGGAAAAAGCCACTACAAAGTGCCTACGCCATAAACCCAAAGTGCCTAAACCCAAAGTGTCTAAATCAAAGTGCATAAAACCACTATATCCTACCCCAAAAAGCCTAAATCCCCTAAAATTGAACCCTAAAATTGAACCTCAAAATTAACTCTCCAAACAGGGCCTATTGAAGTGTACCAAGAAAATGAACAAAACTACATCGTTTTGTCGCACAACACGGCACACAACATGTACCGCACAACACCTCCCCCGAATTCGGCTCCAACCACATTAGTTAAATTTAGGTAGCATTGTAGCTAACTCCAAGTGAGACCCAACTTGATATTTATGGTTCCCATACTTTTTTTTAATTTTTTTCTCACAAAATAGAAAAATAGTCTATTGAGTGCACATATCCTCTCTAAGATTAGCAAGCTTTGGTAGTGAAAAATGGACCCCAATTATACTTATGTGTACACCTTAAGATTTAATTTAGGAGCTATTTTTAGGGAGTCCATTGTAGATGCCTATAGTTGGTTCTCTTTTAGTCTTATTGGGTAATATTCTAGGTAAATTATGTAAACTTTAAATTAAATACAAACTTCACTTTAAGCTAAACAATAAGCGCAAAATAAACAAAAATAAAGAGTTACGAGAGCATATAATCATGGGGAATGAAATGAGGCTGAGGAACATAACAATTTGATGGAATTCTTGTGTTCTACTATATTTGGCATTATCTCAATATTCTTGTGCATACACTGTATAATAATGAGGAGATTGAGATCACTCTCTTTCTCCTTCGCTTCTTTCTCTGTTTGTTCCATTTTCTTCATCTCCTCCAATACTCGAACTTTTTTTTCTTGCAAATCATTCTTCTTCATTTCAGCATCGCTTGATTGCTTGTTAAATTCTTCCATGCAAATTACAAATGCGAGAGCTCTCAACATCTCCCACTTTGCATTTTCTACATGATTCTTTTTCAGCTTTCCTTCCCAGAGTATGTAGTGTCTTTTCGCAATTTTTTTTTTTTTTTTTGGGGAAATAAAATTTTTTTAAGAATTCTTTGATAATTTCTGAAAAGTACCTTTTTTCGTGATAGACACAAAATTTATTAATGAAAACTTAACAAATGGTACATCAAGTTGGGGGGAGAAGGGAGGGACTCCAACTAAGGTTGGAAAAATTAAAATACACATGATAGGTCAAAGCACAAAATACACCCAATGGGACAAGCCCGAAACACCTAAAAGTGTAGCCCAAATGGGGCATATCCAATACAACAATGAAGCCCAAACACAAACCCTAGACTCCATCTCTAAACAGTCGCCGCCCCACTGCCCACAACCGCCAATCAGCAACCACTGCCACCAACAACAGCAATTTGAGGGGGAGGACAGATTCAATTGAGGAAGATGACCAAAATCAATGTGCTTGGAGGAAAAAAAAAAGTGGCGTGCGTGGCAAAGTTATCTATCGGTAAAACTTGCGTCAAATATTTGATGTAGCTCACCATTGGAGTCCTCATTTTGAACATAGCTCTTATGTTATAGTAATAGCACATGAAATAGCACACCATTAGAGAAGCTCTACGGAGAGTCAAAAACCAAAGAAATTCCTTTTCCAAATTGGGTATGGGTTACTTTATTTTAAAGTGATGTGAATTTATAAATATTATTTCCATGTGTAAAAAGTAAAAAGGAAATGACATATAATAATCTAAAATCATGTGAGCAAATCAGGGGAAAAAAAAATAGTGAATGGTTACAATAAGAGGTTTGCTGAAGTTTGTTGTACTCAACATTAGGCTTTCCCATAGAATTTTCAACCTTTTGCAATTTTTTGGTTTACCATGCGACGTCTATAAATTAATAAATTTGTGTCGTTGTGGCTTCTAAGGAAAATTATATATCGGTTTATTCAACTAATTCTCAACAATTTCACTTCGGTCTGTTCTGCTTATGAGCAATTTCATTTCTTGGTTTCTTCTTTCTATATCTTTTACCATGATTTAGAAATCATCATCAAACAAGCAAAGCTAAGAAAAACTTGACACAACTGAGAGTTACATCATTTTTTTTTTCAGCTTGAGTGAACTATAGAAGAATTTTTTTTTTCCCCGATCGTCAAAAAAATTTCAATCTTTGAAAACAAAAACAAAGAGATTAAACGGATCAATGGCAAAACAGCAAAAGCCACCCAAGATCCAAAAACGAGCAAGGCAAGAATGCCAACCAAAAATCAAAGTCCTAGGGCCAAAAGCCCAGCCCAAAACACCCAAGATAAAAATAAATAAAATTAAAAAAATAAAAAACCCCTGGAGAAAAGCTAGAAAGCCTCACCAAACAGAAAAGAAGCCACAAATCCCAAAAAAAAAAAAAAAAACGGAAAGTCCAAAAACTGCTCCAGAAAAGAAACCGGAAAAAAGAAGGGGGAAAGACATTTCAGTGGTGGTTAGGGCAAACAATTACAGTGGTGGTTAGGGCAAACAATTACAAAGTAATGGCCTACTTTTCTGAAATCATCAACTAATGGGAAGCAAAATAATATTTCTACATACATGCTACCATTATTTTACTCAGACAAGCTTGTCCCTAGCTTCAACTTTTATAGAAAAAAAAACCCCTTTGAATAGAAATATTCCAATTTTCATCAGACCTTTTTTTGATCGGCTTTCATGATTTCATCAGACCTTCTTCTCCAGTGTTCATTTATAAACCCTAGGGCCCGTCTCTCTATCTCCCTTTCCCTCCCTCCCTCCTACGGTGTTCATGAAGAGTGCCATGTATTTTTACTAGGAGTGCAATGCTGACAAACTTGATTAAAAAAATTTGATTTAGACGTCACATTGCCAAGCACAAGTGAACTAAGATGAGTTCAATGGTTTGATTTTAGAGTTCAATGCTATTCTCAAAGGGTGCCAAAATAATTCTCTCAAGGTATAATGTTATTTTATTTAAGGAGCAATGCCTATTTTCCAAAATAAAAAGTTAGATTTAGACATCACACTAGCAACTCAATCTTCTTTATTCGGGTGCAATGTTATTCTCAAAGGGTGTCAAAATAATTCACTTATTACGCCCTGTTTGTTTGAAGGATATGTATATGAGGGGAGAAGGGGGATATAATAAGAGAGGGATATAGAGGTGGATATAGTTAGAGGGGTATTATTTTAGAAGGGTAGATTAAAAGTTACTTTGTTTGTTTTGTTGTTGTAGAAGGGGGATATAGATGGTTGGATAATGTAAAATAGTGTGAAATTTCCCTTTTACCCAAAAAAAAAAAATTCAAAAAAGAGGAGAGGAGTACAACTGTCACCACATCTCAGCTCCCTCCTGCAGAATGCTTACCCAGGGGCTGCCACGCCTCCCCATTTGGCATTTCTCTCTTCTGTGGGATGGCAGAGGTGGGCCACAGTGATGGATCCGATGGGTAAAGGAGGCCGGATATAATATAGATTGGGTGGGGGGTGCCTATATCTTATCCCACTGCAGGGGCTTATATATATCCAAGCATATACATATCCGGGGAGCAAAAACTTAACAAACACAGGATATAAACAACCCGGATATGTATATCCGGGTAAATTTTATATCCCCCTCCTATATACCCCTGCCAAACAGGGCGTTAGGGTGTAATATTATTCTCAAAGAGGGCCAAAATAATTCACTCTCAAGGTGCAAATTAGATGTACCAAACTCAATTAAATGTGGTTCGGCTAGTCTTTTACCTGTGTAACAGTTTAGTGGCATCCTTTAATTTTTTATTTTTTACTCTCAAATTTATTGCACCACCTCACCAAACCAACTTCTCTCTCTGAAATTAAGCAGGGTTCCTCTCGACATCCATAAAGGAGATCAACTGATCAAACCGTTTGATTTTAGAGCTAACAAGACCAGGAGATCAAACCGTTTGATTTTAGAATTTTCATCGACCCATCTGATTTCAGAAGTTTCAGATTATGAGAGAGGAAAGAGGGAAAATGGAGGGGACGATATACAAGGTTTTCACCATTGAGGGGTAATTTCGTCCTTCACTATAGTGGTGCCGTTTATGTGGAATTATTTTTTTCCTTCCCATGCCTTCAGTGATTCCCAATAAGTGTGTCATCACTTCACGATTATTTGCCCCACCCTCCACTGTCCCGTAATTCCCCCAAAAAAAGAACCACAAACCCAAGCCGATAGATTTGCACCATCTTCCAAAGGCCTCAACCAAAAAAGCTTCAGAAACAAACAGGATTAGAACTCAACAGAAATAGAGACACTATTGTTCCTTTTTTTTTCTTTTTTTCTTTTACCATTGTACTAAAGAAACTCTCTTGGGCGTGTTTGCTAGGGGTGTTCATGAACCGGATTAGTTCGGTTCTCTAGAAAATCAATAACCAAACCATTTTGAACGGTTCTAAAAAATTGAAACCAATACCTAACCAATATATGTGTGGAATTTGACTAGACCCAAACCACAAGACCGGTCCGGTTTTTGTCGGTTCCGGTTCTATCCAATTAGGATGCAAACCCAATTGGGGAAGTGGGTGTTGAATACTAACAATAGAGAGCATCTCCAACCATATGTCAAAAGTGACGTGGCCACTCCAATGGAAAAATTAGACAGCAAATTCCAATCCAACAATGCTGTCTTTTTTTTCGCTTCAAATGATTTGAAGCCCACACCCACATATGACAAATTTGAAGGCAGCACCCCTCTATGCCAAATCTACTTTCATTGAAAACAATCCAACCATTAGTTTTAAAATTTGACATTATGGTTGGAGATATAGAGGGTTTGATGTCAAATTTGAAATGCCAAAATGCCACGTAAGCCTTCTAAACAATTGGTATCTCCAATTTGAAGCCACGAGTTGGAGATGCTCTATTGGTTTGGGTTCTCATAAATACATTTGTGTACTAAAGACTTTCCTAACAAATGAGAATTTTCCTCTAAATAGATTAACTTAGTAGGGAAAAAAAATTAACTTACCAAATAAAAGCACATATTTATATGTACGTGTGTGTTACTAAATGGTCCAATTCGGTTTTAACCACGGTTCTTAAATTGTTAACCAATAACCAAACTAAAATTAATAAGCATTAATTTTTCAGAACCATAATCAGACCAATGAACCGTAAATCCAAACCAAATAAGACAATTCCATCCGGATCGCATTGGTTTAGCGGTTATGTCAGTTGTCTTGAATTGCAATAGTTATGGATATAGATTTAAGATTCTAACAATTCTGCAGTAGATTCTAGACTTTAGATTTTAATGGAAGCATATATACATGTTTGCTATAGCTTTGGTATTATGATTAGTCTGTAGTAAAGCTTGTACTATTTGTTGCAAAATGTTGAAAATCAGCTTTCAAAGTATTTAAAATCTAAAATCTGATCTGAAAAGCACATCAAACGTACTTTTGTAGAATCTGATTTTATTTCCTATTTTAGCATCCAAAATCTGTAGATTCTCTAAATCTGTGGCAAGAATTTTTGACAAACACTCATAAGAGCTTTTTTTTAAAAACAAAAGGCCACATTTGCTAGCACTTATAATCTAACTTATTTAGCTTATTTTCTTAAAAAAGATAATAAAGAGTATTTATTAACAATTATGAATAATCACTTATTTAGCTTTTCTAGTTTATTTGACCCATAAAAAGTTAGATTATTCTAAATTCGATTTTGAAGCTCTTTTACTTATTTTAAGTTGTTAAAAGATGAATGGACATAAGAATCCTAAAGTAGAGTTATTCTTACTCAAATTTTAATTTATAAAAAGCTATTTGACAGCTTATTCAAGCAAATAGATTACACTTTTTTACGACTTATAATGCTATAACAAAAAATTTGTAACTTATTTTAAGCCAATAATTTAAAAGATAAAATCTAAAAAACTAACCTATAAATGGTAACAAATGGGACCAAAATCTCAAAATCTGCTCTAGAATTTTTCGCAAACACCCAATAGTTATCATACATGTCCATTTTTTGATCACTTTTTTATCGGGCGAGGAGATTTTGTCAATTATAGATGGGAGACATCTCATTGTGACAGTCCCAGTGAGAAAGTATTGTATGGAATGGATCCGATTTTATACATATTTTTCTCTTGCTATGCCACCACATAAGTTTTAAGGTCGAGATAAAATTTTCATGGTTTTTTTTATCTACATTCAAATATATTTTTTAAGGCATCTATGCAACAAGGAAAAAGAACTACGTGCAAACAAAAATAAAATGGCATCGTTGGCCCACCTAAGATCACTAAGAGCACGTACTATCAGTGATCATAAGAGCATCTTCATCGGTGGGTGACATTTTTAGGGTGCCAACCTGTTGACACGAATTTCTCCAGGGACAGGAGAAATTATGAGGCCAACACCAAGTAGGGTGTGAGAGTGCGAGGGCAAGCTAGAAGATACGGGATCTCCAAATGTAAAGATGATAAATGCGCCTAATCTGAAAACCTCCTTCAATCGTTGTGATACTTTTAAAGAGGAACTAAAGTAATATGGTTCAAATTGCCTTGAACAAGGACTTCAACAACAAAAGAAAAACTAAGATTACATAGAAGAAGATAGGAGATGAGAAGGGATAGACATGGTTGAGAAAGAAAGAATTGGAAAATCGACTAACTAGATAGTTAGAAGATGATACTAATAACAAAACTACTTGTTGTTGTGAGCTTTGATGCGTGATCCTTTGTAATGTTGCACAATGACTTGTATTTATAGGCATCATTTGCCTATGAATGGTTCAGGAGATTTTGGATCCCACTAAGCACATCTCCTGCCCACTTTTTTCAGAAGTCTTCACAAGCTGCCATGTGCCCTTTTGACTCAGTCATCCCCTTTATTTTGGTGCTGAAATTAAATCCTAGGCCGCCAAGTATCCCACTACTTCCATAACTGCCATAACATGTGCAAATAAGTGGGACCACTTTCCACAGCCTTAGTCAAATCTCCTTAGAAATAGGACTCAGTTTACTAATCACTTTCCATAAAAAGTGGTAACTAATTCCTTGGAAGAATTTATCCCACGTGGCAACAACCACCCACTTTCCTTGATTTAAGCTTCATGTATTTGAAAGAATTATAGATGCTCTCACATATCGCTACGTGCCAGGAGATATCGTCGCCACGTGTCAGAAGATATCCATTGTCACGCCCTCATTTTTACAAAACATAAATAAAAGAATCTCAAACAAATAAGTAAGTTAAAAGATAAAGATTTCCATAAATTAGAGTACATCCTTAGTCCAATGGCTATCAAATGTTTGGGCACCCTTGCCCCAAAGGTGTAATCAAATAATAAAGTTTGGGCACCCTTGCTCCAAAGATGAAATCAAAATAACATCCCATAAGTTATTACAAATCCATAGTCAAAGATAGAGAAAATATTAGAGTTACAATATCATCTCCCCAAAAGAAAAGTTAATGCATTGAAGATGAATAAAATAACTCCACATTATATATGCTCATCATCCAAGTCATGCACTTCAAACCATGCACGATCAAAGATGGATACCTGAAAAGGGATAGGGTGAGCACACACGCTCGTAGGAGAACTATTCTACTAATGCTACGTGTATGAATATGATATATGCACATGAGATCATGAAATGTCCAATGGTAGTACCAATGTGAATAACAGTAGCCGGTTCATTAAGAAAAGGATTTTGAAGCAACAAAGTACCCAAACATCACCCCAAGTATCCATTTCATTTCACTCAACAACCCAAGTTTACCACAATAATAAAAAAAATCAAATTCACATATCAATTTTTTAACAAACACAACGGATAGTTTAAAAACCTCATTTCTCACTTCTTTCATTGAAGAAAAATCATCATTTCATTAGTACTAGGGATTTAATCCCTCTGCCGGATTCCATAGGCTCTGCATGCCTCTGCCTGATTCTGTAGGCTCCGTGTGCCTCTACGGGTTCTATGGGCCCCGCGTGCCCCTATCGGATTCCATAGGCTCCGCGTGCCTTTATAAAAAAAATTCATCAAGTGATGACATTGATTTGAAACATCTCATTTCCCAACATTACATTAAAGATCCATTTTCTCCAAGTTCATTTCACCATTTTACACCTTTCGATAAAATGTGCTACGCACACATCCACACACGCTTTCTAAAAACCAACAAACGTTCATGTGAGATAAGATGACATATTTACCTATAAAACCGTAGTTCTCGAGTCAAAACATGGTTGAAAGTGATGCCAAAATACGATTTTATGAAGGAATAAGCGATCGGGGACCAAACGGACATCAAAGGGTGACCGAAAACCACCCCAAAAACAGGGGCAGTGGCTGGAAATTACAAAGGCAGCAATATATGAACAGTAACAGTGCAGATTTTCACCCTTAGGGTGTGGAATTTCAACCAAATCACAAATGAGATAACTTCGGTTCAAATTAGAGATGCTAGGTAACAATTAAACATGGAGGGAGGTCAATTTCACTCCCAATTTCACCAAAGAACAAGCAATTTCATAGATCAAAGAATCGAAGTGGGAAAAACCCACACAATTGGGGAAAACATAAATTTCAATGAAATTGAGGCCAAGAACAAGATATATGCAATAAATCACAAGCATACAACTAGAGAGAGTAGAAATTGTTCCTCTACCCAAGGTTTTGTTTGAAAATGGAAGAAGAATGGAACCCTAGGTGTTGAAACCTCAAAATCCCGAAGTTGGAGCTCTCGGTGTGAATCCAAGGTGACCTGAGCTCCCCACGGTGCGTAGAACACAAAAATGGCCTTGGTTCTTGAAGTGGTTGAGTGAGGAGGGAGGGATTTGACCTTGAAGGTGTAACAATGGAGG